>JAWNOU010000044.1:9335000-9935000 GCA_035045725.1 Drosophila ezoana | reverse complement strand
AATATAAGAATATCCGAAGGCTGCAACGGAGCCCGAAAACCTTATCTTGCCCGTCCCGTTCTTAAGTTTGGCTCAGAAAGAATTCTGGTTTTTCTTACCAAGTGAATTCATTGCCATTACTTTGCAGTAGACCTCTGCTGATTTATCTACCTTAAAATAATCGTATTTTTGATTGTTAAATTAATCTCTAGCCTAATTCTACTACTACTACTTTACTGGGCTGAAATAGATTCTTCTACGCCTGCTAGGCTAACAAGTAGTCTAAGCAAATATGTCGTTTATGCAATCCATGACAATATGGATATACTCATGCATATGGACAGGTTTTAAAAAAAAAACTTTTTTTTTTATATGTTTGATTAGTTATGCCATTAATCGGCCATCAATATTGAAAAACCAGACAAAAACTTTAAGAACTAGAAATAACTCTTACACAGAAATAAGAAACTGTGGAAGGAGAACTGCTTGCACTATCTGGCACATGCTCAAGATATCAGAATTGACGATTTTTGCCTATATGGACAACTATTTAATTGTTTAGACTAAGTCCCGTGAATTGTACGCGGCGGTGCTTTTAAAGATTCTCAAATCAAAACACTTTAAAAAGACCGCTGTGCAAAGCCCATATGAGCTTAAGAGAAAGTAGTTTGGTTTAGTCAACTTAAACTCAAGAACTATTTCTTCTAAGTACAGCAACTGCTGATCATTGACAATATTTGTACTAATTTAAGAATATACAAAGGCTGCAACTGAGCCCCAAATGTTTATACACATCAAATCGCGTAACGTTTCATTTGAAAGAAACAATGGGAGAAACCCCAAATTAAAATTAAGCTACTATGAACTATACTAGATTATGCTCTGCGAGACTCCACACAACAAGAGTCAATTATTTATATGGATCACCCAGCTATGCGTATGGGATATCGTTTTCTATAACAGCTTAGTAACCAAAAACTTTGATAAGATTAATCATCTGTAGAGTCTAACAATGGTAGAATGCTTAGTCGCACGACATTTAGAAAGAGATTACACGCATTATTACTCGAACATTATTACGCATCGACATTTTAATGCGCAAATTAAAATTTAAAACGCTCATAAAACTTAATTGATGTCAAATTCTACCCCTGTTTGTACATTTTTCTAAACAAGTAAGAGTGCCGACTTGGCGATACCCTAAATCCAGCGAGGAGCTAACATTCTAGCTTCATCTATACATACATTCGCTATACATACATCTGTACATACATCTTCACACTATATATACATCCTTTATACATACATCCTCTAAACAAACATCTTTGCAGGCATCCTCTATACATACATCCTCCATGCACATACCGTCTATGCAAACATACTCTTTACACACATTCTCTATACATACATCTACACATACATCCTCTATACATACATCTTTAAACATATCCCCTACACATACATCCCCTCTTGCCAATTATCGCCGATTACTATCGATTTCCTGGAAACGAGACGAGTTATCGATAATTAAAAAATATTTAATCTTTCGTACAACCTCGTTCAAATTTGTAAGTTCCCAATTCTTGTAGTTTCCAAGATCGGAACAGACAAAAGGGCATGGCTAGATCGATTTGGCAAAAGTCTTCTACTGGCTCATAATACCCCATCAATCAATTTGAAAGGGTTCACATTCAATGTGCATTTTAATGGGCGTAAAATATATAAAAAAATAAATAATAAGAACGAAACAAACAAACCAAAACATTAACATCATCGACATCATCATCATCATCATCATCATCATCATCATCATCATCATCATCATCATCATCATCATCATCATCATCATCATCATCATCATCATCGTCATCCTCATTATTATGATCATCATCGCTGTGATAGCGCAAATCAGTCGATTATATGATCAAGTCCAGTGTTCGCTAATCGCATTGCTTTTCGTTATCGTTAGCAAACACTTTTAATCGCTTTAAAATCATTTACGAGCCAAATTAGCCATTGAATCTTATACAATGCGCAAAGCAATCAGGTGTAATGTTCCCCATAAATGTCACCCAGCCCCATAGCACATAAAGAAATATATATTTATATTCATGCATACACACATACAAACATAGGAAATACTTATTGGTATCCAGCGGGATTATGGCTGATAAGTTTACAAGAGTAAAAGAAATTGATATTTGTCAAAAGATTAGTGAAAAAACACAAAATTTAATCACCTTATATAATAAGATATTGCCACAAATATGCGAATCTTATTTGTGCGCCATTTGTTTATGGATCTTATCGAGTGGCTCCCATTTTATCACGTGTGCTTTGCCAAAGATACCTTTGTTGTATCCATATTAAAAAGTAATATTTGCATAGACTACACAAAACCAGCCTAGCGTCCAGCTACCGAATATCGAATACCCTTGCTGATCTTCAACAACATCTGACCATGGAGCCGAATCCGATGGGGGAACCGACGTCAAGCTTCAATTATACATATATATAATATAGTGTGGATTTGATTTTAACAGAACTTAAAGTAGTAAAAATTATTGTTGTTCCTATGTGTATTTAATATAGTATTAACCCGATTCAATTAGATAAAAAATATGTCAAAGAATATTATTAATGTTTCTATATATGCAGTATCTATATATGATTCAATAATAATAATATGTCAGAGAATCATATGTAAATGATATGGTATTAATCCGATTTTATGAGTACTTAAATATGTCGTAGAAGAATCATATAGTAATAATACGATTCAACTAACTATAAAATATGTTGAAGAACTTGATCATAAGCTTTCATTTTGAAAAGGGATACATAGAATAAGAACAAGAATAAGATAAGAGATATCCAATATGAACTAATTTTCAAGAAAATAATATGTACAATTTTGTAGAGTCAATGTCTTAAGCACTAATTAATCAATAAATAATACCCTATAGCAGAGGGTACAGATAATGAATGTTTTTTAGAAGTAGATAGCAAGGCCGATAAACTCCTAAACACGTGCCGTAATTGTTGAATTTGGATTGGTTTGCTTTGGCTTGGTTTAGTTAAGTTTAGGTTTGGGTGGCGCGCAAATTGAAAATCGCATTGCATCATTTTTGCATGCGAAACAGAGAGTGTTGCCTAGATAGAAACTATATATATATCTACATGAAATATATGTACATATAAGTTTAATTGTACATAATATATAGAACCGATGTATAATTGTTTTGTGAGCTCATCGTATAATTGCCGCATTCAGCCGGAACCGAAGCGGGTCGCGTCGATTTTCTTTCAGCCCGAACGGCATATTGACCATTATAGTTTATAGCTTTAAGCTCAAAAAAAGTATCTCAATCGCTTAGTTTCTCGTTACGTCAAAGAAACAATAAACCCTCTATAGCTTACTAGAGCAGTTCATAAATATTTACGTGAACGTTGAATATTTAACTCTTACATGTGTACCATAAATATTTCAATTTATTTAAAGGCATGTTCTGTTATTTTTACTAAAGTCCCTCGTGTCCCCCGCATGATATTTTGTGCTGAACAAAACATTTTGTCCGTAGAAGTTGTAATATATGAATATATGCACATATACGATATGGCTTTAGGGTGCGGAAGGGGAGTGGGGCTTGCGTGGAGGTCTCTCGCAATATATTGTTTGTAAAACAAATTGAAAAACAAAACAAAAAGAAACTAAATTGAAGAGTTTCTCTGGCCACTCACAGATCGGACTTTGTACGGACTTTTGCTGTTGGCTTTTTTGCACCCACACCTCCCCCGCCACCTTCACCCACAAACCTCTCGACCGCTTGGCTGTTTACCCATATATATGTACATATAATATCTCTGTGATTGTTTGACTGTCCATTTTTATTATATTTCGCCCGATGTGTAGATTCAGTGTCAATACTGAAACTCAAGTTCTCTGACTTTCGTTGACAATTTGTTGCTGGCTGTTTTCTAATATTTGATGAATTCCGTTCTCGATTCTTCCGCTCCGTTCTCCACGACGACCCGTGCCCGGTTTTATGTCGTTGCGACAATTTGCGCGAAATCCAAGCTAAATAACAAATATCGTCATTGATTTGCTTTTGCTTTCAGTTCTTGTTACTTTTTTTTTTTTTTTGCTTTTCCTTTTTCTTTTTCTTATCAGCAGTGGGGCGATTAACACCTCGGCACGTTGTCGCAAAGCTCTCAGAAGTCCACTGGGAATATCCGAAACCCAATTTTGGGGAGGGGCAAAATTATTGAAACGAACGCCAATTAAATCAATATTGGCGCATCTTGGCGTTTGGAATAGATACCAATACTTTATTTATAGCCATTTGCCCAAGCTGGTTCCCTACTCTCGCGCTGGTCTCGTCTCGATGAAGTCAGACGAAAAAAAAAACGAAGAAAGCAAAGACTGTTTTTCTTAGAACTTTGTCGTTTTCATAATTTGCTCAAGATAATAATTCTTGAGTATCCATAAAAGGCGTAATTATAATACGGAGGAATGTGAGGCAAAAAATATGCAATTATTAATCCTCCACATTAATTGCTTAAGGATTTTCGCAAGAAAAATTGATTGCATACATGTGTTGAACAAGAGTTCTTTAAGTCAAATTTGGCAACACTGGAACTTAAGAAAGAATAGAAATAAGAATAAGAATAAGGCCCAATATCAGATAGTCTGGCAACGCTTGTGGCGTTGTAAAAACGTAACGTTTCATGCGACAAAACTTTGCAGCACTGGCGTCGTCCGACAAACCTTTGCAACACTGGCGACAATCGAATATATCTATATCTAAAAAAAAACTGGCAACTCTTTTAGTTCAGTGATCGGCATGCCAGAAATGCCCACGTGGCAAGCATAACAAGAAAGGGTGTTTAAGTATGCGCATGCTTTGCAACAAATGCACCTTCACCAATCAGTTGACTTCCGCAATTAAACTATTTGGTAGCCATAATTACATTCAAGACTCGAGGCTCTACATCTGGGCCAAAGATTGTGCAGCAATTAGTTTCTGTAAATGAGTCGAAATGTAATTGTAAGAACTATCTAATTGCTAAACCCTATAAATGATGGGCAAGTCCAATTAGTCGCGACCTTTGGGAGCTAGACTTGGAAATTTTTTGGAAATTTTCTCTAATCAAGTCGGAAATAAACAAATCTTGGAAAACAACAAAATTTCAATGAATACTAGAATTCTATAGAACTTTAAATGTACTATATCAAACAATTAATTGATATGATAATTTTTGCCGGCTGCCATAAACTTTTAGCATAAATATAAAAAAAAAACCAGAAGCAAGAGTTGAAAAATAAATAAAGGTGCACGAGAAACTAAATGGCCAGCTGGATAATACCCTGTAAGAAATTTCTTGTTTTGAAAATTTGAGCAAATTGAGTTTATAGAGAGAAAAATCGGTTAAACATGGACTGGAAATCGTTGCAAATGCGTTTAGCAAAAAATTAGAAAAATGGCTTATATAAAAGAATGTTTTGCATATGGAAGATAAATGCCAAAATTGCCTTAAAATTCGTTAAACAAATAAAGCGGGCAACAGGCATTCGCAGGTGAATGTGAAAACTAATTGAAGAACCGATCCGAGTCAGAGCCAGAGCAGATGTAGCTGGCTCTGTGGGCCTAACAAAATGTTGTTAATTGCCAATCTATGGAAATGCGGCTATGGCCGCTAAAAAGGATACAACAGTAAAAAAAAAAGAATAGCAACAATTTGTTTTGGCCCATTTGATACGAAATTGATGCCAAATTGATTCTAATGCCAAACTCACGAGCCAGACATCTATTTATATGGCCACAACCATTTGGCCAGCAGCGGGTCAGTGTCTTGTGCTTGATAGTTGGCAGCAGCTGCTCAGCTCTGGCCAATTGCTCTCGAATGGGGGGCAGCACGTGCATAGGAAATTGTTTGTACATGAAACCAGCCACACTATGTTTCAGTGCCCCCCCCCCCCCCTCGCTCTCTGCCGAACCCCTCGTAATGCTTAGACAAGCTGTTGCCAACTGCAATGGGTTTGAATCAATGTCAATAGTCAATGCACACACAAGTGACGACGACGACGACGACGACAGCGACAAAAGCGACAATAGCGCTTGCTGGCCGTGGAGACTGTTGCCAATCAGGTTTTATGTTTTAGTCATAGCCACAACAACAAAGACGACAACAACAACAACAACAACAATAATAGCAACAACAAACGTGCTTTAACAATAGCGGGCAGCAGCTGATGCCGTTCGATCACGTGACTTTGTTGCAACTTGTGTTTTGTTGCCCTGCTCAGCAAGTGAAGAAAGAGTATATTGACTGTGTCTAAGCTGTTAAGATTTGCTTGTGACGCTTACGCTTACAATACCCAACAAGCTAAAGCCTTGAAAGGAGCAGAAGATTGTTGCCAATCCTAGAGTCGAATGTAAAAGCTGCTGATAATAGAACGGAAGGGCAGGTCCTGGTCTCGCTTTGCTGTTTTTTTTTCACAACAAGTTCAAGCTGCACAAGGGACATAAGCTCCTGGCCCATCCTAAAGTCGATTGAAAAGTCAGTTGATCATGGAACGGGCGGTTCTTGTAAGAACTTTTCAATTTGCTCATTTTATTTTTTTGCCATGCTGTTTATTAGTTATAAATGAAAAGAAACAACATTAATATCCATAGGTATTTTAAGGGCCACTTTTAAAGTCAATAAAGTTCTGCAGATAGGTCATCTGATGGCCTTCTCTGTAGGAACGACCCAAGCCAAGGCGTTATTGAACTGTGAACGAGTATTAATCAGTTGGTTGCACCCGATTGCAACATTCTTTTTTTGTTGTGTGGACACTGCGTTTCCTGCTGCTGCTGCTGCTGTTGCTGCTGCTGCTGGGGCGACGGCTGCTCCAAAACTCGTTTGCAGTCCAAAGCTAAACGACCGACGATCACTTACAATTATACCTAACCAAGTTGTATATATGTATATTTTATATATATATACATATATTTGTATATGGATAAATCACATGATTGCGATCATGCGGAGCGCGAGTGAGCTGGAGCCACCCCGTACCGCTCCCCCCTATTCGGGAGCTTCATTTCCGCGCCCGCTTCATCCGCTCAAGCGTTCAATTTAGCTCGAGAGAGTTCAGTTTGGGTTTGTGTATGTCTCTCGTTTTTTATGGTCGACATTTTAATTGAAATGTTTGACAGCAGCCGCCGCAACAAGCCGCAGACCCAGTCACAAGTCGCATTCACAGTCACTGGATCCACATAGTGAAATGTACTTTACAGTTAATTGCTTCAATTGCCAGCAAACACACAAACACACACACACACTCACACACACACAGCAAATTCAATTCAAATTTATTTAACATCGATCTTTGAGACAGCCGCCCCGCTCTGGCCGCCCCTTCTCATAGGCTTTCCAGCTCTTAACCCATTGCCCATTAGGCAAAACGCACTTTTCAATTAACGCAAATGAATACAAAAAGCAAAAGCAAAAAAAAAAACAACAGAATATAATATACATTATATTTAAAGCGTTTTATTAACAGACTCGTAAAAGTACACAATGTGTAAATTTGCTTTTAATTATGAACAAGTCGCCGAAACTTCAAATATTGAACCGCAACAACAAAAAAGCCATTGAACTGAACGTTGTACGCGTTGGGGAAACAAAGTGCTCAGTGCTAAGGAAATACTTTTGTATTTAGATAGAGATACGTCTGGACGAGGGAATACCCCCATAACACTTGTTTCACCAAAGGTTAATAGCCTCTGTCTATGATTATGTAATTGGAAATGAAAACCTGAGATACTACATGATTTAACAATAATGTATGTGGGTATATCAAAAATTTCTTTAGCTCTGACAATCGAAATAACTCTTAGAAAAAAGAAGAGGAATCTAAACAAATGAATATTAAGTCATCAATTCTGATAAGAATACTATATTATATATATATGTATATTATAGATAGAATAGAACAATCACGTATATGTGTATATGTATGTGTTCAACAAATGCAAATTAAAACCCAAACAAAAAAAAAGGAAAAAAAAAAAAAAAAAAAAAAAAAAAAAAAAAAAAAAAAAAAAAAAAAAAAAAAAAAAAAAAAAAAAAAAAAAAAAAAAAAAAAAAAAAAAAAAAAAAAAAAAAAAACCCCTTCCCATTTTAATAAAAAAAAAGCACGAAATTATCATGGGCATACAATACAATTCGTGGAATATTAAATCAACGCACAGAGCTCAACATATTCATAAACTTTTCAATTCTTCAACATTAACAAATTGTGTAATTGATTTAGCTCTTCTTTTTGATGAATAAACTCATTGGGTCGGAAGTATTGAAAGAGCGCCATCAACTAACCGAATGGACGTGCTACCATCTTAACTAAGTTAAACACCGCCCACTCTCCCCCTTTTTTATCGCGCTGTCTGTGCCACAGTGTTGAGTGATGATGCGACAGAAAATGAAATTCCACATTTCGAAGGACAGAGGCTAGCCCGGGCTTAACTCTGCGGGCCCAAGCCCACTGAAAAAAAAAAAAAAAAATAATAACGCAATACAACACAAGTTAAAAAGCATAAAAAAAATGCCACGCAAAAGTTAATGGGAAATCAATAGAAAAAAAAAGGAAAAAACAATGACGCTGACAACGTCGAGGACATGAGAGCGAATAAGTTTTGTTCACTGAAGCTTGATTTACGGTCAACACAAAACGATGACATCTCGCAAAGCGGCACCCAAAAAGCTGAGGGCCCTACGGGCCCCAAGCGACGTCATCGACAGGGCCGCGACTCGAGTGACTGACGACGTCATCAGGCCAACTAAAAAAAAATATTTGATAACGACAATTGTCACGCAATTATCAAAGTGTCTGCCAAGTACAGACTAATGCCCATATCTTGAGCAGGTATATGTACATACGTATAGACCAAGCCGTAGAGACGACCCACTAATTAGAAAAATATCAAAATCGCCTCCAAGCACGTTGCGTACTCGTGTGTTTCAAGCAAAATCCGGCCAAACTGACCCTGCCGGCAACATCAAATGGGTCTATCATAATCAACACTGGCAGAGAGACTCATCTTTAATACAGATTGCTTGTGTTTTTGTGTTTCTGGATGAAGAGCGTCTAAATTTCTGCAAGGTGGCAACGCTGCAAAAAATGTTCTCGTAAAAATGACAAGACAAATGAAATTCAATTGAAAAAATTGATAAAAACAAGTGTATCTAAATACACTTTTAGACATTTCCCTTTTGCATAAATGTACATACATACATATATGAGAATAGAGAATCTCGATCTTTCCTATGGCAACTATATATATATAGTGATCCGATGTTGATAAGATTTTGCATTTAAGATCGATGTATTTGCCAGTTTTTTTTTCGCTTACTAGTGTTATTAATGGGCCATAATTGATTGTAAAATTTGATGTACATAATATGTTTTGGTAAATACTCACAATGAAGGCACATGTTTAGCTGTAATTGAATTCAGTTACAGCTGCAGCGATGAGCGCTAAAAAACACAGTAATAAATTATATTTTATAGTATTGCATAAGGCATAAACCAAATGAGAAAAAAAAACATGTAGTTTGAGGCAATATTTAGCCATATTTGGGCAAGAGTATTGAATATTCGGCGTGCCGCAGACGGGAGTTCTTCCTTGCTTATATATGTGCTTATATACACAATTAAGTTGAAAGGGGCCAACAATAATTCACCCACAGTAAACGTCAAGTAATATTGCCCCCATGCAATATATATATATATGTATATATATATATATACTATATATACTATATAGGTTCTCGATTTGAACTAACGTGGCGAACATCCGAACATCACGTTAATTTCACGCAAGTGGTCGTCACAGCGACTACTTGTAAATTAGATTGGAAAATATTGCACAAATGTTTACGAATAATAAAAATAAAAAAATACTAGTGCAAAATTCACACACTCACAGATACACACACACACACACACACACACACACAGTCGTCCAGTGCAACCCTTTCGACACCTAGCTTTGGCCCGTGTGATGGGTAAATAAGTAGCGCAAACAGGGGCCAATAAATATAAATCAAAAGCTGATTTAAGGCATTTGCGGCTCACGATTTCTCAATACGTTTAAGGGTGCGATGGAGGGGCAGGTGGGAGGTGGGAGATGGGAGGTGGAAGGGGGCGCCAATAACCCAGTCGCAGTCATTGTCAAACACAACGATTAACGAGTTTGGTTTTTGTTTGACTTTTGCTGTTTTGCGCTAAAAACCTGCATCGACAAATGCCAAAAATAAATAAAACCAAATTTCGTCTAACCAAAATTTATATTTGCACATTACAATGGGAGGTGGAAGAAGAAGGAGGAGGTGGAAAATCACAATGTGCAAAAAGAATGGATCAATGTTGTGGAAAAACGATCGGAAATACGAATGGAATGTAAATCTTTTCAAATAAATCATATGATTCGGATTATGCAACAATTTTGTAAAGAAAAACTGCCTATGATATAAACTAAATATTGTTACTTCACAAATGTTGCATGTCTATATAAATATATATACATATATGTATGTATGTATAGTATGTGATAGATAAGCAACAGTGGGTGCAAATCAACTTGTGCCATGTCTCGATCACATGCGAGTTGACAAAATCAAAGTGCGCCCAATTATAATTATAGCAACACCCCGAGAAACTTTCGATGCCTAGGCAACAAAAAACTAGTCTAGAGTTCCGTGGAGTGGGCTATTTAAGGAGCGTGTTCTGTTGTTCTGGCATTACCTGTGCGCGTGTTGCTTTGCTAGTTTCAATTATGATTGGTGATAATTCAATTATCAAGCAATTAACGTTTTGAATGAAACGCCCATAAACATCTAGCACCAACTCTTTTCTGGCCCCGGGCAAGTAGGGGGGGGGGGGGGGGGGCACAGGGAGGTTCTTGCTTGAGTGAAATGAAAAGCGATACACACGCGTACACGAAAATCAATAACAGCACAATCAATAATAATCGTTGCAAAGGCACAAATAAAGCACTTCACGAATCATCATCAATAAACACAATAAAAGCCTAACCATTCGAGTACCTGTTTAAGGTTATAAGCCACAATCAGAATGGGAGAAACAAGAACCATTAAAATAATCATTTTACCGGGTAACACAACTGGCAGAGTACAGAAAACGATCGGAAGGAAGCTTGGCTCACATAGAAAATAGCTCGCATAAAAAGGTGAAAGCGCAAGTGAAATACGAGTGGAAATCAATTCTACATAGCTAAGAACGGTGGCCAGTGCCAAAAACTTTATGCAAACAGTTAGTTAAAAGATTAATGCTATATTAATACACAATACTTGTTCTCAGCTAAAATGTAGCTAAATTAAAGTAGGAAACAGTTTTCGTATAATTTACATTCAATGATGGATTAAGTTGAAATGATCGGAAGCTTAGAAAAACATAGAACATAGATAGGTGAAAGTGCAGGTGAAATAAGAGTGGAAATCGATTAAATTTGTGCTGTTTATGACAATTCAACTCTAATACTCTAAAAGTTTAGCAAAAATTTAGCCAAGTTAAAATAGGGAATTGTTTTCGTATAATTTACAATCAAAATGTTGGATTAAGAAGTTAAATAATCCAAATGTATTATATATATTTATATATCAACATCAACCATTATTATATCAATATGTAATATCTGTTTTCTATTTATATGCATTTATTTATTTTTACAAAATGTATTTAACTATTCAAAATAGTTGAGAGTTTCAATGTTAAAAGCAACATGGATAGCTTTATAAAGCTCTGAATACAAATGAATTAGCTGCGCGGGGGAGGAAGGTCTCGCAGAGTCAACGTTGCCCTCGAGCCCACACTTTTATTTGGGGACAAGCCAATCAGCAGCCTGTTGCATGATATAATGAAGGCCAATGAATTGAGGGATTGACGAATTGTCACAACTTCAAGTGCATTGATACTAGACGACATATATATATCTTTTTAGTATATATATATATATATATATATATATTGCTACCTGCATATGTACATTAGTAGGGGCTGTCTACTTACCCGGCCTTATCGACTCTGCTGACGATAATAAGTTGGAATATAATGACGTTGCCCGCCCATTTTTGTTGTGTTTTTTCATTCTTTTTTTTTTTTTTTGTTGCTGATTATGATTTGTTTGGCATGTTGTTTTGTTGGCCGATAAATCACGCGGCCGTCGAACATCCGATTAGCTTCAACAAATTGGTCAATATAAAAACCGGGCTAAGGTCATAAATTATAGGATCGCGTCAATCGGTATAGCTTCCTGTTTCAATCCACCTCCATAAAGCTAGTTAGTTATTACACACTGTTACACACAGATAAGGATTTCACATATATAAATATATTTTTGTTGTTTTTGCGATAAACAACATTATTATTGTCCTACAAACAGTTGAGCTTGCATTCCCGCATCCTAAAATACAAGAGACAATTATTAGAAGTTATAATTACAGACAATTATAGATTAGTTATTATATTTACCTCTGATTAAGTGTGATGTTATCCTCATGGAATTACAAAATGCTCGAACATATATGTATACATATACAGTGTGTATTGCCAGGCTCCGATTACTTTTCCACCCATTTCCCACCCACCTGAAAATCACAAAAAGCTTTTGAAATGAGCTTAAGGCTAAATGAAAGGTTATCCAAGTAGTTTCACACAACCTTTATCCGCAGAATTGTTCACACTTACGGATGGAATTTTTAAATAGCCTGTCCATTAAATCACATCCCTATGGTAGCTGGTATTTCCCGGCCATGTCCTGTCCGAAAGTTGCTGCATCAAATTTTGAACATCCACCCGTGGAAGATTTCAATATATAGTGACCTCCTCTATTTTACATAGATATTTGAAAATGTGTTTGAATTACCTCAAATATAGAACCAAAGTTGGAACTAACGTGTTCCGCTCACTTTAGTCTCGTGCTTAGAATCTTCATGCTGAAAATAAAAGAGTTGGATGATATAGCGATATTATAGGGTATTACAAATAGGGAACAGAGCGAATGAATTCGCCAAGATCAACGGCGGAGTTATGTCGCGAGGAAAAATCGTTCGCCTTGAAACGACATAATCTCGCGATTTTTTCACATATCCCGGTGAAATTTTTTAAGACCCTGTTTTAGCGTAACTTCCATCACATAAGGTATTACAGTAACAATTTTCTGGCTTTTACTATTTGGGCTGTGCGTTGATCACCAATCAGTCATTCAGTCAATCATTTAGTTAGTCTGATTTCATTGTTCAATTATTAATCAAAGTCGGTCCGGAACCGTCGATAAACTGTGTCGATAACGACTTTTGCATTAAAGAATCAAGTACTGCCTTTTGTTATTGTTATTGTTATTTTAATAATTATTATTATTGTATAAGACCCTAATGCATAGAATCAGTTGAAAGGTTTTTCATAGCGCTACTTAGCTGTAAAGCTCTGTTATCTCCCAATTAGCTAATTGTATAGATAACTATTTGGAAATTTAACCAGATGCTTACCTTCTCACTGTCATTTGCAGCTGGCCACCCGCTCGATTGAGCCATCGTTTGGGCTGCTGTTTGGGGACACGTTGCGAGATCTGGATGTGGGCACCACCGGGGCAGCGATTATCATCAGCACGATGGATGTGTGCATGAACTTCTCGGGCTTGTTTGTGGGTCCGCTGCTGAAAGAGTTCTCCTACCGCAAGGTGGCCATTGCCGGCTCGCTGCTCTGTGGACTGGGCCTCGCGCTAACGTCGCCGGCCACCACCATGGCGCACATACTCAGCACGTACAGTGTGATCAATGGCATTGGCGTCGGGCTGTCCACGTCGGCGGCGTTTGTGGCCCTGAATCATTACTTCAAGCACAAGCGCGGCCAGGCGGTGGGCCTGTCCATGGCGGGCACAGCGATGGGCATGCTGATAATGCCGCAGCTGGTGCGCATCCTGCTGGAGGGTTATGGCTTTCGGGGCGCTGTCCTATTGCTGTCTGGTGTTGCGCTGAATGCGACCGTCGGCTCGGTGCTGTTGCAGCCCATCAAATGGCACATGAAGGAGGAGTTTGATGACGAGGAACTGATGTGTATATCGGCGCTGCCAACACCGCAGCCGCAACTGACGGCAGGCACTGGCGCAGCAGCGAATCCGGCGCCCACGTTCAACGTGATCAAAGAGGATGGCAATGAGGAGGATGCGCTGCCGGAGTTGAATACGCTGCTGTTCAACAAGCATCACCACCAGCACAATCATCCATCCATACGCAAAAACTACTCCGAAATGGCAATGAACACAATGAACGGCTCCCGGCTGGGTCTGACCAAGCGGCCAACGTTTCCGCGCATCATGTCCCTGGCAGGTGTCCAGTCCGCGGATGTGGGCAGCGGCAGCGGTGGTTATCCCTCACAGGCCGAGGTAAATACAACGCAGTTGCGCTGCCGCAAGGCATCGGTCACCTCGAATCTGTCCTACATGGATTTCACCGGCTCCATACTCCAAGTGCATCTGAACACCGGCGACGATGAGTTCGAGCAAAACGATCGTGAATTGCGACGCGTAGGCACCGCCACGGGCAGCATTTTGGGCGGCCATCGAGATAGCTTCATTAAAATGAAGCCCACCGAGCTGGAGAAACAGCAAACGGAGCTGGATGAGGAGGCCAAGAAGAATGTAAAGAAGCCCGGCTTCTGGCGTCGATTTGCCGATCTACTGGACATTGCCATGCTCAAGGACAAAATGTTTCTCAATCTGCTGTTCGGTCTGTCCATTTTCTACGTGGCCGAGATGAACTTCAAGATGGTGACGCCCTTCTTCTTTGCCAATTTGGGCTACTCCAAAGCGGATGTCGCCTATTGTCTATCGATAACAGCCATTACGGATATTGCGGCGCGTATTGTGCTGCCTCCGCTCTTTGACAGGACGACGATCAAGAAGCGCACCATATTCCTGGTCTCCATCATATTTGTGGCACTCACGCGTTCCAGTAAGTTGTTGTTGTGTTGGTTATGTATCCCTGTATATCTAAATATATCTCAATGCTCTTTGTAGTCATGGCCGAGCAAACGGAATGGGCTCAGCTGATGCTCTGGCTATCCATTTGCGGCTTCTTTCGCGGCTCAGCTTTGAGCAACTTTACGCTGACCGTCTCCGAGTACTGTTCGCTGGAGAAGCTGCCCTCGGCCTTTGGCTGGCATCTGGTGGGCAAGGCGCTGTTCGTCATCAGCTTTGGACCCTTGATTGGTAAGTCGTGGTAAGATTTGGTTAGACTTGGATCTCTCTCTCTAATCCGCTAATTTGCTTTTCTAGGTCTTATTCGCGATTTGACCAACAGCTATCCCATTTGCATACACACGCAGAGCGTTTGCATCATGATATGCGCTCTGGCCTGGGGCATTGAGTATCTGGTGGAGTTCATTCAGTCACGTCGTCGAACCGCCGATGCAGCACAATTGCCCACCCAGGAGGGCGGAACAGCAGCCGCCGCAACAGGAGCCACAACCGCCACAACAACAACAGCGCCAGCCGCTCAGGATGTCAAGCTGTAATATGAAGGCCAAAGATCAAGAGAGAATTAATAGAGATGCATTAATTTAAACTCATACACGGAAACTAGATGCATACTACTTAATACTTAATTAGTTATATGAATAGATATATATGTATGTATGCACATATACGTATGTCTACTGTGGGTTATTTGCCGCTAGAAATTATCAAGCACGAGTTAAGATCTGCCCAGTAAATAGTTTCAGTTTTGAAAAGGAAGCATATTCCCCATAACTTTCACTCGTGAATAGCCCCCAAAAAATAATATAAAGCCTTTGCATTGTGTAACCCTCTCCTTTAATTGTATTAAACTCTCATTTGCCAGTCTAATATACATATATGTAATATGCTGTAATTAAGATCTATTAACGTAACGTTTGATATGATTTATGCTTATTATTTTCCTTTTGTTTTTTTTTTTTTATTATTGTATGAACTTGTATGTGATAGTTCAAAGATAGTTTGTAAGTTAGTTCTTAACATGAAAATTTACAAAAGTACATATGTAAACATATAATGAACAAAAAAGGCGTAAAAGCAGCAAATAACAAAACTGGCTTTAACTGGCTTTTAACATGAACCCAACACCAACTAACTATATATATACAGATATAAAATATTATATAACTAAAGTGAAATTGATTTATCAGTTTAACAAGTTTATAAGCCTATTGTATGACCATAAAAATGATTATATATATATATATATATAAAGCTGAAGCCAAGTTAAGTGAGCTTAGTTAACTAAAGTTATGTTCAAAACGGATTTATATATATATATTTATATATATATATACAGATTTGTCGCAAATAAGGCACAGTGCTGAAGGTAGTCAAGAAATATATAAATAATATTTGCCAAGAGACAGAGACAAAAATAGGGAAAGACAGAGAAGGATAGAGCGCGCGATAGAGAGAGAGATGGCGAGTGCTGTTAAGAGGGCTAGCAATATATATATATATCTATCTATATAGAGAGAAAGAACAAAATCAACCCACCAGAAGCGAGCAACAAAATATCAACCCCAGAGATATGCATTCAATAGAGCCAATAAAATGCCAGATTACTTACAAACAAATTTACATATATATATATATAAATGTATACATATATATACATGCATACAACTATATATTTATAAGCAGCTCGTTAGTTTTGAGCACGTTTTTTTATTAAATATTTGCAAGCGCTTTTCTGGACTTGGGGGCGGGGGGAGTAAATGCCTGATTGTAAGATATTTAAAAAAAAAAAATTGACAAAAACTAAAAGCAATAACATTTGCTAGGTATTCATATAGATGCCAGGACCAAAAAGCAAATTCTTGTAGCACACTGTTAAGAGTGGGACTTAAGTGTGGCTACTGTACTGCAGGCAACACCCCCCTCTCCCCCCTCAACACACAAACACACACACAAACACACACACGGACACACACACGGACACCCACACAGACAGAATTCGTCGTAAGTCTTTGATGACTAAAACTAAGAAATACGCAGACAGTATGTACTTAACTGTGCAAAAGGAAAATATAAAACCTGAGTGTTTTTTTATATACATATAAAATATATGATATATGAACATACTACTATATACTAATGTATAGTTATATAATTATATTTAGATACAAACAATGTTATCTTTTGGATATGCATTGACGATATTGTAGCCTTACACATATATATGATATATTATAAATTTGAAATAAAGTGATATAAAAAAGTATATATATTGCTGACATGATTATACGTTGCAAAATGTTTCAGCTTAAAGCCCAGTTATATGGAAGCTAGAGTAGATTCATCATTTGTTTTTATAGTTAGCTCATGATATGTGTAACCCCATAAGGTATCAATATATTTGCGATTCGTAATAAGGGCCGAGCTGATAAAGCTACGTCCGTCTGTTTTCCTCTTTATGTAATATAATCTCATGTATAGCTAACTGACAATATTGTTAGTAAACCTTCAAAGTTGATACTATAATATATAACTCTATAGGAAGCATAGGTTATAAAAGAGTTTGGTAAACATTTCTGTTTTCTCAAGACATCCCGACCAAACTCATCAATGACAAGCTGAACGTATCAGCCCAACATAGCTGCAGAATTCGAAGCCAAGGATGAAGTCAAACCTCAAGCCTGTTAGGGTTTAATTTTGTAATGAAACTGCGATTCGTTCAGGGATTAAAAGACAGGTAAGCCTGAAAAAAGTTGACAGAATTCAAGTTTAAACAAGTAAGAGTTGGGATAAAGATTTATATCGCTTACTTGAAAACGGGGCATGTTATCGAATATCGGTAACAAACTAGATCTGCGATCGGGCACTAGGAGGACCTACAGCTACAGCTTTCAAGTCTCTAGCTCTTAAAGGTTCTGAGATCCTTGCGTACATACACACGGACGGACGGACAGACGGACGAACATGGCTAGATCGACTCGGCTGTTGATGCTGATCAAGAATATATATACTTTTAGGGGGTCAGAGATGCTTCCTTCTGCCTGCTACATACATTTGCACAAATACATTATACTCTTTTTACCCATTTTTAATGGGTTCAGAGTATAAATATTCATAAATGGAAATCTGCCTCGTTTCCTCTATAACGTACATTAACAAAGCCCAAAACGCAGCATGCTGCATATTTGAGGCCGAATGTGAAAACACATACATATGTAGTTCCAGATAAGAACTTTGAGTATTTCCGAGAAACAAACTTGACTGCGAGCAATAACTGTCTCTTTCTATATCGCAATGACGATAATAATCATTGTAACACAGTCATTTGTTGTCAGATGTGTAATTGTGCTTACACGAAGATCTTGGGTGTGCTCATAAAATTGGCGAGGAAAATAAACAAATAAATGTTGAATAATGCGTGAAGAATAAATTTAAATTGGTATAAATTATGCGGCGAGCGACGACAGTTTCTATGCAAACGCTAGAGGACAGAACCGAGGCGCGCTTGCAATAAATCTCACGGGGATTTCAGAGATGGCCTCTTATCTGGGAGTCGGAGCCTGATAAAACAGTCCAAATAACAAGCTGTTGACTGGTTGTTGTGGCCAACAATTGGGGGTCTGCAATAGACATGCTCTGCAATTAGACAATAAAAAGCATGAAACTGATAATAATTAAAGGCGGGAAGCCGAATGCTATGCAAATTGGGGCTTGGCACGGAAGTTTGCAGCAACTGTGGACGCAAGCCTACATTACTGAGATGCTGCATAGAGTTATTTAATTTTTTGATTTATCTAATCGGGCGTGTTCTTAGGGCTTAAATGGGGATCACAATTAAAGCGAATTGCTCCTGTCAGCGGCAAGATACTGATGAATAATGGCCAAGCTCTGGATGCTGATGATAATGATGTTGATTCGAATGAAGATGAAGATCTAACCCGTGCCAGAGCAACATGCACTTCACTTACCGCCCAACTTTCGAGCCGCAAAGATGACAGTGGCAACCGCGGCAGCAACACGGCCCAAAGCCAAAGCCTATCAATTGGAGGCGCCCGACGGCGGCTGGGGCATACTGGTCTGCATTGGCATGGCCTTGCCGTTCGTAAGTCCAAGCTAGAGATAGATAATATGAATTTACACATACATAACTAAACCATGTCCATTGCATTACTTACAGATTAGCGCCCTGGCAGCGCTGCCCTCGTTTGGGCTGATCTTTGGCGACTTCCTGAAGGGCATCGGCGCCGAGACGAGCGCAATTGCCATCATCACCAGCGCCTTCTTTTGCGCCATGAGCTTTGCCGGCCTGTTCTCCGGTTCGCTGTTTCGCCGCTTCGGAATGCGTCCGGTGGGTCTGGTCGGTGGCATACTTTACTTTCTGGGCACGGGCATGCAGTATTTTGCCAATTCCACGCTGCAGCTGACGCTGGCTTTCAGCTTGTTCCAGGGCACAGGATTTGGATTGATTGTGCCCACCAGCTATACGTCGTTTAATAATTACTTTGTGAAGAATCGTGTCATGTGGATGAGCTTCGCCCAGACGCTAATTGGCCTCGGCTCGATGCTATATCCCATTCTGATGCAGAAGCTATTGCAGTGGTATGGCTTTCGTGGCTGCCTCCTGGTGCTCACGGCTATCAATGCGAACGCAGTGCTGGGCATGCTGCTCATGCATCCCGTTGAGTGGCATATGCGACGCGTGCCCCTGGAGGAGAAGGCGGAGGAAGCCGAGCAACTGCAGCCAGTACAGCCGACGGTTGTTGTGCATGTCCAACCGGAGACGCCATTAAAGCCCATACCCGAACTGGATTTTGGACCAGCAGCAACAGTTGCATCCATGCCCGTATCCAATTTGAGCTCGCGTCGCGTGTCGCATGCTGACGACCATACGCTAAGGATCATCTCCAGTCGTGCCTCCAGCATTACCAGCCTGGGCAACTGGTCTGGCCCGATGGTGGTCAGCGATGCCTCGCCCCAAATGATGCACAGCCTTCAGGCGTCGCGTCGCCAATCAGTTATCAGCGGCGCCTCACCCTGCCGATCCGCATCCGCAGCTGGTGTTGCCAATGAGGACGAAGAAGTCCCTGGCGAGACGCGTACCTGCTGCGGCACCATAGTCGATTTCCTCGACCTGACGCTTCTCAAGAAACCCATCTACGTCAACATTGTCCTCGGCATCACATTCGCTTTATACTCGGACATCTCATTCTTCACCATGCAGCCCTCATATCTCTTCGAGCTGGGTTACACCAAGGTGAGTCGCAACAAGTGTCTTCTGCATTTCAATTTTAATAGCTCAGCTATTAAAATATGCTTTATAAAAGAAAGTTAACATGTTATTCAATATTCAAATATGCCTTCAATGTTAAAGTTGTTCTAAAAGTTCGTCGTATCTTGACCAAACTTGATAAATGCGAACATCTTTATTTTCTCAACATATCTGCGAAAGCGTATCAAAAAAGACGTTTATAGAAGCACTTCTTAGCCATTTGTCTACACGCTTTGCAAAGAAGATTTACTTATCCGTACACATCGTACTCTTGTAGTCTCTCTTTTTTTTATACTGGAATTTAGCGCACATCATTTTTATTTAACATACAGCTGTTCTTTAAGATTTGTGCGTGAATATTAAACCATGTGGTTATTTGATTGCTAAACGATTTTTTTTTTTTTCGAAACCTTACTTTTTTTTATAAACACACCCTTTAATTAACCGATTTATTAATGCCTACAAATCGAGAAATCTTTTTTTTATAATGACAGCCCTATTTTCTTTTATTTATTTAACAACAAATGTTGTTACTATTAAACTCACTTATAGTCGCCTTATTTTGAATAGTTTTTATTATTTAGATTGTTTTTAATAGACCACATATTATATTAAAAAGTTTCATGCGGTGTCCGCCATTTTGGATTTCTCTTTAAACTTCTTTAAACTCCGTTTTATCACCTTCCTTATTAGAATTAATTAATCTCAAAACGTTTTCTTTACTTAATATGGTTTTTATTACTGCCAACTCTTTTTACCACACACAAAAACCGCTTCTATTTGTTTTTTTTATTAAAAGGACTTGATTGTTGATGCGATTGACTCCTGATGTTTACCGAAGACGCACATTTTTTATTGTTGTCCACCATTTTGGATTAAAGGTTTCGTCAAACGCCATTTTGATATATACACTATATACACATTTATACAAACATGCATACGTATCGAGAATTTTCTTATATGCTTTAATTGAAACTTCTTTTTAAATAGATTATTCTTCACAAAATCTGCTTTAATATATGTATGTATGTCACATTTTTCAAAACATTTTAACTATTTAACTTTATTATGTTGTGCTGGGCTAGGACTCCACGAGGCATATTTTGTGCTTGCCTGTCGCCATCTTGGATCAAAGCTAATTCCTTTTCGCACAAACTTCGCATATCCTTACACAGTCAAGAATGTTCTCGTGCATTTGTATATCAAGCTTAATTAACCTTAAATTAGGTTAAATTCACTTTATTTCACAGTTTCAAAATATGTCCAACTACATATGTCAAATAACTTTTACACGTGTTTGCGGTCCGCCATTGCACTGTACACACATGTACATACATGTACATGCATTCACATCGAGAATGTTCCAATATATGTATGTATGTATGTACATAAAGCTGAAAACTTATTAAGCATTTATTTACATATATATCTATCTACATATGTATTCAGCATATTTCAAACAATTTTGTAAAATATACTTTGTTTATTCAAAGCTGTTCATATGGTGCAGCAATAGAACCCTGACGCAAATTTGTTGCTTGCTGTCCGCCATTTTGAATCAAATCCCTTTTTTTCAATTCTCTTTTGTCACCAAATTCACTTTTACTTACACAAAAAAGTTCCCTTATATGGATGCATGAATATACACATATACATACACAAATGCAGATGCCATTCTTATTTACGCGTGCATGCATGTGTGTGTGTATGCAAGGTGTGCGCTTGCGCTCCACCATTTTGAATTTGTCTGACTACACGAAGCTGCGCGATCTCTCTCGCACCCATGCGCAGCCCTTAACTTTGCAAAATGCTTGTGCGCACGCCCTTTACACACTTATACATGCGCATGTCTCTCGAGAATATTCTTAAATATGTACATACTTTAACCGTATTCGTCTTCTTGAAACAGAAGTGTATGAATGTGTGTTTGTGTATGTATTTGCGGTTAAGATCTGTCTGGGCGCACGTTGCTGCCGCATTCTCACTGCACCCTTGCGCAGCCCTAAAATTTGACTTTGCGCATGCCCTTTAAGCACTTGTTATATACGATTGCATATGCATGCGTGTGTGTGCATACAAAAATCTGCGAACTTAATTGTCGTTAGATAAGAAATACATAAATAATATGTCAATTGACATATTATCCAAAACTAGATATTTATATTAACTTAAGTATATATAAGTGCGCACACATATGTACGCACATACATACATATTCAAATACATATATGCATTTTTACATACTTACACGTCGCCATCAGTTTTCCTTCCATTTATGTAGAACGGGACACTTCACTAAAAAAAAAGAAAGCACAAGAAAAAAACACTTGAAAGTCCAGACTCCTAGACGCTGGCCAAAGAGCAACTGATGGCAATTGGCTGGTCTGGCCGTGAAGAAACCTCGGTTACCTAGCCAAAATTCGGAATCCGTCGGTTATTTTAAGCAGCTTCTCGCTCTGCACAGACGACCTCTCTTTATGTCTCATTCGCACGCAGTCGCAACAGACTAAAGCTGCAAAAACCGCCAGCCACAGGCGCAGACGTGTGATTGTGTGTGTGTGTGTGCTTTATGAGGAATGCCACAGTTTGAATAAATGCTGTTAGAGTTACGTTGCGTTTCAATTGTTACTCATAATTATATGTATGTATGTGTGTATGTATTTTGTTTTGTTCCTTTTCAGGCCGATACGGCAAATGTCATAGCTATTGGAGCCGCTGCGGATTTGCTGTCGCGAATTTTTCTGGCAATAACTGCAATTTTCATTCAAGTTCCCGCTCGTTACATTTACTTGGCTGGCGCGCTGTTCACCATTTTCGCTCGATTTGGTGCGTATAGAATAGACAAATCATGAATATATATTTATCAATTAACATGTATGAATGTATGTATATTGTTGCAGCTCTCAATGGCATCACTGACTTTGTGGGCATGGCCTGCATCACGGGTGTGCTCGGCTTTTTACGCACTTGGATACATGTGCCGCTGCCGTTGGTGTTTGCCGACTACTTGCCAAAGGAACGGTGCGTTGTCGTGTAATCAAAATCACGGCTCCGGGTGGATTTACATATTTTGTTTGCTTTTTCTTCCCCTTTCTTGTTACAGCTTTGCTAGCGGCTATGGCTTGTTCATGTTTACACAGGGTAATGCAATGTTTATAATTGGGCCAATCGTTGGCTATATACGAGACTGCACGCAGGATTATTTGCTGGTTTTCCATATATTGAATGTATTCATGGCCTTGTGCGCTGTGCCTTGGATCATTGAGGTGTTGATCGTCAAATTTCGCCGGCGCAACAAAATTGAACGCAATAATGTCTGCGAGCACGGTAATGGCAACTATAACACCGTGCATTAAAAGCACTTGGTTGTTGTAATTTAATGAATATACAATAGAAAATGTTTACTCTTGTACGTTTTGTAGATATTATTGAATTAAAGATATGCTGATAGCAGCAAAAACAGTAACTAATATTGTGCATTTTGCCTTAATACGTTATGCTTAAAAATATTATTGTTGTTGTACACTTTGTATTTTCGCGCTTTTAACTATTCATGGAAAGCATTGATGCGATAGGCACTTGAGTAAGTAATAACTATCGAATGTAAATGCATAGCAATATCCACTTTATCTAGTAAAAGCAAATATAATATACAATTGCTTTATTCATTCATTTTGTGGTATATTGCATGTATAAGCTCTAGTATACATAGATACAAAGCTTTTTTATATGTTTATAAGAAAAATATTTTATTTATCGATTGATTGTCATAGCACTTACCTTTTCGTTTGGCATAAACATGTTCAAAGCTGTGAAACGTATATGCTATTTATGCTACGGTTTTAGTGCTCCCACAATTATCGATTAGTCTCAGAATTTTATAGCGCATACTTGATTTATCGACTTTTGCAAACACTGCAATGTCATAGAATTTAGCTTTTCGTTTGTCGGCCAACAGCTGACAACTTAATCATGCATGGTCACACTCACCCCACATCTCATATTTGTTTTGCTTGTTTCTCTTTTGTGTGTCCCACTTACTTTTGCTGAACCCCATTTCCCCTATAATACAAAATCAGAAACTTCAATTAAACTGTGGACAAATGGTGCTGCAACAAATCAAAATGCTCCTCCTGAGCATCATAACGCTCTGCCGGCGAGCACTCTGCTGCTTCTCGCGACGCCGCAAGCTCAGCCACGGCGGCAGCGACCAGCTGCAAGCGATCACAATTGGCGACTTTCCAGCAACAACAAAGCCGGCTGCAACAACAACAACGGCCGGTGGCGGCAAAGAACGTGACTGGAACTCCTGGGATGACAGTCCGCGAACCGTAGAGGAGCACATTGAGCAGTATCGCCAGCGCATGGCACAGCCGCCAACGCCGCCCAAAGAGGAGCCCGAGCCGGACTTCTTCAGTGTAAGTGTTTGCCTATGCTCTATGTCGCAGAAAGTCAGCTGTTAATTGTCTACCATTCGCATGCAGGAACTGACGCCGGACATCAAGCCACAGCCTAAGTATTATCTGGACGATGCGGCGCCGACGCCAGCGCCAGCAGACTTCTCCAGACTGAAGGCCCACGACATGGTGCCCATCAGTGTCAATGTAAGTCAAGCTGAGTTGCACACCCAGAGGTAATATACTACAGTTTATTGCACTTGCAGGCTGATCTCGAAGACTGGGTGGATGACAACTCCGGCGGCTGGGAAGAGCTGGACACGTCACAGACCAAGCAAATGATACGGGAGAAACGTCGCGAGATGCGCCATCAGCGCCCGCCGCCGACTAAGGCGCCGCAGCCAAGCATCGGCGCCCAGCGGATTAGCGATGTGCAGCGCATTGCGTAGTCCTGATGGCCACAAACCGTCCCCTGCTATACAATCCATTCCATGGTCCACTTGTAATTTTATTGAAAAGTCTGCACACACACACACACTTCTAGCTACCAATTGGCCTTAGTTTAATGACCCCCATCTTAAGCTGTTCGCCCTGGTTGGCCACAATAAAGCGCCAGCCACGAACGAATCTATGCCTTTCACTCGCACTTCCTTAAGCTGTCGTCGGCGATTGCAGTAAGCGACGGCTGCGGCTTCCATTTCCTGACGTGCTGCGGTTGCCATTGCTGCTCCATTGCCCAATCAAACTCCAATCTGAATTTGGACACGCATCGCTGGACAAACTGGTGGCATATATAGGCAACCGCCGTTTGGCGCAGCGTCTTAAATCGAAATGTTGCTGCTGCTGTTGATGGTCGGCGCGGTCGTTGGCTACGATCAGAGTGTCAACTATTGGGAGGCCTTTGCGCCAGGCAAGCTGCTGCAGCGTTTGGATGCGCTCACTGCAACGGATATGCAGCACGGCCAGATCAATGCATTGACGGAGCAACAGCGGCCCAGCGCACAGGCAAAGCTTGATGAGGATGCGGAGGACGATGAGGAAATAGAAGCGCAAGCGGAAACGGAATCGGATGCTGATGCCGAAGCCGATGCGGATGCGGATGCCGATGCGGGTTCCGATGCCATCGATCATGATAGCGACGTGGAGCAGCTGGAGCTGGATAGCCACAGTGCCGAAGGCCATTCTGGCGAGGATTACGAGCGCAATTATGAGCAGTTTGTGCGGCAATACTTTGATCGCATACCGGACGACGCGGCTGACGATGTTGACGAGCATCAGGCGCAGCTGGACGACAGCGTCGAGTACCAGGCGGGGGCCAGCAGCAATGTCCAACAGCATCGCTGCCATCGTGTCCAGCGCAAGGGCCAGTTGTGCAAAATATGTCGCGAGCCGCGCAACAACGAGGTCACCGAGATGTGCAGCTACTCGCACGAGGCACAGCCGGAGCACTATGCCTACGACAGTGGCTCTCAGTACAAGCGCTACCGGGACGCACCGTCCTCCGATGAGCAGAGCGAGGAGGAACAGGACGCAACAGTTCGGCAACGGCGCACCGGACGCCACACCTCAATTGTTCAGCCCGCCGGCGACAGCAGTCTCTGCGAGCGCCGCATGGTGGGCAACAGTGTCTGCTACGAGTGCAAGGACAGCGGCGGTCAGCATATGCGCCGCTGCTACGATGCGGCACTGAACAAGCAGATCAAGAGCCGAGCCAAGCCGGGCCGGCCAAATGGCGGGCAATCGCAGCAGTCGGAGCAGGAGCAGCGTCTCTACAAGCGCACCATCAGCTACAGCTATGCGCAGGGCAGCAGCCCGGACGACAGGATGACCACCACACAGCCAACTCCGGCTCGCAATGATACCCGAACGCCGTCGTCGTCGACGTTGCCACCTGCCCGCCGGCTAACCAAGGTATTGCGTAGGCGTGTCGCAATCCCAACTGCAGCAGTCTAGAGTGGCACTTCAAGGAACTATGTTATGTCTATAAACAATTATCTCTTTTTTTTTTACATATATATATTTTTTTTAACATATTATAAACAATATGCACACACGCTTTTATGCCAAGGAGCAACTATAAAAGGAGCCCAAATAAATGAATTTATAGAAACAAATATATTCCAAATATTGTTATATATCTTTTGATTATAAATATCGTGAAATATTATTTAAAAGTAAACTATCTCTGATACGAAATGTGTATATAGAAATTTTTCTATGCAAAAGCTTTATTTCAGACCGATTGTTCAGCTTAGTAACGATTCCTTGAAAACTCAAAAGCTGTTCAGATTACTCATATATTAGCTATATAATATAGTCATCCGATGTGGACAGGACTTTTGCTCTAAAATGCTGAGTTTGATGAAAACCTCTTGAAAAACAGATAATTTTTAAAAAATAGAACATGATTTTGGACCTTTCCTTACTATGGCAGCTATATATATAATAGATTGTTCAGATTTTAAAAAGGCTATGCCCATATATGTATAAATATTGCCCATGGTTATACTCGTGAAAGCCAAGTTCGAGGAAGACTTTTTGTAAAACAAAATACTTTCTTTGGGTACTATATGATATTTTGGTTCCAGTTGATTCCGACTAAGCTATGCAAAGAAACAGGAGGTTGATGAGTTACAAAGAAGGAGATCAAGAATATATATACATATATACTGCATAGTGTCGGAGACGTCTTCTATATCTGTCTGTATATAGATACATTATAGTATTCCCCATCTCACGAATATCCATGTTGAATCTCTTCCCAGATTTCCAGTTCTGAAACTCAACCGATTTATATAAATATATATATTATATAAGATATATATATCCGAGGTGCTCAAGGTCTCTATCCTATCCTAAACAATTAACCTGAAATTGCACTTGGTTTCATTTTGCTGTTGACGAAATAATTAAGATCATATTAGATAAGCTCTGGCCCACGTAATCAGGCTTATCAACATGGCCAAAAGCGATTGGGAACTAAAACTGATTTCGAATAGTGCTTGTGATTATATAGCTCTATATATATATATATGTATATGCTGTGGCAGCTGCCGCTTCAGCTCAGAAGTGCTCGAGATTATATTGACTCAATTTGGAGATTATAATTCCAAAGAAAATGCCACATAATTTTTAAGATAATGGTATACAGGTGGGTTGTGGTGCTAAAGTTGTTCGTTTTCGATAAGTTAACAACAAAATAAAAATGGGATTTATGCCGTTTTAAAATATTGCTGAAAGCCAATTAAATATAATTGCTTTGTCGATGTGTTTCGCGCTGGATGTAAATAAATGCCAGTTGATATTGGTTTCTTGTTTTGTTGTTGTTTTTATTATATATACTTTAAAACTTTAGTTTCGTAATGCGCATGAATGATGTTACTTTTATTTATGTCAAATTTCATACAAGTCGCCTCCTCATTGCACTAAGAAAAACAACAGACATATTATTTGCTAGCTCTTTCTAAGCCATGCCCGTGTTGCCGTCCCGCTCTAATACGAAGCTCACACGCACACACACACACACACACACACACACACACACACAAAATGAAAATATTCAAAAAATAAAACATAAACAAAATGGGCTTTAAAAAGTTTGCTTACAATTAGAAAAAAAAAGTTGCCGCATTCGTTTACATCTTTGTCCCTTTTCTTTATCAGGCAACTCTTTATGCAAAAATAGATTATGTATAAACATATATATATGTATATATATATTCTTTATGTATATCGTATTGTTTTATGTGTATATTGACGCATATATTGTGTATAAATATATATTACAAAGTATTTAGTTTCTGTTATTAAATTTGTTACAAAATTTCTTGCACGTTCAACTCTCGGCGTAAACAGATACAACTAAAGCAGAAAAGGGCCAAACCTTTATTTATAAAATAAGGTTTTCACTTAGTTAAACAATAAATTTTTGTTTACAAAAAAAAAAAATATTGGTTATAATGAGCACAGGCAACACAAAAGGTGTTGTGTGTGTGGTTGTTGTTTTTTTTTTGTTTTTGTTTTTTTTTTTTTGATTTTTTTGGGCTTGTTTTTAACTTTTTTACGCTTAATTACAATAGCAAAAAAATAATACAATAATAATAATAATAAAAAAAAATTCTAAAAGAACGTTTACAAGAACAATTTGCGGGGCGCAGCTGTTGTTAATGTCGGTGTTGTTTGTTGTTTGTTGTTTGTTGTCGTTGTGTTGCGCCACGTATTTAAAAGTTAGTTTCAGTTAATTAGCAAATACACATGCACGTGTATTGTTTACAATATTTTGTTGATGTTGTTGTTGTTGTTGGTTTTATAATTGTTACTCGTTTTGTTTAAGTATAATTGAGTAGTTGCTGTCGTCGTTGTTGCTTCAATTGCTGTTGTTGCTGTTGTTGTGGTTGTTCTGATCGACACTGTCCATGTTGGGCACATAATCGAGCGCCATCATGCAGGCGAAGACGGTCATCACCATCTTGGGCTTGACCTCGGTTATGTCCTCGGGCAAGGCGTAGACACGTGCGCCAATCTTGCGCGCCATGGAGATGGCATACTTGGCATTGGCCAGGTTGTCCTGCGCAAAGGAAGAAGAAGGCATTAAGAACCAGCCCAATTAGATTCTGGTTTTTTTTTTTTGTGGGGTACATACCTCCTGTGTGCCGCTGGTGCGCACCAGCTCGTAGTTGATGCTGCCCTCCTTGATGGCATCGATCAGATCAATTACGATCTTGCCATCGGCAATCGCCGGATCGTTAAAGTTCCTCAAATGCGACTGCTTGCCGGCATCGGAGAGGCGTGTGTTCACCCACTGGACAATCTCCTTCTCGATGATGGGATTGCCCGAGTTGGCCAGCCGGGACAATATGGACAATGTGTAGGCGCGCATCAGCTGCCAGATCAGAGCTGTGTAAAGGAGAGACAAGCGAATTTCAGTTTAAATAGTTCAACACAGGCCAGCCAGTTGAACTTTTACGAATGTGGAAGAAAGAAGAATCAAATAATCGTAAGACTAGCTAATGTAATTAAAGGTTTACAGTGCTGCCTGTTAAACGTTTACGAATGCGGCATAAAGAAGAAATGATAAAGCATATGCTGGCAAGGGAAAACAAGTGTCTGTTGTTTGTAGCGAGTCTGGTCGAAAGTGAAGCGCTGCCAGTTAAACGTTTACGTTTATGACACAAAGAGGAATTACAAAAAAAAGGAAAATGAAGACTCAAGAAAGTTAAACAGAGTATCTTTTTGGTAACGAAGTGTTTTAGAGACTAGCCAAAGTGGCTTTTTTGCAGCGCTGCCTGAAAATTGATTACAAATACGGCAGAAAGAACAAATGACGCTTGCTGCAGCGTTGCCAATGTGACATTTGGTAATTGGATTAATCCGGATGATTGGCTTTAGAACGTACCGAGTGTGAGCGTGGCATTGCCATCGTTCAGATCCTGGCCAGCAATGCCGACCAGCGAGAACTTCAATTGCTTGCCCAGATCAACGGCATAGTTGCAGTTCTCCAGCTTCTCCATGAACTTGCGCAGCGGCGTGAAGCGTTTGTGGACGCGACTCCAGTTAACAATGCCCGGCTTGATGACATCGAACAGCTGAAAGATGACCAAGCCATCGGCCAAATCCGAGTACAGCCAATTGACATGCGGCGCCACGCCCATGGAGTTCATCCAGTTGCGATAGGCTATAATAAAAAAGAAAAGGGGGGAAAGTCATATGAATTAGGATGCGCTGCTGGTGCTGGTGCTGGGCCATGAACTTACTTTTCTCCTCGCGCGTCTCCTCGATGGACTCGAGACCCTCGATCTGTTCGGGCTTGTCCAGGCCGGGATGGTTGTTGAACAGATTGGCCACAAAGGCCAAATTCAGCTTGTAGACACCATTGACGACGTCCTGTGGCGTGAGGAAACTGCGGCAGTTCAACTTGGCCGCCTGCTGCAGCATTATCTCGGCGCGCTGCTGCAGATCGGATTCGCGAAGTGCATCCAGATTGACATCGGCCTCGTTGCCGGCGATTTGCTTAAGCAGATGCGAATAGATCTCCGAGTCGACAATATCCGACTGGAAGTTGGTGCAGCGTCTCGAGATGCCGGCACGCTCCAGATGATGGTTCACCCAGCGCAACAATATGGCCTCCGGCGACATTTTCATCAGATCCTCGAGCCGCTCATTGTCAAAGAGCAGACCAGCCAGACCGGGACAGCTGTCCAGGGTAATGTGACTGAACAGGCCAATACGAATGATCTGCCAGAGCAGGCCGAGCACCAAATGCGGCTTGCCCTTGGCCAGATCGTGGGCATCAATGTTGACGATGTTGCAGCCAATGGCCTGCGAGGAGACGAGCGCCAGCGTCAGATTCTCGAACTCGCGATAGACGGTCAGGCTCTTCTTGTTAATGGCGCGCTCATCGATGGTATCGGGGCAGGAGTGATTGATGATCTTGCACAGCAAGATGCCGTCCTTGATCGATTGATACAGACGCTTGCCCTCGGCATCAATGGGCAGCAGATGCTGCAGGTCCTTGTCATGGCCCAGATTTGAATTGATCCAATCGGAGAAGGCCAGCTGCTCCTCGAGCCGCACCGAATGCGTGGTACCCTCCGACGATATGCTGGACATGCCGCCTAACGTCTCCAGGTTCTCCTTCTTCGATACGACCGTCTTGAATGTGCTGGCCACATCCTTTGACTTCAGATCCAGGCACAGTGTCTCAAACTCATCCAAGTTCAGTTTGCCCTGATGCGCTGTGCGCTGTTTGCTTTTGAACTCGTCAATCATTTCGCGCACCTGATAGCCGGCCAGCTTGAAGCCCACCTGATTGAGTGCATCCTTCAGCTCGTGCAGATCAATGAAACCATCCTTATTCGCGTCCAGCTGCAAGTGTCAGAAGCATAGATAGCGCCGGTTAAAAATCATTGATGATGACTAATGATAATACTCTTACTCATTGCCCACTTATTTAGGCAAATTTCTAGTTTTATTCGCTGACTCAGCGTTTGGATTCCGCCGCCGCCTCACAAATAGATGAAATGGAATTGTTGCCCCTACCGAAATGCTAAGCAGACGACGTGCCGGCGCACATTCCGCCGACAGCGGCAGCTCCTCCGACAACCCATCCATCCATCGATTGATGGAGGCACATGTTTTATTTGAGCCACATTACCTCACCTGCATATGTAAAAAGTTCTGCCAATCACATTCTCATTTCTCCCCTCCCCACCTGCGCTCTTTCAATGGCCTCTATCTATCTATAGAAATTCTCGGTTATTCTTCCATCAGCCTTATCAGCTACGCAGTCTTTGCTGATTAATTAACTCCCCCCCCCCCCCCCCCCCCTCACTCTCTCTCTCTCTCTCTCTCTGTCACAGCAATTAGATCAGGGGTAAATAGTTTGCCAAGGCTTTTCCAATAAGAAGAAAGCATAAAATCGAAACCTCTTGCATATCATTTCTTGTCAAGCTTACTTATTATCGTCAATGCAACTGACGTAGCCGTCTATATGTATGTGTGTGTGTGTGTGTGTGTGCAGTCGACCTGTCATTGTGACAGCTCCCGTAAGTCGCACGCAATCGTTATCGTTATCGATATCGAAATCGAAGTGCCAGAATCGTGCGATCATCGACAATGAAATTAAGTTCGTAATTGTTATAAAAACCTGTTATAGAAATGTGTTATTTTTGGAAAAATATTTTGCATTTTTTAAATAATATTCACGATCTTGTACATTTATAGGAATTAATCAGCATTTCACCAATTTTCCGCAAGTAGCGGTATATCTTTTAAAAGCCGATGAAACATTTATTGATTTTTTGATGCTTTGAAATGTAACTTCTAGGTGAAAATGGTTCATAAGCCTTGTGTCATAGAAGAAAACTACAGTGAAAGTTGTAAATTTAGATATATTTGGGTTTGAACCAGCACAAACAGTTGAATATACATATAAACATCCCAGTATGTGCATACAAAAAAAAAAACATTTCAAATATTATCTCTGAAAGTTCTCTTGTATAAGTACTTATAGAGTCTCTCAGTCAAGGAAACGCTTTAACTTTTAGAGATCTTACGAATTCCTCTAAAGAGAAACATTATAAATGATTATTGAAATTTTTAAAACTTAAAGTCTTAAAACAAAGGTTGAAAAACATGACAAATACATGATTTAGCCGGCAAACAATAGACGTTCTCGGCAAATAGTAAAGCCAAGCCCAAATGGAAGTACATATATGTATATGTCGAGTCGGTTCCCCAAGCCCCCATTGACAAGCGCAAACATTTCGCCATGGGGGAATCGCAAGCGTTTACGACTTTGGTGTGAAATTCTCATCATGGCCAGATATAGGTATACACACATATATATATATATATATATATATATGTATATATATGGCTCGTATGCTTTTGTATATGGTTGGAGCAGGGAGAGATGGGTATATTGTATGGAATTTGTGTCGTTCGGCTCGATGATGATGATGTTGGCTGTTGGCTGTTTCGTTTGCTTCGCGTTTCCCGATAAGATAAAGTTTTGTGGCAAAATGGCAACAAAATCGAAAATAGCACCAGTTTACGTATATGGTAATGATTACGAGCGAATATATACATATAGTGAGTGGTAACTGGGCGACCGATGACGGTTGTTGTTGTCGTACCTCCCTTCAAGGGTGTTCGGCTGGGCCTAGGCAAAACTCTTATGTGATAAGCCCGCCCCGCACAAAGCACAGGCGAAAATGGTCAGCATGGAATGAGTGACAATAAACGGAAGTTCGTGGTCAGTTGATTGCGATTGCGAGGCGCGTGAACTTTATCAAAGGTGTTCACTGTAACTGTCTATATAAAAAAGAGCAGCCCCTAGAAGTATTTTTCGTGCGCTTGTCTGTGTGTTATCGATTAAAAAAAAAAAAAAAACCATAAAGTGTGCCGACAATGGCGGCAACAAGAACAAGCACAGTGAGAGCAAATACTTCTGATTACGTGAATTGTGAGTAATAAAAAAAATATGTATGAAATAATATAAAAAAATATTGAAAATAAATTAAAAAGTGTTAAGCACTGTGGCGCCATCTAGATGCCAACGATCTCTCTCTTAATTTATATATATATACATACATCGGGCAGCATTTCTTCCAGATTCTGCTTGAACTCCTCGACGCTTTCATGATGCTCAACGTTGATAATATCAGACATTTTTGATATATTATTCGATAGGTTTTCGTTTTCAGGGGCACTTTGGTATTTATTCAATTTGAATGTTTTCTTTGCCTCTTGCTTAGCCACTTAATTGCTGAGCAAAATAAACAAAAACAAAACAAAAATTATGCGTGAATTAAGTAAATTGATTTAAGACAAACACACGCACGCACACGCAGAAACGAAAACAAAAACAAAAACGAAGGAAAAGCCACAAATGGGGCTATATGAAGAGCGGCGAGGGGGGTCGGTCAAAGGCGCGCGGACACGCGATCGTTTTGAGTGCGCGGCACGAGTGCTGAACGACAGGCGATTGAAAGCGGCTGCACCAATTAACCGTTATGTGGTTAACTTCGAGACAGAGAGCGAGAGAGAGAGAGTGAACAGTAATGGCGCGAGAACAAAACTTGACGAATGAGCACACGTCGCGAGAGCGTCGATTGAGTAAATATTGAGCAAGCGAGAGAGAGAGAGAGAGCGCAAAGGACTTGGCAAACTCTGTGTTAGCGCGCGCGAGTGGGTTGGCAAATGGGTTGGCGAAATTACTCTGCTTTCGGGCGTTTGCTGTTAGCGCCACTGGACGAGCTGTACTACTAATTGAGCGCCTGGCGCAGTGCGCACTATTTATGCCTTTTCTTTTATCAGAAGCAGAAAACCCATGCTCTCATACTCGCGCACCTCTCCCGCAAATCGAGCATGCAGCAGAGTTTATGATAAGGCCGCTCGATCGATCGATCGATGGAGACCAAACCATATTGAAGAGCGACTGTTTTTATGCCCTGAATCATATGTGTTGCCTTGCTGTACTCTGTTTTCCTTCTGCTTCTTCTTTTTGATATTCTTTTACTTTTGGTTAGTCACATCGTTTTTTCTAAACTAATGAAACTCAGCAATCAAAAGTTCTTAGCCTATTGACAAGTTAGTCATGCATCGACTGCACATTTCAATTTACATATTTCAATTAGATTCTATTTTGATTCAATTTGCATGCCACTTGAGTTCATTAAAAAAAAGTCATATGAGCCAGCAATTGGGCTCTATATACGTATGTGTGTACGTTTATTTGGGTATTTTGGTCATTCGCTCTGATAAGAGACAGCCTAACCAGTCAACCAACCTGCCAACCAGCCAAACAGCCAAGCGAGCAACAACAACAACAGAAAGAAGAAGCGAGCAACACCTTGCTCCACATTGAATTCAACCCGTCAGCCAGTCCATCGGTCAGTCAGTCAGTCAACCAATTTGTGGCGATATCGATTAAGAATATCAGATTACGTTTAATAATCGTGAGCTGTTGTAATAGGGTTGTCATAACATCGATCGGTTGAGTTAAAACAGTTTTGGCTCATTTCGGTTTTATCTAAATGATCTTAAAGAATCATCAAAGCATACATTGGCTAACTTTCAATAATTTATTCATTTTGCTGCAACAATTTCAATAGTCATGTAAATTTCTAGATTTCTTTCTTATTTTTTTTTTCGTAAATGTGGCAACTCTTTTTTAAGTGCCAAAAACCTTTAACAAACTGCTTACGCATCGAAATTGTATTTTTTTCTTTTAATATCATACAAACTTACGTAAGTATGTGTGTTTCCTGTATGTAATTGGTAAGAACTTATAAATTTATCAAGTTATGACACTTGGGTTACGTTTAAAGAGAGAATCCAAGAGCGCTTTGCGGTACGAGAGAGGAAGAGAGAGAGAAAGAGAGCGTTTGCGAGAGAAACATGTCACTTAAACGTAATTGGTTTTTTAATAGCCATTGTATCAGCCAGGGAATTATGTGCCAATTGCTTTTTGCCAACTGATGTCTTGTTAAACATAAATTTAATACTATTTTGTCAAAGATAAGAAAATGTTACGATAAGAGAGCCCCAACTAAACGCAAACAGTTAGTTATTTATTAAGCTCAAGCGTTATAATTGAGCACATTCGACAAATTGGCCCAAAAGCTAGCCAAGGCCCAATCTTCGCCCAGCAATCATCATTCACTTTATGCCTCAGTCTAGGCCGGTCTTCAGGATGACTAATCCCAGGCGATACAATGGCCGAGCATTGTTCAAGGCAAGGGTCTTCCAGCCATATCGTTACATGATGAGGTTTTTATTTTTGTCAGCTGGTTCGAGCCGTTGGCTTTGATGAGCTACTGCATGTTTTTCATTTCATATTGTTGCGATTTATTGTCCATTGTTCAGAACTGAATGCAACTGGCCCATTGGCTAATTTCGTACCCAGCTGACAGCAGGGTTAGCTTTTAATTTACATACATACGCATCGCTTACAGTTGTATTTATACAGCTTTCGGTTTAAGTGCAAAGCTGTCAAGCGCGTATTTGTGATGTATGCACTTGAGCTAAGGAGCTATCGATTATATCGATAACTTTCTTTTGCCACATTCAACAGTTAGTTTGTGTTGTGTTAACAAGGCCAAAACAAGTGCCTTAATATGTATTTAATGGCAAGAAAGTTCGAGATAGTCGTATGTGATTTCAATTGTTTTTGGACACAATAAAATGTGTATCTATCTAAAAAAATAAATATGTATGTTAAAAATTTTCCTTTCTATGGTTAATCTGGCTAATCAAATTGATAACATTTGACCTTCGTAACTTTGTAATCTCGAATAGTGATCAATAACATATTTTAACCGTTTTAATTGTGACTAATACTAATCACAAGTACAACTTAATATGCATAATATAATACACATACGCATTGTACTTTAGTTTACCTTGAGTGTTAACAAGTTCAAGTTCGTTTCTTGGCCTTTCCACTGGCATTGTAAAGAATCGTTTTGGTGGCTTAGCCGAAAAAAACAACAACAAAAACAAGAAAAAAGCAGGTAAGCCAAGCAAAAAGGTCAGAAACAAACGGCAACATACACAAACCGTAATTATGATTATGACAAGCAGCGCGCGAGAGTTTTGTTAATGGAATTTGGTTGTGATTGTCATTTGAAGTCAATTTACAGCAAATGAAGTTCATTAGCGGGCTGAAAGATGCTAAACGGTGTTTAGTTGCTTGTTTCTTTTATTCTATGCTCCTTTCCTCTCCTTTAGTCATCTGCTTTGCGGCCGATACTTAATCGCGGCCGGTCGTGTAATGTTTCCCGACACATCTCTAATGCTCTCTGACGTAAGCAGCTTAATTTACCCCCACCCACAAAATGTCAACCAAGGCGCAGTTAAGAAAACACAACAAAAAGTGTCACCAACTAGAAAACGTACTACATATATACATATATGTGTGTGTATGTGTATTTATATGTATATATATATTTATGTAATACATGTACTTTGTTATGGTTTGTTGTTGTCTTTCGCTTTCGTTGAACCGGTTTTGTGGCCTGGAACCAGTTCACTAGTCAAATTCCAATTGCTCATGCCAGGCACGAACCTTTGTTTGCCCGCAACTAACTGGAAGTGGAGCATTCGCTGGTGACTATTCCAATGTTTGCCCAAAATGCCTGCATGCAGCCAGCGTAGCTCAAGCCGGAGCTGGAGCCCGACCTCGACAACAAAGGCGGCATTACATCAGCGCAACTTTAGCGGTTGACGTTGATTGAATCGGCATCGGCATCAATGAGTAAGTCAACAACATTGGAAACATGTTAATAAACACTGTTCATTGCGCTCTGAGTAAGTGTAGTATCTACATACATATCTATGCACACTTTGTCACTCCTCACATTGAGGCCGAGTACATGGCACATCGATAAAGCAACCGATCATAAATAGTCAAAGGAAATCAATTGAACAAAAACTAATAATGAGCCAGCCAAGCCATGATTATGTATATGCCAATGTCTTTACAGTTGTTGCTGTCATCCAACAAATATCTTTAAATGCAGGGGCAGAGGCAGAGGCAGGGGCAGGGACCAACTGTGGAAAAAGTGTAAAGTAGTTTCCACCCGACAAAACTACAAATATTCGATTCCAAGCTGTAGACTTCTAGAATTGTTTGTCCAGATATAACAAATGGTACATTTACTTGTAGAATTTGCAAGTACTTAAATAAGAAAATTAATTAAACAAAAATATTTGAAAAGTATTTAAAATGTAGGTCTTTCAAAAAGCCCAAAAATAACCTTAAGCGTGATATAATTCAATCAAAGGCAAGCATTGACTGTGTATAACAATTTTTTGTTTAAATCCCTGAGGAATTCCAATGAGATTCAAAGTAAACAATATGGTAATTTTACTTTTATTTTGATTCAATGCACAGCCGTTCTCGGTAGATGGCCTGTCCAAGTCATTCAGTCTTTCGAAAAACAAGTAGCCGGGTTCAAGTATCAGGCTTGTGTTTAAATGTAGCCAAAGGCCATTGAAGCGAGTGCTAAAAAAGTTACCCTGATAGTTTATGAACATATCCTATATTTATAATAATAACTATAATTTCTAATAATTACTTTTTTCTTACAAAATTTCACTCTAGCTCCATTTTAATATTCTTTAAAGAAAAAACATTTTTTTACTTGCTGTTATCGTTTGATTTTTCATTTGGCTATCGACAATTTTGTCACCTGTAGAGTCCAGTGTGTGTTGTCAATTTGTGTTGTCGTCTTCATCAACGTTGTTGTTGTGGTTGTTGTCGTCTTCGTCGTGGTTGTTGTTGTTGTTATCGTGCAGTCAATTGAAATTTGTAACACGTACAACAAATTTGACTGTGCGCGTTGTCTGTACGAGCCGAGCTTGCATGTAATAAATTTTTTATGTAGAAATTGGCAATGCGGCCAACAAGATAAAGAGTCGAGCATTACACACACACACACTCACATATGCAGAGCATACACAACACACATACTTTCTCAGAAAGCCAAGTGAATTGTATAATCAGTAATGACACATATCCGCCGCATAGACGAACCAAATGACCACTTGCCCCTGCCACAAGAGTCAACTTTTTGTGTCTGTTGTGTTGGGCGTGGCCGGGCCGTGGTCGTGGCAGAGCGATTGCAATTTTGAATGAAACATAATACGAATATTAGTCATAAGGATAAATGATACGTATACTCGTTACACGGGGTGAGTCAGCAGCCGCTGGGAACTACGCGCAGCTCAACAGACAAGGTCTTATAGCTGACGCTTGGATTGGGACAACACACCTTAAAGGCGTGTTAATTAGCGTAAACGCTGGCCATATGACAAATTAGCAGTTAGCTGTGGCGCTGCCACCCTGGTAAATATTGGTAATGAGGCAGTAAATCGTTCGGTGTCTCTGTTTGCACATGTCTAGCGTCCCTCTCTCTCTCTCACTCTCTCTATCTCCGCTGACAGATGCGCCGGGGCGTACGCACTTGGTTCGGGGGCAAAGTGAAAACCTGCACAGAAAAGCTGGCAAATAAACCGATCAAAATAAACTTGGGGAATGCATAAACATATATGTACATACATAAACGTTGTTATCGGCGCCATAAAGTAACTGTTAATCTGAGTTCATGAAACTCTGCACGCAAAAAAAAACCGACACGAAGAAAGCTTAAAGACTTTTGCATAAGGACAAACGACAAGTGGGAGCGCCAAAATATATACATGTAAAAAAAAAAAAGACAAAGTTGCCACACAACTGTGGCACTTGCATGCGACGCAATAACGCAACAAACGCATTAAAAATCACTTTCGCTGCATTTGTGCACAGTGGTTCCAAGGCCGGCAATTCCGTTTCTCAACTGAAGCTGACTCAGATGTTATTTCAGTCTTTATTTAAAATATAAAATTGCATTTTTTGATATCTTTATGACAAAAAATGTACTTTATAATTGAATAATAAATCAACATATGTGCATGTATACATGTTATTAATTGATTTCATAATACTTATCACGTATTGAGCACACTGTACGTGTGGTAAGTAAATATGTATCTTCATTTTTCATCATTTACTGCATTTAAAATTCCAAATGCACTGATGTCATTGTATGGTATCCACAAACAAATATAAATGCGAAATCAACTGTCATTTCCAATGCCTCACGAACCACTGTATTCGTCGTGTTGCACGACTTTTGAGTGACACTGTAAATTGTTTGGCATATGCATTAATAAATGGAACGTCATATGGGCTTTGTCTAAATGTAAAGAATGTTTAAGTGGATGCATAAGTAGCCTCTTCCATTCCCCCTTGCCATTGCCCTCCGTACTCCGTGCACTTAAAGTGCACTTGATAAAAGCCAAGCGCAGCCACGAAAAATAACAAAAACAACAAACGCAATTGATGTTGCTGTGTGTGAATGGGCACAGAAACAACAACGACAACAACAACAACAACAACAACAACAACAACAACAACGACGACGACGACTGCAGACCTAATAAACGCAACCCAATGAATTATGTGCCTGCCTACCCACTTCTTTCATCCAACTTAAGACATGCAAGCGGCAAGCGGGCTGATAAGCCATAAAAATATGTGTGCACATGTATTTACATATACATATAAATAGATACATACATACATACATACATACATACGTATCTGAATGGACAGACACTCAAAATGCAAGACTTTGCGGCAATTACTGCTGACACTCCCACGCACAGGCCGAAAAGACAAACAACAGCAATGCTTTGTGCGAGTGTCTGGCAACTCTGTTTCTGATTGACATAAACAAAAGCAAAGTCAGCATAGTTGAAGGCAGCGAGCGGCCACTTAAATGCGGAACAAGTCCAGCTCGGTCTCTTTTTCTTTCCCTCTCTCTCTTTTACATACTCATCAACTGACTGGCTGCATTAGTCATCGCAGCAGCAAAAGCTCTGATTAATAAAATCAACAACAACAAAAATCCACTTTCAAGTGTCAATCAGTGCGAGTGCCAGTATTATTTAGCGTGCGACACCCCCGCACAATGTCCGCCGCCTCCGCTGCACTCATTGTTATTTTTAAGCAACGCGTTTCTCTCTTAGTTATCCTTTTTATCGTTTCGCTTGCCACGACTTTTTATGAGTGCGCGCGCGCGCGCCCTCGTAACAATGCCACATTGTGTTTTGATTAACGCTACGCGCGTGCGCTCCCGCGCCTCTCGCTTAACTGTTAATAAACGCAAATGCATTAAGCGACGAGTGGGCGGACGAAGACGAAGTAGAAGCAATTACAGTTGGCAAATCGAAAAGCTACACCTGAAAACTATTAAACGTGTGAGCGATTGTGTCCATGTGTGTGTATAAGTACTATAAAGAAATTGTACACAATTACAGCTGCCCCTTGAACCAGACAGCGGGGCCAAATAACATCGCCGCTGATGATGTACAGTGGACGCTCCCTTGGACAGACATCTTATTTAGCCGCTCGACATTTTTCGTTTCTTTTTCAAAACAATTACCCTCCGGCATGGAGGCTACTTTAACTGGACGCAGACACTATTTTTTTAACAACGATTTTTGAACTCTACATATCTTTAAAGCGGTATATTCCCTAGCAGGACAAAAAACGGAATGCAAATCGCGGATGTCCGCCCAAGATGGCTTTCACTGTATTTGCTCTTCGGCTCTGGCTTACGGCTTACGGGCTTCTGGCGGCTGCTGAGTCGTAGTTTTTCACGCTCTCCCATCTTTGCAAGTGTCTCTGTATGTGTTTGTGTTTTTATTTTAAGCTGAAACTGGTTTCTGTTTGCCTTCTTTGCTCTGTCGTGTTGTCATACTATGAAAATACTTACGTCCATGCATACCCACATACATTTGAATGTATGGGTATGTACATATATATTATTCAAATGTTATTTTCGCGAAATTCATATGAAATTCCAAGTAAAGTGAAAGAAGCATGCGTTGTCTTGCCGCTACCTAGTTTGACGCGGATTAGTCATGTTGTCGGAGGAGGGGGCTTGGAAGGGGGAATGGCGAGTAGGCAGACATTGAACTTGTGCGTCAGCAGGGGCAAGGCGCATGCGCTGCTGCTGCTGCGGCTTTGATTTTGCACTGGCTCGTCTGCATGCACCACAGCAAGACATGGCGTGGCCACCACCCAAGGGAACTTGTTTTCCCCCATGCACTGCGTCGCGCTCCCCCACGCACACATACACACGCATATATTAATACTTGTGTACATATGTATGTATGTACACATGCATGCTGGCTGGAGCATTACCGTTAGCTGTTGTTGATGTCGCTCTCTTCATGGGGGGTTGTTGAAGGCCATTGTCGCTGCCGAAGTCGACGTCGACGCCGACGCCCACATGCACCGGTTAACGGTTTTGCGTCGCAGCGCACCGCGCTACTATATGACTCATGCAATTGGGTTTCAAGCTCCTCCTCCCCCAACCAACCCTTTACAATGTCGCCAAAAAAGATTACAGTTGCACATATCGATTTAACATTTGAATATAGCATGTTCATACATACAGTCACATGTGTATATGTTAGTATGTGATTTTTGTTATGCTAAGCGTCATTCAGATTCTTAACTTACCTCTGTGAATTTCTCTTTTATCTCGGCCTTTTCATCATTGGATAAAGTTTTTGTAAATTTGTTTAGTGTTGCCATTTTGTTATTATTGCTCTTGTGTTGTTGTTTTTGTAAGTGGTGCTGCTGGATGCTGTTGTTCTTGTTGCTGTTGCTTTTTCTTAATTGTTATATTGGCTATTATTTAAATAAATTATAAAGTTAATTTCACTTTATCGCTACAGTCGCTGCCTCCGTCGCTGTCGCCGTTTTGCCGCTCTCTTATTGTTTTTGTTGTGCGAAAAACTGCGCTTGCTGCGTCGCGTCGCGTTATGTCGCGTCGCTGCCGTCTGTTATGCTGTGTTGGTGGTGGGTTTGTTTGCTTGTTGGAGCTGGGCTTGGGTGGGAGGGGGGTCAATAGTGACACTTTCTTTTGGGTGGCGTTGGCGGCGGCTTTTATTTATGGATGTTATTGTTGTTAATTCTTTTACGCTACTGCGCTGGATAATTGCTATTTAGCTATTTTCTCAATTTTGGTTTTGCCTGCTTTTCGCCTCTTTCTTTCTATCTATGTTTTGGCACACGATGCACGATTTTTGCACTTAACAAAATATGAATCTAAAAAATCTGGTCTCACTCTCCACTCGTATTTACACGTTGCTCTAAGCTCGGCTTATTTGCTTCTTTTTCGTCTTCGGCGGTTTTGCCGGCTTCTGTTTGCGTACACTTTGTTATTTGATAATCAATAACAATAACTCGACAACTTATGTATTGCTGGCGGGGCACACGAACCATGCGCAAGAAAGTCTGAATTAAAACTGATATGGCGATAAACAGTGTGACCGCTAGTGGCATACGAAAATATCTACAGAAAATACTAACATTAACATTTTAATTTTTCAAAATGTGCCGAAAAAATACGGTTTTTAAAAATTGTGAGCAATTAACATTATTATTAATTTAAAAACAAAAATGGTTCATAAGCGGGGAGGAGGTTTAAATAACAATTTGTGCTACCTATATCATTATTTTATATCTGACATCCACATAGGAGCAATGAAAAGCTAATATAGCGTAGGGGACATTTTAGCGGCGTAGCTTAACAGATCAAAAAAAATTGCAATCCGGCTAGCGCATAAAGTCTTATTTAAAAAAAAAAAACTTATTGATTACGTGTAAAAAATTCGTTAAAGTATTTTAAACAAATATTTCGCAAGCCTCAATTTAAAAGTAAACATGAGAACAGATTCATGACGCAAATTAGAGTCAACATAATGCTGTTAACGCGCAATACATAAGTTACACAGAGTTGTTAGAGGCCAACGCCAAATCAAAACTTGCTGGCAACCCTGTGCTGGCGCAAATAAAAATATTGTGGTGTAGCTGTTTATTTATGTGTTTTGTGTCAAAATAAAATGCACATTAAGCAGGTGGGTAAACAACAGGACGCCAACTGCTTGATGGTCCCCCGCTTATTATCGAATGTTTGCAGATTATAATACAAGGCTTTAAAAGTTACAAGGACCAGACGGTGGTGGAGCCATTCGATAAGCGTCACAACGTCGTCGTCGGACGCAATGGCTCTGGCAAAAGTAATTTCTTCTATGGTAAGCTTACTCTATTTAATGAATTGTTCTTACCAAAAAATGATTTACTTTCATCTGAATTTAGCTATTCAATTCGTGCTGAGCGATGAGTTCACGCATCTCCGTCCGGAACAGCGTCAAGCCCTGCTGCACGAGGGTACAGGCGCCCGCGTCATATCGGCCTATGTGGAGATAATATTCGACAACTCGGACAATCGTGTGCCGGTAAGTGGGCAAGTGCAGTTATATGGGATATGTTGATTATTTAGCTGGTTAAACTGATTGCAGATCGACAAGGAGGAGATTTACTTGAGGCGCGTTATTGGCGCCAAAAAGGATCAGTATTTTTTGAACAAAAAGGTGGTGCCACGCAATGAGGTTGTCAATCTGCTCGAATCGGCCGGTTTCTCCAGCTCCAATCCCTACTATATTGTCAAGCAGGGTAAAATTAATCAAATGGCCACCGCCGCGGACTCGTATCGGTTGAAGCTGCTGCGCGAGGTGGCGGGTACGCGTGTCTATGATGAGCGCAAGGAGGAATCGTTAAATCTGTTGAGGGAAACCGATGGCAAGGTGGAGAAGATAAGCGAATATCTGAAAACCATTGAGGATAGGCTGCAAACGCTGGAAGAGGAAAAGGAAGAGCTGAAGGAGTATCAGAAATGGGATAAAACAAGACGCACCCTGGAGTACATACGCTACGAGACGGAGCTGAAGGATACGCGGCGCGCGCTCGAGGAGCTGCTGCTGCAGCGCAAATCCTCATCGGACAAGAAGAAGAACTATAACATTGAGATACAAAAGGCACAGGAGAAGATCAAGGAGGTGCAAAAGAACCTAAAGGAGGCCAAGAAAAAGGTGCTCAGCACGAAGGAGGAACGCTCAGTCCTAATGACAGAACAGCAGCAATTGCTGCGCGAAAAGACCAAACTGGACCTGACCATAGTCGATCTGAATGACGAGGTGCAGGGTGACAACAAGTCAAAGGAGCGCGCCGACCAAGAGCTCAAGAATCTCAAGGTGACCATAGCGGAGCGCGAAAACGAACTGGACGATGTCAAGCCCAAATACGAGTCGATGAAGCGCAAGGAGGAGGATTGCTCGCGCGAGCTGCAGCTCAAGGAGCAAAAGCGAAAGGAGCTCTATGCCAAACAGGGGCGTGGCTCGCAGTTCTCGTCGCGCGAGGATCGCGACAAATGGATACACAATGAGCTGAAATCGATTAGCAAACAGACCAAGGACAAAATCAACCATCACGCCAAACTGGTCGAGGATCTGAAGAAGGATGCGACCTCCGAGAAAGATCTGGGCACTAAGATCGAGGAGCACTCCTCCGAGCTGGAACAGCTGCGCCTCCAAATAGACGAGCACAACAAAAAGTACTATGAACTGAAGAAAACAAAAGACCAACACCAGTCCATGCGCAACGAGCTGTGGCGCAAGGAGACACAGATGACCCAACAGCTGCAGACCCAAAAGGAGGAGCTGTCGCGCGCGGATCAGGCGCTGCGCAGCATGGCCGGCAAGCCTATACTTAATGGCTGTGATTCGGTGCGCAAGGTGCTCGATAGCTTTGTGGAACGCGGCGGTCAATCGGCGGCAATAGCACGCGCCTATTATGGCCCGGTTATTGAGAACTTTAGCTGCGACAAGACAATCTATACGGCCGTCGAGGTGACTGCTGCGAATCGCCTGTTCCATCATATTGTGGAATCGGAATACGAGGGCACACAGATCCTCAAGGAGATGAACAAACTGAAGCTGCCCGGCGAGGTGACGTTCATGCCGCTGAATCGGCTCCAAGTGAAGATACATGACTATCCAGATGATCCGGACTCGATACCAATGATATCGAAGCTCAAATACGATGAACAGCACGACAAAGCGCTGCGTTATATCTTTGGCAAGACGCTGATCTGTCGTAATCTGGAGCGTGCCACAGAGTTGGCCAAGAGCACAGGCCTGGATTGCGTTACGCTCGATGGCGATCAGGTCTCCTCGAAGGGTTCCCTCACCGGCGGCTATTTCAATACGTCGCGTTCCCGTCTCGAAATGCAAAAGAAGCGCACTGAGTACACGCAACAGATAACCGAGTTCGAGAAGCAGCTGAGCAAGCTGCGGAATGAGCTCAAGTCGACCGAGAACAGTATCAATTCGATTGTGTCCGATATGCAGAAGACGGAGACCAAGCAGGGCAAGTCGAAGGATGTGTTCGAGAAGGTGCAGGGCGAGATACGTTTGATGAAGGAGGAGCTGGTGCGCATCGAGAAATATCGTGCGCCCAAAGAGCGTTCCTTGGCGCAATGCAAGGCCTCACTGGAGGCGATGAACAGCACCAAGGCCAGCCTGGAGGCGGAGCTAAAGCAGGAGCTGATGTCAACATTATCCAAGCAGGATCAGGGTGAAATCGATCAGCTGAACGAAGATATACGGCGGCTCAACCAGGAGAACAAGGAGGCCTTCACGCAGCGTATGCAGCTGGAAGTGCGCAAAAATAAGCTGGACAATCTGCTGATTAACAATCTGTTCAGGCGACGCGATGAGCTGATACAGGCGCTACAGGAGATCTCTGTGGAGGATCGCAAGCGTAAGCTAAACAATTGCAAAACGGAGCTCGTTTCGACGGAGAAGCGCATCAAGAAGGTCAATGCGGATCTGGAGGAAATTGAGAAGCGTGTCAATGAGGCTGTCCAATTGCAAAAAGAGCTGCAGCTGGAGCTGGAGACGCATGTGCGCAAGGAGAAGGAGGCCGAGGAGAACATCAACAAGGATAGCAAACAACTGGAGAAATGGACCACCAAAGAGAATATGCTGAATCAGAAAATCGACGAGTGCACCGAAAAAATTGCCAGTCTGGGCGCACTGCCCCAAGTGGATGCCGCCTACACGCGCATTTCGCTAAAGAACATCTTTAAGGAGCTGGAGAAAGCCAATCAGCATCTGAAGAAATACAATCACGTGAACAAGAAGGCCCTCGACCAGTTCTTGAGCTTCTCCGAGCAAAAGGAGAAGCTTTACAGGCGCAAGGAGGAACTTGATGTGGGCGATCAGAAGATACACATGCTCATCCATTCGCTGGAGATGCAAAAGGTCGAGGCCATACAGTTTACATTCAGGCAGGTCGCCCAGAACTTCACCAAGGTCTTCAAGAAACTGGTGCCGCAGGGCGCCGGTTACTTGATACTGAAGACCAAGGACAACGAGGGCGAGGAAATGGAAAAGGAGGTGGCCAATTCAGATGCATTCACGGGCATCGGCATACGCGTCTCCTTTACCGGCGTCGATGCTGAGATGCGTGAAATGAATCAGCTATCCGGTGGGCAGAAATCTCTAGTTGCCCTCGCCCTCATCTTCTCCATACAGAAGTGCGATCCGGCGCCCTTCTATCTATTCGATGAGATCGATCAGGTAAGCTCTGACTTCCAATTGATAGCTTGGGCTGTATTAACTGAGCTCCTCTTCAAACAGGCACTGGACGCAATGCATCGCAAGGCGGTGGCCGATATGATACACGAACTAAGCGACACGGCCCAGTTTATTACCACCACGTTCCGGCCCGAATTGCTGGAGAATGCCCACAAGTTCTATGGCGTACGGTTTCGCAATAAGGTCAGCCACATTGACTGTGTTACCCGCGAGCAGGCCAAGGACTTTGTCGAGGATGACAATACACATGCTTAGACACGTACCGCAACACACACTGCCTAACAATCCTTAACCCCCTCCACTTCCCTCCCCCTGCCTCCCCACAACCCCTCCCAAACACATTCAAGCATTTCTTAGTGATTAGGCTTAATTGGCTTTTCATAATTCTTACAATTATAATTTTTTTTTTCAACTTGATTTTCCTTAAAACTAAATATTTAAAGCCTTAAGTCTGTTTGTATTGTAATTGTCCTTGCTAAACACTTGACCTGGCTAAGCAAAGTCTCCAACATTTTTAATATATGTATCTGATTTGTGAAGAGGCTTGCTTCCATCAAGTACACAGTATATGTCTGTACTCGTAATAAAAGGCAAAGATATATATATATATATATATACTATATGGTATTTTAAACTGGAAAACGAGAAACGGAGAACTGCATGTGAAATGTACTTCTGCAAAGCTTTTATAATAATTTTCTCTCCCTACAATCTCGGTCATTTTTCCACCTAGGAGTGTGGATTGATCTCCAATGAATTCTAACATAGATCTTAAAGAATGAGTTGAATGACAATGGGGTGAACATTTGCAAGTGGATGCGCTCTTATTGTATGTTGAGTTTGAAGCAGATTGGATGAATCTCTAATGGTCTCTGATCGTCAATCAGTCTGTCACATCTATGAGTATAAGCTATAGATATCCAATGGGTTATGGATATAAAAAACGTTCGTTTATTGACTATAAATCCATTTGAATGAATCTCGAATTAACAAGGTATAAAAATCAACTCTTAATATACATATGTCTTGAATTTGTTGTGCTAAATGCAGCATCAATTATAAGGTTTAACAATGCCTCGTCACGTCGTCGGTCATCATCTGCTGCCCTCGAGCAGCTCCTGCGTGGCATTAATGGCGAAAATGACAGAGAAACACATGCCAACAGTTTCCACCTCCAGGGCTGTGATGTTGTAGCGCAGCGTTAGCCGCCAAAGCACAAAGTTATTAAGCAGAACCAACAGGGCCAAGCCCAAGGACCACCAGTACTCATCGAATATGGCAATGCGCCAAAGGCAATAGACATTCCATAGCACGCACACTGTAAGATTGAAGCGTTCCAATTTGACCAGAACCGTGGCCAGCGGCGACTTCTCGCTGAGGCAGCTGCGCACGCTGGCCAGTGTCAAGATGCTGGAGTACAGGACGAGGACTACGTAGCGCCAACTGCTGTTGCCAGCACTTAGCTGATTGACATCCGAAATGCTTTGCAGCTGACCCACGATCAGTGTGACGAAGATGACCGGCGCATACCGTAGAGATTGGTCGCAAATCCGTCGCTGCACCTGGCCGGGATTGGGATGCGTGTAGCGCAGAATACAGAAGACGCTATGTGCAAAGAATAATCCATAGGCGACCAGAGCATGCCGGCCAACGCTGTAGTGTTTGAGTGCCCATCCGGAACTGACGGCCAATACAAAATTCAGCAGACCCAAGGATAGCTTGGAAGATAGCGAGCTAATGGCGCTGAGAGCCATAAAGACAGATGTTCAAAACAAGCAAACAAACAAACTAAACTAAAATTGCTATTGTTATTGTTGTCAATCGAGCTGCCGCGGCGATATACATATCGTCATTTTTCAAATTAATCGATAAAAACGAAACGGACATTTTAGTGTTGGGTAATTATATTATGCTACACTTGCTCAGCGATCGTTGAACAAATAATAATTAAAAGTTAATATATTTTCGCTACAAATTAAGGCTAATTTATGTACTTAAAATATTACCTTAATCCAAATGCGACAAGTGTATTAGTTTTAAAACATTAACTATTTTTCAAGATCATTGGCACTCCAACGAACATTAGTTCGTTCATAAGCTCAAAAACTACCATCACTAAGCGAAACGGATGCTCAATTTGTTTTTGGACGCCCGCGAGAGATTTGTATTTTTGTTTTTGGTTCGTTTCGTTTCGGGTTGCTGCTCTTTTGCCGAATATTTACAGTTAGTTTCGAAGAACGCCAGCAAAATGGCGAATCCAAATGGATTTAAACTGTTCAGAACAGTTGATCCGACGACAGTCAATGTGCCGATCAAAGAAAAATTCGCTAAACTGACGCTCTCCTCAAGCAAGAAAAAACAGCTAGCAAAAAAGGAACAGGATCCAAAGTCTCAATCGGAAGCGGAGGCCCTTAAAAGCCACAACGTGAGCCGCCAACTGTTGGGCGAGCTAAATGATCTCAATAAGCAAACGACGGCTAAACCCTACGAGCATCCACTGTTGCGCAGCGACTCCTCATCGTCCAACGCCATGGGACAGGAGCACACGCCACAGGCCCTGCAGGATGGGAGCTCAGAGCCCGATGTCTCCGACTATATGGAAGCATTGCAGCTGAGCGGTGACGGTTGCACACAACGTTCACTCGTTCTAGATGTGGAGGCTTTATCCACACAGGTCTCCAACTTGACAATGCAGCCGGAAAAAAAGCTGCCGCAGGAGGTGTCCATTTGCATATCATCAACAACCGAAGAGGGCGACGATGATGGTAGCGAATCCTGCATCACCATTTCAGATACCAGTGGCAGCGAGCATGCTCAGCAGCTTGAGCAGGCGAAGCAGCCTCCTGCTCAAGAACAGCGGCAGGAGACAAGCATGACGGTAAGCGGGCAGCAGCTGGTATCAACAGCAGCAGAGCTGCTGCCGGATCCGCTGTCCAATGACAAAGTGAAGCTCATTGAGGCTTTTCTGCGTGATGTATCATTCGAGCGGCGTGAGAGGATTCGGCGAGGACAAGCAGACATGTCAGCCGAGCACACGCGCCTGGCCAGTGCGGACACGGAATCGATGAGCCAATTGGACGTTGACTTAACACAACTGCCGTCGCGCTTAACCACGCCCACTTCCACGCCGAAAGCGCAACTGGACAGCAGCAAACGCTTGGCGGATAATGACACGGAGATAAACACGTTATGCTCCGAGGAACGTTTCGAACTAGACAACAGCAAACGGCTGGCGTCGAATGACACAGAGGTAAACACACCCGAGCAAGAGGGTGCGCTGTCCCAGCTATCGGGTCAACAGTCCACGCTGAATGAGGTGCATCTGGATGAAACCATTCCGGAGACCAGCAGCGAGGTAGAGCAGTCACCGCCAAGGCCCAGTTCATCATCATCGGCTGAGGAAGTGGCGAGCATACCTGCCATACAAGTGAGCAGTATTAATATATCGGCAAAGATCAACATTAAAATACACATACCCAACATGGACTCGAGCTCAGCCGAGTCCGAGCATTCGGAGCCGGAGCAAAGCTATGTGCAAGCCGCGCCATCATCAGAATCAGAGGCACGCGCAGATCCACAACAACAGGAGCGAATGGAGCAGCAGCAGCTGGAGCAGGAATGTGAACAGCAACAGGACCAGGAGCGCTCCGTGCTAAGCGGCGACGCTTCAGAGGATGAGCAATTTCTGACACAAGCCGAAAAGCTGTTGAATCAATTATACGGCAAATCCTGGCAAACGCCGGATGTTATACGCACGCTCAAACGCTCCAGCGGCAGCGGTGGCAAAGCTCAACCTGCGCGTACACCAGCGCCAAGGCCAGCGGATGCGATAGACCGCACTCCACTCACCGAGATCAGGCGGCAGCCCAAGGCTAAACGCGCCGCAGCGACAACAGTCAAGAAAGGAGCGCCCAACGAGAGCGCGCTGGGCGACTTTAGCATATGTATGTAAATAGTGCGTTTTGCCCATTCAGATGGTGCTTGACTTATGTATGTTTATGATTTTGCAGTCAAGCGTGCGCTTCACTCCACCAAATTGAATTCGACCCACTTGCCAAAATCTGCCTGCAGTGAGAAGCGACCGAATCGAGAGCGTCCACGCATCAAACATGTGCACGAGGAGCGCTGGCGCGCCCTTGTCGATACGGACAGCGGCACCGATGCCTCCGATGACGACGATGCGGATGCAACGGGCAGCAGCAGTGACCCTGATGATGCCGCTGACGGTCATGTCACCTACTTGGACCTAACCAAGGCCGAGGTGGAGGTGGTCAGCGATCCCGATGAGCAAATCGAATGTGAGTATAAACTGTTTCTCCGTGGTCCTAAACCAGGGTGTGGGAGAGAGAGAGAGAGACAGAGGAACGGAGAAACAAACGGACGTGGCTACGTCGACTTGGCTGTTAATGCTGATCCATTATGAAGTGGAAGGGATATATACTAGATAACATCTGCCATTACATACATGTTTTTCGAATTTTTTTCGAATTTTTACAGCGCCGAAATTTCCAAAAAGACTTGACGACATTTTGCGGACCTGCCGCGCCAGCGATAAGCCCAAATTGCCTGCCACGCCAACGTCGCAGTCGCCGTCGACGCCGGCGTTGGCACACCCGACACGAAGGCAGCTATTTACGCCAAATACGGGCTATGAGGACATTAGCTCAGCCAAACGGATTGTGGATCAAGCACTCGACTTGGACAGTTTGGATCAGTTGGAGAACGTATATTTGCCGGGCTCAACGGTGCACAAGCGTGTGCAAGAGGTCAAAAAGCAGCTGGGCATTGCGGTTGAGTCGCCAAAAGCGAAACCCATCTTTAAGCTGCCCACGCCACAAACGGCGCCGCCAGCCAAGTCAGCGGATCGCGCCAAGAAGGTGCAAAACGTGCTTTGCACGCCCAGGAATAATACCAGCAAATGCAGCTTCATCAAATCCCTGGAGCCACAGATCACTCGAGATCGTTGCGACAATGAGGCGTTCTTCTATCGCGAGAACTTCAACCGTAACAAAGAGCAGCTGGCGGGACGACTCTACGACATGTTCAATGAGCAGATCTTCAACAATGAACTAAAGGTGCCCATCACCTGGTCGAAGCTGTTGCGCAACACGGCGGGCAGATGCAAAAATAAAAAGAAGTGAGCGACATTTTCATATAAATATAAACAGATTACCATGTTGTTCCTTGCAGACAGCTGGAACGCAGCAGCGTTGTGGAGCTGAGCATTAAGGTGCTGACAAGTGCAGATCGATTGCGGTGCACGCTAATCCATGAGCTGTGCCATGCCGCGGCCTGGGTATTCAACGGTGAGGGCGGACACGGTCTCGTTTGGAAGCGCTGGGCACAGCGTGCCAATGAGAAATTTCCAGATCTTCCACCGATTCGAGTTTGCCACAACTACAACATCGAGTTCAAATACACATATAAGTGTATAAAATGCAATACATCGTGAGTAAAAAAGATTCAGTTAAATAATTATTACTCTACTCAATGGTCATTTCATGCGCCTACAGCTCTCATGCGCATTCCCGTTCGCGCAAGGTGGAGAACTTACGTTGCCGCATTTGCCGTGGACCAATTATGCTGCTCCTGAATAAGAAGGACAAGTCGGGAAATATTGTGCCGACGCCGGTGCGTGAGGCGACAGGTTTCGCCAAATTCGTTAAGGATAACTTTCAAAAGCATAAACGAGACAATCTCACAGCGGCGCAGGTAATGCGCATTCTGAGTGCCGAATATGCCAAGGAGAAGGGCAAAGGTCAGCTAACAAAGACGGACGAAGCGGCCGCGCAGGCCTTTATTGTTGATCGAGTGGAAACCTTGACATTAGACAACGATGAAGATAACTAACTAACTCGTACAGCTAAAATGAGTAGGACATTTTGTATTTTGATATATAGTTTTTACAGTTTTATGTATTTATATATACCTATATATTTTATATTTGACGTTGGTTTAATGTAAATTAACATTTAAAGCATTGCTTTCAATTAAAACACACCCACTCTGGATTGACAGTTGGCATTTGATTTGTTATCAGTTTTCAGTGCTGTGCAATTAATCGGCATAACGATTGTTAACTCAGTGTTATCGATGTTGCTGGGCATTGTCGATTTGTGGAAGACTGGCATCTGTGACGTCACAATTAGTTTAAGTATTAAGGACTCTGGTTAGTTTTTGAATTAAAAACACGAAAATTAAAGGATCATTGGGTGTGGTGCATGTTTTAAAGCTGTATGTGGCAAGTAAACATTGTGTTTCTCGCTTCTATCCTGTTTGCCGCATAGGCAACGCAAGCAATTGTGACATCAACAATAGATTGTCAGTGCGCTGTGCGCTGTCATCACTTACACACATACGCACGCAATCGTAAACATTTTGTTGCAGAACCGAACACGTCAGCTACGCGGATGCGGATTGATTCACAAACAATTTGTTTTGATCATTCCAAGTCAGTTAATTTACTGCTCGAACTAAACCTAACAGCAAAGTATTTCCAAGTATTCGTTAGCTGATTGAATTAACGCTGCATCAAAATGGTAAGCACAAACAAACAACATACACACATGCACACACTCGCACGCGTCTACGTCGGCTAATTTGCTTATCTCATTTACCTTTACTTTAATCCTAGGTACTCATTGCCGCGGCAGTCTGCACAAAAAATGGCAAAGGTAAGTGAAAAACTTAAACGATATATTTTTAATGTGTTAAAATCTAACCTTACACTAACACACACGCACACACACATGCACGCAGTCATATTGTCACGTCAGTTCGTGGAGATGACGAAGGCGCGCATCGAGGGATTGTTGGCTGCATTCCCCAAGCTGATGACAGCCGGCAAGCAGCACACTTATGTGGAAACGGATTCGGTACGCTATGTCTACCAGCCGATGGAGAAGCTCTACATGCTCCTGATAACCACAAAGGCCAGCAACATACTGGAGGATTTGGAAACTCTTCGCCTCTTCTCGAAAGTGGTGCGTGCATTTGTATACACAATGCTATTTTGCTATTTTCCTGAGATCTACCAGTCTCCCATTAAGTATTCTCCTACTGAATTTACCGATAATCTCTTAATCCATGTCCACATAGATTCCAGAGTACAGTCACTCGCTGGACGAGAAGGAGATTGTGGAGAATGCATTCAACTTGATATTTGCCTTTGATGAGATAGTTGCACTTGGCTACAGGGAGAGCGTAAATCTGGCGCAAATCAAGACTTTTGTTGAGATGGACTCGCATGAGGAGAAAGTCTACCAGGCAGTTCGTCAGACACAGGAGCGTGAAGCGCGCCAAAAGATGCGCGAGAAGGCCAAGGAGCTGCAGCGTCAGCGTATGGAGGCCCCCAAACGTGGCGGCCCCTCAATGGGTGGCATGGGCGGACGCAGCGGCGGCTTCAGCTCCGACAGCTTCGGCAGCAGCGGCATCAGCAGTGGTAGCGGCGGCAGCGGTGGCAGCGGCGGTGCACCATCCATAGAGATGGAAGCCAAGCATGTGTCCAGCAAGGCGGCACAGTCAGTTGAAATAATTCGATAATCTTGTCCCAAGCATATTTAAATATTCCACCGTCTCTTACAGGAAGCCGCAATCACGCAATGCGCTCAAATTGGGTGGCAAGTCCAAGGATGTCGACAGTTTTGTTGACCAGCTGAAGAGCGAGGGCGAGAAGATTGCCAATCTGGCACCAGCAGTTGCTGCGGGCAGCTCCGGCGCAGCGGCCAGTGCCAGTGCAGCGGCAAAAGCCAAAATCTCAGCGGACATTCATACAGAAAGGTAAGTCCAGAAATTCACTAGACTGCTCAAATTGTTAAAGACCCACTATTACAGCGTACATCTCAAAATGGAGGATAAGCTGGTGGTGCGCCTGGGACGTGATGGTGGCGTTCAACAGTTCGAGCTCAGCGGCTTGCTGACGCTGCGCATTACCGACGAAAGTAGAGCACATATCAGGGTGTTGCTAGCCAATAATGATACACAGGGTATACAGCTGCAGACTCATCCAAATGTTGACAAGGAACTGTTTAAATCGCGCGCCATGATCGGACTCAAGATCCCAACCAAGCCGTTCCCCCTCAACACCGATGTGGGTGTCCTCAAGTGGCGCTTCATTACGCAGGACGAATCGGCTATACCTCTGACCAGTAAGTGATATTTGCCTATGGAACAGAAACGTGCTTCACTTAACATACTTATATTTTTGTCTCTGTTCTTATTTGTCTGTCTTTCTTCATTCCATTGCATAGTTAACTGTTGGCCTTCGGACAATGGAGAAGGCGGCTGCGATGTGAACATTGAATACGAACTGGAGGCACAGCATCTGGAGCTACAGGATGTTGCCATAGTTATACCATTGCCGTAAGTAATTATGCTTTGGTATCCTTAAGGTTATCCAATTGATCTTTCCTATATTATAGCTTAAATGTCCAGCCTTCGGTAGCCGAATACGATGGCACCTACAAGTATGATGCTCGCAAACATGTGTTGCTGTGGAATATTCCCATCATTGATGCGGCCAACAAGTCCGGCTCGATGGAGTTTAGTTGCAGTGCCTCCATTCCAGGCGATTTCTTTCCGTTGCAAGTGACATTCGTCTCAAAGACGCCGTATGCGGCCATAAGCGCCCTAGATGTCGTACAGGTGGATAATAATGAATCGGTCAAGTATTCAAGCGAAACGATTCTGTTTGTGGAAAAATATGAAATTGTTTAAACAATATACACACATGCAGAGAAGGACAGATACACACACAAACACACACATACACACACATACACACACATACACATACACATACACATACACATACACAGTTACACTATCGCCAGACGTAGTATACCTAGAATCGAAACAATTCATGTACGATTATATAAATGTTAAAACTATGTTTACATACATATATATATATATATTCACATGAATGCACGCATCAAGCTGCGATGCACTTGTGAAGTCGCAATACAAAAATAATTCCAAATGGCATGTACTCCACAGCAATCATCTTAGATATATATATATATATATAACAATATAAAATACATATATATTTTTATTAACTGCGCGGATATAATTTGAGTTAAAAAACAAAAAAAATTGTTATTTATAGTTGGCATTGTAATAATGAATTTTGCTTACTGTGCTCGCAGGCAAGCAAATTGCAAGAAAATTTTGCATTAACTTGCGTATTTTTTTATGTTAAATGCTATAAACAAAATACATACACACAGTGCTTAGTTTTTCTTATATTATTTTAAAACAAAATTTGCAGCATAGGGAAGCGGTTAAAGATATTAATTGATATACAATCGCCGATACTGTTAGACTTTTTAATTTATTTATAGTTAACATATTGTTGATTCTGGAATAACAAAAATATTTGTTGATTGGAACAAGCCCAATTGGAGTCCGATAAGTTATCGAAATCGCTCCAGCAAGATTTTGATTTTAGCTAATATGGTTGTGTCTTTGAGTAAGAAATCGCACAATCGGATTTATATGCTTTCCTATCAACTAGATATAAAAACTTTTGTCTGTAGCGAACCGATCTTAATTGGCGGCTTTTAATTTCAAATGTTATTCAAATTGGATAAGTGCTACAAGGTGCTGTGTTTAGTTTTTCGCACTATGCAGCACTGTCGCAAACAGTTAACAGCGCCATTTTGCGATAGTCAGTGTTATCGATAGTCAAGTTCTGAACTAGCATTGTTTTGGTTTTTCTTTGTTTTCAGTTTTACAGTTGTCGGTCAATTTACAATTGGACAAATGGAGCAGCAGCTGGAAAAAGTGTTGAGTGAAATGTACGTGTTGCATAACCATAACTACCATTACTAACTTGCCCCTTATACAGCGTAACACAACAAGACACCGTGGGTGCGCTACTGGCGAATCGACAAGGGCTCTGCTTGGGCGGTGAGTAAAATAAAAAAAAACCGCATCCATGTGTGTAATCCGTTATTATTTGATTTTGTAATGCGGCCTAGCCAAAGGCAATATCAATCCCAATGTATCTGGCATTGGTATGGCCATATCCGAGCAGGTGGCCAAGCTGGAGCCGAATAGCAATGTGCCAGCCACCGTTTGTCTCTACAGCGGCAATAAGTAAGTACTTGCTTACTAACTGACTAGTAAACGAGTGCCATTAAAATTTTCAAACTTTCAGGCGCTGCCTTATACAAAAGGATGGGGAATTGACGGGAATCATTTATAAGCAAACAACAACAGCATCGACATCAACCGGCAATTAGCATGTTGTCGAGTTCCTCGTGTCTTGGGCCAAATTGTGACAAATTTCTTCCAAATGCGCTCGAGTATTGCAATAGCAATAGCTGGGATAGCCATAAAGCGACACATACACAGCCTTAGCAACACACACCCACACACCCACACCCATACACACACACACACACAGCCACAGCGATTGTTAACTTGAGCTGCTGATTTTGTTGATTTGTTTTAAATGGCGTTTATTGGCTTGCTTAATTTCTATATATTTTTTATAATAATTATAATGGATTATGTTTCTACTGTTGCATAGCGTTAAGCCAAATCGATTATGTGCTCTAAACTAAAGTTTAATTCGACATTTAGGTAGCATGTATATATAAACATTTTGTACGATTAGGCTTAAAAGTGATCAAAAAGCATAATTACACACACACACACACACACACACACACACATTTATATATACATATTATACAAATACATTGTAACCGCCAAAAACAATCAAATCAAACTGTTTAAATTGACTGCCGTTGGCATTGAACTTGTTTCAGCCGCATCAATTGGCCTGCTTAATGCCGTTAAAACTTTGTTACATAATTGCAGTATGTAAGTTCAATTGACATTAAAATAGATTATTCAATTACCATTGCGTGACGTCAACGAACGTTGAATGAGCTTTAAACTTGAAATCCAGAGGTCAACTCCTCCGAATGGAAATGGACACAATGGTTTTTTGATCAAGTGCTTATAGTCAGATCTGATCTTCCGATCTGTTCTCTATACATTTAGCTATTTATGTTGTCTTATTAGAAAGTTATTTACTTATAATAATAATTTACTTATATCTGCGCTATTCATTTTCGTTTTCGACCTTAAAGAAAACCTTTTTTGCCAGCTTCTCAACTTTTCAAAACTTCCAAAACCAGGCACAGCAATCGTTGCACATAACTTTGAGCCAATATGCGAGTCTTATAGCTTAAGTAGCCATTCATGTAAGTTCCTAGCTTATAATGATAATAATAAAAGTATGTGTGAATCTGTATGTTGGTAATTACTCAATCATAACGGCGCCTGTTCGTGCTGCACTCAAGCCTCTTTGAATTTTCCGGATTGAGCAACATTGAGGAAATGCAGCCCACCTACGTCATAAAGCTAAATATATATATATATGATATATTGTCGTCATGCAATATGCAACATGCAACAATCTTTCAGAGCCGCCAAACAAATTGCCGTTAATTCCAGCCCACAAGTTTTCAGCACTTTTTTTTTTAAGTTTACTTTTTCTACATTTTTATGTTTGGAAGTTTATATTTTGAAAGTCGTATGACAACATGATCACCCATCACCAACATGAAACACAGGTCTGATGCACAAATTAAGTTTTAGTGCCGATTTTGGCTAAATGCTTACTAAAGTGCGCTGTTGGCGCACTTACCTGGCGCCAGGTACCACACGGCCCCAAGGGTGTATGCAACTAAACAAGTTTCTTATTGCCGCTGTCAATTGTTACGTACTTCACGATGTGAAAATAAAACCTATGTTTTATCGGGCGCTCAATAAAAAAAAAAAAAGGCGGTGTTAGACTCACTTGAATTCATGAAAATCGTATAGAAAGGCGATTTGTAAGTTAAGCTAATAGCAGAGCGTGCCAGCGAATACGTGAAAGGGAGACCGACTCTGTTGAAGGCGGAATAGAGAGTAAGAGAGAAGGAGTGAAGAGAAGAAAGAGATAGATAGAGAGAGAGAGAGAGTAAGAGAGAGATAGAGAGACAGAGAGAGAGAGAAACATAGAGAGAGAGAGAGAGAGAGTGAGAGAGAGCGTAAGAGAGAGAGCGTAAGAGAGAGAGCGTAAGAGAGAGAGAGAGAGAGAGAGACAGAGAGAGAGAGAGAGAGAGAGAGAGACAGAGAGAGAGAGAGAGAGAGAGAGAGAGAAAGATCTCTCTCTCTCTCGAGAGAGAGAGAGGGAGAAAGCGAGTGGAAGAGCCTTCGTTTGGCGGGAGGGGCATCTTATACCTCTTCCGATCTATGGATCATGGTTGTGCATACCGACAGACAAACATGCTTGGCTTTATCGACTGAGTTTGACTGACCGATCAAGAATATAGATCTACCATTTCATATATCTTCGTTCACTTTCGGCCGGTGAAACAGCCGCAAGTTCACGTTCAAAAAAATAAAAAAGTAACATATGTATATATATGCAAATATCTCGTATATGGGTGCAATTATTGAGCAAAGGACAATATAGGGGCAATATTTGTTGAGCTTCAGCGTATAATACGTATGCAAATATCATACTTCATTTGTATAAATAGCCAGACTTAAATCGATATTTGTGCAAATGCGAATAACCAATGTTTAAAAAGGCAATGTTTAAACAAGCTTTGTGCGAATTTATTTGCATGCGCCTATGTACATAATTATGAAGGTGCACATACATATGTGTGTGTGTGTGTGTGTGTATGTATGTGTATATTTGGTTTTCGGCGGCTTACCTGTGGCACGGCGACAGCAGCCTTGAACTTTCACCAACTGTCCAGGGGCATTTGTTTTGTTTCTGTTGCTTTTTAAAGTGTGGGGCAGCCCACTTGTCTGTGGCCCAGAAACCGAAGCGGAGACAGTATGTGTGTGCGTGTGTGTGAGTGTGTGTGGTTGTGGGTGTGAAAGGTAAATACGCGGACAACTCATCAAATACATGCACACGCACACGCACACGCACCCGTCTATAAAACTCGTTGTATATTCGAATTAAAATAACAAAGCTGATAAACAAAATGAAATTGGCAGCCAAGGCGGGTTTATTTAGCCGGCCAAAGCCACCGAAAGCCTTCAACTTGACTAAGCGCTCAATCGAGTTCAGGAAAACGTTGACACGCGGGCGCCGCCAGACGCCAGCTTGGGGCAGAAAACCAGCTACAGCCAACAGCCAACAGCGCATAGCTAACAGCTAACAAGTTGCAGCACTTTCGCTTCCAAAAAGCTGCGTGCTGTCAGCAATATTATGCAGATGAAAGAAGCCAATGGATCGATTAGATAAGTTATAGTTGAGGGGCGAAGCAGCAGCAGGCAACAGCGATTAGCTAATAACTTACAAGTTGCTTCACTTTCGCTAGCATGAAGCTGCCTGATCCCAACATAACAGAAGAAAGAAGCCAACGAAATTATAAGATAAGTTCAAGTTGAGAACAGCAAAGCAACAGCAAATATGTAACAACTAACAATTTTTTGCTTTCAAGAAGCTTCCGGGCCCCAACATAAAAGACAAAGAAGTATCAAATCGATTAGATAAGTTAAAGTTGAGCCAAAAACGAACCAGCAAGTAGCAAGTTGCAGCACATACGTTTTCAAGGAGCTACCTGTGATGGCAAGTAGTATGCATAAGAAAGAAGCCAATTAGTCGATTAGATAAGTTACAGAGAAGAGAACAGCCAACTGTTGCACCACTTTCGCTCTCAAGAAGCTGCCCGGCCCCAACATAACAGAAGAAAGAAGTTACAAATTGTAAAGATAAGTTAAAGTTGAGAAGAAAAGAAGCAAAAGACAACAGCTAATAGCCCACAATTTGCTGCACTTTCGCCATTAAGAAGCTGCCTGGCATGCCCAATACTGAGCAGTTGAAAGAAACCAACATATCGATTAGATAAGTTCAAGTTGAAAAGAAAACCGGCAACAGCTCCGCTTCATATAGAGATCAATCGAGTTTCAGTGCCTTTCCCTTTTGGTAAAAGCAACAACAAAATTAACAGCGAAAGTGAGAAAGACGGCCCAAGGTTCGGCTGCGGCCCAAGCTGGGGCAACTGCGATATGCTGCACACACAAACGTGTGTGTATATAAGTGTGTATAAAAGCTGTGTGTGTGTGTGGGCATTGTCGCGAGTTTTCCAAAAATAACAAAAAGAAAAAGATTCGTTGCTCGAGTCTTGCAGCATTTTTCAAATTGTTTTCATTAGATTTGTGGCTGGAAATTGCCGACTCTTGACCACATGCTCATTTTCACAGCATTGCGCGGCTGATTTATACGCGCTTGGCTATAGATCAGGCACATATATATGCATTTGATATATATGCATACACATATATGTTGGAGTCTATTCGCGCAGCAATAGTTAAAAACTGAAGAATTATGTGACCACTTTTGCCCCTAGACGACATACGCTTGAGTTATGCCAAACATAAACATTTTTTTCATGGCAATATTTTTCAACGACATGATAAATCTTTTAGTTTTTTTTTTTTCATTATTTGTTTTTGGTTTTTTTTTTAATGTATGTATATTAACATCCACGATCGAAGGCCCGGCGTGCGTTGAACATACCTCCATAAAAAGCATATCCATTGAAGATCAAGCTACGTGACTTTGATATTCTATGCTCCATTTTGATGCGTTCGTAAACGTTTTACTGGCAGCTCTTCTGCTAGGCTCAACTTTCATTTGGTTTTCAAATTCCACACAACCAGTTGACATTATCCTAGGCCTAGAAACTTATCCAACTTTTGAAACTTGATGCATGATCGCAGCTATTACGTGTCTGGCTGCCCAAAAGTCAGCTAGCTTCGGAATGACGCATATGGTATATGGTTATATATTGGACGTATTAATCGATTGAATGCAAATTGCATTATACAGAATATCGTGTATGGAAAATTATGTCATGTGGCCAGCTAAACGCCAAACTTAGCCGCAGTCAGAAAGCTTTGGCTTTACAAACAATCACGTCACCAAAGACCCGAAATGACGACATTTGGCCGGCAACGTCAGCTTTAGTTTCAAATATGTACATACTGGTAAATACGCATACATATTTATGTACATATTTCGTTGTATTTGGTATTGTTTACAATTTAAGTTTTGTTTTATTTCGATTTGGTTTCAATGTTGTATAATGGACAGCATGGGCGCCAACAATTGCAGTTGCTTTGCGCTTCCATAACAAATCACGTTCAAGTTATCACATTTGAAATGAAATACAATAAGTACAATTTTTAATTGAATTGTCTCGCAGAACTAGCTATTTATCAAATTTGAATATTTATAAATACACATACTCGATTATATTACGACATTTGCGACGCTGGAAAAAAAAAAACAAAAAATGCCTGCGCATATGATTCATGCCGAAATCGTCGTTTTCCATATTTGGTAAATTCGAAAATTTCTTGAATTTATTTTACACTCTTTTACAATACAGACACACAGTTGCTTATGAATCACAAGTTCAGTTTTAGCCATATGTTTCATAAACAGCTTCTTCAAGTTGAAATATTCATGCGTCAGTTTGATTTAAAAAAAAAAAAAACACCTTTGCCCTTAGTTTCAACTTGCGCGCCACATATCCCAGCCTTGTTGCAGCTGCAGTCGTTGTCCAACACTTAACGATAACGCTCTCTTATCGAGCATTGCAATATCACGATAAGTGCGCGAAATATTGCAAATATCCGTGCTGACTGATTGAATTCGAAATGTCTTTGATTGCGTCACAAGTTTTGTACATAACGGCATTAGAAAAGGTTTGACTTATTTTTAAAGATATTTGATCAAACTTGAATGTTGTTAGTATAAACAAAAACCATATTTGTTATTGACCCTTTATCTAGTTTATCTGTCAGACTTTTCAAAGAATACAAGATACAAATTGTATATTATAGACAGACAGGCACATGCAATGTTAATCATGGTTTATTTACATGTTTATTTATTTATTTTGTATAAAGATCAATCGAGTGAGGGCGTAGCGCATGCTATGTACATGCACTATATATTCGAAATTTTCACTAGTCTGGTCTGGTGTATATATCGCTAGATGTCTAAACACATCTCGGACATGTCTATTGTACAATTAAAAACAATCGATGCGATTTTTAGCGCAAATGTGCCAAACACGAACATTCAATTTATATTTAGTCGATCGCCTTCATACGTCAAATGATAGCACTGTGCAAACAGCTCGCAATGCGCCCCGTTGGCCCACAAGCTTCCGACTCTATAAGGGGGTTTAGAGCGAGCTGCACGTTTCTAGCGCCAACAAAATAAATTGTGTATATGTATGTGTATATGTATATGTATATGTATATGTATATGTATATGTATATGTATATGTATATGTATATGTATATGTATATGTATATGTATATGTATATGTATATGTATATGTATATGTATATGTATATGTATATGTATATGTATATGTATATGTATATGTATATGTATATGTATATGTATATGTATATGTATATGTATATGTATATGTATATGTATATGTATATGTATATGTATATGTATATGTATATGTATATGTATATGTATATGTATATGTATATGTATATGTATATGTATATGTATATGTATATGTATATGTATATGTATATGTATATGTATATGTATATGTATATGTATATGTATATGTATATGTATATGTATATGCATATGTATATGTATATGTATATGTATATGTATATGTATATGTATATGTATATGTATATGTATATGTATATGTATATGTATATGTATATGTATATGTATATGTATATGTATATGTATATGTATATGTATATGTATATGTATATGTATATGTATATGTATATGTATATGTATATGTATATGTATATGTATATGTATATGTATATGTATATGTATATGTATATGTATATGTATATGTATATGTATATGTATATGTATATGTATATGTATATGTATATGTATATGTATATGTATATGTATATGTATATGTATATGTATATGCATATGTATATGTATACATCAAAGGCTTGGGCATGTATTATTCTGATGTTGGTGAAAGATTGCGTTGCATTGCGTATTGGCGAGCTTGCCGCAGAAGTGGCAGAAGTCATCGGCGAAAGAGCAAGCGCAACTAATTTTGGGATTTCGTCATCTGGAGGATCACTTTCTACTTTCACTGCAAGGCACACACACATACGCACAGCTCAGAGCCAAATTGCAGCGTCAGGCCTGAACAAAGACAAACATCTCCAGCGATAACCTCTGCCAGATGTTGGAAATCAAGATCAGTTTATTTCTTTCATTTTTTGTTTCTGCTATACACATACTCTACATGTATGTGCATTTGTATATGCATGTGCCTTTTAAAAAGTTTTGGCTGCTAGTTTTTTATACATATGTAGAGGGTATTATCATTTTGTCGCAAAGCTTGTACGCGTCGTGGGAGACGTCTGCGAACCCTTGAGGTATACTCTAGATTCTTGTTCAGTATCAACATTTAAGTCGTTTAGCAATATCTTTCTATCAGTCTAGTCGCTCAGTTGAGACATATATCGGAGCACAGATAAAATCGGTAAGTAATAAGATTCTTGTTTGCGTAACTTTTTTGTTTTTCAAAATATCTATACCATTTATGGTAGAGATCCGTTCGAATTCAAAAAGATATAAAAATATATCTACTAATATCCTCTAGGATATTATAAGCATCATAGGCATATATCTAAAAGGACACCTAATCTTCGGTACGTAAAAGATAGTTATGCTTTGCACGTACAGGAACAATTCCTACAGGAATCAGCGGACAATTCGTATAAGCTTCTAAGGCATTAATAAAGAAGGGTGTGGTAATCTTTGGTGTGGAAGACAGTTGCTCCTTTCTTCTGCAGGAACAATTTCAACAGGAACAATTTCAACAGGAACAATTTCTATAGGAACAATCGTTGGATTCTTATCAACATCTACGGCATATATCTAGAAGAGCACCTCATCTTCGATGTGGCAAATATCGTTATAACATAGATCGCATTTGCTGAAAATGCTTGATTACATCCTGCTTGCTTAGTTGGCCATATAATGCTCAGCTGTGCACACAGCGCCCGTTGTGAGAGGCTCCAGCTGCCAGAGCCATGTAAGCCATATACCCACAACTGGCATTACAGGGTAACAAATGTGTGTGTTTTGTAGTATTTATACTTTTTGAGAGTGCTTCACTTTGGTGTACTTTCAACTTGCATTGACCCCAAAACGAGCGGCCCAGATGGCCAGCGGAGGCATTGTGTGGATATGAAGGTGACATGAACAGGGTCATGTAACAGCTGCAGTTGATGAAAAGATTTTCGGATTAATCTTTAATTTGCATTATTTTCATGTGTAACTAATCTTTTTTGAGCAACGCTTTGTAATTTTCTTTCATTTTTTTAAAGGCTTGGAACAAGCTGGCTGCAATTGATCGACTGCTAGATACTCTTTATAATATAAATACATCGGATATGGTTTGTCGTGGAAAATCGAAAGCTCACAGGAGATCGAAAAGCTGCTCTTATATATGCATATGCCCCCTTTTATGCTGATAACAGGGTACTAATAGTAATGTAAGACCATTGCAAATTCTATATCATTCTATAATTCACAACTAGTTTTTAACACTAAAATGCGTTGAGTGTGGAACAGGAATTGTTCTGTAATATACCCATGAACATATAACTATATATCGATATATCTATATATCGATATATCTATACATCCATATATCTATATTGCTATGTAACTATACATCCATATATCTGTACATCTATACATCCATTTATAGATGTATATCCATATATTAGTGATATTCCCGCTCACCCGTTAAATAAAAAGAAAATATTGTTTTTTTTTTTTTTCTGTAAATGTTATATCGTTTGAAAACAATTGAATGTTTCTTTTATTTTCCGCATCGTTTTTCATTTGTATTGTTTCTTTTTTTCATATAGTTTTTTTTTGTGTTTTGTTTGTTTTTTCTTGTCAATCAACAACTGCATTTGCTGCATTTTGATTTTCAATATAAAAATACATTCGCATTATTTTCCTCTTCACATGCTGCTCGATTTGCATCCGTATCTTTGCGCTAGTTGCCGCTAGGAACATCAATTCTACGTGTTTGTTGTTGTTGTTTTTGTTGTTTTTGTTGTTGTTGTTGTTGTTTGTGTTGTTGTTGTTGTTGTTGTGCAAAAGGAGAAGCGCGTCTCTCAGCATTTGCCTTGGAAACAATCGTTCTATCATTACAATAGTAAAAACTACCAAAAAAAAAACATATATATGTATATATATATTGATATATATATATAGACGTAATATTACAATATTCGTAATAATTCTAGTTATAAACATTAGAATTTCTTAAATTTAAAATGTTTACACTAATTGTTATTAATATTATTGTTGTTTTTTTTTTTTTGTTGGTGTTGAATGCGATGCTGTTCAATGTAAAAATTATACACTTGAAGAAATTTTCAATGAACTTTTTTGCATATATCTGAATAATACAGAACTTAAGTTCTATACAGTTAATTGGCATGAATTCGTCAAATAAATAGGCGTGTGCTAAAAACTAGGCGACAAAAAAAAAAAAAACAATTACTCAATAGAAAACCTAAACTTAAATTTATGTTGAGGTTTGTGAAAAGTAATTCAACTTAACCTCATTTTTTATATGAGATGCTTCATTCGTGATACAAAAAAAAAAAAAAAATCGAAGAAAATAACTAAAAAAAAAAAATGGAGTGATTTTTTTTTCAAGCAAATAATTATCGAATTAAATTTGATAGGTTTTTCGCGCAGTGTAAACAGTATATTTCCATATATACATATGCATATATATATGATTATTTTCCTATGTGTATTTTATTTTTTTTTGTGTTTTTCGTTTTCTTTTGTTTTTGTTTTTATTTTTGTTGTTGTAAATATGTGAGAAAGTGAAAAAAACATCACAGCTAAAACTTCAGTACATTTTTCTTGTGGTTACTTCGAAAACAAAATTAATTAATTAATTAGAAAAAAAAAAACAAAAAAAAAAAAAGAACAAAATGTGTATATAATTTCTTTATAAATATATGCTTACAATTTATAGTTGTGCGTATATATAAATATATACATATATATACAAAGATATATGTGTATATATATATATATAGATATATATGTATGGATGTATGTGTGTATGTATAATTCATATACATATACATATATATGTGTGTATTTGTATGTATGTAATTATATATATCGTATAACTAAAAATAGGCTTCGTTCTATATAAACGACATTTTGTCATATTGTTGTTGTTGTTGTTTGTTTTTGTTGTTAATTTTTTTTTTTGTTTTAGTTATTTTGTTTGTTTTTTTGTTGTTTTGGGTTTCTTTCTCAGTTCGCATTGCGCTCCGCTGCCGCACGCACACGCACACACACGCCCATGCACACACACACACACACACACACATACACACACATACACACATACACATACACATACGCCAGATTGCAACGCCATGGCCATATGCTCATTTGTCGTCGTTGTTGTTGGAGGATGGTGATTGAGGGAGGCGTGAGCGGTGCGGGGTGCGGGGTGAGGGGTGAGAGTGCTGGCCGCAGAAGGACAAAACGAACATAGGCTGAGATTAAATACAAGAGGCGACCAGTGCGGGTACGCCCCAAAAATGAACTATAACTAGCAACGTCTTACAGACTAAAAAGTACTTGGTGGCCCCGCCCACAGTTCTGATAGGATAATACGAGCAAGAAGAGTTGAACCCGCCGCCCGCTAATCATCCCAGCTTGTGGCATTTGCATTGAGTTCGCGCCGAACACGCCACAACATTAGCTCCATGCAGGCTCGCGAATCCTCGAAGCTGCTGTGCCCGGTGGCGCCATCGCCGCACTGGATCTCCCGATTCAGATGCGTTTTGGTCAGATGTCTAAGGGCACGGCGATAGGGGAAGCCGCTGGTGTGGGGGAACGCGATAGATGTATCGATCAGCGTATTGTGGACGAGACGCAGAGCACGCAAATCATTGTCCAGACCGTGTCCAATCAGTATGGTTTCGGCATCGATCAGCTCCAGCAGATCGCGCTGCACCTCGGCGAGCGTCTTGACGCCGCTCGACTTGAGATCCTTGGCGGTAACGCCCGAATAGCGTGTATTGTAATCAACAATATCGGCATCGGGTCGCACATAATGCTCATACACCAGCTGACCGTTGAGCGCCACCAGCGAGACCTTGGTCACATCCAGGCCGCGGCCCGTATAGCTCATCTCGCAGTCGAGCGCATAGACGGCGGGCGGCTCCCGGCTGCGCGCCGATAATGCAGCACGCGGTCGTGTATGGACAAAATCGTGATAGGGTCCATTCACGCCCACCACCGAACCGGTCCACACATGCAGCTCGTGCCGTGTGCAGCCCAGCGCCGACTCCTCGCCGGCACTGCAGCAGGTCCAGCGGCTGATCCAGGCGCTACCATCATAGCAGCGATGATATTTGCCCCAGTGATAGCTGCACTCCTCGCGCGTCAAGTACTGTCCGCTCAGCTCGTCGACCAGGAAGTCCCGCTTGCAGCGGACGCACTGCTTGGCCAGGCTGCGCTCGACGAGCGCATAGTTGCAATACAGTTCCAGGCCGTAGCCGCTTTCAGCGCTTGGCGCCGACTCGCACTCGCTGCCACTCCACTCCCCGCCCGACTCGGAGTCCAGTGAGCGTGGCGATATGTTGCCCGAGTCTGTCGATGTTGCCGTTGGACTGTCGCTGCTGTCGCTGCTGCTGCTGCTGCTGCTGCTGCCGTCGCCAGTTGGCTGCTCGTTGGCCTCAATGTTCGGTTCGTCGAAATTGCCGGTGTTCAGTGTGAGTCCGTCATGGCAATTGATTACCGTTAGAGCCGTCTCCGTGACGGCCATCACATGGGCGGCGGCGAAGCTCATGTGCGGCAAGCACTTGAAGATCTCAATGGCGCCATCGTGCACCACGCTGGCCACCGGAAAGCCGTAGACGCGCAGCAGATTCTGATCGATCAGATAGCGACGCAGCTGGCGCAGCAGCGCCCCGTCGTCGATGTCCAGGCGCTCGTATTGCCGCAGCGGCGGCACCAGAAAGTTAACATTCTGTCGCTGCGCCTTGTGCAGCTGCCGCTCCTCGCGCTGCCAGCCGGCGACAGAGTTTGGAGCATGCTTGCCGATGCTGCCACTGCCGCTGCCGCTGCCGCTGCTGTTGCCGCTGCTGCTGCGTATGCTGCTGCAGCTGCTGCCGTTTGGCGAGCTGCCCGGCGAGCTGAGCGCCGACGACGAGTTTGAGCTGTTGCCGCCGCATTTCGTGTTGCTCAAAATGTTGCTGTTGTTGCAGTTATTGTTGTTGCTGTTGCTGTTGTTGTTGTTGTCGTTGCTGTTGTGGTTGTTGTTGTTGTGGCCATTGTGCGGCTTGTTGCTGCTGCTGTTGCATTTGCTTTGCTTGGCTTTGCCATTGTTGCTGCCTCGCTTCTGATTGCAGTTGTTGTTGTTGTTGCTGCTGCTGCTGTTGTTGCTGCTGCTGTTGTTGTTGTTGCGCCACTTGCTCTGCTTGCACTTGCCATTCGCCTTGCCGCACTGCTCTAGCATGGCCTGCCCCTGCCCCTGCCCCTGTGCCTGCGCCTGAGCCTGTCCCGTCTGTCTGGCCAATGCCTGCTTCATGGCCTGCGCCTTCTGCTGCCGCTTGGAGCGCGACTTGCTGCCACAGCCGGCGGCTCCATTGTTGCCATTCACATTGACATTGCCATTGTTGCCGCCATGTGGATGACTGTTGTTGGCCGGCCGGCATTTGGGCTTCAGGTTCAGGTGCTCGTCGCTCGAGTTGATGTCCTCGCTGGTCGCCTCGCTGCTGGTGCTGTTGCGATGTCCAGGATTGTGTTGGCCCAGATATTTCTCTACAAAGAACAAAAGAAGAATCATATTAAAATTAGTTAATTTGTTAAATTTCTTTTTAACATTTTTATAAATTATGGAACTGGTTCTGGAAATGCAATCTAAAATACATGGATTCACCCAAATTCACGCTTTCCCCTAAATATCTGTCGTTCACTTATCATCTAGTTCCAATTAGAATTCCAGACCCTTTCTAATAAAAAATGTTTCACCCATGAGCTAGTTCTATTAGCTATAAATATGTTCCCTTTTATCTACTGGTTCGCTCATGAACTACAGCTCTAGATAATTTCACTCTATGAATTTACCTTACATTGTTTTTGGTCCAATGAACTTGTTCTCTCATGTGCATGAGCTCGCCGTAAAAAATCTATTATGTTCATTTATGAACTAGTTCATTTAGCTTTAGCTAGAATATTCAAACATTTAAGCATATGCCATAAATTAATTTTAACTAAATCTAAAACGATTTTCATTTTATGCGCTCTGTTTCGCTCGTGAACTAGTTCAGTTTGATGTGAATTAATCCCAGACTGTCTGTGGAGAGATTCCGCATATGAATAACCAAATCGACATATTTATTTCGTATTTTTTAAGGTGTAGTAAATATAGCTGACGTCAATTTACGTTGCTAATTTGTGAGCTGATAAGACAGCGTGTGTGTGTGTGTGTGTGTGTGTGTGTGTGTGTGTGTGTGTGTGTGTGTGTGTGTGTGTGTGTATGTGTATAGATGCCTGGCCTAATCAGCCGGTCGCAATCGCTGCTCTCCACGTGCTTTTTTTAGTTTAAAGACTTTGTTATGTATTCAAAATATTTTGTTTGTGCTCTTAAATACCCAGCTTCAGAGTCTATTATGGCCGCATACCCAGCGAACGGTTTCAGTTCACGGTTCACGGTTCACGGTTCAAATTTCTTTTCATTTTACCTATTTACATTCAAATACATACCATATGTTAACTATTATTCGCGATTAGTCAAGAGCTTAATACTTATGCACTTATATACAAAACAAATAAAAGAAATTGCTTTGAGCCAGCATCTGGTTCGATTCAATTCGCAGTTCGCAGTCTTAAATCTACACTCAAAAAAACGTTTAACTTAGTTATAAGAAATTGGGTTATAATGAAAAATGTTTTTGATTTTCGAAAATGTGCTTCTCCAAAAAAAACAATCTTCTTCAGAATTTGTATATATTATGAAAATTTTCTAGAATTAAAAACAAAATTTTCTTTGAGTGTATTTATATTATATACTGTGTACATTTCAGTCGGCACACTGGGTATCTGCGCGTCGTGCTGTTGGCCACAAAGTCTGTGCAAAGTTATACACAAAATATTTGTACGCACGACAAGACAACAAAGCTGTTGCGCCCACAAGGGGCGTGTGCTGGCCTGTTGCCTGCTGGCTGGTATTACAAAAAAGCCGAGTATTACTCATTATCAGCATAATTATTATAAATAAATGTTGTGACTTCCGCATTTGGGCTCATCAAGAGACCCTAAGAGCTGCGGCAGGGGCGTGGCTGTCGTCGTTGCCAAGCGCCGCTTGAAGTGGTGGCCAGGGGGGGGGGGGCGGGTCGGGTTGAGCTGGAGCTGGCCAAGCTGTCAACCTGTTTCGTGCAAGACACGTGGCAAGTCATGGATCCGATTTAAATGCTGATCCGCACTATAGTTAAGCATTGCTTGTATTTATTAGCTGGCCAGCTGTTTCAAAGCTAAGTTCAACTAGAGACAAGTTTTAGGCAAATGTTTAATTAGCTAACACACGCACACAATCAAATATTTACTCGCAGCTCAAGTCTTTGGTAGATGCACAGCAATTTGTTATCTGTTTGTGTTGCATGCTTCCTATTTGCACAGCCAATTTGTAGAGTTTTGCTCTCTGGCAATTTAACGCCTGATGAATTGTGACCGTGCGAAGTGCAGCCAACGCATTTCCTCAACTTTGAACAGCCCACTCGAATATACATATACATATGTACATATATATTTATATATGTACATTCATCATATATGTGCTCACAAGTTTGTTGACTCTGTGAAGGACACCTCGGATGTGTGTATGTGGAGCTCTATTTGGCATCATAGCCGCTGGCTGCTTGGGCACGTGATCTGAAACGTCAATTGGTCGATAATAAGCAGCCAATCGTCGCCGCCGCCGTTGCTGCTGCTGCTGCTGGCTTTGCATGTCAAGCAAATTTCTCCGCACAAAGTCATAAATCACGCATACGCCATGTTGCCATCCCAACCCAGCAGCAGCCGCAGCAGCAGCAGCAGCAGCAGCGGCTGAGAGTCCCCCCAATTATTGTTTACACATGTGCAACACGTACTTTAACACGCATTGAAAACTGTTTGGCGATTAGATAAACGAGCTTCCCGAACACACACACACACACACACACACACACACACACGCACACGCACATGCTTTATCACTAAGCACACAAACACGCGCCAAAATCTTCGGCAGCCTTGAAAATCATATAAATATTCATGTGTGCGTGCCTACTTCTGTGTGCGTGTGCATGCGTATGTGTGTGTGTGTGTGTGTTTGTCACATGTGATTAAAACGTAAACATAACATAATTATGCGAGGTGCGTTCCAAGCTTTCAAAAACGACAGAGACGCACATATAAGCATAGCTTTGAGCGTGTGCCTATTGCCATCTCTGTTACACGCACTCGCAATGGAAGGCTCTAGAATGTCTGTTAGACATACATAAGAAGAAGAAAAACTTGTCACTATGCTGCAATGACACGCGCTTGGAGTTCAAGTTGAAAAAAATAGCTAGTAAAGCAATTGAATGCAAAATAAAAGATAGATATAGATATCATTATAGACAGTTAGCCAGAAAGTCAACTAATTGACTAAAAGATTAATTAAAAAATATTTCGAGAAACTTTAATTTAAGTTAAAGTATTAAATGTTGGTTTTCAAGCAAAAAAGCCAAAGTTGCCTCAAATATTAAAAAAAAAAATTGTCAAGTAAAGCTGAAAATTAATTAAAAACAAAAATTAAACTTCAGTTGCGCAAAGCTGTTAAGTAAAATAATTGCTTTAAGATTTGTAGTGGAAAAAACAAAAATGCTTAAATAAAATAAATTGCGAAACCTATTTAGGAAAAAACATTTCCTTATAACACAATAGAACAATAGAAAGCCGCTTTAGATCTTACGTAAGTATTAAGAAACCGTTTGCTTGGATTTAAAAAGTACATTAAATTAATAATAATAACGATATAGTATTCGAGCTACAAATCTTATAGAGATTAAAAAAACCTCGAATGCGTTTAGTCAAGTTGTCAAGATCTGATTAATGTCATGCTAGACGTAGAGCCCTGCCCAAAGTCATTTAAATGAGCTTACAATTGTTTTGCTCTATGCATAACCCGGCGAGTGTTACAGCACCCAAAGAAACAACAACAACAACAACAGCAGCAACAACTATTGAGAGTCCCTGATAAGATTGCAAGGCGAAATACAAATGTGGCTACTGTGGCGCTTTACGATCTGGCCGCTTGATAATCTATGTATTAACATAGTGTCTAGCATTTAAGTATATAACTATATATATAACATACATCAAGTAAGTGCACACTATATAATTTGGCAGTTTTTGTTGCTGTTGCTCTTACTGCGTGAAAAGGCAACCACAAAAGCAACTACAACAAAACCATGTGAGGCATCGAAAGCCGCAAATTCGTACAACAACAACAAAAAAAATCGCATTATATACATATGCCGAAAAATCGAATAATAGAATTTGTATTTTGTTTGCTTTGTTCTGTGTGGTTTCCCTGTGCCCTGTTGCGTGAAATGAAATGAAAATGTGCATGCAAATCATTTTGACAATGATATAATCTAATTTTGTGTTTGTTTGTATTTTGAAAAAAAGGCTTTTGTTTAGCAAATTAACTAGTGAGAAGGCAGCTTGACTCTATGTCGAGTCTATGTTCGAGACCTAATGAAGTTTTTTTATAATTAATTTTGGGCGACAAAACCCAAAGAGAAAAGGTTGGCAATACGGCTGACGGTTCAAACCCATTGCCCGCCTTTTGTTTCCATTTGAGCCTTTTTTTATACTTGAATCAATTTGTTTATTTATTTAAAATTGGCCCTTCTACTCAAAATACTGCAAGCCTCAGATATTTTCATATTGAATTTGCAGGCTAAATTTGATTTTTTGCCAAAATTTTGATCTACCAAATATGGTTAGACAAAACCAATTGTTGGGATTCATATTATTTGTGATTTGGGGGCTAGATTTCCCTAACAAAAATATATTTAAATATAGTTTATATTTATTTTTCATTTCGGGCTTGTTTTAAGATTTGTTTCATAGCACAAAAAGTAATTGGAAATCCCGACGCGAATCGGTTTGGTTTAAAAACCGATTTAAAGCCTTAATTGCGATAACAAATATTTGATATTTGAACTTTGGATGCTTTAAATATGATGTGAGTCATGAGCTTGAAAATAATTGGCTATTGATTTCATTTTTGGTTAGTTATCAGTTAGTTTCAGGCTTTTCAGCCGTCCCAGGAAAGTCTCTTGCCGGTTGCCGGGCGGTTAGGCGATAAGATGTTGCCAATGGCATTTCGCTTAGCCCATGCAGCCCCAGCGACTGTCTAGCTGGTTGTCAAGTAGACCGCTCGTTACCATGCCCCTAATCAGCTGACAGCCGTGAGCTGCGGCTATCCCGAAAGTGTAAAATGGAAATCAGTACAATTCACAACTGCGTTTTGGAGCAGGCATCGTAAATCATGACACACACAATCGCTCGCTGCTATGACACGCTGTTTGACTGTGTGCCCTCACTGCTATGACATTCAGCCGGCTAGTGCAGCAGGGTTGCATTTCTGAAGCACGTATGGAGTTGTCTGTTTGCACAAACAGATAACGCGGCAATGTGACCCAAATTAATGTAGACGATTAAAGTAGCATGTCCAGAGGGCTTTATCAATATCTGCCACTGATAATTCCATTCACAGCCAGCTGAACTGTCTCTCAAGCCTTCTCCATGCTGGCGGCCTTCAAAGTTCAGTTCGCATTGCCAAACAGCGCGTCGTTTCCTGTCCCTAGGCCAACACAGAAGACCAGACCAAAACCTGGCCTCAAATGCGACTCAGTTCAACGCGAAACTAACGACACTCGCAGACTTAATTGCCAGCTCACATTCAAATCTTGGGTTGTCTTTTGGAGCATATGGTTGGGGGTTGATGGTTTATGCGCGACTATGTGGCGTACTTTGGCAATACTTAGGCTCGTTTTAAATTTGAGCTAATATGCAGCAGCTGAACAAGCTGCAAGGCTGTAATCGTGCGAGTGCTGGACCAACAGACACCCTGTAAACGCGCACAGATTATTGACTGCATCGGCTTGAATATCTTTTGATTTAAGTAACCTAACTAATATGAACTCATGTTTACAACAATCTCCACGGAAATATTGGGACCCCTTCGTATTATATGTAACTGCAGGGTATACGAACTAAACATGCGAAATGGCCATTGAGGTCAAAGCACCAAATGGCGACGACGACGCTTTTTAATAGTCAATTCGCTAAAAAGTGAGCCGTAAAAAGATGGAAATGCATAATACGAAAAGATACGAGTACCATCTATATCATTTGAAAAACCTGAGGCAAAACATGGTCTACGGTTAAATTATCTATGTATGTTGCGAGGCTTACCTAACTGTGACTTTTGGTTTAAGCACGCAGCCTTTGGAGGTCGCCAAAGAGAAGGGATGATCGGTGCTCTATTATCTTAATATATATAATGCCCTGTCCCATGTAGCAGCATATGTTGTCATATATCTATAGCTAATCATACTCATCTAATAGATAACTGCAATTAAATTACTCGAGATTGGTATCAAACTGCAGTCATATAGATAAGACTGGAGTATTCCCCGATATCAGGGCTTTTCCAAACGTTATAGATAAAGAAAATTGATTTATAGATTGAGATAAGGCATATGGAATATAGATTAGTTTGTAGATATGTTTACATATGCATATAGAGATATATTTATATATACATACATATGTAGATGAGATACAGAAACCGATGTAGATAGAAATACAGATAGATTTGCAGATGCAGATACATGTTCAGATGAAGATACACGTACAGATGAAGATACAAGTACAAATGAAGATACACGTACTGATGAAGATGCAGATGCAGATAGTGTATCTGCAGTTCCATATAAAGATAGTGTATCTGTAAATGCAGACACAGATGTAGATTGATGTTCACTTAAACAAACAGATAGCTCTACCTACGTTAACAGATACAGATACAGATGCAACTATAAAAATAGTATCTAAGTGCATCTGCACTGTGGCGTAGCTATCTAGATATTGATATAGATACACTTGATAATTATCTATCGGAACTCTGAGCTATTGATCAAAGGCAACGTGTTAACCTTGGCCATTGACAGCGTTGCGAGCGGGAAACAAGTATCTTTGAGGTTACTAAGTGGAAAAGGGGCAGGCAGGGAGGAGGAGGGGTGGTTTCATCGAAAGGAATTGGGTTGAACGGCTAAAGCAAAAGAATTTAAGTGCGCCTTTTTACTAGCAAAAGATTTGTGTGCCAGAGCATTAAATAGGTTAATAATGCGAGTATCTCAACGCAACTTCATTGTGTAGCCGTCTGTGTGTGTGTGTGTGTGCGTGTGTGTGTGTGTGCCGCACCGTTAGCCGTTCCACTCTCCACATAACACATCTGTCTGCAGTCTGCGAGCTGCCACTTAAAAAGGCAACGAGAAATGAGTTCAAGTTTTTGCGCCATCTTCGGATTACGTAGCCGCCCCCTCCGCCCCTGGTTCCCCTGCCCCACCGATTGGCAGAGCCGCATTAACCTTTAAGAAAGGCAGCGAGGCGTGAATTGTGCAGCAGCTGCAATAATTTCTTGGCCTAAGTTAATTACACACAACAAGGTGAGCTTAAAGACGTTGATTAGATATCGCGAAACGGGGGAGGCCTGAAATTGCAAATTACGGAAGAGGAATCACGAAATAAATGAGTTAATCAAATGGGAAACATAATCCAGTTAGACCAATTAATATGCCCCATTAAATAGTTCACAGCCTGCAGACTATCTGGCAGGACTGAAAATCAATTTCGAGCATCTCTTCGTATGTAATGTGAACTAAAAGACAGCCAGATGGCATCTCCAAGTATCGCTTATCAGATTTCTGCAGCCATCTGGCAGCTCTGTTCACCGAGCTTGTGATCAAGAGCAATTATCGTCTGTCTGGCATTGTCTGCTTAGTCGAATATGAAAACTAGATGAAGACAGATCACAACTCCAAGTATTTTTCTATGGCGAAGTTTATCTATCTGGCAACGCTTTATGTTGATCTTATGCTTGAGTTAATAAGCACTCAATATTAAAACTAATAAAGCTATCTGGCGACGCTTTTCATCAAATTTGTGCTTTGCTAAGTGCAGTTAAGTTCTCTGCTGAATGTCATAATTGACCCCCCTTTGCAAGTGATACGATAGTTATATTTTTGTGAAATAGTTTACCCATCTGGCAACGCTTTTCATGTGTAAACACAATGGGGGGGAGGCCTTGAGTGCCAAGGGGTTGCCGCCTTTGCCACTTATTATAGCAAATAGGAAATGAATCGCGCATCTTTTGAAGCTGATGTTTAGATAGATAGTATTTATCAAGTTTTTCGCATTGTGTACACACTGCGAGAACGCTTTTCTGATACTAAAAAAAAATATTAAAAAATAAACATTTAAGAGCGGCTGCTGCCCCAAGTGCTAATCAATGACAAAACAAACGACTTATGCAATGCCTCAGGGCGGGGCAAATCGAATGAAAATCAAACTGATTGTTGGACATGGGGGCTATCAGTTCGAGGCGTTTAAGCGGTTTTTTCCTTCTTTTCTTTATTTTTTGTTGTTGTTTTCAGATACTACAACATTAATGGCAGCGTGATGGGTAAGGGGAACAGGGGTACAGGGGAACAGGGGAACAGCTGAACCACCAGCAAGTAGCGCCGGGCGTGAGATCTGAACTGCTAATCAGACGATTTTACGGGTATTGCGTCTTAGATTGTTGTTCTTGGGCTCCTGTTGGCATTGCTATAAATAAATGACATAACGGCGCCTTACAAGTGACAACAACTAAAACAATAACGAATACAAAACAAAGCTAAAACAAAAACAAAACGTCGCTGGAAGCTTTTGGTAGAACAACAAACAAATCTCAAATAAATTAACAAAATAAATAAATAAACTAAGGGAAAACTATGTGAGAATTCGTTTAGTATTTAACGCTTGCGCTATTTATGATATATGACACGTGGTTCTAGGTTTATTTTTAGTGATTTAGTGCTTTTTTTTTATTATATATTTATGACATATATAACTATTTTGGACATCCTGTTTGTGGCAAAGCTTACATCTACGCGATCTATAAAAATACAAATTTGTAAGCAATTTTTCTGCTCATATCACTGGGCTAATAATATCAAAGTCTTATCATATCTCTATAGGGCCTGACCAGCTCGCAAATGTCAAATATTTCCTCTATTCTCGATTTGTGTAATCGTAAATACCTTTAAAGCATAAAAATATATATAATAGCATTTCATATATATTGCTCAAATTTGTAACAATGTTTTTCAAAATCGATCAAATATTTTATGCAATTTAAATTTAACAGCCCGACTTTGTGAAGAACTACGATTTTAAATTGATCAAATTGATTCCAAAATCGATAAATATTGATTTATATGCAGGGTGTTTTAATCACCAACCTTTTCTCAATATTTGATGTGCCTTCCAAAATCGACTTAAATAGTTTATAATCTGGGGCTACTTCTAACCCCATCAATGACCTATTTTTGCCTAAAATCGATAAATATGTTATCGATAAATATTGGTTTCAATATACGCAGTGTGTCTTTCAGTTCCAGCTGCTCTACCAGAGACCTATTGTATTGTATTTTATTGGGGTTTTTTTAAAGCTCTTACTAATTGCTAATCGCCGTGCTTTCTCATCACGCTTTTGTTTATTTGTTTAGCTAATGAAGTTATTTTTTGTTTTACTATCGCGATTCTTTTACCTCTTTTTGAGTGTGAATTTTAATTGATTTTGTCTGCCACCTTCACACATAATTTATTTTTTGAAAAGCGAAAGTCAAAAGAGAAGAATCAAGCGCCTGCGTGTGTGTGTGTGTGTGTGTGTGTGTGTGTGTGTGTGTGTGTGTGTACGAGTTGGCAACGATTTCCATTAAGGTTGTTGCGGTTAGCTTAAGCGAAGATTTCCTGCAATTTTCTTATTTATGATTCTACATTTCAATTGAAACTGGAATACCGAGGCCTCAAAATAGTTTTGCGAATCAGAAACCAGCATGCCCCAGCCTCAATTTGTGTGTGTGTGTGTGTGTGTGTGTGTGTGTGTAAGTGTGTGCTCACCACATTCTAATTACATGCAAAAAGGAAGGTCTTTCGCTAAAAATATCCCACTTCCTATTTGATTATTAACTGGCATAAAGTCTTGGTATTTGTTTGTTTACATTTGCCACCCACTAAACCTCAGTATAAACTGGCATATGCTTATCGCATTGGATTTCAAAAATATATTTTTAATTAAATGCCCTAAAGATAGCCACCCAACTTGGTGGCGAGGGCGGGGGCGGTGGCGGGGGCGGGGGCGGTGACGGGGGTAAGCCTTAAGGGCCCCTTATAAAATCAAATGTTATTGCTTAGATAGCGCAGCTTGTCTAAAGCGATATAGATAAGCGCATACTGAATTTAGAAACTGCGTTTTAAATTTTCATAATTTTATATATGTATTTTTTATTGTCTTGTGGAAAAACCACAGCTGTGATTTTCCCAGCTGGTGACACTGAAGTGCTTGGCTAGCCTCTACACATACTTATTTTTTTTTTAGCATTTTATGTTCAAGTTTTGTTGATGGTCATTTAAATGAATGATAATCACCCGATTTAGTATATAGCAGTATAGACTTCAAGGGAACGGTAAAAAAGCTTAAAGCTTATCAGAGTGAGACTGTCCGCAGATGGTTTTGCTTAAGCAAATATCTTATGAATAAAGCTGAGGTTAATGTGGAAAGAACCTTAGGATAATAACTTTGAATATACTTGAAAGTTTCTCTTCAAAAATGTTTTCACGATTCTTACATACATTTTTGGGGACTATAGAAGAGATATAGATATATACATAGAATTATACATTAATCAATCCTGGCTAATAGACAGCTAGGTAAATACATAGATAGTTATATAGACAATGGACAGATTTGGAAGTATTTGGAAGCTTTTATTAACCATTAAGTATATTTATGCTATAAATCGGTTGAAAATTAAGTTAGGGCATGGAAAAACTTGTTTGATAAAGATATAATCTCTTTGCCAAGCTTGGCATATACAAGTTTAACAATGCCCATTTCACGCATAATCCTATCAAAATGCTATAGAGAAAGAATCAGTAGAAACATGGGATTTTTATGAAGAACTTTTGCATTTTTAAGTTATCTGGACCAAACCCTGCAATTAAGAGCTTCACAATTCTACTCACAATTCTAGGTCAGCAAAAGTCATGTGTCTGCAAGGGTATTACATTTTCGGTGTATCAAATAAAGCCGCACTTGCGCGTTTTTTATTTGTTCTAAATCGTGAGATTGTCGTTCCACTTGCTAGCACTCAATCATTTTTAACTGTATGCATAATTATGGCGGCCACTGTAGCCAGCTCGTGACCCAATAAGGAAGCCTGACAGGCGGATAGTCGGACAGTCGGATAATCGGATAGTCTGCCTGTTGGCATGCCTCTAATCAAAGTGAGTGCTCTCTAAGTAGTACACATACATGCATACAATTCAATGTACGTGTGTGTGTGTTGGTGTGTATAGAGGCCAGCTAACAGCTGATTGAGATACTTGGAGAAATCTGGCGATGACGTTGCGACTGTGACTGATGAATCATTGTGAATGGGCATGCGATTTGTGCGGAATTTTATAAGCAGCAGCGCGACGAATGTTTTAATGAATCAGCGTGTGATTGTTGTTGTTGCTCATGTGCTCTTGTTATTGCTGCTCTTGTTGCACTTACCTTCGATGCATGAAGAAGTGACAAAACGGTGCCAGGACGAATCGTTGCCAGCGGCATTTGAGCGCTTCTGCATGTTGTAGGCGGCGGCAGCGGTTCCTTGCACATCCTGACGCTTGTTGTTGTAGCGCGACTTGCGTGTCGCTTTGCTGTTGTTGCTTTGCTGCTGCTGCTGCTGCTGATAATTGTTGCTTGCAGTTGTTGCTGCTGCTGCTGCTGCTGGGCCATGGCCAGCAGCCGTTGCTAAGTTGCCATTGGCGTATTTCTGTGCGCAGCGTTTGCTGTTGCTGTTGTTGCCGTTATTGTTGTTGTTATTGTTTTGGTTGTTGTTGTTGGTGTTGTTGTTATAACGTTGCATGTTGTCATCTGCGAGAAAGAAAGAGAATATAGAAAGAGAATATGAGCATTAGCCAATGCAGTTTAACAGTTTTTGTGGAGAGTTTCTGCGCTGTCTGTGTGTGTGAGTGTGTTCGTTTTGTGTGTCTCTGTGTGTCTGTGTGTGCGTGTGCATGTGTATGTATGTGTGACTTACAAATCTTGTATAGCCGCATTTGCAATAAGTCTTCGAGATACAAATGCATGCCACTGTTGAATACATAAATGCGCACAGTTTCTAAAGGCGGTTCGGTTTTGGAAATATGTGATTCGTTTCTGAACAAATAACTTTCGCTTAATTCACGGCTCTCGATCGATACTCGGGTACACGATTCTCGCCTCGCCCGCTTGCACTTGCAGCTCAAATCAAACTAAACGACGCGTTTAGCGACGAGCGCGATATAAACAATATGTATAAGAAGAACCTGGCAGTAAAATAAACACTAAAAGAAATGGGAGAGGAAGGAAAAAAACAGTAACAAAAACAAAAAGCAAAAGCAAAAGCAAAAAAAAACCCAGTAATACGATTCAAATCGAGCTGAATTGCGCGCTGCTATCGATGACGACACAATGAATCACACCAGAGCGTGAATCGACGCCTGTGACGACAGCAACAACAGCAGCAACAACAACGTGCTTGATAAGTGTTCCCCAACAGAAATGCCAGTGGCCTGGCCTGGGCCAAAGCCAGCGCACCTCCCGCCCCGCAGCCCCTAGATAAGTTGCCGTTGTTGTTGCTGTTGGGTTTTTGCACGTGCTGCACACACTGCCTGTTGCTGTCGTCACACAGACACACACACGCAATCACACACACACGCACACGTAGTGCAGCCAGCCGACTGCACAATTGGCGGGAGAGAAGTTTCCACTCGTTGGCTTTCTTACAGTGCCGTCGTTTTCAGGGTTTTGCTCTCTCTCTTGTTGTTGCTTTTGTGGGTGTATAGATCACAAGGTTGTAGGTTATTTTTCTCTGTCTTAGTGCGAGTACATTACAAATTTTTAGGAACAGAAACAAAAAAAAAAAAAAAAGAAAGAAGAAAGAAAGGAAAATAGAATTTTGATGATGATAAAAACGGTGCGGCTTGTACGGAAAATTTACTAGCTAGTAACGGTTGAACACATATCGACTATATACAACATTGACAAATACTTAAAATGCTTTATACAATATATACATATATAATATATACATACTTGTATGTGTGTAGGTGACATCTATCGGGCTACTGTTCTTTGCATATTTCAAAATCAAGCTTTAAGCCAAGTGAAACGAATAGAGAAACAAGACGATCCTATACAATCTATGGTACTCTATAAAAAAACTAATGTTGAGCTTGAGTTTGAAAGGCTTGTTTGATTTTCCAGATATCTTGTACTACTATATTAATTTTGCTCAGAACCGAAGACTTTCAGCGAAGATCCATGTTTCTGAGAAAGTATATGTATATGGTCTGATTACAGATCGTATTATTCATATATGGTACTGCCAGTTGAAAAAGAATTAAAATAAGTTGTCATCCGTTTTGAATTTGAATTCATTATCGTCTCACTCGCAAAGGCAACAACAATTCTGGCAACTATGTATATAAATTTGGAGCTCATCGTTAGTCCCCGGTCTGGGGCCACACCTCCTTTTGCTTTCACTGTCATGGAATTTCTGCTATTTCGGGTGCTTAGAAAGGCGAATATAACGGCACATGGCCAAAAAACAAAAACAACGCACGTTTAATAAACAAAAACGGCAAAAAAGTAGCTACAATATTCAAAAATAAACAAATACATATTCCTCAAAACAAAAAAAATAACTAAAAACAATAAAAAAAAAAACTGACGAAATAAAACAAAATAACCGAAAATTAAAAATTAAAATAAATACAAGAAAAAAGCTGAGCCAAAAGCGACTACAACAAACAGGTACCAGCTTGTGCCTAGCGCCGCTCCAAGTGACTGTGCGTGTGTGTGTGTGTGTGTGTGTATGTGTGTGCGCGAGTGTGTCTTTATAACCCACCCACCACGCCTACCCCGTCCGACGCTTTTGCCATTGCAAAAACAAATACAGTGAAAGATACTTGAAATTGTAGAGTAATTTTTGGCGAATTCAATATTTAAATGCAAATCCAAAACAAGAGCATCTAACACCCCACCCCCCTCCCTCTCTCTCCCTCTCTCTCTTTCTCTCTTCCTCCCTTTTGACAACGACTCTTTATGGCACCGCACGCCCCGGCCGGCAGTTATGCGCTTTGATTTATGAAAGAAAAGACGGCGACGACCGACGACCGACGACCGACGATCGTATCGAATCGAATCGGTTAGCATCGTGCCTGAATGGAATTGCGTAGTGGGTAAAGCCAGCAGCGAATACGACGCGAGAGCAACAGCATTGACAAAACAAAAAAAAAAGCCCAAAACTGGTCACAATGAAATTGGAATACCCTACTTTTGGATCATATAGAGCAAAAAACCACAAAGAAGTAAATGGAAACATATGAGACATAATATAGTTCTATGACATTTTTATAGGACTCACGTTCTCGTTATTTCTCTGCCTCCCCTTCTCTCTCTCTCTCTGTTAAGCCAGTTTAAAAAAAAAAGATTTCGCATTCGAAATCAATGCAAAATCAGCCATTAAAATGTGTCATAACTTTTAATGTGATATCAGCGCGAGTTCGTTGAATTGCCTCAGCTACAAACACACACACACAAGCATATGCAAATGCATGCACACACACACACCCACACACACACACACACACACACACACAGGCGTTTGCCTTGGCATCCCTGGTTTGCAGCATTTTAGCCCATTTGGCGGCACTGTTGCAGCTTTGGCAACGTTGCCAAAACGGAAATGCATTGCAATGCAAACGGCGCGTGTTTCTATTTGTGGCAACAAAACACAACATCATGATCGGCATGATCATTACGCTGACTGTAATGATCATTGGCATCATTCATAAGTTCCCATAGACTGTGTGTGTGTGTGTATATGAATATGTAAGCGCTTGCATGTGTGCGCGAACAAAGTTGAATGAATTCCTCGAAGAGGAAGCGCGAGCAAGAGGCAAAGGCGCAAAAGCAGAGGCAGAGGCAGACGCGGACGCAGACGCAGACGCGAAGCCATCGAACCAGCCGCTCGAATTACAGCAACTGAGAAAAAAGGGAGCTGAACCGAACCGAACGGAACTGAACTGAACTGAAGTGAAGTGAAACCAACACAAGAGAGATCATTAAGGGAACAACCACAAAAGGAGACGCAAAAATTGAGCAAAATATAAAAAAAAAACCAAAGAAAATAATAGCACGAAAAAAATACATTTTTTCGCATGGCAACACACAAAAGCTAAACTACGACGCTGATGATGATGATGAGCGCAGGCGCACGCTCCAGCCCCCCTCGAGACACACATGCACATATACACACACACACATAAGCAGGGCCATACATGTGCAGCGAGTAAAAGAGTTCACGAGGGAAAGAAAGAGAGAGAGAGCAAAATAAATGCTTGGAGGCCGTTATATTGAACAAGGACAAAGTGTAAAAGAGCAGATAAAGCTTTGAAGAGGCAACATTTAACGCGGACAGTAATAATTAAGTTAGCTGACCATTAATTTAGTTAACACAATGTGTGTAAATCTGTTTTAATAGCTACGATTGTAGATGGTATATAAGCAAATGCCAGATATTCCATTAAACTTCATTAGTTTAATAGAGTGACTTGCTCAAAGTTTCGGACTCCTAACCTATGCGATGTGCCAAGTATTTAAGATTCTGTCGCGTATTTCGGCTTATGGCTTATGGACCCTAAACAAGTTTCCAACCGAATAGACAAATGAGTTTAATAACTTATGTGCGTATCGTTTTTTTTTTCTTTCTTTCTTTAGGGGTGCTGAACCTCGAAATATGCCGCCTCAACTCAAACTGGTTTTCGAAGTTCATGCGCCCCCAAATACACGTGGTATACGCTATATGTTTATAATGATATTAACTATAAAAGAAGAATCATGGCTTATGGATAAAGTATTGTAGATAAGCCATAGCTAATCTTTAACTGTTACTTCCCGGAATCCCAACTAGCTGACAAAAGTTTTAACTCATAGATAAACTCTTTCTTTAAATCTTTCAGTAATTTTTTCCTTTATAGAGAAAGTTTGTAGAGTAGCTTATCTTTACCTGTTACTAACTGGAATCCCAACTGGCTGACAAATATTTAACTCTCAGTTAACTCATAGATAAACTATTTCTGTGAATCTTAAAGCATGCGATGCCTCAAATGGCAGCATAGGGAAAAACTTGAAACCCGGTTACCCGGTTACCCGTTTAATAACCGTTTTGTTTCGTTCGATGCGATTAGATTATAATTGTAATAGGTTAAACGATAGTCGGAGTGGATTTTGCGCTATTAGAACCGGACATTTTAATGCCCCTTTAATGTATTGTTTAATTGTGAGCCGAGCCATAAAAATAAATCCACTGAAAATTAAGCTATTCGCATTCAATTACGTGCCCCCCACCTCCCCAAAGTCAGGCCCAGTCAAACAGATGGCGGCAGACCGGGGAAGCGCTGTGTGGGGAAAAGAGAGGGAGGGGGGTGGGGGCTTTTGTATATTGTGGCCGCATCAGAAAACGAATTGAGACACATGTAAGACAAAATACAGGAAGAGTTTTTTTTTTTCAGACATGCTACGTGGGGTTGAGTACGCGACTTGGCAATGGGATCGAGCGCGTGGGGGGTTGGGGTTGCGGTTGGGACTCTGCCGCTGACGTGATTAACCGGGCCAAAGCAGCTGCTAATCAGCTTATTGCCAGGAAGAAGCTCACGCAACTTGGCGCTGTGACGTTCGTCGCTCGTCGTCAATTATTTGATTTAATGCTTCGCTGACTGCCACGCCCCAAAGCCAGACCCAGTAACAAACAGCCCCAACATGGACAGCGACAAAATACATATGCATATTCTGATTTCTGATTACAATTAAACAAAACCAAGAGCGTGGATCGTGTAGAAGGCGTTGTTATGTGTGGGTTGGGCACCAGGAACGGGGGGGAGGGTCGTCAATCAAGCGCACTTGAATAAAGTTCGCAGTCGCAGTGGCAGTCGCTGTTGTTGTTGTTGTTGTTGTTGCTGCCAGCAAATCGATAAACAAATCACTTCCGATGACGACATTGAGCACATGGCGTATGAGCAACGCGCGATAGCGCCAACAAAAACAATAATAATAAAAGAAGAAAAAAACTAAGCCCGCACACTCCACACCTACTATCCCCCTACCCTACCCGCTGCCCCTCCTCACTGTAAGGCGGGATCAGTGCGGAAGTTGTGCTAGGTTGGCCAGTGTAGCCATGCGTGGGAATTGCCGCTTATCGCGCGTCCAAGTGTTGATAACCGTTCGACTAATGGTAAGGCCTGCGCAAAAAGAAGCAGAAGTAAAAGAAGCAGAAGAAGAGGAGCACACATAACGGCATGAGTTATTGCTGGCCATGAACATGGTTTAGATAGCAGAACTCTATGCATAATCCCAGACAAAATATAATTGATAGCTGCTTTCAATCTTACAACTGACGGCACGTTTTACAACACTGTTACAGCTAGATGAGAAATCAACTGAATACTGAAATGAAAAAGTTGCTATATTTTATGGCATAGCAAATATGAACGCATATTATTTATAGAATTTGGTTCAATCGATTTCGACAGAATTTAGAGGGTTTTTACTTGGCGAGAATCTAGCTATAAGACATTCTGTGTAGATGATTCACGAATAATTTGAGGAACAAAAGATAATAAAAAGAAAAAAAATGCTGTCAATATCAATATCATGAAATTTCAAATATCTGGACAATATCATGTTGGGAACTAAACTAAATATATATATATATGTTCTATCTGTTGCATCTTATCTAACAGTCAATATATACAATATTCTAATTCTCATGCTCATCAGCAAAAATGTAAAGCCTCGATAAGGTTAGATTTGGACTTGCTTAGGTAAAACTTTTTCGAATCAAAGATAACCCCAACCAACTGTGCCCGTCTTTTGATTTTTCAATTACTTTTTATGAACCGCCCGCCCGAAAATCAATATCGTATAAATGGGCGCAATGGGGCAATATTATAAATGCTATGAACACTTTGATAAATTGGGCAATTGTGGGAGAATGGCCTGCGTCATTTGGCCAATATGAACGTGGGCCGGCTTCTGGGCGAGAGCTGTTGGCACTTTAGGCAAGGGGGGAGGGGGGAATATTTGGCATATCATTCACAATTGTTATTAATTTGAAACATTGTGGGATGCGCTGTTTACACAAATCCGAATGAAAAAGAAAACCAAAACTAAGCAAATGCGTAAAAGTAAAAGTGTTTTTGGTGTAGCGTGCACGACAGTTGTATACCCTGTAATTAGTTGATGAGTACTGGTTACTAACTGTAAGTTAACATAATGTTAAGCAGATAACATATCTTGTTTACAGTTTGCATATGTATAGACACAACACTAGTGCATATACCCGGTTTACTTTATGCACAGGGTATATATATGAAAGACTAATTGTAGAGGCTTGTTTTTGTTTTGGCATTTGATCGCATTTAAAAGATATATACCTATGTATATGCATTGTATATATGCCTACGTACGAGATCGAAATAAATATTTCTACAATTTCGGCATATTTTCGCGCTAAACGGCAAAATAGTTGGGATGCTGGTGCCGTCCGCGTGCTGCCTGTCACAATTTTATGATGCTGACAGTTTTTTTCGCCTTTTCTCTTTTCTGACATTCAACAGAATTGACTAAAACAGCTTAAATACTGATTTATGTGTGTGTGTGCCAACTGCCAACACAAGATAATAAACTCTACAACTAACAAGTTCCAGTTAAAACTGCATTTAATAGTATAATTAACAGATCATAAAGTACAAAAGATACGGGAAGCTATTTCAGAAACTCGTGAGAGCTGCGTGCAAATGCTGGGCAGCCTGTATGTGCCGTAAAAGTTCATTTGTTAAGGAGTTTCTCTAGAATCTGGCGGCCCTATGCAAGCATTGCAGCTATAAATGTTGTCTGGCAACGCTCAAAGTGAAGCCTTTGAACAAGCTGGCAACCTTGTGCTAAAGTCAACAGAGTTGTAACACGCCTAAAAACTTAAACTCTGCCAACTTAAAACCTTGTTAGATGTCTAGAAAATAACATGTAACAAATCGTATAAGTCTGACAACTCCCTAGACTGGCAATTAGATATTTGGCGATATTTGGTTGAACCCGAAAAAAGTTTAATTGAGCGCTTGTAACAGTCTGGCAACTCTATGAGTACTGCATGAGTGCTTAACAACTATGCAACACTGGCATCGGACAAAGCACAACTACGAACTTGCAACGCCCAAGCATAGCCTCTAATGATAACTTTGGTAAATGTTTGTTTCTGGGTTGTTGTTGCTGTTGTTCTTTTTGTTGTTGTTGTTTTTGCTGATGCTCTGATTGTGGCAGGGAAATGCAATTGGCGCAATGAACTACAAAAAACCAAGAAGAGTAGCTTTGATCATGGCTCAAATCTCGGGCTCAAGACCTGGTAACATGGTTTTCAACTGCTTGAAGCGACCTTCATATAAAATGTATAATGTGCACACATTTATGTATATGTTTATGTTTTCTTTTGCTCAATTGTAAGGCCCACGGGCAAATGCGTTGGTTTCTCAGGTGGCGTCGGGCACACTGAGAGTTGCGACTGCGACGTAAGAAATTGTTGTTTTGATTTGTTTGGCTCATGACAAAATGATTTCATGCTTTAGTTTATTATGAATTTCGTGTTGTTTCCTTTCTATATTTTTGTATTCTTGTTTATCGGCGTATTTTGTTTTGGTATGTCTCTTGCATTTTGGCAGCCAGTGCCAAAAATTCATATTCATTCATACGAAATGTACGCAAAGTTCTTTATCATATATAGAAGGGGTATATGTATGTATGTGTTTACATTATGTATATAAATTCATATAAATATCTAATATATGTATAATAATTATTATTAAAACACAATCAACATTATAAAACATGCATATAAAATGATGATAGTAAGCGCTGCTGCTAATGCTAATGCCAATGCTGACGTGCGCGTTTTTTCTTTTGCTTGCTTGTCAATTTGATACCCTGTAATAAAAAGCGCATCAAATGACTCAGCTCAGAGACTTGGGTACATACATTCATGTATATTTATATAAATATAAGGCATGGAATGTACTTCAAGCCGTAATGCCACATTTTTTACTTATCTTGCAACGAAACCTAAACCGGAAGTCGAAAATTTAACCTGAAGCTAAACATTTAGCCTAGATTTTTCATATATTTTCTAAAGTTTTAATGAAATAATTTAGAAATTTAATAATATTGATAATATTGAACTATTTTTAGTTGAATGCAGCATATTTTAGACTTGGGAAGGACTTGGCAGACAGTCGCAAAAGTTTCTTATAAGAATTAAGCATGCTAGCCAAATAGTCTGATTGGATTTTAGGTTCTTATGCATTTCACATATCCTCATATAATAAGTTAAATTACTAAAAGTTTTAGCTGGGGTATCTTTTGGTCGAGTGCACACTTGTCTTCACCTGTGTGTTTTCAACAACATGGGGGTAAACTATATTTCGAGCATAGTATATATGTATGTTAACAAATATATATATATATATACATATGTATATATATTTGGATATGTATATAACAGAAACCGCAACCGCAATGATTTATTTGTGCACAACGGCCAAACGACAAACGGCGAAACGGCAAAAAAGTAATCAAAGTAATACAAATGAGCTCAAAATGTATAAAAATAAACAACAAACAAAACAAACAGATAGACAGAAAAAAGACAGCAAGACAGAGGGAGAGCGAGAGCGAGAGAGAGGGGGGTAGGGAGAGGTAAGGAGAGAGTGCGGCCAGTAAACAGCATAAGTATCTGTATCTGTGTCTGCATCAGTATCTGTATCTGTATCTGTATCTGTATCTGTATCTGCAGCTGTATCTGTATCTGCAGCTGTATCTTCTATCCGTTAAACAAGTCGTCGTGGGATCTAAGTGAATACTTAGAACCAGGGCAAAAGCTAGAAAAATGATGGCAAATTTTGATGCATGCCGGCAGCTGTGTGAAAAATAAAACCAACAACAAGAACAACAAAAAGTTAAAAAATAAAATAAATAAACAGGAATAATAAAATAAACGCTGTGCCATGGCTTTGAAGCTATTTGCATGCGTACTTATATTTATTTAATTTTAAATAGAAAGTAACCTCAATTGCACTTGTAAAAAACATAGGTAAATAGCAAGAAAATACATAAAAACAAGTAAGAGGTTCTAGTCGGGAGCTCCCGACTAGGGGATACCCTGAACCCTCATATTCCTACACCAAATGCAGCGCGCGCTTGTAGATATAGAGTAGCGGGGAGGTGGCGATAGGTATAAAATGAAAGATAATCGATATATATATACTTTTCTAGAAGCAACATGTCAAGTTTGGTAACTCTAGCTCTTATTATTTACCAAAATTGCTTAAAAAACAGGATATCGATATACATTTTTATCGATTACTTGGAAACGGGGCAAGTTATCGATTATCGGAAACAAACTCGATCTGCGTAGGAGCTAGGAGCATCTACATCTAAAATTTCAAGTCTCTAGCTCTTATAGGTTCTGAGATCCTTGCGTTCATACATACGGACGGACGGACGGACGGACGGACGGACGGACGGACGGACGGACGGACGGACGGACGGACGGACGGACGGACATGGCTAGATCGACTCGGCTATTGATGCTGATCAAGAATATATATACTTTATGGGGTCGGAGATGCTTCCTTCTGCCTGTTACATACATTTGGATTTTGCACAAAAACATAATACCCCTTTTACCCATTTTTAATGGGTTCAGGGTATAAAAAAAAGGTGAAGAGAAGCGAAGCAAACATAAAGCAGAAGAGAGAGAGAGAGAGAGGGAACGGAGAGCGGGAGAGAGAAGCAGGCACAGTGAACTTGGGCTTAAGTGAAAGGCCAAAACCCAAACGGAAGCGCATATGTACATATATACAAAAAAAAACAAGTAAGAGGTTCTAGTCGGGAGCTCCCGACTAGGGGATACCCTGAACCCTCATATTCCTATACCAAATGCAGCGCGCGCTTGTAGATAGAGAGTAGCGGGGAGGTGGCGATAGGTATAAAATGAAAGATAATCGATATATATATACTTTTCTAGAAGCTACATGTCAAGTTTGGTAACTCTAGCTCTTATTATTTACTAAAATTGCTTAAAAAACAGGATATCGATATACATTTTTATCGATTACTTGGAAACGGGGCAAGTTATCGATTATCGGAAACAAACTCGATCTGCGTAGGACCTAGGAGCACCTACATCCAAAATTTCAAGTCTCTAGCTCTTATAGGTTCTGAGATCCTAGCGTTCATACATACGGACGGACGGACGGACGGACGGACGGACGGACGGACAGACAGACGGACATGGCTAGATCGACTCGGCTATTAATGCTGATCAAGAATATATATACTTTATGGGGTCGGAGATGCTTCCTTCTGCCTGTTACATACATTTGGATTTTGCACAAAAACATAATACCCCTTTTACCCATTTTTAATGGGTTCAGGGTATAAAAAAGATACAAAATTAAAAAAATTACACGGTGGGAAAGTTTTAATAATAAGTAGTTGCCATAAGGCGCATAAAAAGATTTAAGCTGCAAATATGTACACATATATAAATACAATATATATACATGTTTATGTATGTGTGTCTATATAGACATATATATTTAAATTGCTTTCATTTCTTGGCGGAAGTCAACTGGAAAGTGAAGAAGAGTTCATAAGAGATTAAAGTAACAAAAACAAAAGCCATAAAAAACCAACACGGAATTCCTCATGTTAATTCTAATATTAGCTGCTGTTAAAGGCCTGATGAATGTGTTGCCAGCAGAAATGAAAGAAAGAAAGAAGATAAAAAACACAACATTTACAACACTTGTAATTTATTGTAACGCATTTCACACGACGCGCGATGAGTGTGCAAATCAACAAGTTGGCGCTCAAACCAAAAACAACATAAGCATTTACATGCCAGCATACACACACACACACACACACACACACACACATATGTATGTACATGCGGACGGCCAAGCACTTATGCGAAAGCAAAGCAACAACAAAAGATGAGTGCGTCTGTGTGCGTGTGTGTGTGTGTGCAAATTTGCTGTTTATGGCCTGTCACTACAATTATTTCAATTCGGCTGAATGAAATGTCATCAGAAATGGGACATCAAAACAAACAAAGCAACGAATTAGAGCGAAAGAAAGCATAAAATCACCGCATCTACCGTTGCGTCTGATATAAATAAAAATACTTAAGAGTCTACCCCAAAGTATGTACATATACATATGTATCTTAATATTTACTTGTACCAAAGCCATTGCGTCAAAGCGAATCAGCGCATATGTATGTTAATCTCGCACAATAACATTGAGCTATTAACAGCTGACTGTTAACCCAGTTCTCAGTAAGCAATTTTTTCCCTCTATTTTTTGTTTGTTTAAATCTAGCATGTATATACATATATATACATACATTTGTATTTGTGTTTGCGGCATGTTGATTTTGTGTTTTGCAATTTTTAGAATAAACAAGCAGATTATTTAGCTTGATGGGTTCTATCTCTTATATCGAATCATAAATTTACATACATATGTACATATGTATTATGCATTGTTATTCCTTTTTTAACAATGGCAATGATTGATAATCAAAGTTGCTTGTTTTTAACTACGATCGTTGTTAGCCGGTCGTCTTAAATAAGCCAAGCTCTTGCTCCTTTGAAGAGCTGATGTGGGCCTTAAACGTATGCTGCTAACATAATAGACATATGAATTGCTGTTAAGTGCTTACAAATGTAAACACTGCAGCTGTTTAACATTAGCAGCCAATGTTAACGGCGCTTGGCAGCTGATCCCTATTGCGACTGTTCCTATGGGAATGCCAATAAGAATGGATCCAATGTGAACATTTTAATTCTTTTTAACACTGTCACTGTAAATTTGTGTTAGTTAATTAATTTATTTGTCGTTTCCTATGCAGCTATTTATATACAATTTCATCTCAGTTAATGCCCTAGCTGCTGTTGTGACTAAATTCCAGAAATACATCTATATATATATATTAGCATATATACAGATGTGACACTCATTTGTTGCTGTGCAGCATTGTTGCTGTGCAACATGTTGCGCGCGAGAGTAAAAGTGCCTTCAATTAGCCTCAATTTCGGTTATGGTTTTTCACACTGGCAAAATGTGACTCTACACTAACTATAACAATCAACACACAAATGTTTAGCACTTTGTTGTGCGAGTGTGCGAGTGTGTGTGTGTGTGTGTCTGTTGCAATTATGTGCGCGTGAAAACGTGTTAACAACTGAAAACACAGCGCAAAGCATTTGAGTTATTGCTTTTGGAACGGCTACGCTTCGGACTTGGCCAGCCAGCCAGCCGGCCGGCCAACTGGCTGACTTGTGACTGTTTTGGCTAAAAAGCTGCTTGGCTGATTGAATGGATGTCTGGCTGACTGACCCTTGACAAATTTCTGTCTCAAAATCTTGTTTGGTTTGCATATTACCTAACGACAGCGACGACAGCGTGCTGTGCTCAGTTTGTTGTCGTCTTGCCTGGCCAAATTGGTCACACTCAATTTGGGGCATGCTGCTACTTGTATAACACTTGGCAGCACTCTTCCATTTGCAAGCGAAAGTCTCAAAATACCAAATCATGAAATACGCATATTGCTGCCTGGACAGAAGAAAGTGGCAGCGCTGACAGCGTTGCCACTTTGTCAGTCAGCCAGTCAGTCGGTCAGTCGGTCAGTCAAAGTTTGTGCCAAGTGCGTGTCAGTAAAACAACAATTCGCAAAAGCCAAATGTGAAATGCTGCTAAATAATTTCACTCAACCAAAACTCTTTCTCGCTCTCTCTTGCCATCTCGCTCTGGCGCCAGCAGCTTGCATTAAGTTTTCTGTGTCTGTGTGTCTGTCTGTGTGTGATGTGCGTGTGTGCATGTGGCTAGGCCATTTATCTTGGCTGTGAGAAGAGGTGCCAGGTTCGAAGCCTAGCCAAGTATATGACAGCAGTTTTAATTTCAAGCCCAAACTTGATAGTTTTCTGTTTTTTTTTTTTTTATCTAAGCTCCTTAGACATAGGTTTAAGAGGTTTATAATAAAGTGGGGCTTATTGCTTTCTTTTTTTATAATCTATGCTCCTTAAACATAGGTTTAAGAGGGGTATAATGGTTTAGGAACTAACTTCTAAAACATAGAGTATAAGAGGGGTACATTGGTTAAGGTGTCTTTTGATTTTTCTTATCTTTTTTGTTTTCTAACCTAAGCTCTTTGAACATAGAGTTTAAGAGGGGTATAAGAAAGGGAGGCTTAATGAATATTGTTTTTCTTCTTTTCGAAGCTTCTTCATTAAGAGTATAAGGGGGTATCATGGCTTAGGAGGCTTATTGTTTTTTTCGTATTTTCTTCTTTTTCTTAATTATGAAGAACATTTTGATTGTCTTTGAAATCTTTGACAGTCAAAATCTTTTCATAATATAATACTAACATATCTTATAGGCATAACAAATAATTAGTTACAATTATAATACTTTATTGATTAATATTGTTAATAATATTTGATTCTTATTTACCCTTAAAGCTTAACAACAAAGCGTTTTCAACTAATTAAACTGAAATCCATCAAATTTGAATTCAGTTTCATTTTAAACAGTTAAAGAGAGCAATTTATTTAGTGAGTTCAACTAATTGTTGTATTCATCAAATGAGTCAACGAAATATTCAAATTTTTCAACTGAATAAATAAATAAACTGCCCGATCTGCCCCGCGCCCCCGCGTTCTGCTGGCGCTATGCGAGCAGATCATTCATAAAAAAGTAAAAAGAAATAACAAATCTGATTTATGTGGCCACATATTCAAATGTGTGTGTGAGAGTGCGTGTGTGTGTGTGTGTGTGTGTTGAATTTGATTTTGAAGCATGTTGCGCGGTTTTGGATTGCGGCACGTTCAAACAAGCAGCAACAAGGCAAAGTGAAAACGAAGCCAAAGTTAAATAAGAAGCAAAGAAACAAAAATAAAAAAAAATACAAAAGGTAAAGAAGCAAAACTTTCGCTTTGGCTTTGGACTTGGCCATCGGCATTGGCCAAGAAGAAAACCAAGAAAAAGCGAATTGACAAAAAAACAAAAATGAAATCAAAAATATCAAAAGTAAAGTGTGTGTAAGTGTGTGTGAGTGTGTGTGTCAGCCAAAGCTGGATCTCTGCAGCTCAGCGGGTCTCTTGGCCGCGCCATGACAATGGGCCACGACCTTTCTTATGTCACGTATTTATTATTGTTTACACACACACACACACTCACACACGCGTATTTATTTAAATTTTTTTGTATCTCTAGCAAATTTTGGAATTTCTTTGACTTTTCACTTTTGACCAAAACGCTTTGCATTTGTTTTTATGCTAATTTATTTATTGGCGCATGGCCGATTATGTCACGACGTGCGACACACGACAGACGAGGCACGCGGCTTGGGGCTTGGGGCATGAGGCAGCCCCTTCCCCTGGGCAGCATTTACAAAGATTTGCGATCTGCGATCTTCAGTTGGCAGCTGTAAAGGCCACGGCAGATGCGTGATTTAAAGATTAAATAGGCCAGCTGATAGAAAAAATAAATATGTATACACAATGTGCATGAAATGTTACTTGAGCACATTTTGGTGTTGTGAAAAGAAAGGGAAAGCAAAAGAAAATATCTATCAAATGAGAAAAGTGTCAAGCTAGCAGATACTCTGTACAAAATGCTTCAGTTTGGGCAGCTTTTAAGGAACTTTTTGCATATCAAAAGCAACTGAAAGCGGGAATAGAGAAAATTTCACAAGCAAGCGTGGAAAATAAGTGGAATCGATGTTTAAGACGGATTTAAGGTTTTCGGAGCTGTCTGGCTGCAAATGAAAGCAGTTTATTTTCACTCTCAATACGTTGCAAGTGATTTCAAATGTGAAACATGGGTGGATTACTATGAGCGAGTGTTAGAAATAATGAGATAGTATCAGATAGGATAAGGGATAAGAATATTTAGGTAAACTGCATTCAAAAGATTTTGAAATATGCTCCAGGGAATATCCCTAATGCGGTACACATATGTATAATACTTTCCGCAAGCTACCCCAGTTTTGATAAATTTAATTAATGGGTATTTAGAATAATATATGCGTAAATCACAATACAAATTCTGTTCTAATAGCAACAAGAAATTGCGACTAAATGCCAGCAAATTAGCATAGGAGTTCAAATAAATTAAATAAATAAACGCGCAATATGAACGAGCATAAACAATAATAACAATAACAATAACAAAAACATGTTTCCTGATATCAATAATCAAAATCATATGATGATGAGTGCGCGCCCAGCAAATTGTGTAATAAAACTAAATGCGACAAATGAAAACAATAAAAACAGCAACTGTGACACAATTTCCATAGATCAAACAGCATTAACTATTGTATAACAACAATTTGGCAGCCTCTTGACACTCGACTGAAGATGCGGCAGGTAGGCCAAAGCAGGTGCGACAGGTCGATGGAGTCTGCAAGGTAATCAAGGCTACAATAAGCTGACTTTGAATACCCTACCAGAAAAAAAAGGTTTCGCTTTAAGTGGTTTATCATGTCGATAGACTTGCGATAGTATTCTTGTAATTGTGGAGTTTGAACCAGCAAAAATTAGGAAGAGAAACAGAGACATGGAAAGGCCAGCCTTAGATGGCGTCTGCAACGAAACCAAGGCAACAATAACCCGACTTTGAATACCCTACCAGAAATCAGAGTTCAGTTATAAGAAGTATATCATGTCGATAGACTTGAGACAGAGGCAGAGAGGGAGAGGGAGAGTGAGAGAGAGAGAGAGAGAGAGAGAGAGAGAGAGAGAGAGACATTGAGAGACAAGCCTCAGTTCGTCATGCTGTTCAGGCATACACTATATATATGCCCTGACGTGTCGGATATGCTTACACGAGGGAAAAGTTAGCCACAATATTCTTGGTAAATGGATTGGATAGAATTTAATCTGGATAGAAACAATTCTTGTTATTTGCCCTTAATTACTTGAACTGAGATACACGAGGATTTCATACTCCAGTAGACTTCTTCTGATTAATCTTTCTGCTTTAATCGTAGAACTATGGGGTCCTCTGTGCTGATTACAAGCATTACAGAGTATGCTGCTCGGAGTCTTCTCTTCCTCGAATAAGTTCATATATTCTAAGCTATTTAGCAAGTAGTTAGTCTTTGCCTAAAGTCTTAGTTTGTAATCGCCTTTTGACTACACGAGTCCCCACTTTGCATCATAGATAGATCTAAAGATAATCTATGTGTAAGATTCAATACTGTCTTAAATGTAGCTTAATAAAATATGACAAAAGGTGTGGGATACAAAATAAATAAATAAATTTATGCATGTATATATGTGTATATATATATATTACTGAGCACATAGTATGCCAAAACACAACAAGGGGCTGTGCTCGTTAAACTTGGTGTATGGCCAACAGGTGCATAAGTCAATATAAATCTCTCCGTTAGCTGAACTACTTAACCTTAAGCACGAGAGAACACAGCTAACTGTCGGACAGTACGTATGATTAATATACATACATACATGCATACATACATACATACATACATACATATATATATACATGCACATTGGAACTGTGGCGCATCAACGGGGCGTATGCATAATGCGATTAGGTAATTTGCAACGTTTTTGGCTAGTCTGTTATCGCATCTGTTTTTTGTTTTTTTTTTGTTTTCTTATTTTTTGAGTTCTATAATTACGTTGAGCAGCCAAACAGCTAGCTACATAGATTAAGACAGCCAAATAGAATACATGTGTACAACACCTATTAAAAGCCCGTATCAACAGCGCCTATCGCATGAGGAATCACAGCAATCATCGCTGCGTCGGGCTAAATCGTCGTATACGTATTGCGCATCAGGCTGTTAACTTCCACTTTAAGCCGACAACTATAATTAGGGATAGTTACGGCGGCTGACAGGCCGTTCAGCATGCAACAAATGAGCCACAGATACAATAAACCAGATACAAAAATAACAAAAATAACAAAAAAACAACAACTAACTACATGTCAAAGGCAATTGCAAATGCTTGAGCAACCAGCACGAAACAAATTAAAAAAAAAACGCAACAAAAAACGAAAACCAAATTCAAAGTAATAAGTATATTTGACACATGTAAAGTGGCGGGAACCCATGCTTAGATTTTTCTAACAACTAATCGCAGTGTTGGTAAATAATATGATAACTGCTAATTTGTGAGTGCAAGCTGCAATTGCAAAGTTAACAGCAACTTTGACATGATGTTTCCTTTAATGCTAACCAATCATTTAGTGTTGTTAAATGATATAATAACTGTTAATTTTGCGTCCAGCTTGCAAACTAAACAACCACTTTGACATGATGGTTTTCTTAAAGCCAGCTAATCGTCTAGTGCTGGTAAATGATATTATAGGTGCTCTCGTGTAGTGCTAGTTTTAAGCACTACACGAGAGGTTGTTAACTTTGCAAGCTGCCATATAAGCTTGCAAAGTTAACAACCTCTCGTGTAGTGCTTAAAACGAGTGTTGGTAAATAGTTAGAATAACCTGAATGTTAACAGTTACTTTGTCTTGTTGTTAAACTTTAACTCGTTGCTAAACGTTAAATATTTGCGCAATATTGACTGCCTACAATACAACTCGATATGCAACTGTTATCAGTGCTTGTCTAAAATGCAATTCTTATTCCCATTTTCCCTCTGTTAACAGACACTGTGATATATTTAACATGTTTCTCTTTACATATGTAGCTGTCCTGTAGCTGACAGTTAATTGGCAGCCTAACAGATTAACGATAGGCGATAAACTGAACTTAGCTCAAAAACGGAAATCAGGCAAAACAGATGATAATGAGAAGAAAGTCAAATTAGCTGTTGGTAAAATAGACGTAAATTAAACGGAGTTTACTTTATTACTGTCGAGGCTGACTTGAGTGTGAGCTAACTTTTGCAGGCACTGTTAGTGCAATGCGCTTTTCTATCGCATTTATTGAAATTCATTTACTGCCCACACTTGAGCGCCGTGGCACACTTAAAAATAAATGAACTCAATTTGCAAACAGAAAGAAAAAACAACAAGAGCTAAACAAAAGTCAACAAAAATAGCTGGTAAAATAAATAAAATAATAAAAAAAAGGCAGCAATAAAATATAATTAAAATAAATAAATGAGTTAAGCGAAAATTCAGCCTAATGTTAACTGTGTGTGTGTGTGCCTGTGTGTGTGTGTGTGTGTGTGTGTGTGTGTTTGTTTGACTTGACTGTTTATGCAGTCTCAAGTCTTATTTGCATTCACACACACACACACACACACACACACACACACACCACGCACTTCCATCATGGATGATAGGCAGCAAAAAAAAAACAAAAAAAAAAAAAGAATAAATAAATAAATAAATAACAGACCTTTCTCAACCAAAAAGAAAGTAAGTCAGCCGCCAAATGTTGTGCTAATTTCCGTTTAGTTTTTTCTGTGCCTTTTGGCGACACTTCGAATTGGATTTTTGACTGGTTGGGAATGAAAGTTGCCCGCATTATGTAAACATCGCGTTTGGTCGTAACTTCAAACTTGATTTTAGTTTTTTTTTTTTCTCGTTTTTTTCATTTTTAATTTAAGTTTTATTTTTAGCCTCAGACTTGACTATTGCCCAACTGTGGCTGCTTGGGTTTTTATACCCTGTAAATACCACAGTAAAAGCTCGCTTGAACGAATGTCCAGGGCGTCAGAAGAGAAACAAACAGTTAACACATACAAAAACAAAAACTATTTCAATTTGTTTAGAAAAGTATCTCGCATAAATGTTTGATTTTTGTGTGTTTCCAATTGGAATCTAGCTAAAATCAGTATACTCCATATTCCACACCTTCTCAGACGATTCCTGACATAATCTCTGTTGCTTTTCGATAAGTTTTCATTTCTTCTTCAAGTGCAGATGTTCCAGAAATGCAAGCGATAGAATATAGTATGATATACTACGAAATGGGCATCTATTTATAAACGAGAGTACATGGTTAAGGTATTGTCTGTCTGATTGGTTCGCTTGTTGGAGTCTAATTAAAATTTGATATTTGCACAATTAGAAACCAGAAAGATTCCTATATATGTATATATGATTATTTCAAATGGTCGACGTCGTTATCATTCGAGATACTGCACAGCGCAGCGCAAAGCACGAAATGCGGGGCTGAACAACGCGAAATGCGAGGGATAGGTCAGGCACATGCCATGCCATATATAGTATATATCATATACAAGTAGCTATATACATATATATATACATATATATACATATTGAATATACTCTCGCACTGATACCGCATTTTGCCTTTTAGCCGGGATTTAGCGAAATAATTGTGTACCGCGCTCTCGACAGCTAAACACGTTCTGCATCAAGTCAACTCTTAGTTGGGGGCTATTAATATTAACAATATGATTGGGCTGCGAGGGGTTGCGAGGGGGGTGCCACAGAGCAGCACGCGTCACATTCTATGGGAAAGACCCAGAGCAAAAAAAAAAGCACACACACATATAGATTTTTATTTGCATTGCGAATGCGTTGCAGCTGTTAAAACTCGAGGCCTGAAAAAGCCAGCCTTTGGTCTGCTTCATTTTTGGGTATTTCTAAAGCAAATGCTCGCATTATGTGTCACAATTTGATATCCACATCAATTGGCTATTAAGACTAATACATTAGGATTAGTGTAGTTCAACAAACTTGTATGGAGTGATTGGGGAGAATGCAGAAAAATAACATACATTTAACATGCCATGCACATGTAACTTAACATAATACATATCCTGTTAAGATTCGGATTTTGATTGCCTTGTAGAGGCAACCCCATCAAGTGTATATATTTTAGATCAGCAGATCTTATATGAAAAAATATTCAGTTTTTCTCAAACTTAGCATTTACAAGCTTCACTATTCTCACACATATGCAAAGGGAAAATGTCTACAGGGGTATTAAATACTCGGCTTGCGGAAGATATCCTTACTTTCTAGATAACTTATTGGCAAGTAAAAATAAAAATGTTTATGATTTTATTTATAAATTTCTTGTGGTTTCTGAAAGTCTATATTCATGTGTTTGAAGGGAGAATAATCGAACAGAGAAGTTTTTGAAATTGGAATATAAGTTGGGATTGTTCTTTTCTTCTTATTAGACAATTTAACATGATGTTAACCCGCCAATGTTAGCGTCCAGCTTCTCAGGCATTTGCGCAGCTACCGCTTGACTTTGACTCATTGGCCGTGTCGCCTAGCTTGTCGTTGAGGGCTATACGCAACTGTATATACATAGTTATATTTACATTTTTTGTTTTTACATTTGCATTCTAAAACTCTATGACTCTGCACGCTGTGTAACCGATTCTGGCGTATCCCAAACCAGTTAAGCACATTTCGTGTGCGTCAGCGTATAGAAATAAGACGTTCCATTCAATAAATCTATTGAGTCATAGTATACTATCAACAAGCAGATCTCTTTCGATATGTTGTGTGCGTTTAATGGTATTTGCGATTTGCAGGAGACTTACTTTTGCCTTTGGCCAGGCCGCTGGCCACCTGCAGAAATCCGTAGACGGCGATGATAACGCAGGGCAGAGCTATGACCCCGAAGGACACGTAATCCATGTGCTCGAAGTAGTGCGTGATTTGCTCCATTTTTGTTGGCTGTTATTATTAAATTTCTTTTAATTGATTTTTATTTTTAGGCTGGCACTGCACAACACTTAGCACATAAAATAAAATAAAATAAAAGCTAGCGAAACTAATTTAAATAATTGTGTGTTTTTCTTCACTTTCAATATTTCTATTTACTTTTTTTTTTTTTTTTTGTTGTTGTTGTTGTTGTTGTGTGTGGCTGGACGCAGGCGCGCGGGCAGCTTTATTTTTGCAATATTTGTATTATTTAATTTGAATTTTCGTTCGCTGCTGCTGCTGGCTTTTCCAATTGGACTTCCAATGCATGCTAGCCAATTGGATTCTTTCTGCGCGCTTGGGCAAATTTCGTTATTCACGTTTCGTAAGAGTTTTGCTGCTGCTGTTGCTGTTGTTGTTGTTGTTGCTGTTGCTGTTACTCTGTTTTATATTTGTTTTCTTTTTGTTTTCAAGAGTTTTTTCTCGTTCTGCCTTTGCGCTCATTCATTCACTTGTGTCGCGCTATTCTACTTGCTGTAATTGTTGTCTGTGGCATCGTGTGCTGCGTATCCTTTGGCTTGTTTACGTGCCAGTGTTGTCTGCTTATTGTTGTTGTTGTTGTTGTGTTTGCTATTGCTGTATTTGCCAGAGAGTGTTGTAACGCCATGTTTTGATTTGCATGGACCCGCTAAGTAACTGTAACAGCGTCCACCGTGTGCTTGTTCTGCACCAACTGTTTTCCAATTGGGTGCGTTGCCTTCCCAGAATTGCATTTGCCGCAAGATGAAAAATTGCAGAACGAGCGCGCGAAACAAACAAACAAAAAGAAATGAATAAAAATATATGAAACGAACAGCACTAAATAAAATGTTGTATTTAATTCGCGACGGCAGGGCGTGTAATTTATAATTTATTTATATTGAAATGCACACACAAAATCGAATCGGAATTAAGAATCACGAAATTATGCTTGTCCGCGCCGACCGTTACACGTCCGTCTCGTTCGGCTTTGTTTTTGCTTCTGCTTCTTCTGCATCTTATGTTAAGCTAACATGTTTATTTTATTGACTTTCTTGCAGCCGAACAGACCTGATGTTAAGCTGCGCATGTTAAGAGAAATACGAAACTTAAATTTAACACGACCATGCTACACACAGCCCACACGGCGTGCATGTAAGCGCAAGCACATGTTATGTTGTACTCAATATGGCACTGTTAGTCTCAAAATGAGCGCAACATCATGTTAAAGTTACGCTCTCGCCAATTCTCTTTAAAAAAGAAAATAAACGCGAGCGGAAATCCAGCGGTAAATGTGACAAAAAATAACGCGTCGCACCGTAGACCCACAATTAAACTAAAGTAACATATTACAAATATATGGGATATATATAAACTTATTTAACAGCGGCAGGTAATACACAAAATAATGCTAAACATTTTCCAATACGAATTTCTGGCAGGTTAAATTTCCGGTATACAATTTCCCAACTTCATTTTAACATCGGGCAAAGCAAAAATAGCTGCTCGTGATCTTTTGCACTATGCCCCACTGTGCAGCAATAAGCGCGCTCTTTTCATTTTGCTTGACTCTTTCCAATTTCTGCCTCTCTTTAACACTCTTCGCCCTCTAACAGTTTCTCTCTTAGCCAAATAGCACGCGGTTCTGATCGTAACAACAAAATGCCAAATAGCACGTGAGTCAAGCTGCTTCAAAAATTGGCAAAACTTGTTAAACAACAACCAAAATTGATGGAATATACCTGAATCATCAACATTGGACAGATCATAAACTAAATCTGATGTGATCTCAGTTTAAAGCAGATATGACTGTGATATGCCGGCATGAATATATGTGTGTGTGTGTGTGTGTGTGTGTGTGTGTGTGTGTGCAGTAAATGTGCAGAATGAGTTGAAGCGTAAAGTTCTTAATATGAGAACAACTAAATGAACATAAGAAACGATGCATACAATTTCGCATTTGTAGGTAGATAGATTAATGCATGTTAAATATTTATCCTCAGGATTAATTGACATTGAAGTCTCTGCTTAAACTAGTTGGATAAGCTGGTTAATAAACTTTGTATGCAGCACAAGGCGAACTTATTCGTCAATTAACAACAATCAACATTCAAGAAACACACACAGACACACATGCGAACACACACACACACGTACAACCCACTTAAGGGACGCTCTTTGCAAAGAGCACAAGTTCTTTTGAAGGGCTAGCAACGTGAAAGCAATGAGATCAACAAAGGGTTGCATGAAGTGTTATCGATCTGTATAAAAAAAGGGTGCATGGTGCCCAAGGGCAAAAAAAGGACACTCTTCTCGCTGTCAAAGTGAGTGGAGCATATTGGTTAAGAAATTTCGAATATGCAGCTGGGCATATCAGGGAGATTGGGATTATATGGTCAATCTGTAAAATCGATATAATCCTAACTTCTAGAGCTAGGATGCAAAGATTTCGTATGAAGTTTGCTCATAAAGATTAAGATCAAACCCAATATAACTGACGCAAGCTAAGGCTTCAGAGACGTTATTATTAAGGAGTATTAGGCAGTCGGATACACCCGGCTGCAATATCTTAATTGTCTTCTTTTTTTCGCCAGCCGATGGCAAATGGACACGTACGCCTTTGTTGAAGCATTGTGCCTGCCGTAGTTGTTGCCACAAGGGTGCATGCCGAGGGCACACACACACACACACACACACACACACACACACACACACACACACACACGCACACAGTCGGTTGCACAACCAGCTCAGCATTTCTGGTAGACGTATTGGGGCACGTTGGCCCTAGTAACTGAAACTTTGAAAACAGTTGCTCGCCCCCGTTTCCGGGCTTACGAAACTTTGCTCCGACCACGTCAGCAGGTTGTTGTTTGTCCAAATACAATTCAGGTTTGGCAATTAGAATAGTGCACACACAGATATATGTAAATACCTATCTACACACATATCATTATCTATATTTAAGTAGGCGCCTTGTAGGACTTGAGCCACGTCAGCCTAAAAGTCAATGCTAGAAATAATTGCTAGGTCCTTGAAGTTAACTTAGGGGTGTAAAAGTATTTTTAGTTTTTATATACAATTTTCACGCATTTGTGCTGGGATTAATGCAAAATTAATTATTTAAGAAACTTTTATTGAAAAGGAAAATAAAAATTGTAAAAATTAATTGTTTTTATACATTTTCTCAGAGATTTGTAAAATAAAATAAAGAATATTTTTAGATATTATTCTGAATATAATATGTATGCGATATCAAATAATATGTTTATAGTGTAATACTTTATTTAGGATTACGAACTCAAAAAGAAATTGGTGCTTGTTTAGACTTTGGGTTTGTTACGTGAACCTGGTTTTCCACATTAATTTTCAGTATGTTAATGAAATTGAAGTGTGATTTAAATGTTTAATAACAAGTATTAGAACAAAATCGAATATATTGGAATATATATATGTACATATTCAACTGATTCTCGGACAAAATTGGAAGTTCCAGATTGAAAGCTCATGATTGTAACATCTTTTCAGAAGAAGTTAAAGTGAACCGGAATAGCCTTTCGATATGCATGTACACATATCAATTTTCGATGTAAGCTTGATATTTTTGCAATGCATTGTCAATGCGCTATATGTCACAATACATGTGCATGTGTGCGTCGGTGTGTGTGTGTGTCGAAACTGGTATTCACTTTGGAACAGGTGTGTCTTCAATGAGCCTCGATCGTTGCCAAAACTGGGCATCTTATCGAGCAACAAGCCGCGAGGTTCTCGCACATGTCCTTGCACAATGCGCAATTTCGTGCACCGGGTTTCGTCATGCGACCAACAGATGGCGCAAGGCTAAGTAACATGTGTCACCATGCTCGTATATCTGTATGCACATGTGCGTGTGCGTGTGTGGGAGCGTGTGCGTGCGTGTGTGTGTGTATTAATCTTCCTGCTGCTATCTGGTTGAGAGCTAAGGTTCAACGAAACATCGCTGCCAAAATGTTAATGACTCGGCGCGACGCCGAGACGCGCAATTGCAACCCTCAACTCGTTCACTCTCTCGCCCTCGCCCTCTCGCTCTCGCTATCGCTCTCTCCTTTGCCCACTCTTTCTGCAAGCTGCAGTCTCCAGTTGGCCCCCAAAAGCTGCTTCTCTTATTGTTGTTAATTCAATAGTCACGCAGCTGGCTTGTCAAGTTTTGGTCATTGAACCGCATCGAAGGATTTCAGTGACACCTCACAGCCCCCCTCTCCCCCCCTTCTCCTTACCCAGTCCACCACACCACACCACACCACCCTTCGACAGTTTTATATACACCACACCCACGTTTCCTGTTTTCAACATTTTTATTTTTAATATTTATCGTTTTTATGGTTTTGATAAATTTACTCAAATTTATGCGCTATTCGAAATTTATACAAAATGCAACAAGTTTCACATTCAATAATATGTTACTTGTTTTTGTTGTTGTTGTTGTTGCTGCGTTTTTTTTGGGCCTTTGCAAATGCGCAATTTCTAACGCGTTTGGCATTATAAATAATTGTTCATTATAATTGCACATAAATTTGTTGTTATACATTCTTTTATTGGTGCTCTGTTTGACATTTTGTTAAATACGTGATTTTTTGATTTTTGGGGCGTGGCAAGATATTTAATTCAGTAGCACTTACCCAAGAATTGTTAGATGCATATAAAACAAATTGTTTACTCACCTGAAAGTAGAAGAAAAAAGAAGAGGGACATTAAAAAGACAGAGCATAAACAATAAAAATAACAATAATAATAATAATAATAGCTATAATAATAATACTAAATTATAAATTCAGAATCTCAAGTAAGACAACATAAAGAAGGCTTAACTTCCTGAGCTTAACAGAATCCCAAGTCAACTCTGTTATCTAAGCATACATATGTTAAATGTGCTTCCGGAAGCTTAATGCAAACGCTTTACCCAACAACAACAATTTGTCAATACCGATCGTATCTATGGCAGCAGTTATGATGTATTTAACAGTTTTGGACATATCTGATGCATTATAACTAATTACAAAAGTAATCGATTTTAGTTCAAATCAAAAACAGCCAAACTGTTATATATACAAATATATACAAATGTATTTGTAAATGAAAAACATTACATATGTGACGCACTCTTTGAAGAATTGTATAAAACTAATAACGTTTTTTAGAAAGGCGCGCGACCAAATGTGCAGTTAACAATTTGAAAACGAAAACTTTGAACTTTCGCTCGTCAGGCAGAAACTCACACCCTTGAAAATAAAAGCTTATCGATGAAACGAACCGTTGCTGTTATTGCTTTTGCTGCTGCTGCTGCTGCTGCTGTTACTGTTACTGTTGTTGTGCTTGTTGCACTTACGCGCTAACATCAATCACTTGGCATGAGAGCGGAACAATTGAAGAGAGCGCAAGCCAGACAATAGTCGAGCGTGTGTGTCAGCGTGTGCACTTAGAAAAGCTAAGCGACGTCATTTGCAGGTGCTTGAACTTTCTGCAGCCAATTACATTTGCGTCTGTTCTGTTAATTTGATGACAACAGCAGCAGCGACAGCAGCAGAGACAGCGACGTTGACAGTGGCAGCGACAGCGACAGCGACAACTGTTGCGCGTGCCCCAGGCCGTTGGGCAACAACAGTTCGTTCAACTGGCGCAATTTCAAAATATTAGGCACTGGCCGCAGCCAGGCCAGGTTTATTGAACCAAACACACATATGCCAGCTGCTGCATATGTATCTGTAACTGCATATACATATGTCGCTGTAGTTGTAGCTGTAGCTGTAGCTGTAGCTTTGTAGATGTATCTGTATCTGTAGATGTAGATTTATCTGTTTCTGTAGCTGTATCTGCCCGGGCAACCTTAGCCACGGGCGCGTCTCTGTCCTTGCCTTGCGACAACGACGCAAATTGTTGGGGTAGGCGACATTTCGAGCAGAGCAATGCGCTAAATAATTAATAAATTCTGAATTATCATCATATTGTATGTGCGCACATGTGTATCCACATGTATGTACATATATAAACTGTTGTTATTGTTGTCACTCAATTTGCATTGCGTTGCATTCTTGGCATTCATGGTCAGCTATGAACAGAAAAAACAACAAACATAAACAAACATACAGCACTTTTTGCTTGTTTTCATTTTGATCCGTTTCCTGTCTACGTACTCTTTGTTCATCTGCCGATTACACACAGGAAGTCATACGCACACACACACACTCTCACACACACACACACACACTCGCACACACACACATGTGGCGCCACCGTGCCCTAGCCAAAACCGAATAGCACCTGTTCACCGAAAATTGTGGCACGTGGCAAAGTGCAATTTTTACTTAAACACTGACTAAGCCCGTTCCGGAAGCGCTCAACTGATAATTGTCCGATTGTCGCAACGGAAGTTGTGTTCGAAACGACATTAAATGCGTTTTAATTTCCCTTTTTGTTTTCTTTTTTTTATTCTCAATTATTTATTTTAATATACATACTTATATTTGTTAACTGCAGCGAAGCCCAAGCTTGGCGATTGCATTGTTTTTAAATCAGGCTAATGTTGAAATAACATTTAAATATATATAAATAAACATATATATATTTAATAACAATAATGAAAATGTTGCAATATAGTTGAACTTGGCATCTTTTGTATAAGCAAAGGTTGATTAAATTACTTTATTCATATCTAAATATTAAATTCCTTCTGGTTTTATTCATTAGCCCTTTACATTCAATGGTGCGTATGCGTAATATTAAAGTTTTGAGATTTCTGTATTGTAAATTATGCTTTTTAAATGTTATTACATAGTAATATATATAAATATATATAAATATATACATATATAAATGTGCTATTTTAGAGTGCTTTGGCTTTATTGAGAAACTTTTCATAGCCATTGGTGCGTATGCGTAATATTTCTATTATTCTATTTTCTTGTAAACTTTTCCTTTTAACATGTACTGTAAATATATATAAATATGTATGTGCTATATAAGAGACTTTTCCATAGCTATTTAGTTATCTACACAGTAAATAATGCCTTTTAACTATATTAAAGAGTTTTTTTAGGCTACTTTGCTTTGGTTGATCTAAGTTCTAAGTGGCAACTAGCATATAATATTTAATGTTAATATTATATTTGAATAAGCTATATTTTGAAACGTCTAATTTGTACTTGCACCAAGCTTCATTGACATTGCATTTAAATAAAAATAAAACACGCAGCATTTATGAAAAGCTGTAGTTGAACTCGCACGCGGCGTATGCGTAATATAAGAACTGCGCGCTTTTATCGCAACAATTTAGCGATAAGTTTGAAATTAAAATGAATGACAAATTTATGAAATACAAAAAGTTTTTTTTGGGCAACGAGTTGAATGGGCGACAAGCACAGAAGACAAAAAAAAAAAAGTAAAATATAATTAACAAAATGAAAGAAATTGCAGATCGCAGTTTATTGAAATGTTGAGGTAGTGCACACGCACACAAGCAAAGCTATCCAATGTGTGTGTGTTAACATAAATGCGCGCTGTTACAGCTGGTTAACATAACAGCGCAGCAGCAGCAGCAGCAGCAGCAGATGAGCAAGTGAAAAGCTCGGCGCAAACAACAGCAGCAGCCTCTGGAAGCTTGCGCCGTTAGCTGTGCGTCTGTGTGTGTCCGTGGGAGAGAGAGAGAGAGAGAGTGAATGAGAGAGTGGAAATGTCGGTGTTTTTGCCAAATTGAATTCTACTGCGTGTTTAGTGCATTGAACCTATTGTTTATTTAATTTTTGGGCAATTCATTTGGGTCGGTTCGATATATGCGACGTTAGGCGGCAACTGCTGATAACTTGAGAGTAAAGGAGAGCAGAAAGCACAAGGCAAATGGCAGACAAAATGCTCAATGCCAATGCCAATGCCAATGCCAAATGCTTAACAGCCCAACAACCCACCCCCCTCCTCCAAGTGCGCTCAGTGGCGTTGGGGAGGCATATTTAACCTCGAAAAACAAACTTTTGGCTTTCAAGTTCATTGCCGTGCCTTAACCTCTTGAGTGCGTTGCCTCGTTGTTGTTGTTCTGGTTGTTGCCGATCTTTCTCTCTTTTTCCCTTAAGTGCCGGCACATTGGATGTGTGCTTGCATTCATGATTGTTATTATTATTATCTTTTATGGCGCATTGCTTAGAGATATAAGCAGAAATTTTGGACTTGTATCGGCCGGTCGCCCTATTATCCCTGGTCGGCATCATTGCCGGTTTCCGGCGTATCAGCATCTCGTAAATGCGCCCGGATTCGCATGTTAGTGTCTTGCTTAGCTCGCCGCGATTAACAATAATAAACTTATAATTGCTTGCCACATCAAAAAGATAGTTCGAGGCGCGTGTGAAAGAAAATCGACAATTGTCGTTTCGGCTCAAGTGATTCATGGGATTTTGCTTCCCCAGAAATGTTCTACAGTGCTTAAATATAATAAAACACGTAAACAATTCCGCTTAAAGTTTTGCATTATACACAAGCACTTGCTGATAAACAAATCAGAATGTTTGTGATTCTTAACAAAATTATTATGAGCACCTACTAAAAGAATACCTATATACATACATATATGGTATACCATGCACTTCAACCCGAAACAACACACACCAAATCTTTAATCCCCATTTCCATGGATTTTGTGAAAAGAAAATGAGTTTTGTGGCCGATTGAATGGTAAACAAAAAAGTGTCATATCAATATTTTTCGCGATTTTTCCACACTTGTGGGTGGAATTTCTCAAAACCCAGTCTTAGTGCACCTTCATTATATAAGGTAACTACAATGGAAATTTCACCTTCCTAGCTCTTATGGTTCGGGCGGTACGTTGATGATCAATCAGTCAATCAGACAGTCAGACAGTTTTATATATAGATAATAATACACATACAATTGAATGATAAAAATGGGTTAATAGATTTCTTGAGAAACATCTAATGATATGCCAATGCGATGGCAATTAGCGTATGAGCCTAAATGAACCAGTTCTTTATGAATCATATCGCAGCATAAGAGATCATAATGCTATCTCAAATCGATTACAATTCGTGTATGCACAACACAGCATAAAAGTTCATGATATCTTAACGCGATCGTAATTTTATGCATGAAACTAAATGAACTAGTCCTTTATGAATCGAATCACAGCATTAGCTCTGATCAACTAAATCAATTCGACATGTTTTTAATTTCAATTTGTTCCACTGTGCTCTAGCTCAGTTAACGGTATATGCAAAACAGGCTGACTGTTGATTACTTGTGCGCTTATATATGCAATGTTTGCCCCACTGTACGCAAGCGCTGTAATCAGCTGTTTTCTGTGCAGGCGCGCAGCTGTTGGCTCTGTTTTGTTGTTGCTGCTGCTGCGCTGCTGCTGCTGCTGCTGCTTCTGCTAGTGCAAAACGTGCAACGCGATAACGTTGACTCTGTTTATGTGCTTCGACTGCGCAAAACAATAACAATAACAAAAAGAAAAGCAAAAGCAAGAGACTCGGCGTAAAGCGCGGAGGAGACAAACGCAAAGCGCAAAGCAATAACAATAACAAGAGACTCACATGTCGCTGTCGTTGTTGTTGTTGTTGTTGTTGCTAACTGTTGCTCGTTGTTGTTGTTGCTGGTGTTGAGAAATGTGGCTGGCATTGTAGCTGCTGCAATTGCTGTTGTTGTTGTTGTTGTTGCTATCAATATTGGCGCACGGTATTTGGCCCAAAACGGACGCGCATTTGAATTGTAATACATTTTGGCCTGCTGCCTGTGATTGTAGCAATTGTTGTAGTTGTTGTTGTAATTGATGTAGCTGTTGTTGTTGTTGTTGTATACGCTGCAGTTGCTTCTGTGCAGCTTGCGTCGCAGCTCCTGCTCCTGATCCGGCTTGCGCTTGTGGGCGCTCGATGCGGCTGCGCTTGCGGATATATCCGCGCTGGCTGGCAATACAAACTGCATTTTAGCTTATTTTCGCTCAGTGTACGACTGACTGCTACTTCTGTCTACTTTCTGTCTGTTTGTTGTAGCCTTGCTTGTATTAGTTGTCGTTGTTGTTGTTGTTGTTGTAAGAACAGCACGCGCATAGTTTAAAGTTAATGAACAACAAGGAGGCTGCCAAAAGTCAAGATACAAATGTATCTGGCGCGATTTAAATGACGTCAAAAATTGTGTGGCGCGCGAAATTTTGTTTTACGCAGCACTTGATAAATTGGACGCGTTATTTCCACAAAAACGTCTCGATTTTTGGCCCTATATACACTGCACACAGAAAATGCCGTTTTGTATTTATTTATTTATCTCTGCGTGTTTATCACAAAGAAAACACACAAAAAAAAAAGAATAAGAAGACGAGTTTTGTAAACTGTATTGAAAACTAGCGCAAGAAATTGCACGCCCAGCTGCCTAACTTGTTGACCAGCAACAACAAAATAAAAGTCTGCGGACGCCGTGTATGATTGAAGCGCAGAATGGATGGGCAGAGCGGCGGCAGCGGCAGCGGCTGCGGCAGCGACAGTCGTCTCTCGCATGCGTGTATGTGTGAGCGAATGAACTTGCCAGCGGCTGCCGCTGCCGCTGCCGCTGCTGCTGCTGCAACTGTAATTGTAACAGAGACGCTGGCATCGAGGTGCTCGCAAACAAAGAAAAACGGCAAGCGCTACCGCTGCCGCTGCCGCTGTCTCAGCCGCTGCCAGCCGCTGCTGACGCATGTCTCCAATTGCGCCTAACCCAATTCAAGTGTCGTCACTTTGGTTGTGGTCATGGAGCAGCAGCAACGGCCGCGGCAGCGCCAACAAAGCTTTCAAGCTGCAGCAATTGAGTGCGAGCCAAAAGCTTTCACGCCAGCCGCTGCACCGTGTGTCCAACACTGTGTGTGTGTGCGTGTGTTTTTGTATGTGTGTGTGCTTGTACTTTGGATTTGGTTATTTCATTTCCGCGCCAGACATTTGTGTGCGTAAAACATGTGTCTAGGAAATGCTAATTTGAATTTATTTCATTAATATTATTATTATTATTCTTTTTGCACTTGAGCAAATCATTTGTACAGCAAATTGCGATTTTTCACTGTGCTCTCGTATATCTTCTATTGGAAATCGAATATTTTGTTGGCGAAAATCAAAAATTATGAATTTGCCAGAATTTCGAATGCATTATATCATTGCTATTTGGCAATTTCTTCACAAGCGCTTAGAATATTTATATTTTGAAATTATTACATATTGAATATACATATACTTAGTATATTATGTGATATGAGAATAATATCTATACATTTTTCGCGAATATGGAATATATTTGTTATGGTAAAAGGAACTGGTTCGTGAGATAGTTTAAAACAATACTTGAATTGTTTTAACTATAATATTAGAAGAACTTACCAAATTGTTGTGCTCACAATAATAAATATATGTTATTAATAGTTTATAATAGTCAATTACTGATTTGCAAATAAAAATATAACTTCTCAGGATTAGCTCGGAAAGTCAACTGCTTACAGACGCCTACGCAGGAGCAGCTTTATAGCAGTCAGGTCAAGCGCAGGCGCAGACGCCGACGCAGGTCCTTTTCATGCTTAGAAACCGATTAAAAACACATTGCGGCTGATAAGCGACTGGCCAACAGGTAGTTAATTATCCAGCCCAGGTATACTTATGCCGCGACACGCGCCTGCTTGTCTCAGTTTTTGTTTGTGTTCTTTTCTACCTGCAGTCAACATGTTATTTGCTAACAAATTTCACGGCCTGTGGCACACTGTGCGATCGAAAAGCTTTTCTAATGCCAGGCAACTTTGGTTGAGCTTTGATTTGAAACTTGGCTGCGCGTGCTTAAAACTTGACGTCCGATAAGACGCCGACTGCGCAGCTGGCTGCCTTGTTGGTCTTTTGTTTTGTGTTCGAAATTCTAAACAGAATTGGACGCGTTTTCTTTTGCCTTTATTTTATATTTATTATGCTTTATTTTCACTCTGCCCATGTCGTGTGCACGCGTGTGCTGCGATTGCGGGAGTCAGAGTCGCGCTCGAGGCAGCTGCGGGCACGTACGATCTTTGACGCGAACGTCATCGCCTCTTCGCGCTTTCGGAGATACGAAAAAAAAAATTAATTGCATGCGCATCCATTGGATACGGCCACAATGCTGCCCGCTCTGCATACCCGTTAACTATGCCCTAAACGGGCATTCAAGTTTGCTGCTAATGCTTGTAACAGACAAAAGCAAGCCCATAGAGTGTATATATTCTTGGTAAGCATCAATAGGCGAGTCGTTTGAGCCAAGTCTGAGACTCAGTAAGAGCTAGAGAAACTTCCACGATATCGATAAGCAAGAAATAAGAAATAAGAGCTAGATGTCAGTTTTGGTGGGGCATACACAGTTCTAGAGTATTTTAAATTTGGATATGTTCTTTATGCAAATATATTTAAGATATTGCAGACTTTAGCTTGGCTTTTGGTATTTACACACATTTGAATGCCTTATTTATGCAGTGAAATTTGCAAAATGATCGGACAACAGACACCGAGGTTATATTCAAGAATGCATTTGGCAAAGTGTCGAGGTAAGAAGCACAGTCGTGAATGTGTGCGTGTCTAAATATGCATAAAGGAAAGCTCGTAGCTGAATTGAGGGTGTCTTCTAGTCGGGCACACCCGATTGGCGCGCTCTTGCTTGCCAATGCCATTGCCAATTGCGTTTCAATTTCAAGATTTGTGACAGCGGCTTTATCACGATCAAGCCAAATGCATGCCCGTACAGTGAGTCACCGCGACGTATACTCATTATAAATATGTGTGTGCATGTGTGTGTGTGTGTGTGTGTGTGCGAATACGAGTAGACTGGCTTTCATCAAATTGGGGCACACGCAAATACTACACACACACACATATGCGAAGATCAACGACAAGCGATCTATGGAGCTGGGAGCTGGGGGCAACACGCTCGCGGAATGTAGCGCGAACATGCCGCAAATTGTGTTACTGTGTCATGTTTGACTTGTTGTGAGACGGGCGCTCAAAACAAATGTTCAGTTAAATGCAAATACCATAAGGAAGTCAAGCAAATAAAACGGCTAACAAAAACAAAGACCCAACATAAACAAAGAAACCGGCGTAAATACGGCTAATGACTTTACGGCTAAGAGAAAATACACCCCCTAGTCGAATAACTGAACAGCAACAGCTTTGAAAAGGCCTTCCAAACTTGCCTAAATATATACATATTTTCCATATACAGCACTTACAAATACATATAAGCAGGCAAGCAGGCATATAGACCTATATTATGCAACTGAGAACATGCCATATACATACGTACCTAAGTATTTTGCCTTTAAAATCCGCAGAGGTTCTCTTGTCAGTTTGTTTACTAAAAATTCGGGGTTTTGCGCTGTCGCTGCTCAAAATTAGTAAAAACTTAATTTTGATAAAGTTTCTCAACTTTTATACTTGAACTTTGAATGGAATTGAAGAAATATATCCGGAAGTTACCTGAAGAACTTAAAAATTGCAAGAGGTAAAAATTTTATTTTTTTTTAGGTTTGTAAATATACTACAAAAATTTAACAAAAAATAAACTTTTTCCATTGAGATTTTCCACCAGTATATCTTAAAGCCCTTGATATTATTGTCAATCCAATAATACAGGATATACACCTGTTCCAAATCGATTATCAAAACTTGATTTAAGTACAAATGAAAATGTGTATGATTATAAATGGAAAATGCTTCAAATCATTATAGGTTATTATTACGTTATTAACATAACCTGTTAAATAACGTAACGGTCGTACGTTGATAAATGAGAGGCTATGTGGAATAACGTAACGGTTAACCTTGATAGATAAGAGGTTATATTGAAAACCGTAACGGCATTGGATTGATAATAACGTTGAATAACGGAACGGTACTACGTAGACGAATCAGAGGTTATATTGTATTACGTAGATAAATAATGGGTTATATTGAATAACGTAAGGGCATTACGTGCATTTATAACAGGTGATGTTGCCTAACGCAACAGTCTTACGTTGATCAATAAAATAAAGAGGTTATGCTGAATAACATAACGGCATTACGTTGATAAATAAGAGGTTATGCTGAATAACGTTAGGATATTTTATCAGTTCTGAACCGTTTTCAACTTAATAATAAGTATTATAATATCGAGATTAATGCTTTAAAAAAAATGCAATTTCATTTACTAACTATATTTTTTTATAGATCTTGTAATGCACTTACCCATTCTTTATATAGTTCTCCAAATTGAAAGTTTTCGTCTTCTTTTCTTTTGTAGCTCATTTATTTTTACTGCTTTGGGTTGCATATACATATGTATCTGATGACCGCACTCGGACTCGAAGCTTATTGAAATCGTTTTGTTGCTTTGTGGCAGGTCCGCTCGCAAGCGCGTTCGTTTATCAACTAAGCTGCGACGTGAGCTTTAAGAGTGCAAAAAAAAATAAAATAAAATAAAATAAAAATAAAACTCAATATAATAATAACAATAAATGGAAAATGAAAATATACTCACGAATACATAAGGAAATATGTGTGTGCATATGTATAAGAGTACACAAAGCGGCAAGCACTTGGGATCATTTAAATGTTTATCTTTTTCGCAGGTCGTTAATCCGAGCGAAAACAGAGCTCAAGTTCTAGGCAACTATTCGCTGATATGAGACAGTTATTATATGATTAACAATGAACGAGCCTAAAACACATTCAGCTGTCAAATTATATTATATTTAACTGCACAAAACTCCTATCAAAAATGGATATTCCTGAACTATCAGCTGACATTTTATGGCAAGGCGAATATTTTGTACTACTTTTTTAAAGACATATTTAAACTCAAATCAAGTCAAAGAGTGTAGTGTAGAACTAATTCTTAAGAAACTCCTCAAATTTTAGCTAACTAAAATGGAAAGCGACAAATTCTTTAAAGTATTTATGTATAGTTAATGAAATTCGCAAAGAAAGGCGCATAGAGAGCATTAGAAAGGAAGGTAGATAGAGAGAGAGAGAGAGAGAGAGAGAGAGAGAGAGAGAGACAGAGAGGGAGAGAGAGAGAGAGGGAGAGAGAGAGAGGGAGAGAGAGAGAGGAAGAGAGAGGGAGAGATAGATAGAGAGAGAAAACAAGAAAAGGAATGGGGTGATAGAAAGAGAGAGGCTAAACATCTCAGTTTGGCAAGCCGTAAATCTCTTTTCATTAAAGTATACGGAGTCAGCTTTTCATCTCAATTATATATTTATATATATTTTCTGGATTTAATTCTCAGAATTGCATTCCTTCCAATTTTGCGTTGAGAAGGAGTAAAACATAGTGAGAAAATTATATATTGCTTTTTAAACAATCGGCTGTTTGTTTAGCGCCATTCAAATGAATCAAGTGAACATTATGAGATTTTAAGAGTTTTATTGTGTTGACTTACTCAATGGAAACTGTTCAAAAGGCAGGGTCTTGGAAGACTTCGCTTCGATGATGAACAAAAGCTAATGGGCTTCCAAGGCAACGCTGCCTGGAACGTTCTTGATGGCAGTTTTTATGATTTAGGTAGTTCAGGTATCGCTGAATTACAGCGAGGATAATGTCGACTGTGTGCATTGGTACCGTTTTTATATAGGGCGACTTTGGCCTTAGATGAGCCCTTTTTGCCAGCAATCTTGTATATTATTCCGAATTGCCGCAGGCTTGCCGGGTGGGCCTGTATCGGTCATATAAGGATTGGAAGATCTACAATGATACGTTAAAATCCATGCCGGTGAGCAGTCGTTTTAGTTTAGCTTGGAATATGGAAACATAAAGCAGCAGGAACTGCAACTGGAGCCAGTCGCAGTAAAGCCGCCAGAGAGTAAAACAACGGCTGTCTCCACTTCTCCATTCTCACTTTATGTTATCTTCTTTTCTCCCTTTTCAGTTATCGATATACTTGACATATATCCTTAAAGAGAGTTAAGAGATAATCTTAGACCTTGAAGTTTGAAATTCAACCCATTCCTGCTGTAATATAAATGAAAAAGGCTGTTAGTTCTCTTGGATTGCTTATGATTTTGAAAATCGCATACACAGATTGGGAATATTTTACTCAGTGTAGAGCTGCCGGCATTCCGAAGTTATTTCAGAACGCATTTCCCGGAGTGTGTTGCAAGGAGAAGAAGCAGCATAGCCGCTGCGTAAAAGGTGCGGCAGCTCGGCTCCTTTCAAGTTTGCTTCCACTTCATTCAAATAATGCGCAGAATTTAGTTCAAGTTTAATGCATTTTTTTGCGCAGCAATTAAATTGGTTAGTGATTCGACACATACAAGTACCATAAATAATAAGAACGATGTACTTATGTAAACATATAATTATATATATGTGTGTATATATGCATGTGTATATGTATATATGTATCTGTATTGCATTGCCCTATCTGCAATCTGGCGGCATGCCGCTGCTCAATAGCTACGCAGATGGTAGTATATATATTATATAGTGTGAATTGGCATAGACAAAGTAAATATGGCGATGCTACTTGAGTTTTGACACAGTTCGAATTCATTTCGAATGTGCTGGAAGTCGAGGCACTCAAATGTGCTTATCGATTATCTATTGAGGTATACGAGTAGTACTTCTGCTCCGACATATGTATGTATGTGCGTATATCTACACTTGTACTCTGTGTATACATAACCATCAAGTTCTGAAATTGATAAATTGATCAGAGTCGCATTGTTGTCAATGTTTGCCAAGTTCTGGATTGCCAGTTAACTGGCATTTATGCCAAGACGGCCCAGCTCAAGTGTCTGAAGGCTGGTCGCTACATACATAACTTACGTATATATATATATATATATAATTTATCTATCTATAACTATGCACATACTTGGATCAATAAGTCGGCGGCTATGACAACTTGACTATGGCCAGAGCCTGTTTTTGTTTGCTGCTCTCAGTCTAGAAATGTCGAAAAACAAACAACAACAAAAATTTGATTCACATTTCTGAACTTTACCTGTGCATTGTTCTCATGCGCTGAGTCCATTGAATATCTGTACAAAGGGTATGATGCTTTTGTACAGAGGAAAGCATCTCCGACCTCAAAAGGTATATATATAGTCTTCATCAGGATGAAGAGCTGAGTTGATCTAGCCGAGTTCGCCTGTCTTTCCGCCTGTGTCAACAAGTTGCACTGCAAGACCTAGAAATTAGAAAGTTAGAATATTTATTTCAATAAGATCGGACTATAAGCACCGATTCTATTCAAGTATAACTACTGCGCAGCTTGCGAATATGTTTTTTTTGCGTATGAATGTGTAGAAAGAAGCTAGAATATTGGTAAAAGTAGCCCGGCGCGGTGTTCAGGGTATCTTCGAGTCGTTCACGGCCGACTAGCGCACTCTACTGACTTTTTTTGCGCCGGAATAATTTACATTATCGTACTGGAGCGAAAAGAATAGTGTGAGCAATAATTATTCTTTCTGTATTACGTATGCCGCTTAAAAGTATCTTAGCTCTAGCAAGCAGTAGCGCGCTGTTATTGAAAGCTGCCTGTTACAGGCTTTTGCTATGTTATGTTAACAGCCGCTCCCTGCTATGGTATGGTTGCGGTGATCCTAGTTGCTGGTTGCATGCATAAATTATTTGAAACATACGCAATACGCGTTTAGAGAGAAGACTAGCAGACGTTTCCGTGTTCTAATCACGCGTTTATGAATTTAATTATTCTCTGCGAATGCAAGCTGCGGCGTGCTGTTATTAACATTTGTTTATCAGGTTATGTTGCAAGTTATGTTAACTAAGGAAGACATGTAAGACTGTAAGATCTTGCACGTCAAATGTTATGTTATATACGATTTAGATATTTAAATTGTTCTTGAAGCTTACAGAAAATATTCGTTAATATCTAAGCTATCGATGTTGACCTTTGACTTTCCTATGTTAAAAGATTGCACGTTTCGTTATTATCGAGATTTGGCGCATGTTTAGACCATGCTTCGGCTACCTTGATAACCTTACCTGAATGATCGAATTGTTGTATCAGCAAAAACGTCTCGGAAACAGCAACTGATCCCAGTTCCCACTACAGTGCGCAATCTTCAAGCTTCAGGCCCAAGGTCAGCAGTAGTTCAATGCGCTGCTTGCCGAAAAAAAATATGAAAAAATTGAACAAAATTTGGTACGTCATGGTGTGCAGAGACCGAAGACGGGCGCTTATCTGTGATGTGTATATTCATAGTAGTTTAGCTGCTCGTACGCCTCACCAAAGTCCATGAAACTAGACGGTAGGCAGACTCTGGGCGCAACAAATGGAAAGATAATAATACGATGCCGTCTCAAACTCATTGACTAACAGTCGTTCTCATTTTATTTTTCGGTTTATGTTGGCTATTAAGATGGATGTGTGTGTTTGTCGTGCGCTTTGTTAAAGCACGTAGTTGTTCGGCATGAGAAGCGCTGAGAAGGGCGCCACTCGCTTGGCGCAGCATAACTGATCAACATAGCTGCACGAACTGGTTTCCCATTGCACTTTGGCTGCATTGTCTGGCCACAGATGACGTAATTTGCCATTTGTTGATTTCTTCATTAAAGAAATGCGAAATTTCATTGAGTAATTAACAGACCAACAACAATCAAAACAAAGCAATTCAGTGTAAATGTCATGCATTCGTTTATACGATAGCCGCCTTAAATACTCCTCTTCCACCCTCTCCGGCGGCTCTGGTCTTGTGTTGTTGTGCGGCCCCCGAAAAAAGCAGCTATCAAGGTCATCAGTATATGTCGCAATCTCACATGCACATGCACACACGCTCTCACATGACACAGGTTATCTGCTTCAGGGTCTTAAATAATGTGCTATTCGGTTATACTAGATCTCGTGGCATGCACTAAGTGCATTAATTGTAGTCTGGAAATCTAACTAATTATCTAAAGACCAGCTACCCGACGCACTCATCGGTAAGAATATTGAAAAAAGTAAACAAATAATTTGTACGAATTGATAATTATCCGTCAAATGCATTCCCCTTTTAAACAGTTGTTGATGCTATGTGTTTTTCCCCTTAAGGATTTTCTCTTAGATCAAGAAGTTATTATATATTTGACCAAATTTATTAGACTTTTACTTCTATCCCGAACTGCATTTTAATACTCTGTTGACATTGCTGAGTCCAAGTACCGACGTGCAATTTTGTAACCAAGAAATTTGAAATACATTGTCAACTATCGGCCAGGTGTGGTTCAAGGTATTTGCAAAAGTTTCCAAGGGCATTAAGCTAACAGCTGATAAGCCCTAAGAAGCCATAAAAAAACACGTGCACTACCAAAAGTTTAAACTACACAAGTACCTAAACCCACACCTATAAGTATACCTCTATCTAGAACTTCATATTTCGAAACATTTTTCTGCCCGATCTACTGAACATGTCTTATAGAAAGAACCAAATTTCGTCTATATATATATCTATATCTATATCTATATCTATATCTATATCTATATCTATATCTATATCTATATCTATATCTATATCTATATCTATATCTATATCTATATCTATATCTATATCTATATCTATATCTATATCTATATCTATATCTATATCTATATCTATATCTATATCTATATCTATATCTATATCTATATCTATATCTATATCTATATCTATATCTATATCTATATCTATATCTATATCTATATCTATATCTATATCTATATCTATATCTATATCTATATCTATATCTATATCTATATCTATATCTATATCTATATCTATATCTATATCTATATCTATATCTATATCTATATCTATATCTATATCTATATCTATATCTATATCTATATCTATATCTATATCTATATCTATATCTATATCTATATCTATATCTATATCTATATCTATATCTATATCTATATCTATATCTATATCTATATCTATATCTATATCTATATCTATATCTATATCTATATCTATATCTATATCTATATCTATATCTATATCTATATCTATATCTATATCTATATCTATATCTATATCTATATCTATATCTATCTATGTCTAGCTATATATATAATATAAATTAATACATATATTTAGTGTCTTCTCAACGTACATGTGCCAAAGTCTTGATGAGTTCCGGTTAGTTGTCTTTTCCAATACATATTTCTATACTTCTACAAATGTATATTACCTATACATACATATACTTATACAATCGGAATCATGTGCAATAGCCAAAAAATAAAAAATTAAGTACATCAGCACAGCATCCCGTGAAATTTCGCAATTGTCTATATATGTACTTGTGTATGTTGAGGATGAGGTACACAGGTCTGAGATGTTTATCATTTGATTGGATCCAGCTCCACCCATAGCACATATAGTGCGACGTTATTCGAATACGAACTGGACATTAGTCGCAGGCATTCGTATAACTTGGCTCTGGGTATCTCAGTTGAGGGCTGCGGGAGGATGCGGGTCGAGGAGCACGGGGTCTTATGTGCGTGGCGTCGCGACCACTCGACGATTTATTAGATAGATTAATTCGCAAATATTATGATTATAACGCAACAGTTCTGTGCGACTGCATATCATATACCATGAACATCTCTACATAAGTACGAGTACCTATTTTATATAGATGTGTATATGCATAGACGTACCTAGGTGTATATGTGTATATATATGTATAGGGCCGACCATATCATGTGCATTAGACTTAGCGCGTATCGATTCGCGTTCCCGATGTCGGCACGAAGTCGATGTCGAGCCAACTTTGATAAGCGCCGCGTCAAAAAGTCGATAATCAGACTTATATTTAGAGATGTCGCCTGGCCTGGCCACAGTTTTCCAAGCGACGCAGACCAAGGCAGCAGGCTCAACGCGACCATTTAGCAGATACACAGGATATACCCTAGACAAACACTGTTAAAGTTGACAGGCGACGACGGCTCGACAGGCTTTAAGGATTTAAGTCTGAGGCCGTGGCATATACGCATTTAGGATTTGGCGAGCGTGCAACATGAAGCTGGAAGGCGAGAAGCGCGCCAGCGAGCCGCCCAAATATCTGAACGAGGACTTCTTCAAGGCCGCTCTCGAGGATGGGCTGCGCGACATGCGTGTCGACATCAAGAAGATCATATTTTCCGAGTCCAGCGGCGGCGGCGGCGAAAACTATTGCAGCAAAATCTACCGGGCCCGTGCCCTGTATCGGAGCAGCAAGCGCCAGCTGGACGAAGAGCTGGCACTGATCGTTAAGAGCATTGCCATTACGCCGGCGACACAATTCCTTGAAGAGTTGGCCGTTTATCTGCGCGAGAAAATCTTCTATTTCGATGTGCTCGGCAAGCTGGAGGTGCTCATTGGCGATGGCACCAAGTTCGGCGCCAAGTGCTTCTACACAACGCGTGAGCCCATCCAAACGATTGTCTTCGATGACCTCACACAGTACGGTTACAAGCTGGCCAGCCGCCAGAACGGCCTCAACGAGGAGCACTGCGTGGTCATACTCAAGAAATTGGGTAAATTTCATGCCAGCTCCATGCTGCTGGCCGAGAAGGTAAGTACGCCCAAATGGCTCACAATCTCTGACTATCTACATTAAAGGCATTTGCCATTCGACAGGAGCCCAGCGTGCGGGAGCATTTCACCAGCGGCATGCTCGATGAGAACTATATACGAACCAACGAGCGGTTCATTAACTTTATGACACTCCAGCTGAGAACGCTGGCCAATGTGGTGGCCAAGTGGGCCGGCTACGAGCAGCTGGCGGACAAGCTGCATCGCCATTGCGACAATATTAAGGAGAACCTGGTGATGACGGGCCGGCCGACGCCCGGCGAAATCACTGTGCTCAATCACGGCGATCTGTGGGTGAACAACTTCATGTACAAATATCACGACGAGCTGCCCACAAAGCCCATCGATGCCATCTTCGTGAGTGCCCAGCCAATTGGCATTGGCCATTGAGAGTACTATAGAATCCGTTTGCTTGCAGGTGGACTTTCAGAACAGCTTCTTTGGCAGTCCCGGCTGCGATATCAATTTCTTTCTCAACAGTAGCGTCCAGCTGGACGTGCTGATTCACAGGCGCGAGTTCCTCATACAGACGTACTATGCCTCACTCCGCGAAAGCCTCGAGCGTATGCATTCACAGTTTGTGCCCAGCTATGCGGACTTGCAGCAGGAGATCCATGCACGGGAGCTGTATGGGTTCTTCTCGTCGTACGCGTTTCTGCCCATGGTCACCATGATGAAGGAGGACTCCTTTGACATAAGCATTGAGGCACTTACCGATCAGGATTTCGCCAAGAAGAAGGTGCAGCTGATGTTCTCATCAAATCCACGCACTGCAGATACCCTGCGCTATGCACTCCGACGATTCGACCAAATGGGCATCTTCGACTGATGCGAATGCCTAATTTATATTTATAACTTGCATGTGGTTATCTATATTTTTTATTGTCGTACGGCTAGGATATATGTTGATTTTTTTTTTTATTTAAAAAAATATTTTTTTTTTTTTATGTATTTAATTTAAGCGCATTTGTCTATTTTTATATATATAAAATATGCTTCTTTCTATGCAAGCCGCATGTTTCAATTGGTTCACCTAAAACTCCCACGTCGCCAGCCACTTGAGGTTGTGCATCGTGGAGTTGGGCTCATTCGCCAGCGGTCCGCTCATCCCATAGGCCAGCGGGGAGAAGAGCACAAAGCTATAGACAAGCACCGAGAGCAACGTGCCCAGCAGCACATGCTGCAGCCACCTGGGCAGCGATCGCATAATGTAGTTGAACATAATGCCTGAAAGGAGAGTACAGGACAATCGGGCTTAAATATAAAAGCAAAAGCCGGGGTTTTTCCAAAAGAGAACCAGGAGAACCAGCCCAAAGGCTGAAGAATTTCCTAAGGGAGATCACAGGGTATTCGAGTTAAAATATAGGAGCAAAGTCTGAAGAAGAGTCCAAAGTTTGAAGGTGTTACCAAAAGCGAACACAGGATATTCGAGTTAAAATATTAGAGCAAAGTCTGAAGAGATTTTTAAAAGAGAACACAGGACATTCGAGCTTAAATATAAGGGTTTTCAACAAAAGTTTAGGGCACATTCGAGTTATAGTATAAGAGCAAAGACTGAAGAGTTGTCTAAAAGAGATCACAGGGTATTCGAGTTGAAATATACGAGCAAAGTCTAAAGATGTTTCTAAAAAAAAGCACAGGTCATTCGAATTAAAATATAAGCGCTAACAAAGAAGTGTTTTCTACAAGAGAATAGAAGACATGGTGTAAAAATATAAGAGAAAAGATTAAATGGTTTTTTAAAAGTGAACAGAGGACATTTGAGTTTTAGTATAAGAGCAACGGCTGAGGAATTATCTAAAAGAGATCATTGGTTTTTCGAGTTAAAAGAAGCAACAAGAGTGCTCTAGTCGTTAGTGACCGACTGCCAGATACCCTGTGCCTCGAACTTGCTTTTATATGGAAAATAGAATAGGGTTAGGTATCTTGACAAAATGCTAAAGGTTTGCAGCTAACCGAAAAAGTCCTGTGTCGACAAGAACTGAAATTGGGTTGAAAAAAAGTTCTTAGCCTAGCGTATCACCTATGCCATGATAAACATTTCTAGCTCACATATTAACAGCCTGCTCTCCGAGGCTTAGAAGGATGTAAGCACATTTCCTCCATTCCGTTCAGCTTATGCATAGCCCCGATAGCCAGGCACTTACCCGTGAGCAAAGAGTTGAAAATTAATGCCGGGAAATAGTGATGAAAGTAGAGCACTCGACCCATGGCCCAGAAGGGCAAATAGTGCAGCAGCCAGCCGATGAACAGCCAGGCAGCTGCCCGCAAGGACATGGCCGAGTCACTCAGTCCAGTTGTGGCCGTGTCCCCAGCTGATTTCTGTTGATCGCTGCCCGCGGGACAGCAGCTGCACAGTTCGGTTGTGGCGGCCAGCTCCTCGGGCTGGCCAGTGGCCTGGAGAGCCGCTTGGCCGGCACGGCGCTGCTCCAGCACGGCGTTGTACAGGAAGACAGCGATGAAGAGGAGCAGAAAGACGAGATTGCTCCACCAGATGACGGGATTGCCAAGCAAATAGATGCGATAGCTGGTGCCAGAGAAAAATTGACCCTTGATAGAAGAAAAAGAATGGATTAAAGATTTCAACTCGATGCTGGTCTTGAATTGTGGGGAATGTTTGGATGCAGTTGCGAGAGCTCGAAGTTAAGTTGCATAATCTCAGGATACGCACCCGATAGTTAATGGGCCATTGCCAGGGCTGGCTTGTGATCTCACCCTCCTTGGGCTTGAGGCCAGCATTGCCCTGCAGCATGACCGCATGGGACTCAAGGAAGCGTGCAAAGAAGCCCGGCGCATAGATGCTAAAGCTAACACTGGGCACTGCAACAGAGAGCGAGAGAGAGATTGAGATTGAGATTGGCATCATTGTTTGTGGATTAGTTATAGAGCTGTCTGCTTACATAGCTTGTGCTGATTGTCCTCCACGTTCCAGTGGGCATTTTTGTCGCGCACATTCAGATTGCAGGAGACCTCCTGCTGCTCAAAGCCCCATTTGGGCAGCTGCTTGCCACTGGAGGTGAGCGCACAGTTCTGCAAATAGTGGACGAACATGAGCCGTGAGGTGACCGTGTGTATGGTCTCATTGGGCTTGCCACCCACGACGAGCACGCGCCAAACATCGTTGGCATCGCCCACGCCCAGCTGCCGCCGCCCGACAAAAAAAAAGAAGAGTTAAGCATGAGTAGGAGCTAAGGTTAGGCTGGTGACTTACCTCGCCGTAGCCGGTGACCTGGAGGTGCTTCTTGGTCATGGGCGCCGGCTCGCTGTGCGAGTGCAGATTGCGCTTGGTCACCAGATGCTCGAGGCGCAGCAGATCGCCGTGCTGCAGAAGACGCAGCTCGTCCTTGGGCAGGGCTGGCTTGTTGTACGGCTTGATCAGCCAGATGTTGTTGTCATCCTTGTGCGTATAGGTGGTGATCTGTAAGGGGAGTCAATCTTATTGATGCCAGCAGCTCTCAGCTAGCCTGTGCCCGCTCACCTGCTGCTGACGAGCGCCGCTGCCCTTGGGATAGAGATGGGCGTGCGAGTGGAGATATCCGCCGCCAGTCTTATGATTCTTGATGGTCACCAACGAGCCGTAGGCCACGTCTCGCGGCATGCTCGCATTGTACAGCGAGTTGCCAATGAGCCGCGACTGAAACGCCGAGCTGTAGAAGCCATCCCCGTTGCCGCTGCGATTCAGCACGCTCAGATGTATGTAGAAGAAGAACGTGTACAGCAGTATGGGCCAGATAATGAGCGCCAGAGCGCGGCACGCTATCTGCTTGCCTGTCTCCGCAATGGGCTTGCGCAGATCGCCCAGTATGAGCCAGAGCTCGCTAGCGGTATGCAAACCCACCAGCAGCACCACAAACAGGCCCACAAACTTAACGCTTATCGTGCAGGAGAGCATTGTCCCGGTGAGCAACAGCCAGAGCCACCAGCGTGCTGTATAGGAGCCGCCCGCGGCGGTGCACTTCGATATCTTGACCATGCCCCACACCGAGCCCATCATGAAGAACAGCAATATCGGATCCAGCAGTATGTACTGATTAAGCGTCAGCATGCCCACATCTACAAAAAGAGCGCGAGCTTTCGTTAAGATTGGGTTTGCTGCGATGCTCCACGCTACTTACCAAAGATCAGATACGCGGCCGACAGCAGCGCCGCCTCGTGGGAGCGCGTCAGATCGTAGACGGTATCGAAGCCCATGGGCATGATGAGTGCGCCCAGCGTTGTGCAGAACTGCAAGGCAACAGATTAGCTGGCCAAGGGGCTCAAACTATTCCAATTCGATACTTACATAGCGCATGCCCTGATAGCGCGTCTCGTTGTACTTGTCGCCAGGCTTCTCGAATGGAAAGGTGCCGTTGTAGCCCGTCAAATAGCCGGAAAGACCAATCAACATCTGAAAAGAGTGCGAGTAAGTGTTAACGAGAGTAGTGGAGAGAGAGAGAGAGAGAGAGGAAGTAAGTGACGGAATTGTATCTCTACTGAAAAGTTATTTCTTTCTTAATTTTGTAAAAAGGTTTATAATTCTCTAAGAGTTTTAGCGCGACGTTGCTTAAGACGGCGCTTGAATTTTATGAACAGAAATTAAATATTTGTAACTGTCTAGGCTGTTTTTTACACTCGAAAAAACTGTTGCACTTAATTTTAAAAACTTGTTGAAATTGAAAATTTTAAAAATAAATTCTTCATATGTCGATTGGTTAATGTTAAGGGTTAACATTACAAGATCTTTTAAAAACACATACCTTTCCCAGCGGCGGATGCACATCGAAGAAGAAGGTGCGGTTTATGTACCAGCTGCCCATTTTGCCGAAGTGCGTTTCGTCCCAACTGAAAGCATGAATACACTTGGCTACAGTTTGGGTCTGTTGAGATCGTAAAGAACTTACCAGATATGATCCGGCTCGGTTACCTTATAGAAGCGTGTGGCAAAGGTAATTAGAAGCACCGCGCCCATGAATGCCCACCAGCGCCTGATTGACAGTTAGAAAATGATATTGTCCACATCAAGTTCGTTGTTTCAGTCATTCGTTTATGCGCATGCTTACCAATTGTCATCGTTGAGCTGGGCGGGCTCTGCTTTGGGCAAATCTTTTGGTTTCCTTGTGCATTTGGGCGCCTTAACAACACTTGCGGCCATGTTTTTATATCCAAAAGTGAATAAATATATAAATATATATATGTGTAAATACTTTCTGCGAGATCTTTTACATTTTAGCTGTTGCACACGTCAACAGAGACAGACAAAGCTGGCGTGCAACAAGAATGCTTTCTCTTCTGGCATTCCCTCATTCTCCCACAATCACAACACTTGTTGGCCATTGAGGAAAAACCGGTCTTGGCCAACTTTGCGCTCTGCAAAGCTTAGGGCTGTCTTGGCCGACTGTTATCGATTTTTGTTAAATTAAATTGTTTAACTAAATGTGTGTTAATTAAAAGCAACTTCTTTTTCGTTTATAAACACCAAGCAACTGTTTAATGTTACATAATTCGGCATTAAATGAAAACTTTGCAAGCACAAATGATTAGGGTATTGAAACACCCTGTGCTGCCATCTGAAAAAGTGTTGCATACTTCTGGGCTGGGAACTAAAGTATATGGAAGCTGCTCAATTAAAAAGCGTAGCATACTTTTGATGAAGAATATTACTTCGATTCGAGTTGTTTTTTTTTCAGTTTGATTCTATTTAATATCTAATTTAATAATCCATTCTTAAAGGTCTATGAACATGAGTTTCAAGCCGATAAAATTAGAAGCAAAAACTTGTTGAACAACCGCATCCTATTCATTTCCACTGTTGCGGGTGGAACAGTTGCGGAAGCAAAACCCCGTCGTAACGTGAATAAGGTAGCTATTGTAAGAGATATCTTTCTAGCTCTCAGTCAATCAGGATATGCAGGATTGTATATTAAATAGTTAAATGCGTTAGCTTCTTCTTCTAGCATAACGAAAAGTCTCAGTTTTGTGACTCCTTCAATTTATTGTGAATTTAATACGAATGTCGAATTCTGAAAATGGGTGAATTCTAACATTTATTTTAAAAACGATTAATGTCAGGCATTCTTTTGATTAAAGTTGAAATAAATATATAAATATAATCTTCAGCAATACCGAGAAACCAACTATTGTGAGGAATGCTCGACTAAGAGATACCCTATACAGTGAGTTAGTTATTAATGCTTATGTAACTAAAGTTGAACTAAATATGTACAAATAAATATAATCTACAGCGAGACGAGACCAAGAAACCAAGAAAAATGCTCGACTCAGAGATACCCTACACAGTGAGGTATATTTACTTATGTAATTATGTTCATATAACAGATTCGACTTATTACAATTTGTTGGAGGTTTTCTATAGTGACTTGCCTAGATTTTTTAGCGAACCAATATACCCAATAATTGCCGCCATAGCCAAAATAACAGACAGATATCCAGATGGAACATGGTTGAACAAATTCGGCACTTGATGAATGACTCTTTAATGTCGGCGAAGCCTGACCCGCCCCATATTAACACTCAACTGCACAGCCTGTACAGCCCGCTTTTTTTTTATGACTACAGGGTATCTGAAAAGCCTGTACGAAACTTGAAACGTTGGCCAGCGGCTTTTGGTAAGTATGCTGAATGAGTTATTAGCCAAGTGGGACGCATCGTGCGGCCATTTGTCTCCGCACAGTCCGATCGCCCCCGCTGGCCAAATGTGGCGCATTTATAATGAAAATTGCAGCACTCGAAACCAAAGTGTCGGCCAGGCTTTAATGCACATTTAACACTTGTAAATGGCCAACAATCATTTGAGCCGCTTACAGGACTTACCTGGCCGACGGCCTGGCTGGCAGCTTCTGCCCAACTACAGCCAGCCCCCTGCCCCCCATCCCCAATCCAGGCTGTGCTGTTGCCTTTGTGGTCTTTTTTTGGGGGGGGGCACGTTCTTTTGTTGTTGCAGCCAGGCAGGCAACTTAAAACAACAAGCAGCAGCCTGATGATGACGATCTTGGCTTGACTTGACTGGGTTTCGGTTTCGGCTACGTTTCTGCAGCGGCGTCTGAGGCGTCTGCTGCAGCCAGAGGGGCAACTGCCACAGAACGTGGGCTCAGTTTTTAGTCGGGGCAGCGGCTTTAATCGCTTTGATCTTGGCGCACAAGAGTTAATTGCACGCTTGCTGCACAGTGGCTGTTGTTGTTGTACTCGTTGTTGTTGTTTTCTTTCGTGCTGCTGCTGCTGCCGCTGCTTGCAACGGCAATTTGTAAGATAGAAACGTTGCAAGGCACGCCGTGTGGCAGCTTCAATCAAATTAATTGCAGGCTGCCTCGTCTGCTGCCGTTGTGTGTTTTCTGCCTGTGACACTCGCAGGGTGGCTGGACAAAGGGTTGCCATCCGCGGGGGGGCGGCAGCGTCAACAACAATTGTTGCCATCAACTTGAGAGCCGCTCATTAAACTTACTTCTAATTGGCCAACTGCCAAGGCGTTAAGCCCTGCTCCACTCGCCAAAACAGAAGCCACAATTAACTCTGCCCAGACGCTGGTGGCTCTCAATGCACTTAAATGTCAGCTCCGCTTCCATTTTGTGTCAAAGTCTCCTGCTGTCGCTCACTTTCCTCAACGCTTTTGTTGACCTAGGCTGCGAACCGGCTTAAACTTGAAATTCTACGTTTTTGTGTGCCAAGAACCAGCCGAGGCTTAACTTGAACCGCAGCATATTTTCTTAGGACAATCTTTGTTTCGGAATGTGAATAAATAAATATAAACCTTAATTAAATTTATAATAATGATATATTTTCATTTTTTTATTTTAGATATTTACATTTTTTTTAACATTTTTAAATATTACAATATTTTTAATTTTTTTTTAATGTTTTAAAATATCAATATTGATTTTCCTTTCAAAAGCTGATGACAAAAACCTTAAATAATAAATAGAATTTGTGACAAAACTTTTCAAAACTCATCCATTTTTTTTTTATAAAACAATAACTCAAAATTTATCTTCCAGTTGAGAAAGGATTAATTTTTGTAAGACAACGAAAAATAGTTTTGTAATTTGTCCTTAAATATATTTTTTAAAATTAAATTTAATGCTTATGAACATATTAAAAATAAAGAAATAATAGTTAATAATACTAATAATAATAATAAAAAAAAAAAACTATTTACACTTAACAAAATACTCAAATTGGATTTAAAGCTATTAACACATTTCATTTAGGCTTACGGGCTAACGGGCTAGATTAAGATCCAAGCTGAAAGCCGCCCGCCCGTCTATGCAGGCATACATATTCATGGATCAGTGCATTTGTTAGGCAGGCCAGCGAATACCCTGCCCGAGCTAGGCACTGGGCTGAGATCCGGCCAAGCCGACTCTACACGCGCGACTGGTTGGGATTATAGACGGGTACATTGTGGAAGCTGATGCCCGCATAGAGCGGCGCTGCGGAGTGGGCGGCGTGGGGCGCAGCGGAGAGCATCGACTTGCCGCTGGCATAGAGATGCTTCTTGGGCAGGGCAGCCGCGGCCGGCAGCTTGTTGGGCGTCATCAGCGAGGAGCTGGGCGAACCGGCCACCAGCCGGCTGCGATAGCTTTCGCATGTCTTGCGCGACCACACCCACATGCCCGTAAGCGTGCCGCCCACCAGCTGAAAGAAGATGCGCACCAGCGCTGGCCAGGCGCTCAGTTGCGGCGGCGGTGCGCAATCCTCCAGCGTGGAGCAGCTGGGCACCGCGTCCACGTAGCGCTCACAAAAGGCGGCCACGACGCCCGCCGCCGTTGGCAGGAAGAAGAGCAGCGAGAAGACCACAAAACGCTTGCGTATCTGCGCGAAACGCTGATGCGCCAGCGCCAGCGTCGGCTGCAGCTGCTGCTGCAGCGTGTGCAGCGAGCGGGAGGCGCGCAGCGTAAAATACAGGCCCAGGAGCAGCAGGGCCAGGGCAGGTAACTCCACAAATCCGGGCGCTGTGCACATGCCGGTCAGCTCGCTGGGACGCACACGCTCGAGCAGCAGGGCGGCAATGGGCGGCGCCAATGGCGGCACCCAGGCGAGCACATGGAACAGGCCGGAGCGCTTCTCGAGCGCCTCGCTGGACCACTTCTTGTGCGAGGACAGATAGAAGCAGAGCGCAAAGATTAGCCACCAGCTGGCCGCGCACAGGCTCAGGTACGAGGTGCTGATGTACGAGGCCAGGCAGGGCGGTGTCAACGCGCAAGGTGCGCGTCCCACCCGTCCCGGCTCCTGTTGCTGCTGCAGCAGGGCCAGGCTGCGCGCCTGATGGAACACAATGCGCTCCAGGTAGCACACGCTGAACAGATTGTAGCACAGGCAGAGGAACAGCACCGGACGCTCCGGATACCCAAAGCGTGTGGGCTCCGCCCAGAAGGTGACCAGTGCGAAGAGCGTCAGCACAAAGCAGACCGCGGACAGGCCCAGAATGAGGCTCTCCGTCAGCTTCTTCTGCTGCGTTGTGTGGAACGCGTCGCGCTGGCACTGTGGCAGGCACTCCTCGGGATTCAGCGGACTCAGGCTGAAGTTCTGCGGACATAGGCCGCCTAGGCTCGCCGCAGCGCCCAGGACGCCATTGCTTGCCGGCGACTTGCCCAGCTGCGAGGACATCTTCCAGGCCATCCAGGACCAGTACATTTGCTGCTGCTGCGGCGGTGGCTCTGCCGCTGCCGACTGCTCTGCGCCGACGCCGCCGGCAACACCGTCCGCGGCAGCGGCTTGTCCGCCCTCGCTGGCCGCCGCCTCCTGCGGTATTTGCATGCAGAGCTCGTGATTCTCCGGCTGCGGCAGCGAATCGCAGCTGAGGAACTGCGGCCACAGCTGCATCAGTTCCGGCGCCGCGTTTGCCGCGCACTCGCCCTTCACTGTCTCGCAGAGCGACTTGCAGGCGGTCACTGGGCGGGGCACATCCGGACTGCAGAGCGGAAACAGCGCGGAGCAGAGCAGAAAACGCGCTCGCCGCGAACAGCCCGACTCGATCAGAGGCAAAAGTTTGGCTATCTGCAAGAGACACGAGCAAGAAGAGCGAGAGAGAGGGGAGATTAGGTGATTGTTGGTATATCTAAAATAATTTAATAATACTTGTTAAAGAATGTAATTGATTTCAGTGTGGATGACGAGCAATGTGACAAGATCCTACTGGAAAGTCCAATAAGTAAATACATGTCTTTTATAAATTTGATTATATTTGTAATTTATTTAATGTTCATACAAATGCGTTTTCTAAATATGAATTGAATATATGTTTATTCAAATGGAAAACGGAAAAGAAAATTTCAATAAATTTTATCTGCTCATCCAGTTATCAAAATTCTCCTAGTCTATTTTTCTTAGTTGTTTTCTCCACGCCCTTTGATTCAAACTATTTGAAACTAACAAATTTTATGGCAATTTAGTGGGCAAGGAACTTGAAAGCCTGCCGGCATATAATTAGATCGAAATGCGCTGTTTGATAAGTAAAAAAAACAAAAAACCAAAAGAAGTTCGTGAAAAGCAAGCAAACAGACGGCAAATATTTGTGCAAAGTATACTCTGTTCTATTTTGTAGGCGAAACAAAAACAAAAAATCAGAAAAAATTTAAACAATAAAATTGTCGGCGTTCCCATTCACACCTCAGCCTGGACAGGGGCGGCGACGGCGGCGGCGGCGTCGTTGGCTTTGTTAATTGTTATTGTTGTTGTAATTGTTATTGTTGTTGTTGTTGTTGTAGTAGTTGCTGTTGTTCTTCATTGATGTCTATAATTTTATCTAATAAAAATGCAATAAAAATGTAGTCGCACGTAGTCGAGCTTTGTGCGTTTATCTCTTTGTTCTTTTGCCGACAGCCTCGACTAGTCAGAACAACAACAACAACAATCGTTAAACAATTGAAAATTGACAACAACAACAACAACAGCAAAAATGTAAAATATCTAATTGCATTTGTTTTGAATTTCTTTATCTAACAGTAAGACCTCTTTTGTCTCAAAACTCAACCAAAACCAAATTCGATTTTACTAGCTCTAACAATATTTCTTAACCCAATTTGTAGTTATAAAGCAATATATACAAAGTGCATTCATGTGTTGCATAATGTTCACATAAATTTACAATAAATAGATAAAAGTTATTGTTAACATACTGTAAGATATCGCATGTTAACCAACTGCTGTGCAGTTTTGGGCTCATATCTTAACAGCAGACTATTCTAAGCTATATGGTATATTGGAATGTATCACAAAGTGTTTAACTTTCACATAAGCAAAAGTTATTATTAACTTTATATGATATCGTGTGAGTAACATTCGTGTTTTATGTAAAGTAACATGACATTAACATTAACAGTGACAGTTCCATGCCCAAAGCTTAACAGTAGACCGAAAAGCTGCCCAAAAGTATATGACAAGCAGTTGAATTTGCGGAATTGCCAGTTCAGAAGTTAGACTCAATCTCAAGGCAACATTCTAACACTTGAGATCAAATTGACAAGAGCTTTGACAGGCACATGACAGAGTGATGATATTGCTTATGCGACTGTAGTCTGGTTTTGAGCGTAGGGTATTTTGAAGTCTGCTATTGCTGCAGATACTATTTGGCAGCATTGTTTAATTTTCCATTAGCTGGCAAATGTGTGGCTTGTGTGAAAATTAGCGACAAACTTCGCACATGCGATAGCCTGGTCATGGAGGTGAGTCAATATCGATATGGTCTGGCATTCCCAGGCGCGCAAGTGTTGAGTGGAATTGTTGGCTAATTACACGCAATGCAATCCGACTGGCTGCAAATGGAAACTGGTTGGAAAAACAGTTTCCGCAGCGTTTGAATCTGCGTTGCGGCTATTAATTGCCGGGCCTGAATCAACATCAATCGAAATAATCCGCAAAATGCGAAAAGAAAACAAAGGAAAAGAAATTATGATACATAATAATATAAAAGGCAAACGGTCCCCAGACATGTCCGTCAAATGATGACGATGACGATGACGAACCCTGAGTCCAGCCGAAGCATAAAACATTTATGAGTTTGCGGAATTTCCGACTAGACGGCCAAAAGGGTTTTGGATTTGGGCCCCGACTCGCTGTGGTTTTAAGCGCGTATCTCACAAAAAAAAGGAGAGAAAAAAAGGAGCAGCAGCAGCGGAAAAAAAAAAGACTGCATCAAATTAGTGAGACGTTTTCTCAGGAAAGAGCCCAAAAGGCTTAAAAGAGCCTCCAAACGGGCGCGCACTGTGCGTTTCGCATTGTGACTCCCAGTGCGGCACTTTGACATGCATTTGATGGGTTGACATGCGGTCCCAAGACCGACTCCAACTCCAACTTCGACTCCAACTCCAAATCCGACTCAGACGCTGACACCGACACCGACACCGATTCCTGACTTGACTGGGCGACCAACTTTTCGTGTTTCAGTTCAGCTTCAGTTTGTATTCAGCTGCCACAACTTTGGCTTTGCTCTGTTGTTGTTATTGTAGTTGCTGTTGATGTTGTTGTTGTTGCAGGTATAATTAAGGTACATTAGGGCAGTCAATAGCCACACAGAAGAGCCACACAACCACTCAACCGCCGCTGGGCATGTGGAACAGCGAATTAGGCACGCAATTTCCAATTTGTATACCCTTCAACCTTAAAAGATTCAAATATGCGTGATCCATACGACATTGTACACTATATGGAACATGTAATTATACATATATATATATTTATATGAAAGATGGAAAATACAAATTTATTAATTATAACAAACAGGGTATGTTATATTTAACAAATTAACACATTTAAATTGTTAATATTCAACTAATATTAGATTATATTTGTCATTTTTTATAAGTCTAATTTTTAATTTACTTTTTGTTAATTTAATTTTATTTGAATATTTTAAATATTTCAAATAATATATATTTTTAAAGGGGTTTTCAAGTCCACGAATATTACAAATATACGGGGTATTACAACGTCGAAAATATTTTTTGTATGCTACCTGTGAGGCACCCGCCTGTGAACTATTGTCAGATCGAGTGTGTCTATCTCGCTTGCACTCCCTGCCTCTTAACCTCTCTCGCTCTTTCTCTCCCTCTCTCTCTCTCTCTCTCTCTCTCTCTCTCTCTCTCTCTGCCTCTCTTTCCTGCGGTTGTCTATTATGACCGTAGGTTATAATAATTTAATGATGCTGCAGCCAGGCTTCAACAATGGCAACAAGTGTCTGGGCCTCATCATCATCGTCTTTATCATCATTATGGTCAGCGTCATAAGCCAGGCCAAAAACTGAAAGGCAATCAACCTAATAGACAGGCCAACCGCGTTTGCAGCCATAGAAAGAGACAAGCACACAAAGAGAGAGGCTTACAGTGAGCGAGTGAGAGAGAGAGAGAGAGAGAGAGCGAGAGATGAAGAGAGAGGGAAGAAGCGACTAGCTGGTCGGTACAAAAGCTCTGTAACGCTTTTAGGCCACAAACAAACGGTCGGCCAAAAGTAAGTGTCTGAAATGTGTTATTAATGCCGCTTTGTGCTGTTGCTGCAAAATGCAAAAGGGCAACTCGGCTTGGCCATATCGCCTGCCCCTACCCCTGCCCCTGCCCCTGCCCCGGCCTCAGTCCCTGCCACTGCCACTGCCTCATTCCCCCTACCAAACGACGAGGTTCGCGTCTGCGCATCGAATGCAATCTGCAACGCTTCGAGCATTTTTTGGCCACGCAGCCGCCGCAAAAAAGAGGCCGCAATTCGCTGCGCCGCGCCGACGCGACACCGTCGCGCACCCGACAAAAGCCAACAAATTCGATTTGCTTGACCATAGCCTACAATGAAGAATGTAGAAAGAGGGTGCCCAAAAAAAACCCAACATTTATGTACATAGCTCTGCCTAAAAACTCTGAAAATATAACTATTAATTGTAAAGAATAATATTGAAAACTTTATTATATATTTATACTGTAAAACCAAAAAAACTATATATTAAATATTACATTACATTTTAGCTGATCCCAAGGCTTAAAAATCATTTTATATCAATATTCTAACAGATATTCTAGATCTTAAACTCAAAGCTTGGATTTTATTAAATATATAGACTACATATAAATATATGGTAATATTTTAAGAAACACTTTAATAATATTTTTAAACATTCTTCAAAGTCATTTAGCTGAACGTATTCAAAAATATTCAGTTTCTATATTTCTATTTTCCCAATAATAACAAAACAAAACAAAACTGAACATTAATTTTTACTCTAAGATCCCAATAAGTTAAATTCTTTAAAACTCTATATAAAATATACTACCCATTGGAATCTTTTCAGAAAAGTATGAAAAAATTGATTTAATTCTTAAGCCAGTCAAGTCAAGTCAAGAATTCTCCAGAAATCATATCGATTAGAACAAAATAAAAATACATTTATCTATAGTTAATATAAACTAAACAAATGCAAAATCTAAAATGAAATAAAAACTTTTGTCGCCAATTTAATATCTCAAAAAATGCTTTTAAGCTTGGCGCGATTTAAAAAAATCGATCATGAAATTAACTTTTGTGTCATCGGGCTGTGTGTACGTCTGTATGTCTGTGTGTGCGTGTGTTAAATGAAAAAGTTATGCTTAATTTGTTTCAGCTAAAATTAACTTTATTTTTGACTCTAGGCATTTTTGGACTTCTTTGTCTCTATCGCTCTTTCTTTCGTTGCGTTTCGTTTCGGTTGGGGTTTTTTTCTTTATACTTTAGTACAGGGTGTTTTAATCAATATGATATCTCCTTCCATGATCCCCCAAAATTAAGAAACAGCGCAGCTTTCTAGTTAAAGTCTTGCACTGAACTTTTCATGATTGCAATTTTAAAGAAAATCGGACAACAGACACCGAGTAAATCACGAAAAAAGAGTGGGGACTTCTTTCTATGACAGCTTCGTGTAACCTGGAATAGGTTCATCTTTGGATTAAAGGGAGAATATATGTCGAAGGCGGCCGGATCGAGCCAATATATCATATAGCTATAGAAAGAATCGTTTTATAAACTAGTTTTTGTATAAAGAACATTTGTGTGCAGATATCTTGAGCTAACTTGGCAATTTACTATCAAGATCTTACTACTATATCGTAAAGCTCTACAGAAATAGTTTATCCAAATGCTTTTGTATTGGAAGATACCTTAAAGCTTGGCATACACTCTGGAGCTGACATACATATCTGCTAAGATGTATCAAGTCGAACTGAGACTACAAGGGCATTTCAACTTCGGTGCGACGGAGCTGTTCTTTCTCGTTTTTTAGCCGTTTCTGTTTGACTCGCGGCCATTCCATCAGTTTTTTTACACGCAGCCTGTTTCACACATTTTTTGTTGATTTTTTTTTTTACTTTTACGACGTCGCGAGCAAAGCTAAATAACATTTAATCTTGTTTCAATTTGATAATGTTTCAGCTCTCAGTCTCGGCGCTGGCTTGTTGCCCGGCCATGTTCACAATTCAATTACAAGCCAAAGAACAGCCACAACAACAACAACAACAACGAGCAGCAAGAGGCACAGTTGACACCTGAGCGTAAACGCAAACTTAATGATTTCTCGATTTTGATTAATGATTTGGCCGCAACGAAATCGAATCAAATGAAAGCAAAGCGAGGCAAAAGGCAAAGCATTAATGTTGCCCCATCGATCGAGCAATGTTGTTTTTATACCCTGAACCCATTAAAAATGGGTAAAAGGGGTATTATGTTTTTGTGCAAAATCCAAATGTATGTAACAGGCAGAAGGAAGCATCTCCGACCCCATAAAGTATATATATTCTTGATCAGCATTAATAGCCGAGTCGATCTAGCCATGTCCGTCTGTCTGTCCGTCCGTCCGTCCGTCCGTCCGTCCGTCCGTCCGTCCGTCCGTCCGTCCGTCCGTCCGTCCGTCCGTCCGTCCGTCCGTATGTATGAACGCAAGGATCTCAGAACCTATTAGAGCTAGAGACTTGAAATTTTAAATGTAGGTGCTCCTAGGTCCTACGCAGATCGAGTTTGTTTCCGATAATCGATAACTTGCCCCGTTTCCAAGTAATCGATAAAAATGTATATCGATATCCTGTTTTTTAAGCAATTTTGGTAAATAATAAGAGCTAGAGTTACCAAACTTGACATGTAGCTTCTAGAAAAGTATATATATATCGATTATCTTTCATTTTATACCTATCGCCACCTCCCCGCTACTCTCTATCTATAAGCGCGCGCTGCATTTGGTGTAGGAATATGAGGGTTCAGGGTATCCCCTAGTCGGGAGCTCCCGACTAGAACCTCTTACTTGTTGTAGTTGTTGTTGTTGCTGCGGCACTTGGCTTTGAATATTTGAAAGGAACAACAACAACAGCAGCAGCAGCCGACATTCACATTAAGCCATACATAAATATACACATATGTATATGTATCTACGTTAACGTATCTGTGTAGCTATGTGGCAACTGCGTCAACTGCGGCCGCAACTTGCCGCAACTGGCTACCTTGGCGGCATGTTCATTCATTAACGCTTAATGCCACTATCCAGGATCCTACGCGATCGCGTCGGCGACATTTAATGCGGCCAGACATCTGCATAATCTGCTCTTAAGTAATGGATTAATTTATAATTTTCTACGCTCCGCGTTTCCATTTCTACCTGCTGGCTGCCCGGCACCCGGCACCCATTCGGGGCATACAAATTATAGGCTTAAGCGCCAGGCAACTGGCAACTGGCAACTGGCAACTGGAAACTGAAACTTGCCACCAGTTGCTGCCCTCTTAAACTGGCCACACGGCTCTATTGCTGCCCCTGGCCCTGCCGCTGCCCCTGCACCTCAAATTTGTTAAGAGATTAGTTGGATGCACTTTAATGGGAACCAGCGGCAGTTGTCAGAGGCGTTGGGATCGCCTTCCCAAATGTGAAAAATCCTCAAATGATGTGTACTTTAGCATAGTATAATATGCAGTTATTGGAGGTGGAAATTCTACGGAGATATATTGTGGTATTTGATACTGTTGCCGGACTGCAATATATTATAATATATAGATAATTGATATCCCAAACGCTGGACAATTGTTAAGAAGAGCCCTGTTCATCAGGAAATAATGTAATATAACTGGGGCATGTAGTTTTTTATGAGTTGCAAACTTTAGAAAAGTTAATTGATATAATATACGATGTGTTTAAACCAGACTCTCTCTCAGAATCCGAACTCGAGCCCCAGGAAAGTGTATCCATATATAACCCTAGCCGAAGACCAAACTAGCTAAAGGTATTTTAGAAGTTAGTTCAAAAGTTATAGCAATATACTAACAAGTTAGTCAAATATACAATATCTAATTTATTTTCAGTGCTCAGTGTGCTGACGATCTGCCCAACCTAAACCACTTTAAAGAGAAAAAAAAAGGTTTTAAAATGAAGAGTTTATCGCATAGCTTAGTTTTAATACATGAATCAGATAATTTTCTGTACTCAGTAAACTGATCTTCTGCTAAAAACTCAAAAAAAAACAAGTAGCCCATTTAGTTAGAAATCTTTGTGTAAACAATGTGCCGCAGTTTGATAGCTATACAATTATGAATATACATTTGCCAACGTACTCAGATCTTAGAGCATAATAAAGCCAGCGATTGCCGCGTGGGTTAGGGAAATTTGTGTAAACAAACAAACTTTTTGCAAACATCAGAAACTTATTTTGTGCGCCGGTTTTCGACGAGTATCTGAACCAAGTTTGTTAAAAAGTATCTATAGATAGACCGACAGATGGTTAGGCTAGTCAGAAATAGATATAAATATATTTTATAAGGTCATCGCTGACCTGTCGGGACTCAAGTTCTGCAATTATTCGTGTATATAAAATGTTGAAGTATGAACATATATTTGGTTGGCAGCTCGGCGGAGCTACGTTCCCATCATTTGCTGCGTGACTGATTTCCATAATAATTATGCTAATGATCATTATAATGATAAGCATTATGATGATGCGTGATCTCTAATATCTCCGCTCGGCTATTTGAGCTTTCAGCGCCCGCCATTCATACATAGCTACGATGATGAGAAGACAGCTCGAACTATGAATGACTTGTGCATATGTGTGTGCGTGTGTGTGTGTGTGTGTGTGTATCTTTCAAGCACTTTTTGTTTCAGTTTCTTGTAGATGCATCTAGGCGGCGGCCTGTGGCAGTGGCCTCCACAAATTGCTCAGCTGCCACAAGTGACAAGTGTTGCAAAGTACCGCAAACTAAGCACTCACCAACACACACACACACACACACACACACAGCGATAGCTGGCTTAGATACTAAATCTTGAAGCTTGGCAGCAACTTGGCCGGCTCAAAGTCAAGTTTGGTCAGCCGACAAAAGCGTCGCTCACGATGTTCATTTTAGCAGGACGGCAGTGTTTTATCTTGTTGTCAGTTGTTGTTGTTGCTGTTGTTGTTGTTGTTGTTGTTGTTGTTGTCAGTGCATTATTTGATTTGCGCTTTATTTGATTTAGCTGCCCGCTCGCCATTTGATACGAGCTGACGGCCTGTGCGCAGTCAAAATCAGGCACACAGATCGACAGCCAGGGGGGGAATGGGTGAGAGGCGAGCTGAAGCGGGCGGGCGGGCGGCTGTTTGGGCGGTTGGTGGGGCTAAGCTGCCGCTTGGGTGCCGCTTTGGGGCGGCATCGGCGGCTTTGAAGTGCGCCAATTGATTTAATTTGCTTTGAAAGCGCTTGCAATTAGCGAATAGAGTTCGCTCTTCCAGCTACAAATGGAATACACTCAAAAAAAGTGTGGTACATTTGAGCAATATTTAATCATAAATTTAAAGAATTTCCCAATAACAGAACAATTTTGCTTGCTTGAAAAATTAAGTGTCTCCTATTAGGTAGAAAAGGGAGGAGAATCGAAAAGGATAAGTTATATTTTAATAAAAGCACAATCAGAACAGGCCAAAAGCCCAAAAATTGTATAATATATTATACATACTTGAAATATGTATATATTTATAACAAATCTCAACATATAAATATATTAAAACTATATTAAAATATAATTTATATTGTAATTAATCACAACATAACCCAAAAATTGTATTAAATAATAAATCACAAATCAATTTTAGTTTTTTGAGTGTACGAATATGAATATGAATACACGGCTCGAGTGCGCGTCCGGCCAGCTGCTGGAGAAGGAGAGGGAGAAGGAGAGGGAGACTGTATTTCGGCAACAGGTCAACGTGAGACGTGAATTTGGAGCTTTGTGTTGCCCGTCAGCGTTAATTTGCATAATTAAGACGCCGCCGCGTGACAACGATGCGATGATAAATCGAAGCCGCCGCCGCCGCCGCAGCGAAAAATAAAATAAACAATTAAAAAAAGGCAAAAGCCGCGATGACATCATATCGCGATCCCGAAACTGATAGATCTAAAGCAATCAGCTTGGCCTTTTGTATACGTAATTAGGCAGCTGATAGAGCAGCAAATGCAGTTGCAGCTCGCAGCTCGCAGTTCGCGGCATGCAACTGTCAACTGTGGCAACGGCCGGCATTGCCGACATATGAATGTCTTCTCACAATTAATTGACATTTTGACTGGCGACGATTGTCATTCAAAAGGCAAAGCATGGCAAAGCCCAATTGAAATGAAACGACGTTCTTCTAAAGCTCTTGCCAGGCTGCCTGGCAGCGGCAGGCTGGAATGCCACAAAGCTGCGGCCGCAGCAGAAAAAGGCTAGAAGGCTTAATGGCAGCTCCAGTGCTAGAGGCAGGCGAAATCCCATCGACAAACAGCATCGAGCACAGTGTGTGGCCACAAAACTAGAAACACTTGACATGCGCTTGCTGCAGCAACAAACTAATACCAGAGTAAGGCATATTAGCCATAAGTAAGCCGACTTAATACCCTGTAATATGCGAAATATTCTTGTTCAAGCAAAAACTTCGTTTTCGCCTTTTACATGCTTAATTAAAACTTTTCAGTTTTGAATTTAATTGAAGTAAATTATATAACACAGAAATAATTATATAAAAGTTAATCTCAATTTGCAAACGTTCCTTCCCATAGAAGTTATACCATAAAGAAGTCAAGTTTAAGATCATAGCATATTATAAGGTTAAGCCAGAGCTGCAAATCAGATAGATAGATAGATAAAGCTAATAGGCTGACTTTTATAGCTTTGAAACCATATTCTGGTTCAAACCTTCGTCTGTCATTTCTGCAAATAGATTAGGTTTGGCTTTTCTTTGGGCTCGGGCAACTGCTTCGGCTTAAAATGAAATTTAAATTGGATTTGGAATTGAATTAAACAACAACAACAATACTGGACTTGACCATATAGCTTGAGCTGATCGGGCATATATAAACTGTTATATAAGTCTGGCACATATAAAGCGTTTCTAAGCACACGAGCAGCTGCTGTAGCAAAGGCAGCCGCAACTGCAGCTCGTACTTGGATGCTGGCTTCGGAGTTTAGCAGCAGTTGCTTGGCATTGGCAGCAGTTAGACAAACAGTCAGCGACAGCGTCGGCTAATCTTTGGCAGAAATCTGCCAAAGCGGCTGCCAGGCCGACCGACAGACAGCTCAAAGGGGCCTCAACTCTGCGGCCTGCCAGCCGCTGGCAGTACATGAAAGCAATTGCGCGCACGCTACAGTTACAATTGAACGTCTCCGGGCATTGTATAGACGGGTTACGCGGAGCAGCAACAACAGCCCTGACCCAGCCACACACAAACACAGAACTGGACGCTGGTCGGGCTCTTTGCGCTCTGCTTAATGTATTCAATGCGAGTCTGCTGCACTTGCGTCGGACTGGCTGGCTGTTTGGCTGGCTGGCAGCTTGTCTCAGTTTTGGGGCTGACAATTTTGTCAGCTTCCAGACGCATGGATAAGCCGCCAAAATGTTGCCAAAAAAAGTAGTAAAACAACAGCAAAGGCAATAAAGAGCATGCGCATTGCAGCTGTTTTTTGTTTTAAGGCAGCGTGTCGCGCACTTGCCAGATGCCCCGCTGCGCGGTGGCAGCGGGTAGGGTGGGGTACTTATCTTTAGCCTGAGCAATTCACGCGAGCGCAGGCGCGCAGTTCAATTAACTTAATTGCCATGTAATTACGCGCAGCATAAGCAACAACAACTACAGCGACAACAACTCTGGCACAGTTCAACGTCATCTTCTGCCGCGGCGGCGTTCAGCATCCTGCTGCAAAACAAAAGACTTAAGACACAAACCTGCTGCGACGGCTGCTGCTGCTGCTGCGACTTTGCCTGCTTTTTGTTTTTCTGCTTTATTTTTTGTGTTTCAGGCCAACGCGGTTTTTGTTGTCGTCGTTGTCTGCATTGTTTTCATACCCTGCACTTGGGCAAATGCAGAAGGCGGCATAAGAAAATTGTGTCAATGTGCATGGCCAAGAGGCAGCAGGTTATGAAGCCAAGCTGATAGCTGTTTCCCATGTTAAGGCTATGTAGATCAGATCAGCTTAATATGGTATTATCTCTGATATCTCTGATTGATATTTGTCATCTTATTGAACTTCCAACTTTGCCTTTTAAAACATCTTTAATAGCCAGCATATGGATTTTGGGGTTTTTTGCTTCGAGTTCTGTGGCAATTGAACACTTTTGAAATATATATATCTGATATGGCTGAACCTTTAGACATATTATTGAGAATTTCATTTATTTCAGCGCCCTACAGGGCATCTGCCAGTCGACATCACGCGTTCTGATTGCCTGTGCGTTATATTTTGTATTTTTGTTTTTTCGCTCACCGGCATCGCATCGTTACTCTGACATTCCTGCCTGCCTTTTTCCCTGGTGCGGCATTTGAAAAACGTTGCTGCATTTTTTGCGTGCTTGTGCCTTGGGTCGTCGTCGTCGTTGTCGTCCAAGCCGGGCCAACTAATTGTTGTTGCCCGGCCTGAAAGCGGCAGCAACTGCGGCAGCGACTGCGACTGCGTTTGCCACAGCCAGTGGCAATGGCAACAGTTGCGCTGAATCTGCCTCTGCCTCTGCCTTTGGCTCCGGCTTCGGCTCTGGATCGGGGCAACCTTTTGTCAAAAATGTTTTCGTCAACATTGCGCTGTGCTTCATCATTATATCAAGTCGTTGGCAGAGTTATGCCGGCCATCGAATGACAAACGATCCATAGTTAACCATCGCACACACACACACACACACACACACAAGCGTGCGCACACACACACACACACGCCATTTGAACTGTCTGCGCCAAACTTCAAAGTCATTTGTCTATATGTAACTGATGCATCATGCCCAGGGCCCTCATAATTGTTGTTGTTGTTGTTGCTGCTGTTTTTGTTGTTGTTGTTGCTGCTGTTGTTGTTGCTGGTCGGCAGCACTCAAACATTTGACATTATCATAGCTAAGTCACCTCAAATGCCGCCCTGACATTCGCTGCGTCTTTCTTGCTTCTTCTACGAACGTTGCCCACATAATTACAATACAAATATATATGTATATATATATGTATATATATATGAAAACGTAAACTGGTAGCTTCTACTAACAACAACAACTTGGCGCTTGGCATTTCAGCGTCTGTCTGATAAGCGGCTCTTATCAAAACGCCGCCACGGATTAACTCTGGATGAGTTTTTCTTTGCTAAGAAACAACAACAACAGAGCTGAAAGCATTTTTTATGGACTGACTGTTGTTGTACAAAAAAAAAGAAGAAAAAAAACTGATAGCTGATAGCAATGCAAACACATTAAGTTTTTATCAAACAAAACAAAAATAAAAAAAGAAAAACAAAGCCTAATGCGGGAGTTGAGTAGAAAATTTGAAGGAAATAACAATTATAAATATTAAAATATATAACATATATCAAATAAATAATAATAATAATTAGAGCATTTCATAAATGAAATTTTGCATATTTTCTAAATATTTGATTTAATGTTGAAAATTGATAAGTTATATTTATATAATTCATTTTTATAATCAGCATTCCTCTAATAAAAAAATGTTTGCATGATAAAGGGCACAGTGTGTAAAACTTAATCTCTAATTTATCAACCCGAGCTGCCTTCAATGGACTTCGATTTGGGCATAATTCAAGCAAAGTCCACGCGGCTTAATTGCTTCAAAATATTCTGCATTGGGATAGGCTTCCGTTGGGCGAATATCATATTTGAGTATGGATTATAATACAATATTACAAAACAAAACAAGCTGAGATGAGCCTGAGTTTGCAATATGTAAGGGGTATTATTTCGTTCCTGTTTGCACTAGCTCGATTGTCTGTTTTCGTATGTGCACTTTGATGACATCACAGCGTTGCGCCTTAATCAGACGTCGACATGGGCATGGTCACGGTGGAAACTTTGATCGGGTTTGCATGGCACGTCTAGGAATCTATAATCTGCGTTTGGGTCTGCATTTTGAATATTATTAGTAAATATTTTTGCGCCTATTTCTTTAATTAAATTGTGAGCCAATCATGCCCAGATATGGGTAGACGTAGCTACGACTATATTGCTTTATATATATACATATAAATATCTGATACAGGCAGCGGTCTTTGGGGCAAATGATAAGCGGCATAATTGCCATAAACATTTATGGCACTTGGAAGGGGAATCTAGGGTTCTTCTCTTACTTGAACGTTGCTGTTTTTGTTTATCAAATTTTCAATGCAGCACGTCCCCCCCTCTGTCGTCCCTGTCTCCTGGTGCTAATTGCCACACTGCGCCCCCCTCTCCAACGAGCAATATGCCTAATGGGCCCTGATTTTGAAAATCAAACAATTTTATTGTCGCCATCGCATTCGCCTTCGACGTCGTCCACGTCCTCGCCGTCGTCGTCGTCGTCGTCGTCGTCGTCGTCTTCGTCTGCGTCTTTATGGTGCAAACTTTGCGGCCTTATGTGATGTGTGCTTATGCTGTCTGTGGGTTACCATTGGCATTCCACGCAAGTGTGAGTGGGGGACCGTTTTGGGCGGATTGCCGGCAATTCGGCTCTCAGATCTTCGCTGCGTCAGGGGCTAATGCCTTGTCCAAACACAGAGCCCAAACGCTGTTCAAATATTTACAATTACTTTACATAAACGCTAAAAAGCGCAACAGCTTGGCCCGAATGGGAGCCGGGGCCGGGACAGTTGCAGGGGGGACACTCTCCCTTGTTTGAGCACTCATCTGTCATATTTAAGGCACAAATCCGACTGCGACTGCGACTCCGAGTGTGACGGCGACTGCGACTGCGAGCGGGCCCATGGTTTTTTGTTTTTTTCTCTATTTTCTTTATCGGAGGCGATATGACAAACATGACAGCACGTAAGGCCGTCCCCCAACCCGCCCCACCTGCCCGTTGCAGCCGCCTGGGCCCCGCAGGCACGTGAAATGATAATGGACAAATAAAAATCTAGCAGGGGGGTAGGGGGCAGGTGGATAGGTGGGGAGGCTAGCTGCGTTGTGGCATAAACAAGTCAAGTCAAATAAATGCCAGATCTCTCCACATGCCATACCAGTGCTGCCCAAGCCCCCCGCCTGCTCGCGCTCCCGCCCCTTCAACAAACTTCCTCAATATTCCTACAGCTTATTTCGCTCCCTTTCATAACTCGTATTGCTGTCTCTGTCCCCCTGTTTACCCAGTGGGCGTTACGACCAAGTGCCGACAAAGTGCTCGTCAGCGGACAATTACAAGCAAATTAATTCAACGTGTGCTGCAACAACCCGAGCCCCAGCCCGCCCCAACGCCCCCCTACCCCTGGAACCTTAGCCTTAGTTTGGGCGCGAACCTCTCATAGATAAACATCAATCGAAACGCTGGAAATTTAATTGAAGAAGTTGGACACTTGTTGAAGTGGTCTATGAGAAAGGGGTGGTTGGTAAATGTAGGTGACGGGGGGCGAACGAGCCAGAGCGACAAAGCGAGAGAGAGAGAGAGAGAGAGAGGGAGAAACTTAACTCAATTTCAGCCAATATATTTGACCATATGTCCAAACAATGATATCAATAATTAATATTATTCCATACTATATAACGTCGACCAAGTTATATTGGTATATTATGGAATAATATATACCATAGAATAAAAGTTAATCTTAATACAATTACGTTTTTCTGTTCTACAATAAATGTAAATTAGTATTCCACTAGGGATATTAAGAAATATTCCTGAAAGAAACTATTTGGATAGCCAGATATAATATAAGACATATTCGAGCCCTAACAGATTAGAGTACTCATATTTATTGCGAGTAAGTATTTAAGGAACAATTCTAATGGAAAGTACTCATTCTACTTATTCTACACATTTTTCTCATTCAATGTGCCTCGATATGCTCTGTACTAGAATATTTTGGAGGAATAAAATTGGAATATTTTGGTTTAGGGATAAGTTAGTGTGTAAAATGCATTTGCATCTGGCCTCAAAGCTTTTGATGATTGTTCTTGTTGTAGTTTTTGTGGTTGTTGTTGCTGTTGTGGCTGTGGTGGTGGGTTTTTAGTTGGGCTTTTCTTTTGATTTCGATGTCTTTTGTGTTATTTCTATCCGTTTGCATTTGAAAACTCTTTGATCTGCTTTATGTGCTTCCGATTTAATTTCATTTTATTTCGTTTGCTGCTTACGTTTTTATTGCCCACTTGAAACATGTTCGACTTTTGTTTGAGATTCGTCTAAACACACACGCACGCACACATACGCATGCATAGACACACACACACACACACGCACAGAGATCATCTAAAAGGCAGCCGGCCCTGTGGCTGCAAAATTTTACATTTTGTTGATCTAAGCAGGCAAAGAGAGAACGAGAGAGTGAGAGAGAGAGAGCGTGTGTGAGAGAGTGGGAGAGACCGGCAGGGCGAGAGGTAGACAGACATCCATTTAGGGCACAAGATGAACATTTACAGCAGCGCCAGGCGCAGGCTGCGATAAGAAAGGCAAAGTAGGCGGCAACGCGGACCGAACGCCTCCAAAAAGAGAGACAAGCAATTGCAATGGGCGACTAGCAATTACCCTGCATACGCATAACAGAATTTGGCTTGGAAGAATGTTAAATATTTACGAGAAGTATGTATTTATATGCAATGACATACATATTTTCCAGGCACATACAAACTAATTAACTTTGCTTTGCAGTGCTTTGATCTATTTATTTTGTTGGGAACATAAAGAATTTCTTATGAATATACCACATATATATCTATTGCCAGACTGAAAACGGACATTGATAAATCACAAAAACATATTTATCGTTGTGGATCTTATTTATATATTAAATACTTTGATCTACTTGCGCTTTTAACCGAGTCTTATAAATGCCCTCTATAGTCGGTTCTAACAATTACATTTTGTATGTTAATTTTGCAGGGTATGGCGCAGTCGGCATAGGCAACTGGCGCGCAGATAAAGGCAAATGCAAAGAGCATCGGTGCGAGGCATAGTGCACAGTTTTATGGGTTTTTGGCGTCGCAGCAGCTGCAATCAGCCCCGGCCCTGCCCGGGCCCAGGCCGCTGCACTTAACGCCGCAGCATCCATTGACCAATGCCCAAAACGAGAAGCGCCGCATGGCCAGGGGCTTGGGCACGGGCAAGGGCAGAGGCAGGGGCGGGGGCAGCGGCATGAAATGCAAGATATTCTCAAAAGAGCCCGATGCCCATTCGGCGCTCGAGACCAGGCAAAAAGGTGTTAATGGACTCTGGCCAAAAGAAAGGCCCCGACCATGACCCCGACACCCGACTACCGTCTGGCGACCCCTGCAACGTTTGTCTACGCGTCGCACATTTCTCACTTCTTTCTTTCATTCTTTCGCTTCTTTCCTCCTCCTCCTCCTCCTCCTCTTCTTTCTTTCGCCTCGTCACAGGTCTCTAGATTTCCACTAAACGCTTTGCCCATTACCAGCGGCATTATCCGACTCAGGTTGTGCTTCTTCTTCTGCATTTGATGCTTCTTCTTTAGCTTTTTAGGCACGCACTCGCTTCGACTATTTCAATGGTAAATTATGGCCAAGATTGACGCTGACCTCAAATGCACTTACAGAAAAAAAAAAAATACGCTCAACTTTGGTTCCAGTTAACAATTTTTCTCTTATTTCGTCATTTTTTTTGTGTGCTTGTTTTTTGTTTTTTCCGCTTCTTATTTTTTTGTTTTTTTATCATTTTATCTGGAACATGCAAAGACGGCAGCGACGCCGACGCCGACGTCGACGTCGACGTCACTGATAGCGGCCAGCATTTTACATTGAAAAGCAATTAAATGTTTGCGGCTGTCGCTTCTCCAAAGTCTTTTGACTGATAACTTTGTTGTGCCTGTGCGCGTGTGTGTGTGTGTGTGTGTGTGTGTTTGCACTCTTGTCTAGATATGCGTAGAGTAGAGCAGTTCCCCAACGTTGGGCCACGCCAAGCAACAGACAGGCAGCCATCCCATAGATAATAGAGTCCTGAGCGGTTAGCATATGAAACGGACCAGGGGTACAGGAGTAGTATGTAGCGTATGTAGATTGGTATAGCAAAAGTCTTTGAATAACTGACGAGTGTCAGCCCAAAGCGGGACTTCATTGGGTACTTATGTTAAATTGTTACTTATCACAAGAGAAGTCTCGGAACTTGGCTAAAAATTAAGGGTTAAGCCTGGGTTAGCATGAAAGGGGATAGTTGATTGTTGCCAAAAATTTTGATAGTCTGAGCTGGCAATAAAGCTTTATAGCGTATTTGCTTTGATTTCTTTCATAATGGGAGCTGACAAAAAAAAAACTCGGAAACTAATGGAAATTTGGCTCAAAATTAGTTAAGCTGGGCCTAAAATGAAAATGAATATGGATAGTTTGACCGATCAATAGACTCTGTATTCTAACATATATTTCTTCGATTTCTTTCACAATCTTATACAATTCCTATTAGTACCCAGCGTACTGTATTATATTTTTGGAAAAGTTGAAAATATTTCTGAAAGCCGTGTTAATGCATAGAAATGAATTTCTTGAATTTTCTTAGAGTTATACATATTACTCAAGTCTCTAGTCGTGAAGTCCTCAAGTCCAGAAGTTCTTAATTTGCATAATGTTGCTTTTAAATTTTTAGTTAGTGATCTGATCTTGATCTTCCACAAAATCTCTTTATATGAAATGCCTAGTGATATATGCTCCATATTTATCTTGAGTTAGGTATTATTAAAAGACACTTTTCTACAGTTTCTACAAATACCAGGCTTAAGCTATTATTTGCGTTAACTAAAACATTATTATAATATAAACTTATCGAGTTCTTAGCTTAATAAAAGTTTAGTTCGATTTAAATAGAATTCTAATTGGATTAGGTGTCCGGAGACCCTGCTGTCATTATGAGCGCATTTCTTATTTCAATTTATAGTTTGGTGTTTGATTTGTTGTTGTTGATTTTGTTGTTGTTGTTGTTGTTTTTGATGCCTTATCTTTTGTACATCGCGAAACGACAAAGCCAAAACGAAAAGCCACAAAAACTATATGTGTGTACATAAAAAACAAAAAGAAGAAGCAAGAGCTGAAAGAAAAAAGTGGAGGCGCTTTGATGAGCTGCCGCCAGTTGGCCCGTCAACGTCAGAGCAACTGACACAACGTCAGCTTCGACTACGGCTCCAGCTCCAGCTCCAGCTCCAGCTCCAGTCATGTCCATATCTACAGTTACAGATCCGTCTATGTCCGCCTCTCCATCTCAGTCTCCGTCTCCGTCTTCGTCTCAAACGTCGCAGTCGGTTGACTTTCGCAATGGTTTGTGACTTTTTAACAATTTTTGGTTTTCGCACGTAAGCGTCAAGAATGGTTTTTATGGCCACACAAAAGTAACGCTTATCGTCACACAGGAATCGGGCACAAATGGTATGGGGGTGGGTGAGCAGGTGGGGGAGTTGCTTACCTGCAACTCAGCCTCCAGCTGATTGGTGTGACCGGCCAGATTAGGCAGTGCAGTCATATTGTAGCCGAGGCCCTGGCAGGCGGACACTGCGATGCGTTGGCATTGTAATCCATTGGAGCTGCCACCGTTGGCCGAGCTGCCCGCTGCCTGCGCCTGCCCGCTGCACTGCGTCAAGCCGGCGATCAGCGCCAGCAAGAGATTTGCTGCCAGCATTTGAAGGAATCAAGCTGAAAATCGCAGTCAACAATGGGATTCGTTTAGGCCTTATGCCGTATGCCTTGAGCCGTGTGCTCAAGCTCAAGATCAGGATCAGGATCAGGATCTGAATTTGGATCAGATTCACAATCAGTTTGGCCTCATTCTGCAGCCCACTAAGTTCACATGCGAATCTCTCACTCGCGATTGCTGCTGTTGTCAATAGCAGCAGAGCACGTGAAAAAAAAGTAAATCAAGAATTTAACACACGATATTATATTTAATAAATATCTTCTTTGAATTTTAAGCCGATTGTCAATGCACAAACACGCTCAAATTGTCGATTTTAAATGCGACTACAACGCGTCCACACTCCTCGATGTATTTACGTGGACTGAACGAGCCACAAACCGAACTGTTACTGTTGGGCAACAGAGCGAGCGGCTGAGAGCGCCAAACACAGGCGCATAACAGACTGAGAACAGCTGCGACTAAACTGAGCGCGCACAAGTAAAACAACATGCACGTACACAGAGAGAGAGAGAGTGAGTGAGTGAGAGCGTGAATACACGAATGCAGAGATGCCTGCAGTCAAGAGCGCTGTACAATTTGAATTTGTTTCGTTTCAGGTGTATTAAATATTTGCATTGTAACAAACACACATGTGTATGTAAGTGTGTAATTACCAACAATAATGAACACAATATGTTGATGTTAAGGCATATCCATAACATTTTGTTTACATTTATGTAAATGTATTACCAGTATGCAATCAAGTATGAATAGGAATAAAATAATATACGCAAACTTGGAGGTGTTTTAAATTATATAATTAAATTAAAGACAAATGTTTAGTTAATTGATTTATTTTGAAAATTGAGAATAGAATTATGTACAAATTTGAATATATACACAACATTAAAAATATTTATATATGTATAATAATATAATAATTGCCAATAAATTAAATGTTCCTCAAGATATTTAATATACTACCAATTATATAATTAAAGACAGCATAAGAAGACAACAAAAATTGTCAGTTTAGATACGCTAAAAAGCCATCAAATATTTAATTTATGTATAATTTCTATAATTTTTTAACTGATTTCAGTGAATGACTATTTAACTAATAATGCCATGGGATTTCAAATTTTCCAATGTTGATGATCGGTTATCTGTTCAATTAGTGTTGGACAATGAAATATAATTTGAAGAAAAAATGCACCGTTAGCTATTGTATTAAGCATCAATTTCTTGCTGAACTTACGAATGAAGATCACTGATTAGTGATTAGTGATCAGTGATCAGTGATCAATGATCAGTGATCGACAGATCGTTTTTTGGAAAGCTAACCCACCTGCTAGCGGCAACAGTGGCAGGTGAGCAACAGCGCTGCGTGGCACTCAAAGCGCCTTTGACTCGATCTTCAAGCCATGCCACATGGATCTTTTATCAGTGTGTGTGTGAGTCTGATTGGCTCCTTGCTCTTGGGGGGAATGGGAAATTTGATCGCACACACGACGAGCAGCGACCACAACAGCAACGATGACGACGACAAGGAGAACAGGAACGACATCAAACAAAACTGAAAGGTGGCCCCTGCAGCAAATGGTGGTGGTGCAGGAGGTCTGCAATGCCGCTGGTCGCGTGGGAGCGGCACGGCGAAGGGCGGAGGGGGGGTGAGCGGCACTTACTTACATTGAGCACCGCGACCTCCGCTTGCAGCAGCAACAGCCACGACGACGTCGGCGGCGTCGGCAATCTTTGATGTGCGCTTTGATTTCCGGCAGCGAGATAAGATTTTTTCTTACCCATTGCCCCTCTTCGCACCGCCTCGCGCACCGTATTGTTGCCCCCTCCGCCTCCCTTGTCTTTATGGGGTAGGGGCGGTGCGCAAAGCAGAAAATCGCAAATCAAAACGAATTGCAGCAAATTTTGCGCCCGGGACGGCGCATCAAACGCAGTTGGGCGAAGCGTTGCGAGATTTTTATCGCCGCAACTGCAAAAGGAGGCGTTGCACATGGCTGGCAACGATTGGTGGCAGCAACGGTTCTGCGGGGGCATGGCCAATGCCAATGCCAATGCCAATGTCGAGTAGCCTCTTCGTCTGGCCGGGCATAGAACTGCATAGATTGCACAAAAATGCAAAGCTGCCATCGCTGATCAATGGCAACGTGCAACACCTGTTGTTGCAAGCTCCGCGCTAGTTGCTGCCACGCTCAATTGGCAGCAAATCGGGGCGCACTTCCGCAGCGCTTACAAGTGCCCAACTGAGCTGAACTGAGCCGAGCTGAGCTGAGCTGCAGCCCGAAACCACTTTCAGCAAGATCTTTCAATTGTCATCAAGGCTAATGCCCATGTAAGCCCCCCCACCCCAGCTGCCGTTCTCACACACACTCACACACACACTTCAGTTGGCAGCAACAGAAGAGGCAGCAATAATACGGCTACTCAACTACTCTTGTCTCCGGATCCGTTGGCTCGTCCATTCTTTGTTTGTTGATTTTCAAAAATCTGCCGGTTGTTTGAACTTCGGGCATCAAAGGGGATCAATCCGGCTGGGGTCGTGTCGGCAAGCGCTACCCTATAATGGCTAATGTAAGCACTTACACTTGCCTTCCTCGGCTTCATCTTTTGTTTACAACTCATTCGCCGTCTCTGTCTATCTATATATCTATCTCCTTCTTTGCCTGTGTTTGTACTCTTTTCATTAAGTGCCTGTGCTGCACCCTATATAAATGCTGCCAGGCATCTAAGTTCGGACGATCGTTTTGCATTGTCTTCGGTTGCCTATCTATGCATTCAGTGCCTGGGGCTAAACACAGGTTTCTCTCGTAATGCCTACAATCATGCAACATGAGCATTTTAAGGGGTATGATACTTATATACATGCAGTTACAGCTATAAAAATACCCTAGAATTCTCCAACTGGTTAAAATGGCGTTACTTATCATTCGGCTGTTTATAACCATTTTCATATTCACATCAATTCAGCATATAGGGTATCTCCTATTCGAGCATATTAAGCATATTAAATTATTTAGAAGTTTAAGATATCTGTGGGACTCATATCTTTAAGATTTTGATCAAATGCTATCCAAATTCATCTGCTTAACCAGAGCCGTTTTTGAACCCGTACTGGTTTAAACCCGGAATTTAAATTCATATGTTACTGCAAATCGAGTCAAACCGGAAAATAAATTAACTTTTGAGCGAGATTCAGCCCAAAGTATCAATATATTTGGATCCAACAATTAGATATATCTACGTCTAGCAATATTTTCAGTAGAACGGGCAATTATAAATTTAAAATAAAGGTGTGATGAGTTTTTGATTATATAAAGACGAATGTACGTGAATATGAATATGATTAACCAAGGTTTGAACCAAGACTTGAGTTCAATGATGCGGAAAAGCAGCTTAACGAAGTGAAAAATAAGGAGTAGGTTCGAACAGTAAACCGAACCGGCGACAATTGCCTACGGAATCGGAGATCCATTAATTTATTTTTTAATTTATGTTTAATTTACACAAACGTGTAGACCTTACAGAAGTTAATAATAAAAGTAAATATAGCAAATAATAATAAGAATTAATAACAAAATTATAAATCTAAAATAATAGTAATTGATCTGAATCTGATTACTGTAGATCAATGTGAACTTGGACTATATCAAGTTTGCGATATAATTGCGACAGTAATTTTGTATTTGTATAGAGCAGACGCATATGTCGTGACTTGATCACGATCTACTTGTGATCAGTGATCAGTGATCAGCGATCAGCGATCAGTGATCGGAACTGTGACAAAGACGCGTTGCCAACTATTAAATCACGGCTTGGATCTTCAAAGAGTTCCGCACTGTCACCAGATGCCAAACAACAAACAACAAGCGACTGCATTTGCAGGTTGCTTCTGTCCCTGCCCCTGTCTCTGCATCCGACTGTGACCCCTCTCCCCTCGCCGCTCTTCGCTCACCCCTCTCCAACCCATATCCAGCTACATTTCAATCTCAAGTGGGCACTGCAACAATGTTTGCTCGGCTGCTGTCAACAGCGACGTCTCTTTGCATCTTGGCAGCGACCACGTCTCGTCTTTGCCCTCGTCTTCATCTTCATCAACGTCTTGTGGGTCTTGTGTTTGTGTGTTTTTTATACTCGTTCACATGGTAAAAAGAGTTTAATGGGTTTAAGGACTTCCCTAAACCTGGGTAAAAAAGCTATAATGTATTTGTGCAACCGTATGTAATAGGCAGAAGGAAGCAGCTCCGACCCCATAAAGTATAAATATTCTTAGACAACATCACTAGTCGAGTCGATCCAAGCATGTCCGTCCGTCTGTCAGTATGTATGAGTTCGTCGATCCCAGAGCCTCTGAAACACACAAAACAACACAACGTAGGTCCTGCTAGTTGCCGCGCAGTAGGAGCTCGTTTCCGATTATCAACAACTTAACCTGTTTCCAAGCAATCGATATCGAAAACCTGTTAAGCTATAGTCCAAAAATTTGTCAACTGGCTTCTAGAATAGTATATACAGATCAAGTAACTTTCATTTTCTAACGTCCGTGCCCTCCTCCACAGAGAGAGAGCTGCATTTGGTGAAGGCACAAGAAGGTTTAAGGTATCTGCCACTCCCAAGAACGTCTCATATATCCACATCTACAGTTTTGCAGCTAGATTGAGACAACTTGGAATGCAAATACCTGATGAACTCCTCCATAGATCGCTGCGTTCTTGAGCTGTGAACGGGTATGGGGCAGTCGGTTAAAGCCGCCCGCAACATGCTTGCTTGTGGCTTGTCTTTGGCTTTTTCTGTGTGCTGTGTGCGGCTTGAAAGAGTTTGGCTCTTGATTTGTTTGCTTGGCCATATTTGCGCTTTTCCAATTGCCATTTGGCATGGATTTCCACCAGCATTTTCCACACCGTTTCACCAGTCGCAGTCGCAGTCACAGTCGCAGTCGCAGTGCCCGGTGCCAGTTCCATAAAGCGTCTGATGATGTTGACAATCCATGGATGAAGCACTCCCTTTCTTTAGTCGCCGGCGCCTTTTGCCGTTTGCCGCTGGCTGCTTTTTGGTTTTTATTTTTGTTGTAGTTTTTTTTTTGCACAGTTTTTTGTTGTTGTGCCATTAACTAGTTTTCTGGTCGGCTGAGTTCAAAAGCGCTTATTAATCTGTGGTACTTGTGTTTAGTGCTTTTAAATATGCTTTGAGTACTTTATTTTAGTATGCTTGATGTTTTACCGACGCTGCAAGTCACGATGTTTGCTTATGCTCTCCGCTCTCCGCTCTCCACTCGCCACTCTCTACTCGCGACTCTCCACTCTCCACTCTCTCTCGATCAACCCAACTGGCATCGATTCCGGCTCGCTCATCCCGGACCCCACAATTGGACAGCTGGATGGATGGCCGGGTCGGTTGGCTGCCCCCAAACTGGCGCCCGCTTGCAATTTAATATGTGTGCCGTCAGGGGGAGGGGGGTGCGCTGTTTGCAGTGGGGGGCTGGCGGGGGTGGATGGTTGTCGCAGGTAGGCAGGCCCATATCAACAGCAACTTTTGCTGAAGCCATAGAATTAATGCGATAATTACAATGCAAGAATCATTCCAAACAGTGGCCAAGGCGAGGCTCTTGCAGCTACTCAGGAGCGTACGCTGAGCGTGTGAATTACCGCAGCTCTAAGCCAAACAGCCAGACAACAATAACAACAAGTACAACAACAACTACTACGACAACGACAACAGTATTAACAACGACAGCGACAACAACGACATTGGCCCCCCCGGCATGGACATTGGGGCATCTAAAGTTACGCTGCGTGCACTGGGCATGGTCTAGGGATTGGGATTAGAACAGAGCATAAAGCGGAATGGAAAGTGTCTCCGTTGTTGTTGTTGTTGTTATTGTTGTTGTTGCCACACGTACTTAACAAATGTGTTGTATTCCAATGTGTCTGGCGGTGTGACAATCAGATATGCACACACAGTCCAGCACATAAGTATTGCCACAATTTTCAAAAGATAGCATAAAATAATCTTAGAGTAACAAACATAATGATAATAAAAACAATAAAAATGATAGTATCAATAATAATAATAATAATAAAAAGTATTTAAAAAATGGAGAGGTCAATAAAATAATAATAATCATTCAAATATTAATAAAAGAACAGATTTATCAATAGATAATATCTGGTGATTTGTCAGGCATATAATCTGAACCCTTTATCATGTCTAGCTTTACAGAAGTATGTCTATATATATATTGTAAACTTTAAATCTGAAACTCCGTTCACATGGATAGATGTTGCATACAACCTATATTTTCTCTCCTTTTACTTTGTGTACGTGTATAAATATAGCTGAAAATATTATTATAGATTGCCTCTTTACATAGTCACGAAAACACTTTAGTGAGCTGCTTTTCTCGACTTATTCAAATTAGTGTTGATCGATAAAGTTTTAAAAGTTTGATTGTCTCATGATTAATTTCGACAAAATATAAACCTACTGTGTCAATACTTATGCCGAGCACTGTACGCAGTTGTCTATGTGAGATCGGGTCTGCTACTTCAGTTACACAAACGCCTGCCGCATGTTCTGTCTGAACTCAGCTGACAACCAGATAGATGTTTCTACAGGCAGTTACGAAAGTTACGAATAACTAGTCTTGAGTAATTGGTATAAGAAAATAAAATATGTCCTAGCATGAGCCAGGATATACCATATATCTAGATTGTACCTAGATTGAGATCAGCTTATTAAGATGGTTCGTTATATTTATGTTAGTTCAGATAACAACTCTTTGCTCCCTCGACCCTATTTGAGATCTAGATAATAAACAATCGAGTATAATCCAATTCCAATCCAAATTTGGCTTACAAAGGAGGGCCTTTTAGTGTTATCCGGAACAGGTATAATAGTCTGGCACCAATATCTAACATACAATTGGTTGCCTTGTCTTCGCTCTGCTCAACAATTCTGTGAGCTGTGCCTTTGTTCCGCTACAAATTTAGCAGGCGATTACCCACACAATTGGCCCGGGAGCGTATAATAGAGCCAATTGAAACTGATACGCCAGACGGACGAACTATCGGACGGACAGGCAGGTAACGGAGCCTGGCGCTTGCCAGGATATCACAGGATATGCGCACAACAACAACGCCAACAAAGGCCACTCAACCCGAACAAAAAAAAACAGTAAAAAAATAAAGCACAAATATAATAAAAACTCATGACAGCACAAGAAAAAAAGGAAGAAAAAAATAATCGCTTGCGTGGACATTTGTCTAGAAGAGTCTTGGTTGGCGCGCCAAAAATAATTTGCCATATCCTGCGCACAAAATTAAGAAACTCAAAGAAAAATGAAATAAAAAACGATTAAATAAGCTCGCAACGAATACCAAATACACTGCACTGAATTGTCATATCACATCATATCACATCATATCATATCATATCATATCATATCATATCATATCATATCATATCATATCATATCATATCATATCATATCATATCATATCATATCATATCATATCATATCATATCATATCATATCATATCATACCATATCATATCATGTCATATTATCATATTATTTGATTGATGCATTCAAAGTTGAGATATTCTAAGCTTACATCAGAAGCAAGGTTTAATATGCCTTCTATTGACAAAGGTTTTATAGCTACAACTTTACATCAAAAACTATGAATGTGTAGAATATCTTATAAGATATGACTGTCAGATACATTAGTAAAAGTTAATTGAATCAAAAGGAAATGGGATATGAGAAATACAGAACCTAAAAAAATCAATATAAAAGTTAGTTAAAAGTTTAAAAGAATTTTTTAAAAACCTGACACATTGCTCAAAAGAAACTTTAAATATGCACGCTTAGCAGCCGATTCTTAAGATAACAGATAACTTAAGATCTCAAAATCTTTCAAAGAGCTCTTTCGAAATGGTTGAATTTTCCAAAAAACACTTCTTAAATGTATTTTTACAAGAAAATTTGTAAGCAAATAAGTAGCATGCAACTGTTTTCCAGCAATTTTCCTATATTTTCTATAATCCTCAAAAATCCTCTTTTTGATGTGCCTTTATATGACATAAGCGAACTAAACTGAAGGCTAGACCAGCAGATACATATACATATATAAGAGAATTGGAGCTGAAAGATATATCTATATATGTGCTGCTCAAGAAAGTGGCTATGCCCGCTGTGAAGGGTATACAAGTAACCCATCATCAGCGGCGGCATCGGCGAAAGATCAAAGATTCTGGGGTGCTAATAAAGTTGCCGGGGCAGAGGCGCAGCGCTTCAAATGCTGTTATTGTTGTTGTCTGCGGGAGCGATGTGTGTAGGTGCTAATTTAGCGACCCCCCGCACAAGCCCTCAAAGCAGCGACGTCGACAGCGATGGCAACGGCGACTGCGACTGCGACTGCGAACTGGCGGCTGGCTGCTGGATTCTGTCGGCGACGCCCAGCGACGATGGGTTGGCAAAAGATTTGCATTTTCGAAAGAAATAAACTTCAGATAAGAAACTAAATGTCAAAATTATCTACACACATGAATTGAACGCATTAAAAGGAGGACGTTAACGTCAATGTGGCTCTGCTTGGGGCCCTATGTGGCGATGGGGTTGGGCTCGAGGATGGGCCTGAGGCTGGCACTGGCATAGGCGGCTTTGAGCCTTGTGAGCGGCGGGCAGCCAGAGTGCAAATATGTGTAGGCAAAAAGACTTCCAGACGGCAACAACAACAGCAAGTGTGCGGCAGTCGGGTGTGAGCGACTCGGGCATACCCTGTGCCCAGCGAACTTTTCTTCGATACTCACAAGAGCACACATGCTGCTAATGTGCTTCTTCTCCTGCCCCCACACTTTGGGAAATACATTCTTGATTTTTTTTTTTCATTTTAAGCTGAAAGCAAAGCAGAGAGCTAAACGAAAATCTAATTTTTCTGGATTCGGACCCTATATGTCTATCAATTTTGATATGATAAGTTTAAAATTTATGAAAATCTTATTTGTGAGACAATGAGACAGACACAGGAGAGCTAGATACTTTATGGGGCGGAGATGCTACCTTCTGCCTTTTACATACATGTTCACAAAGCCATTATACCCTATTCATAGTGTTTGCTATGTGTACAGGGTATAACAACAAGCGCTGAACGGCTGACTGCCTCGCCTTACCTCGAGATGCCAAAGTGCATCGGGCAGTAAAATGCAGAAAATTGAAACTGGCTTTTAATGAAACGAAAGCGCCGCGCAGTCGCGATTGCAGCAGGCCAGGAGATGCGGATGGGGGAGAGAGAGCGAGAGGCGGATGCGTCAGCAGATCAAGAGGAGAACACAAAGAGTCAATTAATTAGTAGATGGAGCCATGATTATCGCTATATTAACATTGCAATGCACTGCATCAGAAAACTTGGCCCGCAGCAACGAACGGCCGCAACTTGGGGCAAGTCAGTCGGCCATTTACTTAAGATAACGCACGTGTGGCAGCGGGGCAGCGGGGCATCGCGGCAGCGTGGCAGAGTGGCAGCTGCAGCCAGAAGGCATCAAATGGCAATCGACGTAGCTGAAGATTAAGCTGCAGTCGAAGCTGCAGCTGGACAGCGAGCGGGGCGTTCATTAAATGATAACAACGGGCGGCGGCAACAAGCAACAAGACGGCAAATGCAATTGTTGCCGCACAGTGATAAGGCCAAGAGAGTGGCACAAACGGAGCGATAGAGGCGCTCCTTTGAGCCGCCGCCCGGCGCACAGGTAGACGCGACGCGGAGCTGCACTAATTTATTGAAATTGTGCGCCGAGTCCAATTTAAATTCATTTGAGGCCATGCAACTGGGGATGAAGATGAACGGCACTCAACGCGGCTCGCTGTGGCAGCAACTTCTGCTGCATCATTTCCAGGAACTGTGTGCCACACAACTGAAGCTGAGGCCTGAGCTGAGACGCTGCCGTCTCCGATGTGGGTGCCACCGAAGCGAGTTGTAATAAAAGAAAAATGAAAACAACTGCAACAAACTGACGAGCGGCTGGACGCGGTTGCATGTGGCCAACAGAAGCTGTAAATGGAATATGATTTAAATACACGCAATCCTCGAGGCGCCACAGCGGTCCCAGCCAACAGCCAACAGCTCCGGCCAGCCCATGTTGCATATGCAGCGTAATTTATAGCGCAATTTGGCCAAGAACAACAGCGGAGCGGCAATAAACCAGAAAGCAGAGCGAAGAAAACGTCGTAAGCCCGACCATTAAATACCCTTAAGTCTTTCAATCAAACATCTCCAGCAGGTTGACGGTGCATTGACATAATCTAGCCTAACCTTACCTAACCTGACTTAACCTAACCTAGCCCAACATAACAGTTCTAAGTCGTATCAAAGTCGGGTTTGAACCGTGCAGGTTCGAGCCCAGAATTCCAATTTATTCCTTTGTACAAACCAAGACCTAACCCGAAACATATTCTTTATCAAAAATCTTTTAAGGAAGTCTCCGCCCCAAAGCATAAATAATTTTGTAATTTAATTTTATCCAACCATATTTAATCATTGGGCACACACATTTCATGGCATAGTTAACATAACCACAGTTAGGGCATCAAAGGAAGAGAAATTGCATACATGTTGCATCAGACCAGACAGAATTTTGCCAATTGAAAATGGTTTTTAATTGTGGTTTATTGATCGTTTATCAACAGATATTTCATTGCCTCAAGGCAGCTTAGTATGCAGTTAAATACGACAGAGGACATTAGCATTGGGTCGGCAAGTAAAAATATGAGAAACTCTGAGAGTTTTGTGTTCACATCAATCGGTTTATCTCAAGTAAATTCCCTACATGTCTTAAATACCAGATAAAACTGTTATACTGTCATGCTTAATCCAATTATGCAAACTCTTTTAATAGGTTCTTTTTTACTTAACATAATTCAAGCATTAGTTGATCTCAAGAAAGGTTCGTACTAGACTAACATAAAGTGTGGCTCAGACCCAAAGCATTATCTGACTCACCTCACATAGTCCTTCACAAAGTCGGTTGGGTAACCTAGACAAACGAGCAGCACTGTGGCTTGGGCCCGGCTTCTTCTTCTTCTGCAATCGCATGTGAGTGCTTAAGTAATAAAATTGAGAAATTCTAATGAGTCACAAAAAAACCGTAAACCACCAAATTGGCCAGCTAACTAGACAATCAGCGTGTGCCGAGAATTTTCTACATCAGGCTAAATCGCAGCCGAGTCAGAGCTGGGAGAAAAATCTATCCACGGCCTAATTGGGCTATAAAACAGTTTAATAAGTCGGGCAGTCCAGAACAGGCCTCTCGCTCACTTGGCTATAACCATTTCAGGAAAATGTGGATTTATTCACGTTTAGCCTTGGGGCATATATTTTTCCCATAATATTTATATTTCCCAATTAGAAGTTGCATACTGGTTTTTACATTAATTGAATTGAGTTCGAAGCCTGATTTGCCACATTTTTTCCAATTCAAATATAAATTATATAGTAAACCATATACCTTTTTGAATATGGTTTAAGTTCCTCTGTTCTTTATGCAACTAACCCGGATACAGGTTCGGCTCATGCTATATTCAAACTTTTTATTCGCGGTTCAAACCGTTGGTTCAAACCGGGTCCTTGCTTTACATAGGTCACACTTATACTCGAGTTTTTAAAACCATATTAAACTGGCCACAATATTTTGAAAGTTTAATAAAAAATATCAGAGGTAGCCTCCAAACAAACACCATAAACCTGAGGGCCCAGGCACAGGGCGCATGAGTCTCAGCCAACTCAGCAGCTATTAAGTAAAAAGAAGAAGCAATACACGATACCTCGTGTTCGGGAGAGAAGAATCCATTCATTATCACATACCTTTTGTTATATACTGAAGAATGATTGGTCTTGATCAAGAATATATATATACATATATATGCATACATTGATATTTAAATATATTTAAATGAATACATATATATATTAATACAGGGTATAAAAAAAAAAAACTTCTACTAACCTGCACATTGCATGCACATAATGAAGATGATGATGCGGCTGAGGATGCGGCCAGAAGAGAGCGAGCGGACGGGAGGACAGGCGGACAGGCGGACGAGCGGAGGAAGAGCCAAACGGCAGCCGCCGTCCAGGAATCGATTTACGTCTTCTGCGAAATATTCATTACAGCAAATTTGTACTGGGAACCGTGAAGGGATGGGGCTTCGAGCTGTGGACTGGGAATGGCTTTGGGATTGGCAGAGGAAAGATGAATGTAAATTCTTTCCCTCTCTCTCTGTCTCTCTTACTCTGCTACTCTCTGGCCTGGCATGACTTGCTGTGTCCAATGCGGGCAACATTTTCTTAACTTTTTTTTGCGAAATTATCTTTGATGTTATTATGCATTATGGGACTTTAATGTGCACAGTTCCTGTGTCTTCTTGCATTTAATTTGAGGTACGTTTGTGTGTGTGTCTGTGTGTGGATGTATGTTGGCAGAAGGTGCCATTGTCGGAACTGGGACAGGTGTTCGGGGAGTATTTGTACACAAAACATTATTGGGCAATTACTATGAGCGGAGGGACGCAGAACCTCTTGAGGAATTTTCACCCAAGGAAAAACTAAAGCTACCAGTTGCGATGATCTCAAAGATAATAATGATAATAATGATGATAATACTGATGACGACTCAATTCAAGCAAATTAAGCGAACGGACAGAATGACGGACAGACAGAGCCCGACCGGCCGACCGGCCGACGGACTGACAGACAGACAGTCGGGAAGACAAAGGGATTGGAACGAAATGGGACCGATCCGCAGCATCGAGACCCAACTCAAAATTGAATGCACGTTTTTTCTTTTTTTTTTGGTCTGCATCTCTCATCTCTTTTGCTTTGCGTATACCTGTTTCAGCTTTGGGGAGCGTTTTTATGGTCTTCGTCGCGGCAGCCACATAAAATATTGCCCTGAAGGGCGGTACAATTTTGATGCATTTACAACATTCAGGGTGTTGGTAATTATAGGGAGTTTATGTCTGGAAGTTTTCTTTATGATAGGGTTTTCAATATCAAGTTTCTTTTGTATTCTTAGTGCTCTTCGCTGTTGTTGTGGCTGTTGCATATTCGCCTTTGATTGCTGAATTAAGTTGACTGACTCAAGGTTTTTGGGTTGACTCACTTAGTTGGCCAAGAATACCCAATCCAGGAGAACTGATAAGTTTGGTCTTGAATGATTTATTCATATCAATGTGTGCTAGAAGTGCAAGAGAGAAAAATATCAACGAAGATTGCCTGAAGCTCCTTGAAACACTTTTTAAAAAGAAAAAAAACAAACTTCAAAACATTTGTTTTTCTAAACTTTTGTCTATTCCACAAAATCATGCTCTCACTTAAAATCAAGCATGCTTGCAAGTGTGCATAAATGCTTCGAAAATGGTTTATTATTTTAACATTTTAAAATGCGCGCTCATGTAGATATCGATGTGCGTTTTCGACCGACCGCCACGTTCGATAACATAGCTGTCATTGCGTCATATCGATGCCTCAGCACTTCGCAGTGAGTAGCATCGATTGAATATGGTTGCATTTCGTTGCAAAATCGATTTTATTGTTCCGATGTTTTCTTTTACATATTAAATGCGAATGCGAACGCAGTTCAAGCTCACGTTTTTTTTTTGTTTGCCTGGTGTTTACGAAGTGGTTAGGCGCAAATCTACCAAAACGATAGAATAATTGATGTTCAACGCATATAGCAAAATCTAACTCAAGGTAATTCAACAAAAACGACCCATCGGACAGACGATGAGTTAGCAAAAATCTGTGTGTGGCAACTGGACTTGGGGGCAACAAAAATCGTAACCATTCTGCCTATCCTGTCTCGACTGCATGCGCGCGTGTATGTGTAGTGTGTGTGTGTGTGTGTGTGTGTGTCGTTTGCGCGCACGCTTGTATGTGTTTTTGTTGTATATATTGTTAAAAATTCGGTTGAGTGTCCCCGCGATTCCAGTGTGTGCTGTTTTATAGCAGCTGCATTGTTGCGTGGCTCACACGACAGACAACACAAACACAAAGACAAACACGAAGCACAACAATGCTCCGACGGGGACGTCGATTGCTGCTGCTGCTGCTGCTGCTGCCCAATATGGCAGCGCATGAACTTAAACTTAACCTCAAACAGCAACGCTAGCTGCTGTCGGAGGCGCTGCGTGCCATTGGACGTGCGTCAAAGATTTGACCCCAGTATTAATAAAAAATAAAAATAAAAAATATATATATATATGTATAAAATTAAAATATTATACTGGAGGCAGCCCCCCTTCACACGCCGGACTGCAAGTCAGCCCTAATTTAGAGCACCTTCGCACGTACAAACAACCACAACACACACAACAAACATAACTGTTTTCGGCTTGCCGAAGTTTAAACACCCTTCCATGAAGACTAAGCTAGTTGAAACTTAGGGCATTCTTAGCAGCACAGCTGCAAATTAAACAAATATTGTATTAATTTATTTTCAAATGAGCATAAAAGAAACATGAGGAGACTATAATTCCTATCTATACGAACTGTCGGTCAAAAATTAAGTTCTTGTATAAACCTCCTTTTCTCATCAGAATGATTGCCTATCTGTTGGGTTGTTTAATCCAAAACAAAGCGAACATTGTTTGCTCTGTTCCCATTTGGAAAGTGTTTCCGTAGCAACGTTCTATTTACATCCAAAACATTCACTTCCTAATGAAGCTTATTGAAGTACATGAACTTGATATGAACTTGCATATCTGTCAGGCGTTACAAACTCTTTGTTATAATTATAATAACGCACCCCAGTTAGGGTGTCGCACACAACAAAGAGGGCCAATTGCTAGCCGATGTCAAATCGACGTCAAATCAGTTTAAAATCCATATCAGAATTTGTAATCAGTCATCGCAAACGTAAAACGTAGACAAAGCAGAAACAACATTTAAATAAACTGGGAATCGCTGTGCTCTGAAAAGTGCTCAATGGAGAACCGAGTACGCAATTGTTATAACAACAAAAACAACAGCAAAACAACTGCCAGCGATAATAGCAATAACAACAATAGCCAAATCATAGAGAAGAGCGAGAGCACCAGAGCAAGATTCCCCTACTCCGTATACCACTATTTGGAGCGAACGATACGAGCAGTGGTGCTGCTCGTCGCCCGTGTTCTAGCTACAGTCTACTCCTATTCGATTTCAGTGCGAGTCACCAGGGAGACTAGACGGCCGCTGGGTCAGTTGAGGAACCGCAACAGCTGCAGCGGCATCATGGTCAAGAAGCGTCAAACTGACGCGCAGGAGGGCACCAGCTCGACAGACTCCGGCGAGGAGGAGCTGATGAATGGACATGCCGGTGCTGGGAGCGCCGCAACAGTTTGCCAGCACATTAAGAAGGCTGTCGACACGACACGCCTCCGCCGCCAGCTCAAAGCCACAGGTCTGCTCTACGAGTGCCAGCTGTGCCAGAAACTCAATCTCCCCAATGGCACTGGTGGCGATTCCACGGACTGTGAATACGACAACACTCTCTGGCTGTGCCTCAAGTGCGGCACACAGTTGTGCGGCCGTCAGCGCAACGAGCACGCACTGCAGCACTTTAAGGTAAGAGGAGTCGCAATCCTGATCCTATTCTGGCCTAATTTCGCCTTCCTTTCTTTCAATTTACAGAAACCGCACTCGGACTCGCATGCACTGGCATTGAATACGCGCTCTTTTAAGATCTGGTGCTACGAATGTGACAACGAGGTGCCCGCCAATTCGCGCAAGAATCTGCTCGAGTGCGTCGAGCTGGTGAAGCGTCTGGCCCAGAAACCGCCCACAGCTGTGGCCAATGCAAAAGCAGAGGCGCAGCCAACAATTAACAACATTCAGTACAAAATAATGTCTAGTATGGAGCATCTAAGCCCCATTGTGCCCATGACTGGCGGCAAACAGATCTCACTGCCAGCGAATGCCAATGGCGGCAATGGGGCCATACCGCTGCCACCACCGCCGCCGCCACCAACCGGCATTGGCTCAGTGCCGGGCATGGCTAAGCGTGTGCTGGACAAGCGCGCCATTTACCAGTCGGTGGCGGCGGCTACACAGGCTGCTCCATCGCTGGCCAGTCCAGAGCTAGATCGTTTGCCACGCGTGCGTGGCCTCACCAATCTGGGCAACACTTGCTTCTTTAATGCCGTCATGCAGTGTCTGGCACAGACACCGTTTCTGTTAGCCGTTCTCAAGGAGCTGGCCGAGCCCGGAGAGCAGTAAGTGCATACATACTAACACGTACAGCCACACACACAAACACATTTATTAATTGTGGCCATTTTGTAGGTTTGTGCTGCCCGGCGGCACATTCAACTTTAAGGATAAGGGCGACATTGAACTGCCTATGATAAAGGGCACGCTCTCTTCGTGGGGCAATCTGACTGCGGCCCTTGCCAACGCACTGGAGGAACTGCAGTCCGGCGGCGGTGTTTTTACGCCCAGCAAGCTCTTTGACAAGCTGTGCGCCAAATGTCCACAGTTTACTGGCGGTGATCAGCACGACGCCCATGAGCTGCTGCGTCAACTGCTGGAAAGCGTACGCTCCGAGGATTTAAAGCGCTACCAGCGTGTCATCTTGCAGAATCTTGGATATAAGGATCAGGATATTAACAGCGTGTCTGAGGAGCTGCGCCAGAAGTGCAAGATCTATGGCAATCAGGCAGCCGATCGCATACTGCGCCCGGAACAAGTGTTTCGCGGTTTTCTTGTCTCGACGCTGACCTGTCAGGATTGCTTTAACGTCTCTTCGCGTCACGAGTACTTTCTGGACATGTCGCTGCCCGTGGCAGTCGAGAAGCCGCAGCCACCGCAGCGTCGCAAAACTAGTCCCGAGAACTCGCCTGCCTCTGCTCTCAACAGTAGTTACACCAAGCTCAGCAACGGCGAGACGGATGTGGGCTTGACATCGCCTCCGTTCTATCTACACGCTGACGGGCAGGAACCGTTGGGGCCCTCCAAGGCACAGGTGAAGAAGGAGAAGGAGCGCGAGCGCAAGGCCAAACGGGCTGCCAAACACCAGCGCACCAAACAAGCCCAAAAGCTATCCCTCAAGCTGAACATTAACGATGAGTCTAACGGCGGCGGTGGCGGTGGTGATGGTGACGCCGATGTTGATCAGCAACCCGGTAGTGGCGATGGCCAGGGACAAGTGCAGCCACTGTCTGCCGATACCGATGGCGAGAAGACACGCTCCGCGCCCTGGGGTGAAGGTCCGCGCGCAGATACACTATCCTTAAGCGCAACAACATCCGAGCATTCGGATGCTGATGTAGAGGACAATCTGGTTGAAGACACAGCAACCGGCGGCAGTGCCAAGTTCTATACGGACAACAATGGCAATGCGCAGCCGCTGAGCGAGAAACGCGATGATACGCCCGAACACATGGACAAGGATTCGCTGGAGGAGGACGAAAATGGTGAGCTACGGTTACAGAGCTGCAAAAGAAATCTTCGGTACTCAATATCATTGGAAGCACTTAAAGAAAGCCTCCTCAATGTTGCAGGAGTTGTTAATACATATAGTTTTCACTCTCTACGGATATAGATATTAGATTTCTGTCCCACGATTTGTAATTCATAAATACTCCTTCCATCTATCTGTATGCAAACTAGTCCGTCTTTGGGTAGTACACAAATATCTCGATTTGACCAAAAGGTATCACATTTTCATACAGCTGCAATAGGTATTATCAATTTTTTTTGTTTAGTAACTTTTTCTGTTCCAAGACAATGTGAAACTACTTCCACAGAAACAGTTAAACAAATTTTTATAGAAGAGGAATTTATGTGAGTAAAATCAGAATTTTAACAGACAACTGGAATAGGTTTATATAAGTATTTGATAATGTGATCTGATAAAACCTTATATGTGCAGGTGAAAGGGACAGCAAATTATCATTCCTTCTCACTCTACCTATGTTTTTCTTTACAGACTCAGGCATAGCCACAAGTCCGGCACCCACCACCACCAACAGCGCTGCCAGCACCACCAGCAACAAAAGCAATAGCAACAACAACAACAATAATAATAGCAACAATGGAGCCAGCAATGTGTCGGAAGCGAACACTGCCGGAGCGGTTGGCAGCACAGTTGCCAGTTTAGTGAATGCCGGGCTGAGCGAGGAGGGTGCCTCGCAGATGCGCCAATTCTCTTCGGGGCAGCTGCAGCTGCAGCTGCAGATGGAACAGCTTAAGCTGCGCGAGCAGGCCCAGATTGTGGCCCGCTCGAAACGTGTGCGCACGCAAAGCTATTCGGACTGGAGCACCACGATTGCGCCGCGCTATCAGTGCGAGGTGGGAGAATGCTCGGTTCCGTCGTGCCTCAATAACTTTACCGCCGTGGAGCTAATGACTGGCCAGAACAAGGTCGGCTGCGAGAGCTGCACGCGGCGCATCAACGGCCCCGATCCGCAGGCGAAGTCTGTGAACACGAATGCGACAAAGCAGCTGCTGGTGTCCAGTCCGCCGGCAGTGCTCATTTTGCATCTAAAGAGATTCCAGCTGGGGCCGCGCTGCATCTTTCGTAAGTTAACGCAGCAGGTCAGCTACTCGGTCCTGCTGGACATAGCCGCCTTCTGCGGATCCAAGGTAAAGAACTTGCCCAACATCGATCGCAAACAGAAGAAGCTGCTCTATGCGCTCTATGGCGTAGTCGAGCACTCAGGCGGCTTATATGGCGGACACTACACCGCCTATGTAAAGGTACGTCCGAAAGTGACACCTGATGACAAGCGCTGGAAGTTCCTGCCGCATGGCAGCAAGGCCGAACTAGATCAGGACGATGAGCAGCTGAAAAAGCTTGAAGAGCTGCTGGTCAAGGAGAAGGCCCGTGAGATGCGCATGAATGCCATGGATGACAGCGATGACTTTACCAGCTCCAGCAGCAATGCGTCCACCTCAGACGAGGCCTCCTCCGATCTAAACAATGGCCTTCCCGATGACGAACCAACTGCTGGTACCTCCGGCGGCGACCAGCCGGCTGGCATGGCCAACGGCGAACCAGATGAGGCGGCCAATGTGCAGGCACCGCCCGGCAAATGGTATTACGTGTCAGATTCACGTGTCCAGGAGGTTAGCGAGAAGACGGCCCTCAAGGCGCAGGCATATCTGCTGTTCTACGAACGCATATATTAAGAACTGGAGCAGTTGCACCGGGGCGTAGTGGCCGCCACCATCGTTCCATTAGATTAGAATAGATTTTTCAAATTTAATTACCTTTTTTTTTTAATATTGTTCCTGATTGTTTTTGTTATTATCCTTAAATTGCATTTTGAACGCGTCGGCGCGAACATCAACGAAGATGATGGACTGAAATGACAGAGAAAGGACTCTTGTAACTGAAAAGTGGCAGGAATACATTTTTTCATAATGCTATGGATAGAGAGCAGCAGGCGATATTTATATATGTATATATATATATGCATATATAAACAAACATGTGTATATATACGGGAGATATATGTATATATATACACTCACACACAGATATATCGTATGCATTTTGAGGTGGAAATTAACAGGGCAGTGTGTTTTACACACACACACACACACACGCAGAGTGACAGACAGACAGATACAAATACACACGCTTACACATACACACAGAAAGACATGCAGCTAAATTGATAAGTTTATTAATTCACATGACGCAAGTTTTTATCATTTGATTTTTGGATTTTGTCGTAAAAATTGAGAATGTTGCCCAACCACAAAACAAACAAATCTTATTTGATATGATACCTTAAATACACATACATACATATAAATACAACTAATTAAAATAAATCATATTTATTTTCTTAATATAACTATGCGAAACTATGCAATTAAATATGTTTAAAATAAACAAATGCAATAGCATAGCGCCAATTAAAGGAGTTCAACAAAAGATTTCGCTTGATTATTACAATTTTTTTTTTTTTTGTAAATTTTATTATGTATTCCTAAGTTAGTTGCACATATATATATATATATATATATATATATATATATTACTTTAGTCTGTGGTCCAAAAAATATTAAGAAATTAACAACAATGCCTCAAAAGACGATATAACGTTACTTAACAACAACAACAAAAAACAGCAACAGAAAAAACAACTGCAAATAAGTGAAAACACTTTTTGCTGTGAATGCAATTTACTGATTATATTTATAATTATGATACGTGTTTTTTTTTTACCTTAAATGTGTTGTAAAAAGCTAACAAAAAAATGTTTCAGTTATATAATTATTATTACATTAACCTATTTTAATTAACATTGACAATGATGGAGGATTATAGAAATGAAAACAAAACAAAAAAAAAAAACCAACCAATTGCTCGCTTCTGCCAATATATGTAATTGTAATCCAATGAAATTGACTATATATAAGCATATATATCTATATATATTTATATAGGTATACATTTAAATAAATGGTTCTATATACACGAATGCATTATAAATATATATGTACAATAGCTCGATATAAATGTTGCAGAAAAAACTTGTCAGTTCCCAATCAGTTAATGGAAATTGCAACAAGAATTATACAACTGGCAACTAAATATACAAGAAATGAGAGAAAATACAAAAAGTATATATTAACACATGTATACACATTTATCTTATGAATTAGGTTATAAAAATCAATTTAATTATTATAATAAAACAAAACATGTTCACAGACTGCGTGATTGTAATTCTCTTCCAATCAGAATACATATATATCGCGAGTATTTAAGCGTGTGCTGTCGGGAAGCATGCTTTATAAGCAATAGGCCTCTGTTCAATTATATTCTAATTGTGTTGCATACTTTTTGGAGCAGAACAGATTGAACTTAACTACGAACTCTTAAAATCATGTACAAATAGTTCCATTCACCTAAATGGTTTTTATACTTTTGCAGAGAGTTTCATCAGAATTCACGTTCGACCCCATGAAGTATATTTACCTACAATCCGTATCCATAGCCTAGTATATATGTATATGGAGACAATTGTCATGATATAAGTCCACTTCATTGCTGCCAGCAGTACATATGTCGGAATCGGAATACTTTATCATACATCTAGCAGGAATATCTTAACTAAATTTGGCATTCAAATGCTTTACTGTACTTCAAACATATCCGCTGTCTTATTAACAACAGACTGCTTAATCATATAGTTTCTATACGAACAATCTGTTAAATAGGTTCTGAAATATAATGCACATTTGCTATATATGCCATATGGAGGTGCTTAAGTCAAATAAGCTCTCTAAAGCTTGCTAATATATCTAAAAACATATCTTAATGAAAGCTTAGGCGTGCTTTTTGAAACTTTTAACTTGTAGTATTCGAAGGTAGGGTTTGAAAGCAATTAAATTAATTGAAAATGGATCATAAAAAGGGTAATATGCATTCTTGAATAACTTCCATGTTTAAAGTCAGATGCTTTTCAACATAGCAGAGCCTAAATATGACGTCGAAATGTGTTTAAGTGCCAATAAACTAGGTTATACTTTTTTATCCAAAAGGTAAATCCTATAATCTCTGAAGAATACACGTAATGGGTTTGGGAAAGCCACTTTAACCAATTTCGATTTGCTTTTAAATTGAAACTAGCTCGTAAAGGTTCTGGGATCGACGCGTTTATACACAGTTTTATACAGACATGGGTATATCGACTAGGCTATTGATGCTGATCAAGAATATATATTTTTTTTGGGGTGCTTCCTTCTATCTGTTACATACATTTGCAGAAATACATTATACCCTGTTACCCATTTTCAACAACACAAATAGGACTAAAAAAAAAATTGAATTTATTATTAACTTATGGATACAAAGCTGAATGTACATATGAATTGTGATATCTGTAGTTATATGTATGCTTTAAGGTTTTATAAGATCATAACATCTCTAAGATCTCAGGCTTGCGTAACAAAAAACAACAACTGCTTAAATTTAATTTTGTGATGGACTACGAGTGGTTCGTCAACAAGTAATCGTAGGCGTAGTCGAAAACGAGCAGCATGATGGCACCGCCGGGACCCAGGCGCATAATCTTCGGCACCAGGCCCTTGTATAGCGCCCGGAAGCCCTCCTCGTGGTACACGGTCGCGATGGAGCTTAGGGTGCCGCGATACTTGATCTGATTGGCCACTGGCTGCGGTCCCTGGATGCGAGACTTGGCCACATCGAAGGGTATGTTGACGAAGCAGGCTAGCGTGCCGGCCATGAAGCCAATGGTCACCTTGCGTATAAACTCCCAGGTGTGATCCTTGCTCTCTGGCACCACGTTCTTGACGCTGTGGTAGAAACCGAAGTAGATCATGTTGAAGACGCCATTGCGACCCATTGTTGCCGTCAGGCCCTTGTTCAGTCCTTGTAGCCCAAGGCCATTGCGTCTGACAATGTCGCGTGCCACCTCAAAGGTGCTAACCATCTTCTTCTGTCTATCCGCCTGCTGTGCCACCTTGACCACCTCAAAGGGATTCACGGCTATTGCCTCTAGTGTGCCGGCCGTCAAGCCAGCCAGCGAGAATGTCAGCGGCGTCGGTGTCGGCGAGCCAAATTGGAAAAGCGATTTCGTCTGCTCGAACACCAGAAACTTGATGGCTCTCTTCGGCGTTTCGGCCAGAATGGGCGGCATCAGGCCCTTCCAATACGACGAGATGCCCTCCTGCCGGTACATCTTCGCAAAGCAGTCAAACACGCCATTGTAGTGCACCTGCTAACGATTCTCACTTTAGTTAGAAGAAATCAAATAAGTTGGGCTAAAATTCAAAACCACATCAATCCCCATTCGAAAGCTGCCAACTTGTGCGCAAGAACAATTTGTATTCGTTAAAAAGATGAAGTGCTTCTAATTTCTAAGTTACAAAACATCTTAATATGAATTGGTAACTGCGATCACTTGGATCTATTACTGGAGAATAATATTTATAGCTCAGTTGCAAAATGCCTTGGAACCCTGATTTCTCGAGTCTTAATCCTCCAGAATATGTTATACAGTTTTATCGCTCTCGAAGGACACGCCTTCCTTGACAATCAAAATCTGTTTTATTCGCAATTTTACCGCAGTTCCATAAACAAGTTTTCCTTCCAATAAAACTTTTCATTTCTAAGGCATTCTCAAAGCACATAGACAAATATTGATTAAATGAAAAATATTTCCAAATCTAGCGGTAAACGGCGAAAAAATGGCCAAATTGGCAGCACTGACTGGCTCGCATTTTCATTATTTATTGCTCATGGCACACAAATATCAAGAAAAACTGGAATTTTTTTGGTTCGGTTTAATGCAAATTTGCATAAAGTGTGCTAAATAATTTAGACACTGTGCTAATTTATCCCATTGATGTTTTGGTTGTGCGTGCGTGCGTGCTTGCATGTGTGTGTGTGTGTGTGTGTGTGTGTGTGTGCGTGTGTGTGTGTGTACATTAAATTACATTTTTCATCTATTTTAATAATGTGCTAAAAATTAGTTAAATGTTCTCGATCCAAGAACAGAGCGCATAGCAGACGTTTCATCATAACCTATATACAAATGTATATAGTAGAAGGCATTACCCGGCATTGCCCGGGTCAAATTAATTATTCTGAAATTGATTTAATCTGGCGCGAGATTTTAATATGGACAAAAGCGAAACAAAATAAATATAATCGTTTCTTATTAATAATTGTTTTTATAATTTTAATAATTATTACCACACAAAAAGTCGCCACATATCCATGTTAGTCACGCAGTATATATCAGTCAGTCAGTCAGTGAGAATAAAGTTGATGTGCATGTGCATACACATGTATTTAAATACACATGCATGTGTGGACAGAACCAAGCAGCACAGTTTCCGTATGCGTATTACCCAAGAACATAAAAATTATATATGATGGAACTGTGTGCTCTTTGTTCTTACATAGGTATACGTATTATAATGCCGCGGAGCTCAAGGAATATATAATCATTATGATGATAGTACAATAATGTGCTCTGTTATCTACGAAGTTGGGGCACATAATGCTTAAGAGCTTGTAAAACTCTCTCAGAATGCATTCCGAAAAGCTTGAGCTTAACAAGCTGTAAAACATAAACAGATAAGATAGGGAACAAAATAAATACGCAAATATTCCGGTGAAAAAAAAAAAAAAAACAAAAACTTTCACTTAATAAACGAATAGAAATAATATGTGACACGCTTTTTGCTGATTACAAAAATGAGTTCGAACACTAAAAAATCAGCAGAGATAAGTCAAAATTTCTCAAAAAGCGCGCAGTCGATAAGACAAGGCAATTATGCACATGTGTGTGTGTGTGCGTGTATATAGATCTGTGTGTATGTATGCACAATTTGTATTGTCGGGCATATTCAAGCACTCATCAGCTGTTCGAGCTGTTGGGCATGATGTCAAATAGATATCTATGTATCCATATCAGTTTGACTGTCGTTTTTGTTGACCTTGACATGACCTTTTCAAATAGCTACCCTATCAGCCGGGCTGTTCGCTTAGTGCGTGTCGTTGAGGTCTCTTTTGGTCTGCTCATAAAAGCTGTCTGGTTCTTATCGGTGCCTTTGCTTCGTTTATGCTATGCCCATATACACACACACACACACATACACGCATGCACACATATATTTGTTAAGTACATGCATTGTTTTCTCGATATCTGCCTGTGAAGGTTATACACAAACCACTTGAGCCGAACAATTCGCATAAAGCGACCGCTCTTTTGCGCTCTCCCTCTATCGCTCTCTCTCTCTCTCTCTCTCTTTCTCTGCCGCCTTACACCTTTATTGACATTCTCTCTGAAAGCTGCCAGCTGCCAGCTGATTGGTAATACAAGCTCGAAGAAGATAACAAGATAACTTACCTCGGCCGTGGTGGAGGCCGTGCCGGCAAACGCGGGTCGTGACTGGATTTGCATGCGTGTCTTGACCACATCGAGCGGCTGCATGATGCACACTTCCAGGAAACCGGCGGAGCCGCCAGCCATCACCTGGAAGGCAGCTTTGCGCGACTGCGATATGCTGGGTTTCTCCTGGCTCATTTCGTTGCCTTTTTGGTTTTGTTTTTAATGTGAAAATCTGCCAAGATTAAACCCAAACTTTATGATCAGACACATCCATAAATGAGCCAAAAATTTCTATGCGTGTTGGCTCTGAAAAAGCAACCAACAGCAAAAACTAAAGAACTCTTAACACCGACAATTTTTGATTCGAAAAGTCTATGGCAATGCTCACTTTGTCGCTAGATTTTCGCTCCGATAGTTACGACAACTAGTTCCACGCTATTGAAAAGACAACAATAACAATGACAAGAACAAAATGCCAAACAACAAATTGAATTTGAGAGCAATCAATGGACCCAAAATTTAGCCGCCGCGCGCCACGACAACTCAATTCGCACTGAACCCGAGCAGGCAAATTGAATTCTGAACGGCGTCGCGCCGAAAGTGGCCAGTCCCAGGGCTGGAGTCGGGCAGTCGGGGCAGTTGGACGCAGACGCGAAACGAATCGTTGGACGTGGCCGAGCTTTCAATGACGCAGCTGGCGACATGCTGGAAGAGCTTCCTCTGGCTGCTGCCCATAACTACCGTTTCACACGATGCACCCGCTCCGATCGCGCAAAAAGCTTTCAGCGATCGACGTCGACGACGACGACGTCATCCCATCTGGCATCTCTTTGTACTTATTTTGTTGGTGGTTTCGCTCCCATTGAGAGCGGGATTCCAGCTGCAATCCCACGTGCTTGGGGGTGAGCCAAGAGTGTGTTATAAACGTAATAAATTGGATTGGTATGTATGTAATTAACGTACTGATTGATATGTCCACCACTGATAAGATTAAGTTTGGATAGCTGCTGCTCGAACTGCCGAACCAAAAGTATAAAGGCTATTCAGTGCTCCGGAAAGTAAGCGGGACTAGGGTAAGTAAATTTATGTGTTAAGTGATTATAGAATGATAAGATACCTTCCCTCTATCTCGTAATAAAGAATTCACATACTGATATAATAAAGATATATATCTGATTACCTTTCAAGTAATGCCAGCCTCGTTGGCCCGTCAAAGGAGATCTAGATGTGATAGTAGGCTATATGGTTGATATACTGTTAACGTAAGGGCTTATACATATTAAACCCGCACTAATATGTAATAATAATAAATGTAATAATAATGGTAAATATAATAAAATTAATAAAAGAAATAGCGAAAATTAATAATAATAATAATAATAATAATAATAATAATAATAATAATTATATTAATAAGAATAGTAATAATAATAGAACATAAATAATTATTTTTATACCCTGAACCCATTAAAAATGGGTAAAAGGGGTATTATGTTTTTGTGCAAAATCCAAATGTATGTAACAGGCAGAAGGAAGCATCTCCGACCCCATAAAGTATATATATTCTTGATCAGCATTAATAGCCGAGTCGATCTAGCCATGTCCGTCTGTCTGTCCGTCCGTCCGTCCGTCCGTATGTATGAACGCAAGGATCTCAGAACCTATAAGAGCTAGGGACTTGAAATTTTAGATGTAGGTGCTCCTAGTTCCTACGCAGATCGAGTTTGTTTCCGACAATCGATAACTTGCCCCGTTTCCAAGTAATCGATAAAAATGTATATCGAGATCCTGTTTTTTAAGCAATTTTGGTAAATAATAAGAGCTAGAGTCACCAAACTTGACATGTAGCTTCTAGAAAAGTATATATATATCGATTATCTTTCATTTTATACCTATCGCCACCTCCCCGCTACTCTATCTATAAGCGCGCGCTGCATTTGGTGTTGGAATATAAGGGTTCAGGGTATCCCCTAGTCGGGAGCTCCCGACTAGAACCTCTTACTTGTTATATTAATAATATTAGTTATACTAAAAAATAAATGAAAATCAAAATTTGAAACAAAAGTACACATTGTACACTCAATTTTCTGTCAGGCTGCGTAAATTCCAGCCTAGGTTTAGATCCTTGGAGCATCTTTGGTTTTTGAATGATCGGCAACATCATGAGTTTTCACACCTGACTAAGACATGCGCCTAACGCATTCATTAGATACTCTTATCTCTAGGGCAAATGTCATTAGGCGGAGTCCACAAGTCATGCCCGTGTCAACTGGTTGTATCTGGCTGTATCGTACAGGTGTCTGCATTTACGATACAAGAAAGCAAGACAAACGAATCATTTGACATTTGTATATGTGTGCATCTGCATCTGTATCTGTATCTGTATCTGTATCTGTTAGGTCGCAAGTGTATCTGACAGATGCATCTGCTGATCTTTGCTTTGGCTCTTGATTAGTTTATTGTTTATTATTCATGGTGCGCTGTATGCGGCGCATCAATCAGTTGATGGTATGAAGCAGAACAAGAAGAAGAGCTGAGGCATATGAGTGGTAACATAAAGATACATATACATACATATGTATATCCATATGTTCATATATATGAGTGGCTTTAGTCGCTAAGTGAGTGCCGTCTGTGTACCTGTGGCATCTGAAGTATCTGTGAGATAGATTGAGGACAACTTTCATTTGCATAAAATGCATTCTATAACAAATTGACAGAACAAATTGTTGGTGTCAAAAATGCGATGCGCTTGACTGAAATCCCCCCTCCTCCTTCCCCGCTCTCATAGATGCTCTATGATTTACATGACATGCCTTTCATGCTGCTCTGAGTGTGTGTGCATGTGCATTTGTTTTATGTCTGTCCAAATATTTCGAGCTGTTAATTATAGGCACGAGTTAGCGTGAGTGATAGAAAGATAGATAGATAGATAGATAGATAGATAGATAGATAGATGGATCGATTGATAGATAGATAGAAAGATTGTGTGGAATTTCAAATAGGCTCTGAAGTTCCTTCACAAATTGACATTAGAGCTCAATAATCTCAATGTTCTGGGCGAATTTAAAATACATTAGAGACCATTAAAAGCTCATAAAGCCAAGGGACATGCCTTCCAATTTGATCTAATTATGTTATAAAGTCAGGCAATTGAGGCAGACAATTGGGTGGGGGAAAGACGGAGCCAAATCGAAATGATATACTAGTAATAACTTAGGTATAAATTGCCGCCTAAAGATAGCACTCAATAATCGATATGAATGAATGGATATACTCTGAAAATCGTTTTCAATTCTTTCACGCAGCGATTTCTGCTCTTGGTTGGGGATCGCACAGCCAAAGTCCAAATCGGCATCCGAGTTCGAGTTCGAGTTCGAGTCCGGGACTCAGTCAGGCAATACCGGAGGCGGCGGGCAAAGGCAATCTAGGAAAATGATTTTATTTTTTGTAATTAGCTAGCGGAACAGACAACAACAACAACAACAACAACAACAGGCAGAAGAGCAGGCACCAGCAGATAGCGCCGATTGATCGATCAAAGCTGCAGATACAGGGGCTAATAAATCATTTTTCCATTCTCATTTCCCATTTTCCCCCCTAAAGTGAGAACTCACGACCGCACCGCCCGTGGTCGTCCAATTGTCTGTCAAAGGCTATTAACCCCATTTTGGCGGGGCCGTTCCACTTGTTCCACTCCGCTGTGGTCATGTTAGCTTGTCAGTTTTCTCGGCCACCCTCTCTCTCTCGCTCGCTCGCTCCCTCCCTCTCTTTCTCTCGCTCTCTCTCTCTCTCTCTCTCTCAGTCGGTCTGCCTGCTTGTCTTGAGAAATACTTGTAAGTTGCCCAAATTGTTTTTCCAAACACCGCGCACTAAAAATGTAGAAGCGCAGAGCCATATGTGAAACAAAAAACTAAGAACTAAGAACCAGACACTTTGCTTTTCGGCTCGGAGCTGTTGGACGCCATCCCGCAGCCGTCAACGGGCCCACAGAATTCCCATCAAAACTGATGCCGCATGCCGTATGCCGCATGCCGCATGCCGCCTGCCTCATCTGGCAGCTGCCATGTTTTGATCGTCCAACTCAAGCGTTGCAGCCAAAATATTGTAGCGTGTCGGAGTATCAATTGGAGGCCCAAGAACACGCCGTGGCCACCGCAACCACAAGAAAGCAAATCAGTTAGAGTGTTTTGATTAATGTCAGTTTTGACAGCTGTCCATATGAAGGCCCCCAGCTCTGGGCCAGGCCCAGGAATAGCTGCATTCGGTCTCTGCCCAATGGAGGCTCCATTAGCAGCCAGCGATCAGGCAGCTGAGCAATCGAATCGAGCCAATGATTGGTTACTAATAAAAAACCTTAAGATGAGCTTCAAAATTGGTAACCACTCTATACTATCTGGTTAAACACGGGCTTCTGATCGAGCCAGCGAACTAATCGCAAGAGCTGAGCTCACAGTAGTTTCTTTAAATAAGCCCTAAAACGGATTTGTGGCGAAATTCACCGACAAGAGTGGAAAATGGGTGAATTAATTCAATGTCGCTTGTCACTTGATCGCCGATAGATTAATTATATCTGAAGAATCCCTTTAATCATGGTTTTATGGAAGAAATTCCAGATCGGTTTCAAGCCCTTTGTCGGGAAATTGGTGGACAGCCTGAGCTCCGGCAGGGTAAGGGCAGTTAATAATGGAAAATCTGTAAAAAGCAAAACCTTAAAAACTTTGAGGCGAATCGAGCGACAATGTTGGGCGAGGCATAAACATGACCTAGAACCACTTGAGCCACCGGCTTTTAAGTGGCACAGCCCACTGAACTGTGCCGACCCGCTAAGAACAAGTTGGGCGATATTTGCGGGCCATGTCAAACGAAAGTACGAGTTGGTTGGCCAAGACCCAAGCCCAAGACAATGATACAGTATTTGGCTTATAAAGACTCCCGTCGGCGCCGCTTTTTTTGCCATTTAATTGGACAACGCGTACGCGAATGGAGGCGCTAAGCGGTTGGACTTTGGCGCTGTTGCGCCTGCTGAGCGCTCTGCACTGGTCCTGGACATGGACGCCAGCGCGCACGGAGCACCCGCTGGTCAACAGCTATTTGAATGCGGCCCAAAGACCGCTGTGGATACTCGAGGATGAGCTGATGAAGCGCCAGCGTGCGGACAGGCAGGAGGCGGACTACGCCTCTAACACGCGTGCCCCAATTTTGCGAAGAAGCGCACGCACGCAAAGCCGGCAGGAGCGACAGCATTTGCCCACAGCTATTACAATACGCGTGCGAACGGACTCGGAGGCGGATGCGCCGCGTCCGGTGGCACCACCGCTGGCTGCACCACTTGTGCTGCCGCATCGCTTGCAGCTACCGAGCCACTACGTCCAGCAGCTGGGTGGGACGCCGTACAAGTCACGGTTGGCGCAGCGCCGACGCCAGCCGCAGTCGCTGCCTATTTTTGACAGTGCACCCGGAGACAATACGCTGCCCACTGCCAGCTATCCGATCTTTGTCTACAACGGCACCAGGGGTGAGCTGCTGATCAACACTATGCTGAGCGCCCGGCGCTATCCTATGCAGGAGCCGGTGCCCGGCCAGGTGCTCTATCCACCCTCCACGCCCATGTTCCGACCCAAGCCCATTGTGGAGCGCTTAAAATTGCCCGGTCAGCGGGAGCTGCTCAATCTGACGCTGATTCCCTTCTACGCCCACGAGGCTATCACCGTAATGCCGACATTTGAGACAACAACAGAAGCATACATGGCAGATGCTGCTACAGATCCTGCAGCTGATCCAGCAACTGCAACGGCAGCGGAGCCCCTGGCACTGACCACGCCCATGCCGACGCCGTATGAAACGCAGCTGCCGCGCAGCAAGCGCAAGAGGAAGGCCAAGAAGGCGAAGCAGTACAGCGCCTATCGTTCGCCCCAGGAAGTAGTGCAGTGGCAGCCACCGCTGCGTAGCTCACCAGCACTGGACCCACCCGACAATCATCGCCACTACGTGGTGCCAACCACCGACAGGACGGACAGTGCAGTGCAGGAGCAGCTGGAGCAGTTGGAGCTGCTAGAAGCTGAGATTGAGGAGCCCAGCCAGGAGCTGCAACTGGAACAGCAGCCGCCGGCACAGCTCGAGCAGACCACTAGCAGCAGCAGCAGCAGCAGTAGTTCTCCTTCTTCCTTTCAGATCATCTATGTGGACGAGAGCATGGAGGCACCTTACGATTCGCTGGCCAGCACCACAGAAGCTCCAACGTTGCAGCGCCAGAGCTCCCGCTATGCCTTGAAGCGTGAGTACTACGCCTTTCCTGTCTACACGCTCGGTAAGCTGCTGCAGAGTCCCAAGCCTGGCCAGGCAAGCCAGAGAGCACGTGACATAGAGATCGATTGCTCTGGTGGTTCCAGGGAGCATGGTGACAATACCTGGTTCATTTTGAATTCACGGTAAGCTAGCTAAACAAGCTCATCTACTCAGTCGCTTGTCACATATTTGCCTCCAATTTGCAGCTACAGGGGACCACATCGCAATGGCCAGAAGGGGAGCAATGAACACACCAAGTATTATACATCCAAGTATGTACAGAGCCGTGCTCCTCGGTAACAGGACACGGTGCTGTATGCTGTGACTTGGCTGAGCTGGGGAAACGTCTCTATTGTGATCTTCACTATGATAATAAGATACAAACATTTTTTTTTTTAGATATAAGAGATGATCTATGATTATATATTATATTTTTAAAATTTGTATAGAAAATATGTTAAACGAACTACAAATCTTGTATCAAATTTTCTTGTTAATGACCATTATAGTCTTATACCGGGCTTTTACTGCATTTTTAATTTTTTTCATCAGATTTAGTTGACCATTTGTAGGTCTTAATTCGAATATGATCTTCATTATAATAATATTTTTATACTGTTTATAGTTTTAAACTTTATTAATTTATCTTTCATCTTTTCTGTTTTGAAAGGGTTTAAGAACAACTTTACTTATCGATCTTGCAATCTGTTTGATAAGAAATAACGATAATGTTCATAATTGAAGTCTTTCATCGTTAACTGCATTGCAAATTGTTGTGATCAGATATTAAAGATCATTTTTTGATCGGCTGCACTTGTTTCAAATATGATCTTCATTTTAAGATTATTTGTTTAGAGATACAAGAAATATATGATTATGGGATGATCCTTTTTTATTATAGGTAAATGATAATACCTTGATCGGTTGATCTTTCACCAAATTTAGACCCTGATCTCTTTTTGATCTTGAACTTTTCCTTGTACTCATTGAAGCTCATAACACGCTCATCTCAATTAGCTTTTACCAAATTGTTCTGAACTGCTCTTAACAGATCATATCATGATGACCTATTAAATACGTATCTAAACACCTATACTCCTAATGGCTCAGCACTATCATTAAAACTGTGCTCCATTAACGCCTCTCTCTATGCCTATGCATATGCAAGTGTCTGCTGGCCTTTGGGTAAAATACTTCGTATAATACTCTGAATGCCATTGGAAAGGTTTACCAACCATAAAAAATGGCAATAAATTCCTGCAGACACAAAGACGAGGCTTCTCTGCCCGAAGGTTCGGCTAGAAAGCAGTCATAAAATGCACTTTTAATGATCGAACAACTCAATCGAATGCGATGGAACCAATTGTTGGGCTATACTGGCCTTTGACATTACATAAGAAAGCCATGGGCGATGGGAAATGGGAGCTGGATGGGCTGCGTGCAAAAACAATCACGAGTGCCCCAAACTGAAGATTCTTGACAGAAAAACGAAATGTTGTGTGACCCAAATTCCAGAATCAAAAGAAAATCAAATTTCGATGTGTGAAAAGCCAGAAAATAAAGAAATAAAAAAAAAAAACAAATCTTAAATGAACAGAAAATCAAAATACAAATAAAACCGAGAAATAGTCATCTACAAATATTTATGGCTAATTCAATGGCTTGTGGCCCTTTTCAGACAGAACCACAACCACAAAAACAAATGTGGGGACCAATAGGCCACGCCCCCGTGCGGCCGTCATTCATTCAATCATTTTGTCAATGATGTGGCTTTCTATTCTAAACGCACGTCATTATTATTATTGATTTCCCAACTTATTTTTTCGCTCTTACGACTTTTCAGTTTTTTCCAAGCCTGCAATTAATTTTCTCGCGCTATTCTAAGTCCCCCCCCCGCCGCCACAACCCCCCACCCACTTGCCACAGCACCAGCGCACCGTGAAACAAAAGGAATTGGAAAGAAGACACACGCCGTGCCCGTCTTTCATGTCTAACGCGCATGGCTCTGGGGCAGATGGAAATGGATTCCCAGTCGTAGGCCCAGGCCCAGATCTCGACCCAGACCCAAGCCCAGACCCAAGCCCGAACCTCGGTTGGCGACGCGACGCACACAATTGATCCCCGACCTCTGGGCCCAGCTAGTGGCATCGACGATATAAAAGCTCGGCCTGTAACTGTTTTTGGGTTTAGAACAAATGCAGCTGCGCACGCGTGCGGACCCTCGCGCATAACTTATCTTTTTTTTTATGGTGTTCTGTGTTATCGTAAAGGATTCAAGTATTAACGCCGAGGATACAAATATACATACATATATATATATATATTCGATACTCAAGTGAACTAAAAACCCTTTGAAAATGTGGCAATACTTAGTGGTATGTGAAATAACAAAAGTTGTCGAAGGATGCTTTTCCATATATAAAAACAAGTTAATTCAAAATAAAATAAATACGAAATATGACTATCCAAATCTTCAAAATGAAAACATGCATGCTATATTATTTATTAACAATAGATAAAAAGTGGCAAAAGTTAGTTGGATATAAGTAGAGATTATTTTGTTATTAATTATGTAAGTATTGGAGGTGTAGGTATCAAGGCTGCAAGGCGGTTTGAACCAGGATGGTTCAAACACGGGATTCCAATTAATTGGAACGACCGCTGAATTATAAAAAGGGTTTATTTTCAATACAATAAACTTTCTTGAAGAACTCTTTCACAAAGCATATATAGCCTTGGCCTCAGACATTGGCGTTAACCATATTTGGCAGTTACCAATTAATGAGTAGAAGTCAACTTTAGCCCGCAATTTATATAGAAAATATCTACGATTTGAAATATTCTCAGTAGAAAGGGCAAATATAAACTTAAAATTTCAATTGTTTTTGATTTAAATTTTGAAAATATGTGACGAAGCAAAGTTTGAGCCTGGGCTCAAGAAACCGAACCACAGACAATTGAAACTCTCGTATGTATATAGCTCTAGTTACAAATTATCAATATATCATTTTAAATGGCTCTGACAACCACGGGCTACAGCTAGGACAATACCACATCCGTATACTAGCCTGGAACACGAGCTCGGATACTCGATTAGCGGGAACTGCATAAGTAGTTAATGTAAACAATATAAATACCTAATAGTTAATTTTAAGAAAGACCCCAACTAGTTGGGACAGCTGCAAAATGACCATTCTCAAACTTAATTTCTCGGCTTGCAGCTCATCGCCGGCTTTTCGGCTCTGCCTCTGCCCAGCAGCGGCTTCTGGTGGCCCAAGACGACAACGTAAGTCAGCCAGAGTATTGGTAAATGCAGCTTCATTTAATCCTTTCGCCTTCCAACCACAGCGAAACACCGCGCACTCAGGTGCTGCAACAGATTCCGCTCACCTACTTCCGCACCTACACCTACCAGCCGCTGACGGGCGGCGCCTTTGGAGTGCCGCTCTTCGGCTTTGGTGCGGCACAGACGCCGCTGCTCTCGGGCCGCCACTATGATCCGTACGCGGTGACCAGCTATGCGGCTGCCCGGCGCCATGATGTGGCCGCAGCTGGTTTTAAGCCGGACGTAACGCCACCTGGTCTGGTGAGCAGCAGCAGTGTGTCGAGCACAACGCCCGCGCCGACCACAACGACGACCACGACAACGACCCCGGCGCCAACAACTACAACCACAACAACAACGACGACCAGCAGTACAACTAGTGCACCACCGACCAGCAGCACCACGGAAACAACATCCCCGCTGCGCTACGCCGCCTACAATGCGGAGTATCCGACCTACAATCGTCGGGTGAACAATTTGTACAATGCGCGGCCGCAATATCCGTATCCGGATTACTTTAACTATCAGCCGCAGAACACGCTGCCGGAGAAGGGCGGTGCGCGCATTCAGTTCGTGCCCTGCATGTGTCCAGTCAGCATGCCTAGCCTGTCGGGTCTGTCCGGGCTGGGACTGAACGGCGCCACCAGCACTGATCGAGACCGGCCCACCGGCGTGTCCATTAGCAGCGCCTCTGGAGATGTTTCGTCCGCGGAGCGCAACATTGTCGCTTTGCAGGCGCGCCACATCGATAGTGGTGAAGCTGACTTTGAGGAGGAGGAAGATGACCAGGAGCAGGAGGAGGCAGATACGTCCGCTGAGGCGGATGAGACTGATGTCGCCGTAGCCGTTCCCACAAAAGTCGCCCTCGAGCCGCAGCATACCACGCCCGCCGTTGAGTCCAACAGTGTGGTCTAGCCACGCCCACCGTCCCGCCCATCATAGTATTAACAACGCCTAGACTGATTTGTGCAACTCTCTTGGGAGACCAGTTCCAACGACAGTTTGGCATTTCCTCCCCTAACTTAATGTGCCCTATTTTTTTTTGTCCATAGTAAAATACAACGAAATAAATTGCAAAGCTCTTAAATGCAAACGCATTTTTTTTTTATAATCAATTCAAAAGGATGAAAATCATATCTATTATTGAAAATAAATTATTTACCTTGTTGAGCTCTGTATTAAAACCATTATTCACGAGGTTTGGGTTACTTTCCATGGCTTGGCGTCTAGATCAACTTGGCATCTAAATCTGGAAACATTATTCTTGGTCAAAATTCATGTAAAAGGACCAAATTTCTTTACCCCATAGCTCGGTATTTTCTCATCCGATTTTCACGAGATTTGGCTCTTTGTTCGTGGTTTGGCCTCTAGATCAATTTGGCATCTAAATCTGGCAAAATTATTCTTGTCTTTAGGTTTTGTCCGATTTGCTTCAAACATATATTTAAAGCTCTACATAAGAACTTAATGAAAACGTGTTATACCCGCTAAAAAAATTGAGAAAGTGAAGAAAAGCAAGGGAGTGAGAATTATTCGAATGAACTAAATTATTAAGAAAGACAAAGAGAGTAAAGTGTTTTAACACAACTTGTTCATATAGCCTTACCTGAATTTATGAGAATCGCATAATAGGATATCATTGAAACATCAATTTTATTTACATGGCAGCACAACGGACAGTAAACCTCGCTTTTATTTTATGTAGAACTTAAATATATGCATGTATACATACATGCATGCGTACATACATGCATACTTGCATGCTTACATACATGCATGATTACATGCATGCATACATATATGCATGCATACATAGTATATACATGCATGCATATTACACATGCATATAAACACACATGCACACAAACATACATAGACACATGTATGTATGTATGTATATACCACCACACTTTATTTTCACAAAACACTAGCACTTGCACTAAACACTTGTATTGAAGGCATGAAAACTTGCCTGATTTGAATTCTTGAGAATCGAGGAGGAGGGCACCAAATGAATATATAAATTGCAGCACAGGGAAAACTAAATTGGCTCTGCAGTTGGTAAAGAAGAATAGCTCGCATACGTACAAATGTATATACATATATACACACATACATGCATACTCACATAGATACATGAGCACATACAGACGCACATACATAGATACATAAACATACATACATACATTCAAAAAAGTTAAGTAAACTAAGACCGCGTTTGATATAGAGAACATACCAAGAACTTAGCGTTTATTATCTAAGAAACTTAAACCGCATTTTCCACCCATTTCCCATCAGTGGAAAATTTGTTAATTTTCCCCTTTTTTAGAATATGAATAACCTTAGCGTTTTATACACTCATGTTTTGTTTTTTTATTGGATCAAATGATTCATCAATTACATTTACACATAAATATAGGCTAATACTTAGCGCTTTCTGCGCGATTTCAACTAACTTCCTTCCTCAGCTTCTTGCCTCTCGCACTGCACTGACTGCGGTTCCGAATGCGATCTGTTTGAATCGTTCCTATGCCTTAATACATATATAGTACTCGTACTTAAACATTTCATTTCATTTCATTTCATATCATTTTGTTTTGTTTTGTTTTTTTTTTTTCAGTTGCTGACCAATTAACAATTAGAATTAAATACATATCTAGATGAAATTGTGCTTCGAGTCTTTGAAGTAAATGTAAATTTCATTAAAAAAAAAGAGCAGGCATTTATAGTACTTAATAAACATATTTGTAAGCATTAAATCCAATGCGCATTCACAAAGGGATTTACAGATTACATTTATCATAAAATTAAAATAATGATAATGATAAAAATATTGTTTTTACATATTATTTTATAAATATCTATAAAGATATATATGTAAGTAGCAGAATATAATCAAGAGAAAAATATATAATCAGTCATTTAAGTTATAGATATACATACATATACAAATACACAAAGAGTATATATAAATTGTTGCTTAGACATATACAATTTGAATTCTGCTTTTGAGTTAAACAATTAAAAATGTTACATTCTAGGTTTTATTAACTATGCTTAGTTTTGCGCGCGCATACATAATGCCTGTTTTACCCCGATATTCAGAGACGGTTAGTCCTGTCAAAACCCCCATCCGTATACAAATGCATACGGTACATATATATGCTTGGAATATACATAGATACATTTATATAAGCATACATTTATCTGGTGTCTAGCGCTAGACTTTCTCTTTGCAATTGCAATCTTGTTGATTGTGAGAGGAAATTTGGGGTAATACATATGTATATATATGTGAAAATGTGTTTTTCTTCTTCTTCTTTTCGTGTCATGCTTGTCGTCACTTTGTCACTTCGTCAATTGTGTTTTTGCATTTGTCGCTTATGTGCTGCAAATTGCATTAATATGGCCTATAAGTATTTGTAGAAGAGCCAACATACATACACCTATTGATATTTCAAATACATGTAAAGCGTCTCCACATTTAAAAAAAAAAAAAAAAATCATCATCGTCATTGTCATCGTTATCTTCATTTCATCTTTTTCATCATTTCATCTTTTTCATCATTTCATCATTTCTTGCGCTTATTGGATATGCTATTTGTTTTTCAATTTCTTTCGATTACTCTTCAAGTATATTTTTCTATTCACTTTTGCATTTGTCTAACTGATTGCATCAGTCGCGGTTGCCCCTGCCGAATACCCTATATTTTTCGATTCAGGCAGAGAGGCAACAACAAAATGAACAATAATTTAATTATTTTTTCTTTTTCTTCTACGCATTTTGCGAGTTTTTCGTTTTTCGTTTTCTTTTTTCATTTTTTTGTTTCTTATCATTTTTTGTTTTCTGTTTTCTTCAGTTGTAAAATAGTTTAATATTAAAAAATAATGAGATTGCGCAGGGCTAAAAAGAGTTGATCATTCACAATCACATTCACTTCATTCACCCACTAAACATCGGAAAATTTCACATACCAAGAAAAAAATTATAAAAAAAAAAATACTACCGAAACCGTGCAAAAATGTACGTATCACAAGTTTTTGCTTTCGATAAATGTCAGTTACAAACTAGTTGTGGGCGTGGCAGACAACGGACGCAGCGCAAACAAATAAGTTAATTAACAAATTAGAATACAAAAAAAAAAATTAAAATATATAAAAATTACAATAAAATAATAATAATTATAGGAATAATTATTGGGGCTGGGTCAGTGGAACATTTTTTAAAAACTAAATGCTTGTAAATCTCAGATCTCTCGTACTAGAAACTATAAATTATATGTACGTATATAGATAACGAAAAGTTCATATAGGAGCTCAGTGGCAGCAGCTAAACACATGTCACAGACATCCACACAGACACATACACACGCCCACACACACACGCACGCACACACACACACAACAAGGGGGAATGACACTGGATGAATATTGTTGTTTTGTTTCCTGTTTCCTGTTCCCAGCGTGAAATTCGTTTACGTGTGCCTGTTGCGTCTGTTGCGTCTGCTTAGACGAATGTCTCCCTGATGACGTTGCTGCTGCTACTGTTGCTTAGATCTTAGAATTCGGTTGATTGTCAGACAAATGAGGAGAAGCCGGGCAGTGGCGCCCTCGATCTGGCCATATTATTGACAATAATCTGGCCACCATTGAGGCTCATCACTGCGCTGCCCTCCGGCTCGGAGTCTGTATAGCTGGAATAGTTGCGCACCGGCTTAGTCTTCTTCCACGATTGACGCAGTGAATCATTGACATTGGCATAGTGATTTACAAATGAGTGCGGATCGCTGCGTACGCTCTCGTTCTCGCTCTCCGAGTGCTGCAATGTAAATAGAATTTGAATGGCATTCAATGGATATATTCAAACTCATTTGGACTCACCTGCGAGGCCTCGGAGCTGCTCACCTCTGATGGTTTCTCGGTAACGCTGCTGTCGTCCGGATTCTCATCGTAGCACTTAAGACTCTCCTCATCGCTGTGATAGGCTACCGAAGCAGGCGACGGCCTTGGAGGACTCTTACCTAGCTGCAAATTTGTCGGGGGTCGGTTGGTCGACTTGCGGCCCAGGGTGCCAAGCGTGCCGCTACGCAGTGTGCCCACGCTGTTCAGTGTGCCCGTGCCAACGCCGTGACGCGAACGATACAGCTCCAGTGCCAGCTCCTGGCGTTCATCAATCGACATGGCCATGGACTCCTCCAACGTTTTCTGTGCCTCCTCTGCGTGGCATCAAGAATGGCAAATTGGTAAGGAGTTGAAATGGAACAATTTAAAGGCTTCACTCACGTTTATACTTGTAGCTCTTGCTCTTCACACAGAGTACGGCAATGACCATCACAATGATGACTATCGATGTGGCCGCCAGCGAGACCATGAACCATGTCTGTCTGTAGAATGGCTTGTGCTGCAAATATCCGTATTCCAGATGTAGCTTCGATGGGGTCAATATGGAGTCCTTGGAGTACACCGGAAACGATATACCATAACGGTTGTAGGCAATCACGCGGAATGTATACGCAGTCGATGGCATCAATATATGATAGCTAACGGTGAAGTCCTGCATGGTGCCCTTCTTCGTCTGCTCAATCTTTGTCCAGCGCGAATCATCTGCGGGTCGAGTGAAATAACAAACAGATGAGCGAGTGGGCCAAAGTCAAGTGGTGCGAATCCGCAGTTAAATATACTTAAGAGTGGATGAGCTACGAGTTTATGTGGTTTGTTATAAAACTCCATGAAATACTTTTATCAATTTTCCACTAATCACCTTAAGAAATAATTATTCTACGTACCCTTGCAGAGGTTCTTCTATGAAAAACGTATTGTTTTCATTTAATTGAAGTTTTCAAAATTCATTAAATCGTTTTTTTCTACTCTCTCCTAATTTATAGTGTACTATTTTAAGGATATACTATTTTTTATTATTCTTTTCTTAGTATTTTTTTTTTTTTAGTTTTAAGTTGTTTTATTAAAGCTCGAGAAATTCAACTTAATGCCCAATACCAAATGAAAAAGTTTCAAGCATAAGAGTCTGATTGCGAATGTTGTGTGAATTTGGAATTTACTTACGATACTTACATATAAACGAGGGCTCTCCTTTTTCTAGGCAAGCATATTCAAAATTGATGTTTAGTTTATTTTTTGGGTTTTCGAAAAGTTGCAGAAATTTCGAAACAGTTCACCAAAGATTATTGCAAAATAGAAATCAAAAGTTAAAGTGAAGCGAAAGAGAACCAGAACCAATAAATATTAAATATTAGACGGATGGCTTACCGCGCTTCTTGGCCTCGATGAGGTAACCAAGGATGGGTCCACGACCGGATGGTCCATTAATCCAGTGCATCTCGACGCTGGAGAGCGTCTTGCTGAGTATCAAATCGCGCGGTGCAACGGGTGAGCCGTCCTGAGGGCCTGTGGTCACATTCTCGCTAACCGCGGGTCCATAGTCAATGGTCTGGGCGCGAACGGTGAATGTATAGGTGACCTCCTCCTCCAAGTTCTGGACGCGCAGCGTAGTATTCGATACCTTCTGCTTCACCTGCTTGCTAAACTCTGTGCAACGAATGGGAGAGGCAAATGATTAATTAGAGAAATTGTTTCTCGACCGTTTTTGTGGCTTACTCTCATTCTCCTCGGTGGTCTCGTAGGTCACCAGATAGCCCAGAATTTCGCCATTGAGAAACTTGGGCGGATCCCAAGCCACCTCCAGACTCTGCATTGTGATGTCCGAAAAGCGCAAATTGAGCGGAGCGCTTGGCACACCCTGAAGCGTCTTGACCGTAACGGGTGCAGAACGTGGTCCATCGCCGGCAGGATTGAAGGCTAGCAGCTGGATGCGGTATTCGGTGTACTTATCGAGAAAGACGAGACTGTGCGATGTGGCCGTGGCGGAGACGACCTCGATTTCCTCCTCCCACTTGCGGCCGGGCTCGAGCGCTTGCGGTGACGACGTGACCAGGTAGAAGATCTTGTAACCCAAAATGTCGCCATTCTGCATGCTCTGCTTGGGTGGCTTCCAGCGTAGGCGCACCTCGGTGCTGGATATGGACGCAGCATCCACGGCGCGCGGTTCTCCAGTGGGCACCGCCTCGCCAACATATACTGCCGCTGGCGGCGTTGCCGGACCCGGTCCCTGGGAATTAAATGGCAGCACGACAATTTCATAGTTACGATCCTGCGTTAGATCGGAGAGCACCACACTGTTCACATTGATGCCCATGACATCCGTTTTGGGCGTCGATTGCAGGGCCGTGGGAAAGTCCGAGAGTTGCTGATACAAGATGCGATAGCCACCGGTTGCTGCATCCCCATTCCACATGCCTGTCTCCAGTGCGTTCCAGTGCACGCGCACCGATGTCGTCGTAATGGGCACCACCTTCAATCCGCCCACCCCAATGGCTGGGGCGGCGGGCAGGGTGCGCACCACAATACTCTCGCGGCTGAAGGCCGAGGGGCCCAGATCGTTGGTGGCCTGTATGCGAAACTGATAGGTGGTATGCGGTCTCAATCCTAGGGCTGTATACGAGCTAAGCAAAGGATCTACGCGCTCCGGAAGCGGCTGCCATGGACCCTCGTTCTCGCGCATCTGGACCGTGTAGTAGCGCAGCGGTGCGAAGCCATCTCGACCCGGTGTCCAGCTAAAGGTGATCTGACTAGACTGGATCTGGCTGCGCGAGATCTGCGGCAATGACGGCGCCTGTGGACGATCCCGGTTGTTGGTGGTGTACACGAGCACGCTGGCCGTTTTGCCCCAGCCCAGTCGCGTTTGGGCAGTCACACTAAAGGTGTAATAGCGTTCGGATAGCAGCTGGGTGGCACGGAAAGTGCGGTCCGAGGGCGGGAACTCGCGACTATAGTTGAGATTGGCGCTGCCGTTGAGCGTGTAGGTGACTTGATAGGCGAGTATCTCGCCATTGGGATCATCGGGAACATCCCAAATGATGCGGGCCATCGAGAAGGTCACATCCGGAAAACTGACATTCGATGGTGCACCGGGTGTATCCTCAAAGGTCTGGACGCGTATCGGTGGTGTGCTTAGCGCACCATCTCCCAATCTTGTGTAGGCCAGCACCTGGACATGGTAGACTACATATTTCTTAAGCTCGGTCAGGGTTGTGGTAAAGGAACTGTTGGTCGTGATGGTTTTGTGCAGCACTGGCACCATGTTGACGCGATCTGGGGCCGCATAGAAGACCTTGTAGCCTTCGATTTGACCATTCCGATGCTGGCGCGGTACCTCACCCCAGCGCACCACCACGGTTGTCGAGGATGTGGCATTCGCTTGTACATCCAATGGTCCATACGATGGCGTCGCCTCCCGTGTGCGCTCCTCAGCCGAATTGCTGGCGCGGGAGCAGCCGACATCGTTGCAAGCATTTATTAGCACCTCGTAGACGGTCCACTCCTCCAGGGCATCCAGCACATGCGAATTGGCCGTGTGATCCTCGATGAGTACGCTGCGTGGCGTTCTCTTAATGGCGCCCGCAACACGCTCCATTTGACGGTAGGTGATGTTGTAGCCACGAGGATTGCCAAACCATTCCGTCTGCTGCAGCGGTATCCAGCGGACGCGTAGCTGCTGTGCGCTCATTGCCCGTACGGTGACATTGAAGGGTGCGTGCATGGGACGGGCCTGTATGGTCTGAAAATCCTTGGTGGGCTCCGAGGGGCGCGAGCTGCCCACCACATTGGTGGCGCTCAATCGCAGACGGTACTGGGTGAAGGGCATTAAACCGGTCACAGTAAGTGTCTCCGCATCGGGATCGCTGATCTCACAGATGGTGAACCAGGTCATGTTGCGTGCCGTTTGTGCTTCCACCTTCCATTTGGTGATGCTCGAGTTGCCATCGAAACCGGGCGTAAACTGCAGCACCACGGAGAACGCCTCGATGTTGGACAGTGCCAGATTGGTCGGTGCATGAGGCAGCACTGGCTCCACGCCCGACTGTATGGTTGCCGTCTTGGGTGTACCGCTGCCAATTCTTGTCCAGGCGCAGATCTCGAACCAGTAGTGAGTGGTTGCCTGCAGCTGATTAACCGTCAGCTGTGTGTCCTCGGCGGTTAGATTAATGGACTTCATGGTCTCGGGACGATCGCGCACCTGATAACGCACCGTGTAGCCGGTGAGCAGACCATTGGCGTGGCGCGGTGGTGCCCACAAGACGGTAACAGCGCGATCGGAGACATCATCAAAGTGCAGGGCAGTTATCTCATCGGGCACATCCTCTTTGGTCATGACGGGCACCTTTTGGCTAATGATGCCATCGCCGGGATCGGTAAAGCACAACACACTGATATTGTACTTGGCGTACTTGTCCAGCCCATTGAGTATGGCCGTCTGCTCGGCCAGCGGATCGATAAGACTGGGCGGCACCGTCATCATGCGCTTCTCCAAGTCACGCGGCTCGCCGTCGATGTGATGCTGCTGCCACGCCTGGATCTTATAGCCCTGATTGATGCCGTTAATCTGTTGCGGATTCGGTGGCTTCCAGGTGATCTTGGCGGCCGTCGAGTTCAGAGCCACTACACGCAAATTTGTGGGCGGCGCCTCGGGCACGCCCTCCTTGGTCTTGATCTTGGCGCCCTCAGTGTAAATGCCAACACCCATTTCGTTGTAGGCGGCGATCTGTACTACATAATCCTTCCAGGTAATCAGCTCCTTGATGAGAAAACTGCGCTGCACCTCGTTCGTGATGTTCTGATAGGTCCAGGGCACATTATTATAGCCGTATAGTCGATAGCGCAGTATATAGCCCAGTATATGGCCATTGCGATGATCCTCCAGCGGCGGCTGCCATTGCGTCATGATTTCCGACATAGATCTGGCGGAGCCGACAAAACCAACTGGCGGGCCCGATGGTGCTGAGAATGTTTTCGAAAGTAAACAATATTATTAGAAGCTCCTTGTAAATTTATCAGGTGGTGTGTGTAATTTGTATACGGTTTTACTCATTGAAGTGTATGAGATGCAGAGATCAATTCTCTGGGTTATATACCTCGGTAATATGGAAACGCTACGCGCATTTGTTCATCAAAAGCGGGCGATCACGACGTTGCAGTTTGACGACAACGATAGCAGTTAAAAGTACAATACATACATATGGTTATATAGCATTAGTTCTATGCACTAAATACTTGTACAATATTCAAAGCAAAAGTTACACCATTTACGTAGTGTTAACTAGTGCGCTTGGCAACCCTAGAAATAGGTGCTCAAGATGCACTCTCAAAAACTAAACAAAACTAAACGAAAATGACTATAATTTTAATCAAATCACAAATTAAAGCTTACTGAATAATAATGAGGTTGGATTAAGATTTATTCCTCTGTCTATAATCACGAATTGAAATGTTTGGCATATTGTCAACTTAAACCTATTACATCTGATGAAAAATGATTCTGCTTCTAATGTAAAGTGCATTTTAAGCTGCCAATTTTAGTTGCTTGTCTAATGTTTACAATGAAGATAGAGTGCCTGGCAACGTTTGCAAATCCAGGATTTGGTACAAATGAATGACTTTACTTGACTTGATTTTTAAATACTACTACTATTTGGAACCAATAGAAATTATTTGAAGTTCTTTGCAATTCCGAATGAAATTAAACTATTTTTCAGTTTACGATATTTTACAAAATAAAACGTTTCTTGTAAACCAAAAGCAGAAATCAAGAACACAAAAGCTGTTTAACACAAAAAGCTATTAGTTAATACATAGGTGTAGAACATAGGGGAAAGTGCACTCACCTTCTTGGGGCAGCTCGACGACGTTACTTGGTTCGGATGGTGAGCCCTCGCCGACGCGATTAACGGCACTCACACGAAACTGATAGACGGTGGCTGCCTTCAGGTGCTCGAGCAGAATCCAACGCTGATCGGCAGAAACGTTGCTCAATTCGGTGATCCAATTGCGCAGCAATTCTGGTACTGGATCATCGGATTTTTCTGTGATGTTAATGTGTTGAAAAACGTAGTTGCGAGAGGATAGCAAGAGAAAGAGAGCGAGAGTGTATTGCAAAAGAGAGCGATCGAGTGGTGAGTGATGAGCAAGGTGAATGATGAGTGTGGTGAGTGTTGAGTATGGTAAGTGATGCATATGGTGAAATACGAAAATGGTGAGTAATGTGCATGGTGAATGTTGGGTATGGTGAGTGTTGGGCATGGTGAATAATGTGTGTTTTGTTTGAGGTGCAATTTACAGTGTGTGTTTTTGAAGTGTTCGTGTGTTGAAAAATTAATGTGCGAAATATGTTAATAAAGACAAAAGTAAATTAACAAAATGTACACAAAATGAAAAAAAAATGTATATACATTATTTATATATATATTTGTATATATATTATATATAAATTATATACATTTGTATATAGGTTTAAGATTAATATCAAAGGTTCGTTACGGTACACGGATTGGAAGAAAAAAGAGAGAACGTTAGGAAATGCATCAATTTAAAATTGAACTTTTCTGTTTAAAATGGTTTTCTATTTCTCTATATTAATATAAAATTTGTAAAGCAAATAATTCTGTTTCTAGTTGAGACTCGCATAATTGATACCCAATGCAAACAGAATCACAAATGGTTAATTGAATTTTTGTTGCTGTTTTGTGGCTTGTTGTTGTTGTTGTTGTTGTTGCTGGACTTGTTGTTTAACTGATGTGATTTACATGTTTTCTAATTACACGCAAGACCCCAGGGCCCAACATCAGAACCCAACATGAAGCTGCGCGGTGTGTTTGTGTGTGTGTGCGTACGATAAATCAAATTCCAATACCGCAAAACCGTAACCGTAACCATAACCATAACCACGTAAAGCTAACCCGGACAAAAATTGTGTGACGGAATAGTAGGGGGCGGTCGAAGGGGTGGATTGATGTTGATGCTGGCATATGGCATACACTCACCCAATTTGGAGACCTCTCGACGCTGTATAATAAATTTGGATATTGGACTGTTGCCATCGAAGCCCGGCGTCCACGATACATTGATGCTGCGTTGCCGCGGCTCGGCCAGGCGCACCACCTTCACATTGCTGGGCGGGAATGGCAGCTCAATAACGCTGAGACGTGCCGCCCGCGTCTCATTGCCACCGGGCGAGGTAACCACACACGCATAGCTGCCCACATCGCTGGCCCGCACCGCCTGTATCTCCAGCTGGCCATCTCCTTGAACGCCAATGCGCTGCGAATTGCTTATGGGCGCCGGATGTCCCTCCCGGTACCAGTCGATATTGTACGGGACACTGGGGTCACTGGACACCTTGCATTGGAGCGTTGCGGTCAGGCCAAGCAGCACGGTTGTGTCCACCGGCGGTTGTATGATTTGTGTTCGCACTAAAGTGAGAGACAGAGACAGAGACAGAGAAAGAGAAAGACAGATAGGGAGAGAGAAAGAGAGAGAGAGAGAATGGGGGAGTGTGAGTATGTGGGCGTGGCAAGAGTTTGACATTAAACAGTAAAAGAGATTAACTGCAACACATTTGCTGCCAGACAACGTTGGGACAGTTCTCAGCGCCCCCCTTCCCAGTTGGCTGGCATGTAGGAAATTTAGTTTTAAAGCCTCTCAGATGTACAGATGCATATATATCCACATATATATATATATGTATATTTTTTCTATATGCACATTTTCGCTGCCTTTTCAGTCACTTGGCCGCATCATGCATCAAAAGTTCAACGCGCTCGACCAGACTTTAGCCTGGTCCGGCTCTGGTTTTGGCCCTGTTTCTGCCTGGCATTTCTTTTGGCTATGACGACCTTTTATTATTGTTGTTGTTGTTGTTGTTGAACGCCGCTGCCTCGTTTGCATATAGTGCACACACATACAATCTTTTTTCCTGTTTTTTTTTTTTTTTTTTGATTACCGTCCCCATGCGCCACGTTTTATGCAAAACAAAATTTCAAAAACAAGTCAGAATATTGCGGTCCAATGCAACCGACTGCGTAATACTCGTTAACAGTCCAATATCGGTTACATATCTTGCCTCTTTTTTTGGGTAAGGTTGCAAACCTACATATTTGGTGCATTGTGCTCGCTAAATGATGAGAATCATGCTTTTTTCATTATGTAAAAGGTTGTCCCTGAATTTTTTTCTTTCATTCTAGTCCCTTCTGGCGTGTTCATGTATCTCATTTAGATTTCGTGGATCTTAATTACACGGACTACATTTTGTAATTCTCAACTTTGGTTGAAGATTTTGTTGCTGACTTTAAAATTGACAAAGCGGCTCATTCAAAGATTTACCTTTATCTGAAATCGTTAAATAACCAACTTTGTTTTGGCTAACATTTCTGCATTTGCATCCAGCTAGCTAGACGCATATTTATATGCCAAGTTTCAAGCAGGCCTGGCATGGCGCAAAACCAATATACTCGCTTCACTTTGTGTACAGTCAAACACACACACACATACAGGCTAGCTGCAGCGCTTTGCCAATTAGCAGACATTGATGTGGCCTTTAAGAGAGCCGGCCAAGCTGCAGCTGGAAGCCAGGCCAGTGGCCAGCTTTAATGCATTCAAAATAAAACAAAGCGTAAAAAGATCAATAATTATTACTAATGTTGTTGTTCTTTCCCTGCCTGCGGCTTTGATGACAATATAATGTGCTATTATGGGGCCAATACGTTTTAGCTGATTTGATGTGGCACTCGGCGGTCGTTGCACATTGTTGTTCTTGCTGCTGCTCGTTGCCACGCTGTGGCATGTTTCAACGCTGACAACTCGGCAGTTGTGGCAGCTCCTGGCTAGTAACATTATTAAGGCTCTCATAGTTGTTGTCACTGTCAGAAGCCATATGCGTGTGTGGGTGTGTGTGTTTGAGGTAAAGTAAAACTTAAATAGGTTGGCGCATGTAGTTAACGAAACTAATCTGCTTTGATCAAAATTGATAAAAGTCGATACTAAACTCAGAATAATTTAATTTCAGGCGACTGCATAATAATTATATTCATTTATTATTATATTAATAATCTTTCTTTGCGTGCTTTTCATGTAAATAAAAACCTTCTAGCAATTCTCAATTTCTGGAGTCCACGGCAAATCCAGCTGATGCCGATATACATATATATATATGTATATAGCCTGCCACAGACGGACATCAGTTTATAGACTCTGAAGTTGATACTTATCAAGAATGTATGTGTATTCCACACATGGACAAATGTCTAATACCCTCTAGTGGAGTACAGAAATTAGATTCCAAGCCCACACATATTGTTTGTAATATAAAACAATACTGAACAATTAGAATTGTTCATTTCTGTGCTTTTATCACTGTCGAATGAAATAATAAATCTATTTTGTTTTTCCGCTTTAAGTAGATTACGTTGCATTGATTGCATGTGTGTGTGTGCATGTGTGTGATTATTATTGTTTTTTTTTTTTTTTTGTTGTTTATTTTTGCATCTAATTTCTATGGCAATTTCTTGGCATAGCATTATTAAATGAATTCAGTTGAATTATGACACGCATTTCAATTTCACCCTCTAATCAGGCAGACTGTTATGAAGTTAGCCTAATTTATAGTTAGTACGTATTGGTAATATAAATCATACATTTTCTATTCCAAAATATGTTTATGCAAACAAATGCGCCCAATTTGCGCAACCGAATCGAGCATAGAATGTGTTATTAATTTTGTTAGCTGTATTTTCACAGATTTTTACTAGCGTGCGACTGGGGGAGAGAGAGAAGCTTTTAGCATTAAAGAGATAAGCAACACATAGCAATATATTATCGTGGTCTAGGAATCGAACGACTTTCGCCAAGTCGCGTGGTTCAAAGCTCGACAGTTGTCGTTCCTTTGACTTGCGCCTTGATCGATTTGCGCATTGCTTCTCACTTCGCTTCTCGCGGCTATTAAATTGTTAGATTCTATGCGTTTGTCATTGAGTGCAGTTGAACATCGAAAAGAGTTAAATCGATTAAGGCATGCCGAAATGCATGAATTGTACTTTGTTAATCATTAGTTCACAATTCAATTTTGTTCACTCCGGAACCAGCAGCAACTCACTGAACTAACACAAAAGTCTGTTTGTACTATATATAGAGAAGCAATTAAACTGGCTGCTGGCTTTGCGTTGCCAATTAACGTGAAGTATGGGAATGGGGCTGTGGACGGATTGGGGTCTGTCATATAACTTACCTAGTACACCCAGATAAGCCTCACCCTTCACAGTGCCCGCCTCATTGGCGCGCACACAAATGTAGAGGCCCGCATCGGAGGCGCGGATATTTGAGATGAGTAAATCGCCAGATTCGAGTATCTGAACACGGCTCGATAGCTCGACCAGTTGAGTTTCTATTATTGTTGGTTTGTTTAATTTTTTTGTTTTGTTTTATTTTTGGGCAATCGGGATTTGTTTGATCATCCAGCAAGCAGTTTAAGCGGGGAGAGTTGCAGTTGCAGAGTTGCATTTGCAGTTTCAGAGTTGCATTTACGGTTAGCAATTTAATTGGTTGGTTGGTTAGCATACGAAAAGAACGAAAAGACATCGATATTAGCATTTACGAAGGTAGCGTTAACTACATTTAAAGCGTGCAGTAGGAGAATACGTGGCACTCACCATTATAGATCCAGGTTATGTTCGGATTCGGTGCTCCGACGGCCCGACATGAAATGGTCGCATCTTTGCCATCCAGTGCGGTCACATTCTGTGGCGGCTGCTCCATCACCGGGGCCGTGGCTGTAGATGGATGATCGAATGTTGAGTATTTAGCAAACTGAGCCGCAATCGATGCGTTAAGGTGTGGGTAATTTTGTGATGCCGCTTATGTATGTTCAAGTCAAAGGTAAATACGTGGCAGTCATGCAAACATGCTTATGTGTGTGTGCTACTGTGTTTGAGTGTGTATTGGGTGTGTGCTTGGGGGGTGTAAATGTGTTACTTAGCGGCTATGAGTGTTTCAATATTTGATTCTATGCCCACAAACAGCAAATTATTAAGTGTTGATATACTTAGAGCCGCCCAAGAAAATAATATTAGCAATGCAACCATCTGGCAACGCCTTAAACTGGTTTGCTCTTTAGCTAGATAACATACTGTTAATTTACATAAGTCCATAATTAACGTTTGCTCCTATTCTATAAGCTATCTGGCAACGACTTAATTGCATTGGCTCCTTAGTTAGTTGACATAGTGTTCATATGAGAAGATATTTGTGATTTAAGCGAACATTTATTGTGTATGGTTTTAAACGGCTTGATTTATGATTTGAGTTTGTCATTGGAGTTTTCAACTTAAGTATTGAATACTATTTTAAATATTTAAAATACGACTTTTAGACCATTTACGAGCTGTGATAAGCTAGCCTTCTTAGTGGAATTTTGGAATGGAACATGATATTAACTCAATAGCTCAAGGAATGTGTGAATATTGCAACTTTTTGTAAGATTTAGATGAAAGGAGTATTACGTTTAAAGCCCGAAAGGTTCCACTTCACTTCAATCCCAATAAGGCTGCCTTCAAGTTCGCCAAGTGCGAGATTTTTGTGGTTGCAGCCGGGCTAACAATTAAACTTAAACTCTGGCAACTTCAGAAGTTAATACCAATTATTTATTGAGTCGCACATTTGGCAATTTTTTTTTGTTTTCTTTCCTTTTTTTATAGCGAAAAGGGCGATTGTGAGGTTGCCGATAGTTGTTGTTCGTGTTGCTGTTGCAAGTTGTTGTTGTTGTGATTGTTGTTGCGTTGTTGTTGTCGTTGCCACTTTCGCGGCTCGAATCGCAGCAAAAGTAATAATGTAATTATTTAATATGATGCATTCATTTTAACTCCGCTTATGTAAATAAGTGCATAAAATTACAATAAAAATTTCTGTGTGCTTTTTACATTAAGATATTAAGTGCTCTGTGTGTATGTATATGCGAGTGTGTGTGTGTGTGTATGTGTGTACATGAAATTTTATGGCTTGCGGCGAAAAGTAGAGAACCGTCATGCGATTCACTGGGAAAATTGTTAAATTGTAAGGACACGAAGAACCTACAGCAGGATAATATTTAAAAATATCAAATAAATAGATGTAAAAACAATTGTTTATATAAAGACGTATATAGATCTGTGCTCGTAGAAAATAAAAAAACAGTTATCTAAGTTTACATATAGACGATTATACAGATATGGCTGTATATAGACAGATATGGCTATATATAGACAGTTGCTCTTTAAAAATATAAACATATTATTTACAAATTTAAGTTTGTAGCGCATTGCTTAACTAGAACTTAAATCTTTCCAAAGACTTTGATATAATTCCACAAAACTTAAAAATGCGTAAAACAGAGCATAGGAAACAAAAAGATCTGGGCAGGGCGGGAGGAAGAGTGTGGAAAGGGGGAGGGGAGGGGGAGGGGGGTCACAAAGCTTAAAGTGGAATTAACGTGCAGCATTGAATATCCGACAGCTTAATTAACCTTAAGTGCTCTTTAAGGCAAACCCTGTCCAAAAATAAAAGGCCAATCAAATAATTAAGGGAAACAACAGAGAAGCCAACAAATTTTTGGGCAGGGGCAGTGCGGAGAAGGGGGAGGGGGGGGGGGTCAGTGTGTGGGCACATTAGTTGATTTTGATAGAGTAATTATTATAATTATACTTTATATGATTTATATGATTATATTATTACTTTTGCTTTGTCCCAAATACACTATAGCTAAGAAAATCTATAGCTAGGACATGTAAAAATCCGATAATCAGCTCTTTACGAATTATTTAGATGCTTCTTCATAGCTCAATTTGGGTTGCTTTTACGGCATAGTTGTTGATAGATCCAAATTTCGGCTTTTAACAAGCTATAAATTGAGCTTGAACTATTAATAAAAAGTTAATGATATGAATTGAATATAGAAAGTAAATTAGATGCGACCTCACAGTGATTAAAATCACACAGATTCACGCTGTAGTTGAGCAAGCGGAAAAAGCGTGAAATCAAATCACTAATCAAGGTGAGCTGCAGCAGCTACTCACGCTGAACTGCAGGGCTAACAGTGAATACGTGTGACTGATAATAGCCGGTCACACTGGGCATTTGAGCTAACTGCTGCCAGAGTGGGCCGGTCACACTGAAGACAAAGTTTTCGTTTACACACTTTTTTCCCAATCTATAAAATATGAGTGTTTACATAAAGTGCCCAAGTGCTTTATTTGCGTAGAGCTTGGGCTAAGAAAGAAATGGAAAAGAAAATGACTTTAAAGAGCTTAAGGGCTAATGTCAGTGTTGTGCGAAAGACTCGTTAGCCAGAATGTTAAGCAATTTTTGGGCTGAAATGTTGATGTATAGCGAAGGGGCATGATAATGATGCCGTGGCATGAAAATATTTGCGGCGGGCAGCCAACTGAATAGTTGCAACAACTTGGCTAATCGCAAAACGTCGAGCTAATTTCGAGGCCAAATTAATTGATTGACAAAAACTACTGAGTTATTGGCTTAAAGCAGCGACTGTGGCTTATACGGTTATGCATTTGGCCAGTTTAAGAGGCGAATAGAGGTCACGTTAACGTGTTAAAAGTGCTTAAGCGGGCCTGCATGTAGTAAAGGGCATTGCCCCACACCCCTACAGACCCCCCCCCCCCCCCCCCCCCCCCCCCCCCCCCCCCCCCCCCTACGCTCAGTCAGCGGCTGTGCACGCAAAGGGCATATTAAAGAAACGTGTGCAATAAAAGAAGAGAAAAAGTAGCAAAGAAAAACCATATTTGTAGCATACTTTTTTGAGGAGCCACCAACTGCTGAAAGCCGGAAATAATGAAGAGTTTGAGAGTTTGATACGGCTTTAAGGCGAGCGTGGGCTAACGTGGCCTTGGGTGAGCGAGAGAGAGAGAGGGGGTGGACTGAGGAGAGAGGCGGGAGAGTGCGCACTCAAATTATATCTGTTGTTGCATATGGCAACATAATTGCATGCAGGACTAATTGCGAATCGCGACTAATGTGGAAGCGCCACAAAACTTGACAATGCTTCAGCGCGATTCATGCCACATGCAAGGCGCAACACAATTTGTTGTTGTTTGATATTATAATAATTGTTGTTGTTGTTGCTGCTGCTATTGCTGCTGCTGCTGCTGCTGGTGCATGGCATTCGTAATTAATTTCAAGTTGACCCACTAAAGCGCCCGCCTCAAGTTAAAGCCGTAATAATAAAGCGCTCGCCGGGAATGACGTGCACCGGCGATAATTGCCATTACTTGCCTGTAAAGTGCCTTCCTGCCTGCCTGGCCCAAGGATGGGCGGGAGTAGGGAGGGTTTGGTTAGGTGGAGAGCTGCTGGCTCTTGGCAGTTGCCAGTTGCCAGTTGGCAGTTGGCAGTTGGGTTGTTTGCGGTGGTTATGCATAACATTTGCATAGGAATTGCGGCTTGCTTTATATTACGCTCTTTTGTATAAACTGTGGCAAATCTTTTGGTTGCAAGGAATGGAAACCCCAAGCAGGTTGCAAAGCCCCGTAAGTGGCATTTAAAATTGTTGTATGGCAACTAAGTCAAGCTGCGGCTTTAAATGTCTTAGCATATCGCTCATTTTCAAGACCATTTAGCCACTTTTGATAGATTCCAAAAATAACAAAATTCTGCAGCTGGTTTTACGACCACCACCTCCGATATTGCTACCGATACTGCTAGCAAACCAGTTGACGAATCTGCCATCAACCCGAAAAACGACTTTGCCAACGTTAATGAAAGTTCTGAAAAGGATACCAGCCGATTGAGGATTCCTCTTCAGAATATTCTTTTTGATTTGCGGATAGCGGCACTGAAAAAAACTGGAAAGAATCGAATGACCCTGCGAGAGTTTTTTGATAAGCGCAGAATGGCGAATGTACATTAGAAGGAGGTGGAGAAGAAGGAGGAGCAGTACAAGAGAACGAAAAGAGACTGGAGGAGGGCCGTGGCCGTAGAAAAAAGTGGACTTCAAGCAAAGCGACTGCGTCCCGAGCTGCCAGAAACAGATCATATTCGTGTCCGCCGCCAAGAAAACGCCAGCGCCGAAGTCGAGTCCCAAAGCATAGGAGCAGCAACAAAGTTCATGCCAATAACTTGGGCACAGTTCTAGGGATTTCGATATAGATTTATATCGATTACTTGGAAACGAACTCGATCTGCGCGGGCACCAGGAGGACCTACAGCTTAAATTAAAAGTCTCTAGCTCTAAGAGTTTCTGAGATCCTTGCGTTCATACATACGGACAGACAAACGGACAGACAGAGCAGCGCAGACATGGCTAGATCGATTCGGCTATTGATCAAGAATATATATACATTATGGGGTCGGAGATGCTTCCTTCTGCCTGTTACATACATTTACATTTTGCACAAATACAATATACCTTTTTACCCATTTTTAACGGGTTCAGGGTATAAAAATAAATGTTTATCATTTCATGCCATATAATTTTTGTCCAGCATATTCCGCGGGGTTTCATTTGACTTATTATTTGGTTTTTTTTGTTGGCGCTATTTAGGTTGAGGATTTTGTAGAGCTCATGTTAAGCTGCCAATCAAAGTTGAAGTAACCTCAAAATAATGTACAATTACGTACGTCTTGGGCCTGCCAAGTGGCGCCACCTGTTGTTGGCATAAGCAGACAAGAGAAGAACATGAAGAAGAACAAGCACAAAGTAAAAAAGCAACTTTGAGCGTTGCGTGTGTTGTGTTGTGTTCTGTTCTGTTCTGTTGTTACAGCTGGGTGTGTGTGCGTGTGTGTGAATTAAATTTAAACTGATTGCATGACTGCATCGAAATGTCAGTCAGTCAGTGTGTGTGCGTGTGTGTTTGTGTGTGTGTGTGTGTGTGTGCGCGCGTTACGGCCTGTCAAGTGCCGGAAAATGTGCCACGCCTAACGCCTGTGCCGCCGCCTCTTTATTAGTACGTGTGTTGCTGTTGCTGCTGTTGTTGTTGTTGTTGTTGTTGTTATTCGGCAACTTTGGAGCTGCATAGACAAACAGCGAAGCGTCTGCAAAATGCCAGGAAGCAGCGATTAAAATCACTTTGCGTTTCGGGAAATTACAAAATTATGTTACTCGAGCAGCTCAAGCAGCCGGAAAATGCGCAGCAACAACAACAACAACAACAACAACAGCAGCAACAGCAACGACGGCAGCTAGGGCCAAAGGTAATGTGCTTAATTGCGCCAGGTGCAATCCAAAAGCAAAAAACTTATGCCAGTCAAGCTAACAACAGCAGCAAGAGCGCCAGCAAAAACAAATACAACAATGCTGAAAAAGCGTAGCAGAGCAAAAATATGCAAAACTTTTGCCAAGAGAGGTGGGCGCAATTAAAATGCAAACAACTTATGAACCCGAACCCGGCCGCCGCCGACTCCGCTTAGGACGCGCTATCCTGCAAAATTATTTCAAGCCAGCTGCTCGCCATCTCACGACCGCGTGTCCCGCCCATTATGTGGTGGGTGTTCGGCTTAGCTGGCCACTTGTTGCCCTGTAGCCAAGTGCCACATTTGGGGTAGCAACCTATTGGTAAATATATAAATAGAACAGTATGAAAAACAAGTAAGTGTGTCCGACTGGCAGATACCCTGCACACAGCACTGGGATGCCACGACACGCAATACAATTTTCTTTTAACAAATGTAATAAAATAAATCAATATTTATCAAGTTGGGGAATATCGGTATTTTGCTCTCTGAGATCTACGTATGTAGATCTGTAGTATTAGAAAGCAAGGGCCTTGAGAATTGCTGAGAAGGGCAGTCAGACAAATTGGAGTCAATGTTTTAAGACACTTTCTTAAGCTACTGCTCCCAAGACTTAACGAGCAAATATCTTGAACTACCACGTGAATTATGTGAGAAGCACCGAGAAAGGCTGCTGCAACTTCTTAAAAGTATGAGTGTAAACAAGTATTAGAGCAATAATCTTTTATCATATGGAAAAGTTGTACATTGAAAGGCATAAATGGAACAGCAAGTAGGATAGAAAAAGCGAGATAGATCGCAGGACAGCAAGAGGGATAGAGATGGACGGCAAACAAAGTGAGAGAAAAATGAGAGACTGACAGAGATTTATGTAAACAAAATACATATATCTGGTCAATATTCGTTTAGCATAAAATATACATTTTTGATGGAAAATGGAAAAATATAAATTGAATTTAAATTTGACGAGACGGAAAAATTGATTTTTCCAGCATAATAAATATGTGATTGTTCCTTGAAGGAGCTACGCACTTATATATAACAAGTATACATAGATAAGAAAGAAACAAGGTGTTTTTTTATTTGAAAAGAAAGAAACCAAAAATGGCCAAGTGTTTTAATTGTTTGTAACGAAAATTATTCTGGGTAAGTTATTCTCGCTTTAAATGTTTTTCGCTCTGCTTCTAATTCAAAGCTTCAAAGCTTATGAAAAACCTTTCATGCAATGCTAGAAGCTATCATTGTTCGTTGAGAGTTTGGAATATGTTTGGTGTGAATATGGAGTTGAGTACACAGATGTCGGACCGAACACTAAAAGCAAAGAAATAGACCCTTAAACGATACAAATTAAAGACCCTTACAAATCTACCTATAAAACGTGATTGTTATGTGTTAAGCGAGAAAATCAAAGTCAATTTGGCTTAAATGTTGGGTCTGAAAGAGGTTAAAACAAAGTCTTTGGGCCAAGTTCGAACATGTTACTTAATTACGAACATATGCCAACCAGGGAGAGGAGGGGCTCGGTTGGGTGTAAGCGGATTATGGCTCAGTTATGCCACGCCCCAATCTACGAAGTTTGATTGTACAATTCGAAGCCGTGGGACAGGCGTGCAGCAGATGGGCGTGGCATATGCGCATTACAAACAAATTGACTGAAATTGTGAGCTGCACATTAAGCGAAATGATACGAACTAAACTGTTTAGACGAGGGGGTGGCTACTTGGTTGAGGGAACTGCTGGCTCTGGCTATAAAATAAAGTCAGTCGAACTAACTCAAGGCAAAAGTTTTTCAATAAAGCAACGCCGTGCCGTGGCCAGGACAAAATCTTTTAACTAGTTGTAACTCGATGTAGTGCTGCAGCAGCAGCAGCAGCGGCGGCGGCGGCGGCAGCGGCGGCGGCGGCAGCGGCGGTTAGGCAAGGACAAATCTCTGGCATTGACAAGCCAGAGTTGAGAGGGGGGAAGAATAACTCAACACGACGAAATATGCATCGAAATTTACCAATTTACATGGCAAGTGGTCGACGGAGCTTGGCAGTGTCTATAAAAATATACCAAAAAAATATTACAAATTTGGCAGCACACACCGAGAGAGTGAGAAAGAGAGAGAGAGAGAGAGAGAGAGAGAGAGAGAGAGAGAGAAGGAGCGGCATTAGGAGGGCGAGCGAAGTGAAGCAACGCAAGCAGAATGACAGTTGTTCAAGTTTTTAAAGAGCCATCAAATTGAAACAACAACTTGAACAAGAAGTGTGTCTGTCCCGCTTCCGCTTCCGCTCACTGCAATTCACTCTCCCTTTCACTCTACCGCACAATGCTGCACCGCCCCCCCGCACCGTCCGCATGCTGCCAGAGCATCATTTTTGCGCAAAATGTTTTGAGAGACAGCATTTCGCTCTGTTTGTCTGTGTCTGTGTGCGTTGAGCGCAAGCAAACAACGCCGCTGACGCTGCCGCTGCTGACGTCGCCGTCGCTGTTGGCAGCGACTGCACTTTGTCAAATATTTAAACGGCAGAAAAAGTTGCACTTTCTAATGCATAATTGTTTAGCTGCAGTCACTGTCAACTGGCAAACTTGCAACTTGAGCAGCGGCAGGCAGCAGTGGCAGTCGAGCTAAATAATGTAGCACGCTTTTTTGGTGCCGACCCAGCTGAAAGAATTCCGCATGATATTCGTAATAGATTTTCATTTAGGAAACTATTGCATTGCATTGCAGGCGAAGATTTCTTGGCTTTGACATCTGACTGTCGGAAAATATTTTCCACATACTACTTATTTCAGTAAATAACGTTTCGATTAAATATTTTGCATAGAATTGTTCAAATAACAAAGACTAGGTTACAATAAAGAGTATTTGGCCCAAGGAATGGAATTTCCAAAATTCGCAAAAACCGTATTCATTAGTTCATAATAAACTATTTTTAAAATAAATTTAAGCCCACTCGGTCGAAAATTAAAACTTTCAAAATGAGTATTCAGTATTCTACCTACTATTAGAGCTTTTGCCACATATTTGTGCTTCATTTTTCACTCAGCAGTTATGGACTCTTAGAAAAGTTCGTAATCCGTTGCTTTATATTCTTGCACACATCTTTGAAACCGACTTTTAATCGTTTTCCGTTCATTAATTTCACACATGCGAGTGGAACTAAGATCGAAAACGTAAGGTCGGTATAAAAGTTCAGTTTCCTCAAATACTCAGTAAATCGAGGCAAACAGTTGGATTAATGTAGATATAACTTATATAATTGATTAATCAGCATTACTTTAAAGTGGATTTCATTTCCCGTTTATAAAGCAGGCATGCGTGAATTAAGCAGCAAACATTTCGCAGACAGCTGATTCTTTGCATTACAAACTCAGAAAAAGTAATGGGCAAACTAAAGCGATTTCAGTTATTGCCTTACTTTGGGACTTATGAGCCAAAAGTTATTAACATGACAAAATTTCCAGCAGGGCTTTGCTGAACTGCACATATTTGTATACACACATACATGTATATATATATATATATCTGTGTGTGTGTGTGTGTGTGTTCGTTGAGCATGTGTCCTTTAGCTGTCTTTATTTTCGCAATATTAAATTCATTAATATGCGAAATTGTCCCGCAGCAAATACAAACACAAATACCAAGAAGTAGGTGTGCGCGTGTGTGTGTGTGCCTGTGTGTGTATGCCTGTGTGTGTTTGTATTTAGCCACAAGTCTGTTGCATAGAAGTGCTGCCCGAGCTGCTGATGAAGAGCTGGCACTTAACGGTACTTGTGTGCCTTAACGCAACAGGCGAAGGCAAACAATTCTCAAGAATTTCCATGAATATGCAAGGCCTTCAAATAATGCACACAATATTAATAATAATAATAGTTATTATTATTATTATTATTAGTAACTGTGCCAATATTATACATCAATAATGCATATTTATATTGTGCTTAAGACACGCTCATTGCCTGATGCATCAACATCCTTATGAAGTAGAAGAAGCGTCCACAAAGAGTTGGCTCTAAACAGTTATCTTCCTATAAGCTGAGCTTTTCATATTTAAAATTTATGTACTTTAAATAATTATGGTGCAATGTGATGCAAGGAACAACTAAAACCAGTTGCCGATTAGTTGTAAAGCAGACATTGTATGTCCTTGAAGGCAATTAACCCAATAATAAGTTTTAAGTCCAATAAGAAGCTTTAATAATCAGATAAGTTTTGCAGCAGGCAATGTTTTTAATTTAAATAATAACTGGCGAGGTTATATTAGCAGAAAGTATGAACTCCCAATATTATTATCAGTAGATACTACTAGAATATACCATGGAACATATAACATATTGCTCACACCTATGCACTTCTTTAACTGGTTGAGAATTATAAGCGTCAAGAAACGCAAAAGAACAAAGTAAACATGTTAAACTGGCCTGAGCAGTAAAAATATTATTTAAATTTTTGATGACATTTGCAAGGGACATACTATATAAAAAGAGATTGTGTCCCAGAATAGTTAATAGCTGGGAAAAAAAGGTTGCTAATTTCTATATTAAAAGAATATATACTAAACGGCAAGTGCAGAGTATTAGCTAGACATTAACTGTCAATTGTTTAATTGCCAGTCCACGTTTAGCTTCTAACGTTAGAGAAAGTGTGTGTGCAACTAACTAACTAACTAACTAGCTAACTATTAAATTAACTACTATAACAACAATTGTGACAATCATATTAATGTGGCTGATAATAATGTTGATAAATACGAGCGCATAATGAAGCATTAAAAATTCTCCATAAACACCAAACAAATTGCCACAGTTATGTTGCACTTTAACCAGCTAAGGGGGGTGCGATGCGGTGTGGTGTGGTGTGCGGGGTGCACTCGTTTGTCTGATGAATAAGCGAGTGCCGAGTGCGACTATAAAACGAGTATAAAGAATGAGTGCGATTTGAATGCCTCTCATGCAAGTCAAGTGCAATGTGCGTGCAGTATTTGATAAATACAAAAAAATATACAATATAAATAAAATACAACAAAAATATATATAAAGATTAGCACGCATTGAACGTGTTTCTTTATGTTTAAACAAATAACATGTAACTTTTGTTTTTTTAAGGTGCATTTTAATTGTTGCAGTGAGTTAATTTTATTTGTTTTTTTTTGCATTCTTGATGCCCATACCAAAGCGAAATTCCTTGCGTTTATTGCCCGTGCCGTTGCCCATGCCCCTGTTGGGATATTTAGCGCTCATGCCCGTGCCGGAGCTCGAGCCCGAGCCCGATCCCGATCCCGGACCCGATCCCATGCCAGCATGCGAAGCTCTCACCCGCAATATGCGCGGCTGCGCCAAACGCTTCACGCGCGGCTGCAGCGAAGCTGCCGCTTCAGTTGTTGCTGCTTTTTTTGTTTTTTTTTTTTTTTTATTTGGGATTAGTTCGATGTAGTTATGAGTATGAATATATATATGTTAGTTTTGGAATGAATAGACAGAGTCAATAATGTATGACAGTTAAATGGGGCGAACCAGAGAGAGAGAGAGATAGAGAGAGAGAGAGGGCACCGTTTTAGTATCAATATGGTTCAGGCGCGCTCCAAAACTGTTAACGGAGGGAAGGGGGCGGGGGCGATTAGTTGGCATGTATGTATATGGGCTTACAGCCGGAATCAAATGAATGATTTGTTCGATTCCACGTGGTTGAGTGGCAACCCACTTGACTTACTTTTTACACGCAGCCAGGTGTAGGCAGATTTATCGCCCGCCTCATTGCTCGCCAGGCATTGGAACATGCCCTCATCCTCCAGCGTCAGTTTTTTAATTATCAACGTATTATCAGCTTTCAGCGTGTATCTGCAATATGATTAACAGCTATTAGTTGGAAGCACAAAAAATAAAAGGAACTCTCGTTGAGCTTACGAGCTCTACGTTTAATATGCTTATGATATAGCTTTGCTGGCATATTAAAACAATTTTTTTCTGTTCATTAGACTGCCTGTAAGCTGTTCACAATTCTAATTTAATATACTTTATACAACGTTTTCAATTCCCATATATTTCTAATATTTTAATGTTTAATGTTTTCAGCACTAGCAGAAAGGAAAAAAAAAGGAAAAGTGAAGTACTGTTTTCATCATTCCGTGATTCAAACAGTCGAGTTGCATCTGCTTGTGTTGCACAACACTGAACACTTTAAAGCGACTTTATTCGTGTTGTTAAATGCTTCCATACAGTGCTGCTAAGCAAACAAAGATTTGCAATACTAATTTTTAGCTCAATTTGTATACCCTCTTTTGCTAGGCATAAGCAGATCAGGCACTAAAATGCGACTTACAACACTTAACTCAACATTCCTCTACTATATTTGAAAATGATTTAGAGTATTTCTACTTACCCGCCAGTTTGTAACAGCGCCTCGATGGGTTCGGCGTTGCGAAACCATTGAACCTGGGGCGTGGGATCTCCGACCACATCGCAGGGCAACATCACCTGACCGCCAAACTCGCCAAAAGTCTCGGCTCGCATGGCCGTAAAGAACATGGGCGGCTCTATGATCTGAACACGGGCGGTAGCCGTGACCGTTTGATAGCCACCGCTGCGCAAACGCACCTGGCAGCTGTACTCGCCCGAATGCGAGCTATTGGCTTGCAGCAGGGCCAGGGTGCGATTCCATGGATCGTTCAGGGTGTGCGATATGCCGGCATTCTCAACGGGCTGGCCATCCTTCAGCCAGATGGTTTCCAGTTCGTGCAGCGGTCGTGCATTGGCAATGCATTGCAGCTCGGCCACGCCCTCGCCGCGCTTCAGTTTGAGATCTTGCGGCGGCACGATTATCTCGGGCGCAACCTCCACGTAGGGATCACCAGTGACATTCAGATGGACAAACGCACTCATCTCCTCCTTGCCCAGCTGTGTGTTCATGGCACGTGCACGGTACGCCTTCCGGTCGCTCTCATCGGCGCTCAAAACAATCAGCTGATTCGCCTGGGTGACGGCATATTTGATCTCATAGTTGAGTGGACCCTCCTCCGTTTGCCAAATGACAGATGGCTTCGGCACCGAATCAATCGCTGGCATATCAAATATGGCCGGGTGACCGCTGACAACCGTTAAACGACCCTCGGTTATGTTATCGAAGATGCCCATGTCTGATAAATATAGAAGAACAAATAGGCAAAAGCTGAGTATGAAGATCGAAATATGCAAGAAAAAATAAACCAACTCGGTCTCAATATTCCAATTTGTTTTGAGTCGTAAAATATAAACAATAGTTTTCTTGGAAAATTACAAGCCAAGGCTTGACCCAGAATCTGAGTTCAAAGATAAAACAGATCCACAAGCCGAACTAAAACCGGAACCAAACCATATCTAGATTTCAATATGACATACCAAGGTTTGAGCCCCAACCTGAGTTCGTGAATGTGGAAAGCCAGGTACACGAATCGAAGGTAGTTGGTTCAAACCCTGAACAAATTAGAATGCTTTTTATTCATATTTTTTGTTAAGTTTTTATTTTTTATCAGGCCCAATTAGAATTTAATAGCCGCCAGTGACCTGAGATCTTCTTCGCCTACCCTCAACTCCGGAGCATACCGCCCCTCCCACCCCCCTCACCAATGTGCTCTTGTGTCACGCAAGCTAATTGAATCAAGCAGCGAACCGGCCTGGCCTGCGGGCTGGCAATTTTGTTTAACCTCTTATCAAGAGGCACAGAACAGTAACACACACCTCCCCTGCCCCTGGAGCCCATCTCCTGGACTCTGTTTAGCTGGGCTGCTGGTGCCACCCCCAAAAACCGTCTATATAGCAGCTATGAGCGAGCGAGCACTGAGCTCTAAAGGTTATTAGTTCAGTTTAAGCGCACTCTTACAATTAATTAAGTGCTCAAGACGCCGCTACAAGTCAAGTCAGCGCCGTCTTGGGCCACTCCTTTCGAGCACACGAGCTGTCGCCATCATCGCCATCATCATCATCAACATCATCATCATCATCAGCGACGGCATCGTGATTATCAAGTAGCTCGTCAGCTTCTTGGTTGGTGTGCCCGAAAAGAAGGTCACCAGCTTGTCAAGAGCTCGATTTATTAGGTTCAAGCAGTTGGGTAATGTGCACACACACACACATATATATATATATGCACACACTCACATATGAACCACAGCTCAAGTGTCGCTCAGACTCTTTCTCAGTCTCCCACTGTGGGTGTGCGTGTCTCTCTGTGTGTGTGTGTGTGTGTGTGTTTGTCACACTTACTGCTCTCTAATTGAACGTTACTTTGCTCTGTGACCCTATTGCCACAATGCTGGCTCTTGTTGTTGCTGCTGTTGTTATACCCTGAACCCATTAAAAATGGGTAAAAGGGGTATTATGTTTTTGTGCAAAATCCAAATGTATGTAACAGGCAGAAGGAAGCATCTCCGACCCCATAAAGTATATATATTCTTGATCAGCAATAATAGCCGAGTCGATCTAGCCATGTCCGTCTGTCTGTCCGTCCGTCCGTCCGTCCGTCCGTCCGTCCGTCCGTCCGTCCGTCCGTCCGTCCGTCCGTATGTATGAACGCAAGGATCTCAGAACCTATAAGAGCTAGGGACTTGAAATTTTAGATGTAGGTGCTCCTAGTTCCTACGCAGATCGAGTTTGTTTCCGATAATCGATAACTTGCCCCGTTTCCAAGTAATCGATAAAAATGTATATCGATATCCTGTTTTTTAAGCAATTTTGGTAAATAATAAGAGCTAGAGTTACCAAACTTGACATGTAGCTTCTAGAAAAGTATATATATATCGATTATCTTTCATTTTATACCTATCGCCACCTCCCCGCTACTCTCTATCTATAAGCGCGCGCTGCATTTGGTGTTGGAGTATGAGGGTTCAGGGTATCCCCTAGTCGGGAGCTGCCGACTAGAACCTCTTACTTGTTGTAATTAAGTTCGCATTAAAGAAAAATTAGCAGCTATATGTACACAAGCCAAGTCGATATTGTTGTTGCCGCTGTGACAGGCTTTTGATTATCAAACCTGCCCTCAATTGCCAGCTTGAAGTCCCTGTGCCACCCCCCACCACCCAAGTTGAAAGTTGACACTTCTGCTGCACGTGACGACTCTTCAACTGGAGTCGGCTAAGGCCCTGAAGCTGCCCCTTGTCCATGATTGGATCCGATTACGACGCAATCTGATTGGTCTTAAGTACTTTACCATTGCGAAAATGTATCTAAAATTAATTATCAGCTTCTAAATGATGTTGGCGCTTAATAAGCAATTAGGTTTCATTAACTACAAACTGTTACAATAACATTTCTGCTGCGGTTGCTTTTAAAAACAAATACTGTTTGGCCACATTCCCAAATAGATTTTCGCTAAAATTTCACAAATTATCTTTAAAAATGTAGCATATTTTTGGGGGCGCAAAGCTGAGATTCTATTTTGTTTCTACCAAAATCATGTTGGTTTTTATCACCCATCAGAAAGGAACACTAGAACGTCGAAATCTTATCGCCAATAAGAAACACTGGAATGAAACATTCGCTAGTAACAAGCATAAAAGTAAATAGTTCAGATTTCTGGCTTAAAGACGTGTTGCTTCTTCGTCTTTACTTTCATGAGGACTCTATTGAATACTGGAATAAAGGAATGAGAAACACAGGAATAAAACATTCGCGTAAACAAAGGCGCTGGAAAATTAAGTATCGATTACTGCCTCTTCAATAAATACTAGACTAAAACAAACGTAAACATCTTTAAACCAATAAGAAACACTGGAATGAAACATTCGATTGAACAAGACTCACAAACATGGTCTTGGCACAATTTTTATCAAGACTTTATCGGCAAGAAAACATGTGTAAAAATCTTTAAGCCTATGAGAAACACTAGAATGAAACATACGCTTGAATAAGACCGTGAAAATAGACAATTTCAATTTCTTACATTCATACATGTTCTAAACTTTATCTTAACTTTTGAAAATATTTAAGGAACACTGAAATGAAACATTCGCTTAAACAAAAGCTTGAAAGTAAACAATTTCAATCCCTTACTTTTATACAAATTCTTATTTTTATCTTAACGCTTACATTCGAAGGTCGGTTCTGTATGTAAGGAACACTGGAATCAAACTTTTGGAACTAATCGGTTGGTTACGTGGAACATATTTACAGAATTTCTAAGTAGTGCATTGAAGTGGGCTACGGCTCAAGTTCGTGTAAAAGTTTCAAGTCTTCTTGGTATTTTGAGTGCACCTCAAAAGTGTTGAAAATGTGTGCTGGAAATTTTATTAAAGTATTGAAAAGTTTGTCTTCAGTTTAGATGCCTCTCAAAGTTCACAGTTTTTCTTTCGGCTTTTTAGGTAAATACGTTAAAAGTTTATCATTCAGACAGAACTATAATTTGCCACTCATTTAAGTAGGAATACCCTTAATTAACGTGTGTGTTTTTGGTTATTTTTTTGTCTGTCATTTGACGCCTACTCGTAATTATATATGAAAATGTTAAATTTTTTAATAAGCAGGCTCGCTAGCATAATATTTTGCCACAACATATAATTAATAGCTAGGTGTTTTCCTTTTGTCTAAGGATGCCATTCAAATGCAGCTGTTATGACATAATTATGAGTTTAGCTAACTGTTGCCTGTTGCTATTTATAAATATTCAATCGATTCAGCTGCGGTCTTGTGTAGTTGCATGATTGTGGGGATAGGAGGGCTCCGCTAAATACCAGCTTATCTAACTGATTTACCTAACGCTGAACAGGTCGGGTTTTTGCTTTTTTTTTCACAGTGAAAATAGCTAAACATATATGTATACGAATATATTTATTCGAGCCATAAATTGTTGCACAAAGACCTTTTGATGACAGTACCCATTGAAATTGAATGGAAAAGGATACCAGAGCTTCGCACAGCAACAGGCATATCCGACCACATAAAGCATATACATATATAGTTGCGATAAAACAGACGTGAACATGTTGAAGCCAATAAAGAACATTGGAATAAAGTATAGTATAGAATACTGCGTCTTGGACGAGATTTTAGCCAACTTTTACTTTCGTCAAGACCTCATTTATACATCTATAAGCCAATAAGAAACACTTAAATGAAACATTCGCTGGAACTTGTCATAAATCCTTATATCTCAGAGGCTATAATAGACTTAAAGTTTGGGACGAAGATCCGTTTTTTTGCTGCGCAGATAAAGTTGTTTTCAAATCATATACAACTCAGACCGTTTATACACACTTGATATGCATCTATTTTCAGTCCCTGACCATATCTCGAAAATAATGTTTCATTGTTATGTAGATTCAATTATATGTAACACCCTAAAAATTGAAGACAAAAGTTATTTTTTGAGGCAATAGCTCTCTACACGCATTTGGATGTCGAATTGTAGACCAGAAAGTAATCATAACGAAAGCAGAGCAAAGAATAAGCACGAACACACAGTGTGCGTGCAAGTGTGAATGTGTATTTAAGTTAAGTATCTTCCAGTTGGTCAGCCAATTTAATTGTTCTATTATTAATGCATTTAATGAACGCCTTGAGGTTTGAGCCGCGGGCTAGATGATTTTCAATTAACGGCATTTGAAGCCTTTGAGGCCATACAGAGGAGGCATTAAAAGCAACTAAGCCAGTGGCAAGCGGCTTACCATGCGCAGTTTGTGTGTGTGTGTGTGTGTGGGAGTGCCTTATGTGGGAATTAGGGCCAAAATGTGCCAAGCTATAATGCAGAGACAGCTAGTTACAATAGTTTTCACACACAGTGACCAGCCGGCTAATTAAAATGGCTTGGCGCCCATTTTGACGATGGAGCTCTTGCTTTGGGAAACAAAGGCATACGATAGCTGGCTACATATTATGCCCCGAAAGAAGCAACTTATGTTAATCCAAATAGCAAGTCACACCCACAACCCGCACTCCCAGGTCTGGGTGTGCGTGTGTGTGTGTGTGACTATGTGTGTACTTACAGGCAACAACAACGTCGCTTTTTTCACTGAAAATCGAACCAGCCTCGTTCCTGGCAATGCACTGATAGCTGCCGGCATCCTCGCGTTTGGTGATGTGAATGCGATAAAATTGACTGGATGAATAATCGGCAACGGGTATGCCATCCTTGAGCCATCGATATGTGGGCTGTGGCGAACCTGTGAATAAAGTTCAAGTAAAGCGCATAAGTAAATGTATGTAAGTGCATGTGCATGTGTGTGTGTGTGTGTGTGTGTGTGTGTAAGGAGAAGTGCTGCTGCAGGAGCTGCTGCTAGGAGCAGCTGCAGGCGCCGTAGTCGAAGCTACAGTTGGGGGCAACATAGATAGCTGCCACAGCATGTGGCAAGCGGGCGGGGCCATGTGGCAACAGCAGCAATTCGCGTTCGTATTGTTGCATAATGAACATGTTTTTCAAACCCATATCTCTCCGACTTTTGCTTCTTCTTCTTTTTTTTTTTTGCGATTAAATCTTATGCTGGCCACGCCCGGCGCAAAAGAGGATATTACTTATAGTTTTCGCTCAGTGTGTGCGTGCTTCTCTGTGTGTGTGTCAGCTCGTTGACTATTTGTTTGAGCTTCCGTTGCCTATCGAGAGACCCGCAGCAGCAACAGCAGGAGCAGCAGGCAATGGCCACTGGCTGGAACATGTCCGTACGGACCACACTCTGCAGCAACTCGATTTGGCACACAATTTAGCCAAATGCGATCGGAGCCGGCAGCTAAATAAACGACTTTTACTGTATTGTTGCAGCGACATTTTTGATACCGATTTGCCGACGAGCATTTAATTTAAAGTTGATTTATATGCGGCAAAGTGTTGCAAAGTTCCTGTTGCTCGCTACGGAATGAGATTCCAATTGCAATTTCTAAACAAAAATTGCATGTGGCCGTTGGCTGTGTGTTGGCATCATCGGTTGGTCCAACAGTTGCCAGTTGCCAGTTGCCAGTTTCCCGGTGCCCGCCGCCCGTTGCCTGATGCCGGCTAAATGAGGCTTTGAATAAAATATTCGCTCTACCTAACTATAATATGCTCATTCCACAGCCAACCCGACTGATACCTAAACGCAAAATGTCGGCTGCCCCACGGCATGCAACAGGATGAGTCCAGTTGCTCTGCCAGCTGCAACTACAACTGCTGCTGCAACTACAACTGCTGTTGCTGCTCTTTTAAACAGCCAAAAGTCGTTAGGCAGAGCAGGCTCTGCATTTAGTTCCGATTCGAAATCAGACGGACAGGCCGCAGGCCAACACATTTTAGCGAGCCAAGCGCGAAGCAAACACAAGTTTTGCAAGTAATCCCATAGATTATGTAAAACACGCCGATCAACGACTTGCTAATGCCCTTTAAACAGGCGTGCTGTGTTCATTAAAACTAAATTAAAACTTTTTAATTGAGCTGTTTGTGCAACACAGAAACCACTTCGAGCAACTTTTCAACTATATCAAACATATTTGGTGTTTAATTAGAGCACATTTCAAACAGAGTTCGGATATATAAACACATGTACATATATGTATACTTTATATACTTTATGTATTATACTGACTTCTTTCTTTCCTTCAACATATCATTATCTTTACGATATAATTTCCTTAAAAATTGATAGTTTATTAAGTCGCTTCTTAAGTCTTTTTAAAAAGTTTGCCACGGCAACTTTTACCTTCGCCTGACCACCACACACACAAACATGTTGTCTTTGGCATATTTCGAGTGGCACTTCAAGTTGGTAGACTCTAGATTTATATATATAGTACTGAGTTAAAATAATTTGTAGGCCTCCAAGTTCACTTTCTGACATGTTTAAGCCAAAATTGCTGCCTGATTCAACCAATAAAAATTGAAATAATGACAGTTGTTATAGTTTGTTGTGCATTAAACGATTCTGCATCTATATTGTAAATTTTTTTGAAAGTCATTTCACAATTATGTTCCAATATTATTTTCAATTTGGCCTTCTAAATTGCATGATTTACAATCTCATAGACTTTTCTTACTAGAGCATAAATAAGGAATACCATAAAATACATTTTTAGCCACATTAAAAGAAAGCAAGTTTCCACATAAACTTATTAATTTATTTATTAATTACTTCTCATGATAGATAAAGATAGAATAGATATGTATTATTAAAAGAGGATGCTTCCTTATTTTATTGAAGGATGTAGGCGCGCTTGCTTCAAAGGAAGGGAATTAATTTTTGAGTATGGCGCTTACCTTGCGATCTGAATTTATTTGAATGCTATTGCACATATTTGTATGAAGTTATTTTAAAAATGTTTATTTTGTTCAAACTAAAATAAACTGATTAAAATCAGGAGTTTTCTCTCAGGACGTCTTTAGTCTAGATTGTAAACTATCATAGGCGAAAAAGTGTTCGACAAAACTCGAAACATTTTTTACAATTTTATTGCTCGACTTTGGACAAAAGAATCTTAGCAATATCAGATCGATTGCGATCAGATTGTTACTTTTAAAGGAATTTAGCGGCACGTGAAATGCGACATAAATCGGCTTTTTACCTATATAATACATTGAGCTTTTAAGCTATCTTAGTTTTTTTTTTCGATTAGATTTAAAAACTTCCCAGAGCTTGCTAGAGTTGAGTATTTACAAACATGTCAACCTTTTGTTGTCTCCACATTATTTTTTATTGCGCAAAAATCAATATATACTCAGCCCAGACTATATTACAGGGTATTCACTTTCAAAGCAGTAGCAGCAGAGAGAGAGAGAGAGAGAACGAGAGAGAGAAAGAGAGCGATAGAGATATATAGAGAAAACGTGGCCAATGGCAATGCAATTGCATTTAGTTGGCAGCACTTTGGCAGCAGACTAAATCGAATTGGGCAGAGACAGCCAAAGCTGAAATGCTAGACGTAAAAGAGCCAAAAACAGTGTAGTACGTAAGAGTCGAGCCAGTGCCAAAAAAAAAAAACGAGAAATAATAATAAAGGAAAAGTAAAACGCAGAAGGGAGAAGAAGCAAAAAGGGAAAAAGTTCCTTCAAGTGTTGGCCGGCATAAAAAGTTGGCCGGCAAGCGCTGGCCAAAGTCTATTTGGGCATTTGGGCAATGACGCTGCTATAAAATTACAATTTGGGGAATTCTAAGGCAAATATACACACAGCACAAATGCAGCACACATACACACACACGTACGTCGCTTTGGTCAACAGCAGGAGCAGCAGAAGGCTCAATGAAAAAGAAGCAGCAGCCGGACTCAGACCCAAAAGTAAATGCACTGAGAAAAACAAAAAGAGAAAAAAGAAATAGCATTCTCCAGCGATATGTGTCAGCGTTAAATCGAAGTGAAAGCCCCAATAAGCAGAGCAGCCAACCGACCAACACACACACACACACACACACACTCAAACACACACACGCACACCCAGTGAGTAGCCTCGGAGCCCAGTTCGTATCCCTGCCTTCAAAGCCTTGTCGCTGCAGGGTCTACTCAAACATACAAGAGTGTGCCAGTGTGTGTGTGTGGCACAAATGAGTTTTTAATAACTAAACTGACAAATCCTTTAAGCCTAAGCCATGCCCAAGTCAATGTACGGAGTGTGAGCAAAATCAACGATTGAAACGTATTGTAACTCGTTTCATTTTCAGGCACCTTTGGGAAGTGGGAAATTAAACAACATACGTTAATGCGTGCGATTATCTGGATAATTCATGCATTTTGTGCATGACCATATCGTTATTTCATTCCATAAAAATCAAGTTTCAAATGTTGCTAACGGGCAGAAGACGGCGAAGCTTGCACCTCATTGATTGGATAAAATATATTTGTAGTCGTAGCCACAGCCATTTCCGCATGGCTCTATGGATGATGACTCTATGCATTGTAGGGGCCAAGTTTTTTTTCGATAACTCTCTACAAAATCGATAACATTTCCAAATTTTGATAATTACCGATAGCGTCATATCCTTTTTATTGACTAATATCGCTTTTTGAGCGGAAAAGTCGGCAGACCTCGCGAATTCACTTTTTAGTCGAAAACTTTAATCGAACACTTCGAAACCGAAGAAATATACAAACTTGTAAATAAAAAGAGTTTCTCGTAAGCGCATGCACGACAGGTATTTCAGTTTGGGTAGCAGGTATCTTCTAGTCGGCTACAATGAAAGAACCTACGCTTATTGTTATCTATGTAGGTATCTAGGTATATAAATTCAATAATTATTGATAGGTGCATTAGGCACCAATTCAGTTGCTTTAAAAGCTGGCACGTGATAAATTAAGTATTAAAGCCCGTTACGATACATTTCAACTCTTTTACAATAATTCGTTGAAGCGTATTGTGCACATTTTGTGCGCTGTTTCGATGGAGCAGGGCAGTTTGGTGACTCTTTCTCACTCACTCAGTTTGGCAAAGGCTGTAAATGAAATTCGTTTTCGCACTCAGTGACTCAATCGCTCAATCAATCAATCGTTCAATCAGTCAATGTCTAAGCAAGCGACTGCATATAAATAAATTCAATAAACTGGCGACGCCACGCAACAAATTGCATTTGCACGCTTCTATCTACTGCATGTGCTCCGTGTGTGTGCGTGTCTGTGTGTGTGTGCGTAGTTAATGTGTGTAATGGTTTTCGTGTGCGTGTGTGTGCACCTCATCCTGTTCAGCTGTTGCTGCTATTACTCAGTACTTGGCTTGCACAAATGGCGGAAATTGTTTGATTTGTGGCTGCCTTTTTGAAAAGCTCCAGAGTTGTCAAGTTCCAGTCTTATGATGGCTCGCAATTCGTCGATAAACTCGACTCCCTGCCACGAGAGCTGATGCTGCGGATTCATAACCTCAGCAGAAGGACATCAAATGTTTTGTCACAAATTGTCAAGGCTCCTGATGACATACAGCCGAGCACGACAATCTTCCTCTAATGTCTCAGTTTGTCAATAGAAAGCACTTCTGTACTTGCAGCTGCTGTTGTTGTTGTTGTTGCGGTTAGGGTTGTCGCAGTTGTTGTTGGTTGTTTTTATTCATGTGTCCTCATCGATCTCCGGCTATTGCGGGTCTCACTTATAACTTTGGGATTTGTTGACGTGGAAATCTGGGAATACCCTGTACTACTATGCAAATGCATAAGAGTTATATGAGAAACTTTGGGGAAAAACACAGAGTATACCTTTTGGCAAACTCCACGTGCAACTGTGAAATATTGGCGAAATAGGGTACTGCTTAAAACTTGAAGCGAATAACTTAACCTGAGTAAAGCCAGCCAATAGCCACGAGTATGCATATTTACTCGTATACTACGTATTGTAATACAATACATGGCCTAATATAGGGTCTATCTATATCATAATCACGGACACATGTACAGGGCATGTGCTGGTCGTGCATGCCCGATTACTTCTGCATGGAGCACATCATTTGTATTGTAAGGCATTTGCGAATCTCACAAACTGTTTTAAGCATTTTTATTTGTTATTCTACGGTTTTGGGTCCTGGACTTTCTTGTTGCACCTTTTTATTTGGCCTCACTGTCGAACTGTGTGTGTGTTGCTGCAACTCTGTGGCAAATGTTTGCTAAATTATGCACAGTGCAATGCGCCGACGCCGATGCCGCTCTTTGAGGGAGCAGCAGCAAAAGGCAAAGCAGCCGCCAAGGGGACATCTGCCAAGTGTTTGCATAGATATACACATAGGTGTGAGTGTAAGTGTGTGTGTGTGTGTGTTATTGTTGTTGTTGCATTTGCACTCGAATTTACGTAAACTTAAAAAAAAACTAGAGTGCTCAAGTCAAGAATGATTGACTAGGTAGATACTCTTCTTTACTCAGACCCATACTATATGAAATGCATTCTTTAGTAACTTCGTTGTTTGAGGGCTTTCAGGGCTTAAATATGACACCCAACTGTTTTGATATACCAAAGTGCAAGTGCTCTATGGCCTTTAAAAATGACTCGTGCTGTCAATTTGGAGGCAAATTAGAAGAGGTATCTTAAAAGATTGTGAATTTGATAGCAGCTACAACGATATGGGAGCTAATATACAAAATGTGAGTATTTATTGCTCTTATAAAAAAAGTCTCTTGTTTTTTTAATCTGTCAGATGGACGCAACTTAAGAACTCGGCTATTGTTGTTGCTCAAGAATATTTATATATGCCCTAAAGGAGGAGCTGCCTGTTGCATACAGCTGCACAAAACTAGAGTACCCCTTTAATCAAAAGGCACAGGGTATAAAAAGTGCCTAAAAGGCTTTTCACAGCACGTTCATCTGGTGCTGCTTGCGACGCTTCGCTTCGTTGGGCTGTATTTTCCTTTGCATCTCTTCGCCTTTGCCTCGTCTTGTTGCAGTTGTTTTCTCAGTTTTGGGCTGGCCAGGCAGCACATTTCACTTTTATGCATTTCCATTGTTTACACATTCGTGTATCTTCGTTTTACGCTCTTATTCGCTTATCTATCATTCTCCCTTTGTCTCTGCTTTAACCACAACACAACAGTTGGTCAGGCAGGCAGCTTTCAAGAAATCTGTGCAACTCCTCATCACGACGTGCCACACGTGAGACAGCAATTGCTGAAGGTGGGGGGGCAGAGACAGGGGCAGGCCCAGTAGAAACACCATTTGGCCAAAACCTGTAAGTGTGTCAACTGTGCAGCTTACATGGCGGAAGAAGGGGGGAGGCGGTAGGGTGGCGATTGCTGCAGAAGGGCCATAAAGAAAAGCGCAAACAGCAACAAAATTGCACGTCAATCCAAAAAAAAAAAGGGGGGGGGGGGGGCACAGAGACGTAGATAAGCGAAATTAAAAACTATCCACGATCCAGCACAATCTCATCCACTTCGTGCTCTCTCACAGAGAGCCTGCCTCTCTCTCTCTCTCTTTACCTTTTATATGTGCTTCTGAATACATTGTTGTATAATAAGTTTGGGCAAAGATTGCTTTACGCAACAACAGATATTAAACAGAAATTACAATTACATAAAAATCAAGCTCAAAGAACCGAACCATTAACAATTGTTATAATTCAGGTTAAAAAAAACAAGAGTTGAATATTTTTTCCCATCACTGTAAATCAAAATAAGGCTCAAAGAATGTATACATTTTATACTATGAAAAACCTTAAATCAAACCAAAAATCAACGGAAACAAATAGTTTTTTTCTTCAAAAACCACAAATCCAGGTCGGAGCTAAAGGGCCAAGTTCATGGATGTCAAAAAGCAGCTTTATGTACAAAACCCAAAAAGAGGGAGTTGTTTTGAGCCATGAACTGAACTATTAACAAAAGTTATGTTTTTCAATTCTGCCTTGTGAAGTCACTCGTTACAGGCTTATTCGATGTTTGGGGGATTTTTTATAATCACAGGGGAGTTAGAGACTCTACCGGAAGTTCCCGACTAGGGGATACCCTGAGCCCTGTTCTACCAACATCAAATGCAGCACGCGCCTTAGCAGTACTGAAAATAAATTAGAAAAAGTTTTCTTTATTTGGACTATAACTCGTAAGCAATCGAACTATTTGCCACCGCCTCTACTCAATAAAAAAATGAATGCGATATCTATAAAATGAAGGATACTTGATCATAATACCCTATTCTAGAAGCTCCTTGTCAAGTTTGGTGACTCCAGCTCTTACCACCTAAGAGATTTACCCAAGAAAAAGGATTTCGGTATCGATTTTTATCGACTGCTTGGAAACGGGGCAAGTTATCGATTGTGGGAAACAAACTTGAACTGCGCGGGTTCTAGGAGGACCTACGAGCCTATTAAGTCTCTGGCTGTTACAGGCCCTGAGGTCCACTTTATCCTCTTTTAATCCATTTTCAATGAGTGCAGAATTGAGAAATATTCGAACTATTATCATTGCGAATTGACAATGTGTAATAAGATTTGTTAAATGCATTTTCTCAGCTAGTACATAAATAAATATTGCAACAATCTATTAAACAAAAACAGTTTTTGGTCTATTGCCTGTTTAGTTTTGTGAGTACCTGTCGGACGATTTACAGCCACCCACTACAATTGCTGCCCATATATATTCGTGTAAAATACTTTCTTTCACTTTAAATACTCTGTTGAGTAGATGGAAAGGGGGTGTATTGGTTTGCGTTTACCCTGGGAGTGTTTGGGTTTTTCTTTTGCCTGTATAAGATAGAGGGCTTAAGAGTCGAATATATACTCGTGTACAGACATATATACTTTGTCAGATAAATTATACGCCCACTTGGGGGCGGTGGTTAGGCAGCTTTTTTCACGCCCTAAACAGAGTATTGCCGAATCGGCTCAATGTGTTCCCACTGTTTTTTTTTTTTGTTCATCCTGTATCTTGACAGCAACAATACAGGCCTTAAACAACAGCCGGGAAATAGTACTAGCGCGAAAACAACAGGAATAACAATAAAAACAGGCACAAAAAACACGAAGCCGCATTGTGAGCTTAAGAAAAAAACCTTTTCGAACAAATAGCGGCAAAACACACAAAAACAATACAATTTTTTTTCGCTTAGTAATGCTTCTGGCTGCTTTGTTTTTTTCTTGTTATTTATATATTTTCTTGTTGTTGTTAGTTTTGCGTGTTGACGCTTAAGATGAGAGGGATGTGGGAAAGCGGGCACAAAACTCAAGACCCAAAAACGCCAGCTCCAAAAGTGGGTGTAAGCCACGCACGTGTGTGTATTTTCTTCTTCTTTTGTCTCTCGCCTGGCTGCTGGAACGCCCAGCGAGCCGCCCATGTACTGCCATGCTAGAACTTCTCAGCGTTAGGTAGTGGCACTCGGCAATGGCAACGGCAACGGCAACGGCAACGGCTTTGTAGCCATAAAAGAGTCTTTGTTGCAAGTGAATGCGCAACATTGAAAACGCAGGCGGCAACGCGGCGGCATCGCGCTCAGCTCGGCTCACTCGTGTACACGTCTCCCTCGGCTTCATTTTTGTTGGCTAGAATACAATTCAACACACATTTTGCCAGGCTTTATGCTTATGACACAGCTAAAGTACGAGTGCTGCCACCGTGAAGTACTTGCAGCACTTGCAGCTCGCTGGTGGCTTGCTGGCATATTAGTTACATGCGCCCACCCTTCCCCCCCTTACTCCTTTCTGTTTGTCGTAGATAATCGTGATTAACAGTTTTTACCTGTTTACCAAATCTGCTAACCGCAGTTTATCGCGCTATTTCGCCAGATGGCGCCACAAAACAACAACAACTATAACAACAGCCGAACAATCGCCTCTTGTTTCTGCCCTCTAAATCTCTTCGCATTCATTTGATAATAGTTCCGCAGCACCAAAATTCTGCGGGGCAGCTTAAGCCGGCGCCTGAGAGTATGCTATACGTTTGGCGGACATTTTTGACAGGACCTAGACTAGAGTCTGTAGCGAGAAGCGTAATATAAGTATATCCATAAGCTGTACATGAAATCGAAAGCCTGCTTGATTATCGATCAAATCTCCGCCAAAGGAAGCTCTACAAGAAAGTACTACTTTATTTGATCTACGTCTCAGACATAACGGCATCTACACTTATCGAACTCTTTTAAAGGAAGTCTTTCAAGAAGGCATACTCAAATATTTTTTTGCGTATTGTATCAGAAGCAATCAGCATATCAAATTTGTAACTATTGACAAATTGTTTTATCATCAACAAACTTTGCTACCAATTATAGTTGTGCAAGCCCTTGTGCATAGAACCACTTGAGAATTATAAGCAATGAATATAAACATATTTGCGAACTTGCCTAAAATTGGGAATTAAGAACAAATGTTTATAATCAAATATTCAGAGAACCTCAAATGAATTGAATTGCAAAAGGGTATCTCACAGTCAGCCATAAAACACATACACTACATTGTTTTAGTTTTGTTCTTCGTTATTTTTAGTTTCTGGTTTTTATTGTCATGAGCAGAAACGTTACAAAGCCACGAAACTTCCATTTCGTAGAGCGCCAAATGAAAAACTGGCTGGTAAAAAATAGGAAAAAATAAGAAGTAAAGTAGAAATAAAAAATAAAAAGAGAGAAGCAAGTTTAGAAGCGGGCAGAAGCTGCAATGCCTATGCACACACGCACACATATATTATACGCGTGCACATTCGCATCCGCAAGCTTGCACAAGTATCTATCTATCTGTATCTATGCTTGCGCTGTGCGTTCATGTATCTGTGTGTTGACAATTGAAAGCGCCAAAGTGACTGAGTGCGTGAAGCGCCGCAGCCATTGGCAATGCTTGTCGCGGCATGTGTGACACCAGCAGCAGCAGCAACAACAATAGCAACACCAAAGAGCAGCTAAAAAGATATGCATGTTTTGTTTTTGCAAATCTGTTGGTTATAATACCCTTGCAGAGGGAATTAGAATTTTTCTACGAAATGTGTAACGCATGGCAGCAGATATCGCCGTACCCTGTAGAGTATATATATTTGTAACCTTGATATATAGTTGTTCGTCTACCTGTTTCTATGCAAACAAGTTTCTCAATTTTGTTGCCATTGTCATTAAAACTTTTCATAGGCTTGTCTTTACCTTCCCGGCTATACATATATAGGTCGGAATCGACCGAATCGGATAACATGGGCACAATCGCTTATAGTTTATGTTGTTGCATAAGAAACAATCTCTAACAAGGTCCTCACATATGTGTTACATCCTTAAAAAATCAGACTTTTATATCATAATATTATACAGCTCCATAGAAAGAATCGATTGGTAAGTCAGTTTATGTATCTGCAACTCTCTCTTCATATTAACCTTCACTAGTTTGCTTACATATCTGGAAATTTTTAAGCCACTTGTCTACAAGTGTGTTTAATCTTCGGCGTGTCGATTTATCTCATTTTTTTTTCGCTTTCGGTTTCTACATTTTTGCCTTTGGCCATTTTGCAGCTTGCGCAAAGTGCAGCGCTCTTCACTCCTTCACTTACATATGTATACCCTATAACCCAAACACAACGAGCCTCTAGACTACATTCATGTATGCATATGTGTGTATGTGTGTAGTTATCTATGCAGATACACAACTGAAACTGCTCAAATGGGCCGGCTATCAAAGGCCAATCACTTAGGGCCACAGGCAACCCGCCAGATTGTTGGATCAACGTTTGCATTGACGTGTTTCGAATGTTTTGAATAAATGTTACGTAGAATCGAGCCCCGATGCAACACGACAAAAACAGTTACCAATCAGCTTAATACATGTTTTACTTAAAAACGTTGTATTCGATTTAAGCGTGGTTTCTGTTAGATACGGAGTAAGCTCACACGTCTGAGATACGAAAACATCGTTTAACTGCACTAGATACATTAGGTATAAGAACAAATGTTACAAAAGTATCTTTTTGTGCGAAATAGTCAGGTATCTTTGAGAAACAAGTGTGTTCTTAAAGCAGAAGTAGATAAAAAAAGCACAAATATTAAATATAAAATTCAATAATAGTATTTAGAATGTAATTATCAAAGATACAAAAGTATCTGCGAAAGCAGAATAGAGTCAAGCATATCGAGACGAATAGCATCTAGAAAGATACAAAAGTATCTAGAAATCGAAGAAGCTGCCAAGTATAGATACAAACGCATTCGTCAAATACAAGGACACAAAAGTATGTGGAATGTAATCAACAAAGCTTTTGTAGCTTTCACGTATTCACAAAACAAAAATATTTGTAAGATACAAAAATATCTTTGAGTTCAAAACGGCTGCCGTTACATAAAAGGATATCCAACTGCTGCAATTTGAAAAAATGATTGAAAATTACAAACAAATTTGAAGGCTTACAGGCCGAGTGAGCAGCCCGCAATTCGAGTTTACCTTTAGAGCATTTTTGGGAAAATTAAGTTGCCAAAGGACTCACACACACAGATGCAAAGGTATGCAGTCGGGTCAAAAGGCCTTTTGGCTCATCAATGAACCAATATGCATTAATTTTTAAATATTTCATGGCTAATTGTGCGAATCCTGTGGCTATAAGGCACAAAGCCAATATCACACTCATACACAAGCACGCGCAGGAACAGGGACAAACTGTTGCCACAAGGACAACAGGGCTCGAAATCGTCTTGAGGGCTCTTACAGGACTCCGGCCTGAACACAAACAGCAAACGGCAAAAGCTGATGACAAGGACGAGACCGAAACCGAGTCCCAAGTCCGAGCTGCCAGCAGCCGGCTCATAACAATATTTTTTTTTTGGGGACGAAACAATATGTAACCGATACTTGGAAATGTCAGACGCAGAAGGCTTAACCCACAGCCGAGTAACACCTGTGAGTGTCTGTGTGTGCTTGTGTGTGTGTGTGTGTGTGTGTGAGGTTGTGTATGGTTGCGGCTGTGGGTGGGCGTGTGCACGCCCTTAAGTGCCCCCTGTTTGCTGTTGTGCGGCCTATAGCAAAACGGCTCTGAGGATTATGCCGCTCTCTCGGGGGCTTCCCAAACGTTGGAAACCTCATAAAAGTTATTGTTTTTCTACTTCATTATCTTTCAAAAGCAAAAGGCGCCCGCTCATCCAAAACGTAACCACCCCCACCCTACCTCCCCCTCCCTCACCACCCTTCCATAGACACACAATGGAAAAGCTGGGTAAAAAAAATGTCTCTGCGTTTATGGTTTTATTTTACATGACACTTGCCGCAATGCCCATTCGCCCGCCTACAAGATCCTTAAGCTGCACACTGTCAGGCATTTTGAAGGACAAGTGTAATGTTTAGACGTGCTCCACGCCCAAGTCGGCTCCATGTCCGAGGCTTAAGTTTCGAACTAACTTATTGTTGGCTTCAACTTACCCAGCGCATGACACTGTAAAATCTTCGTGCGTCCTTCGCTAACAATGGATCCCGATGACGACGGATGCGTTGTAAAACGCGGCGCCTGTTGCTGTTGGTGCGATTGTCCTGCTTGAGCTCCGAGTTGTTGTTGTTGCTGCTGCTGTTGTTGTTGTTGTTGTTGGGGAATGGCATCTGCAAGAGAATAGTTGATGATGAGCATTTTGTTCAAGTTCTCAATGTAAACAAATTCCCAGAGCGTGGGCGTTTAGTGTCGCGCACGACCCTGGCCATGCATTGGCCATGTTCAAGGATTCTGGCGAGTGCATTTTAATTAGACGAGTTACTTTTACTAAGTTGCCCAGTTGCTGCAGCCAGGCAACAATTAAGCAGCTGATTTAATGCATTTTCGTCAAGGCAATTGCCAAGCTTGACGCCAGAACCGTTTGAGAATTTTAAGCGCATTTAATGCTAAACATTGCCATAGCCATCAATTTGTTTGTGTTTTTCATTCGCACACTGAATATATTTATTTGTTGGTGCAAGCTGAGACAAACTCAAATATATTTAAAATTTTTAAGTGCGAATAGCAATTAAATGTTTAAATACGCCTCAATACCCAGAACTTTTGCTTGTTATTTTTGCTCGGGTTCTGTTCAACTCTGCAAGTCAATTGTGAATTGTTATTTATTTTATTTTCCTTGACTATTTTATTTACAATCTGTTGGACCTTAAACAATAAGTAAATTGTAGAAGGAACTAAACAATGGCATTATGAGTTTTCAATGATGGGTTGAAGTTCAGCGTGCGAGCAAACAGTAGATAAGGTTCAGAGGATGACTTCTGTGCAAATTGGAAATTGTTGAATTGATGCATATTTTTACAGCTTACAAGCGTGTGTGTGTAAATTGTAAAATATATAAAATTATTATTTAAATATTCCAAGTTTCGATTAAAAATATAGCGTAAAAGCTAATAACAGAAAAACTCTTAGAGGGATGTGAAGCAAAGAACTTACGCATATCTCTATATATAAAACTGTCCGGACTGACTGAATGACTGACTGATGACTGACTAATGACTGATGAAAATGATTGACTTACTGACCGAATAACCGACTTAATGAATGCAAGTTTATTTTTCGGCTTCGGGCAGGGCCGGGTAATACCGACTAGAATAACACAAATGTCTTTAGATAAAACAAGAATGTTCCGAATCGCGTCAAAATTGTTTAAAAATGCAAAAATTAATGCCTCGGCGCGTGTTTAAATGAAATTTGGAAAACTAGTTTAAACAAAAAACCAATAGCTTTGACAATGTCATATGAAACCGTTTTAATAATAATATGATTCAAAAGCAAGCAGAGTTCGGCGTAAAAATATAAATATAAAGGCATATGCAGAAAATGAATTATAATTAATGCTGAGCTATATTACACACAAATGTATAGCTAGAAACAACTGAAAATGTTTTTACATTATTGCCACTTTTGTGTGCGTGTGTGTGTGTGTGTGTGTAGGTTGGAACAACAATCTCAATTTCATTTGCACACACAAATTTCGAACAGAGCGGAGTAAAGAAATGTGCATGTTTTTGTTGCACTTTGCTGTTGTTTTTTTGCATTCCAATAGACAAAGGAGACTTGTTCGAAATGCAATATGTCTATGGAAATATAAAATTGCCGTTTTAATAAATAATAAAAACCTTCAGCAGAACAAACTTACAAAAAAAAAAACAACAACAACAACACACACAATTTTATTTTATTGGATTCAGAAACAATTCCCCCCCCACCCTCGTATCACCTTCCCAGCACCAGCTCCCGAAAAAAAAGAAGAGCTCCGGGCAGTAACTTGCGCCGTGCCGTAATAAATCCAATAAATCCAAGTGACAACGACGACAACAACAACAACAACGACGACAACAACAACAGCAACAACAATAAACAGAAAAGTCTAACCGAAGTGCTTGTTGGCTTCGGATTGTGATTGTGCTGCTTTTATAAATATTTTTGCTGGTTGGGCTGACCCATTTTTTAGGGATTATAAATTCATTTTCAACACAAAACATGCAAATATATTTTCACATTTGGGCACACACACACACACACACACGCACACACACACAGGACAGCACAGTCAAAAGTAACAAACGCCCGCTACAGAGCATGGTTATTGATAACCACGCAAGTAATTTGTTTATTTTTTCGCTCTATCAACAAAAACAACTGCAACAACAGCAACAGCGACAACAAGAGCAGCAACAATAGCAACAACAACAAACAGCAGCAGCAGCAACAGAATGTTGCATCGTATTCATAGAAAGTATATCCTTTGAAATGCTAAAAAGCACAGCGCCAAATGACAAAATGCATTGAAAATTCAAATACCAATGGCCTGAAATGACTAGAAAAAAATTGATTTAACTTCTAGCAACTGATTTGGTACCAATTTGAATATAATATCTTCCAGGAAACATATCTTTATTATGACAGGCAACAAGCAAAAACCAGCTACAACTTCAAATTAATATATAGAAAATTATATCAGTTAGATTCACAGATCTCCGAGATACAATTGTATCTGCTGCACACAAAAGTAAAATAAAATGTATTTCTTTCTGTAAGATTCGCAATATATGTAGAATGCAGGGATCTCCAAGATACACATGTATCTGCTGCACACATAAGGAAAAATAACAAAAATATGACCTACATCTATCTGTAAGATTCAAAAGTATTTGTACGACGCGAAGATCTTCAGGACACAAATGTATCTGCTGCACACGAAAGCGTAAAAAAAACATATATGTAGGATTCAAAAGTGCTTGCACAATGCAAAGATCTCAGAGGTACAAATGTATCTGCTGCACACAAAAGTAAAGAAACAAAAACTTTAAGATATCTGTAAGTTTCAAAGTATTCTTGCTTTAAAATGTAGTCACAATGATATGCAGGAATATCTTTTGAATGTCTGTCCTTAAAAACTCAAAACATCTATGAGTTTTGGCAATATTAAAAAGAAGTTTCCGAGGAATTTGTCTGTTGCAAAACAAAATTTTATAGAATATTACTGGCTCCGACTTCAATAAGAGAGAATGTCTAACTAAATCATGATACACATGTTCATGTTCACTATAAATAGTTAAAGCGATTTGAAACGATTTTAGATTTACATAAACTAAGCAAGGCAAGCAGAAAAAAAGATCGCTCGACTAAACGATACCCTGTGTTTTTCAAAAACTTTGGTCTCCATTGTCTAATCTTAATGAAATGTTCAGGGCTTAAATATGGCTTTCAAAAGTGTTTACATGCCAAAGCCCAAGACTTTGCCCGAAGTAAACTTTGTGTTTATATTTAATAATTCTGGATCTGTGTATAGTATGCGAAAATAAATCATATATTTTCTTGTTTCTTAGTATCTAGAAAACAGCCAATCAGAAAATCGAATTTGGTCAATGTTATCGGTTTTCGATATGTAATCGATATTTATCGACCTGAGCTATCGATTTTTATCAATACAAATTATTGATTTTTATCGATTTAAGTTATCGTATTTAGCGGTAGAGGTTATCGACTTTTAACAATACAAGTTATCGGTTTAAATCAACATTTGTTACCGATTCTTATCGAAGCAATTTATCAATTTTAATCAACACAAGATATCGATTACCTGTAACTTGATCTATGTCTGCAATCAAAGCTCAAGTAAGGACGAAGAGCTGCCCCTTTCTGCCTGTCACATATACGACCCATTTTCAATGGACACAGGGTATTCAAAATCGTATTTTACATATTTTGATGTTGCAAGCCCGAAAAGAAAAACTGCAGTGGGCAATGTTGTGGCAATTAACAATTTAGTAGTGCTAAAAATCGCATTGGGCCAGCGAAAAAAAAAATAAATAAAAGAGACGCACACATATGGCAAACATATGTTTGGTCGATTGGAACAGTCAAAGGCGGAGGCGGCTTTACGCTTGGCCGATTAGCTGGGGCCCGATTATAACGCAGCTCTCTTGTTGTTGGCAATTGCCATTGGCAATATAGAATTCTACTGGCTGTGGTCTTGTTACGCCTGACAAGAGAGAGCTATTCACTGCCGTTGCCATGCTGATGATGATGTTGATGATTATGATGACGATGACAAGGACTTAAGTGTTGCTGTTGTGGGGGAGGGACGCACAATTTGCACCTGCCTAACACACGCACGCACGTAGGCTGCAGCCGCACAAGCAGGCGTTAAATTGCCAATGTGTCCGGCACGCTCTTGACAAACGCTACGGCTTGCGGCATGCATGCACACACATGCAACAAGCCCAAAATCCAGCCCACACCCTACCCACTCTCACCCTCTTTCGCCTAACACTTTGGCCGCCTGGCTTGCTTTGAATTTGCGGTTTTGCGCATGCGCAGCGGCCACACACACATTTTGAATGGCTTCTCGCCCCCAGAGACATTTGATATGTGGCATGCTACAGGCACACACATATGTTTATATATGTCTCTTGAAATACATATATCCATATAGCTTGTTCTTGTTGTCAAGTCTCCATATGCAAAATGTTGATATTTTTGGTGATGCGCTCAATTTACAGCACTTTGTCACACATACAAGTGGCGCAGCAAGGACTTGCCACAGGAAACTGTGTCGGGCATTATCAACCCGCCCGCACACACACTCGATTGTCGTCCCGTTGAGCTTTTGTTGAAATTCGTTTGTTTAATGTAAACGATGCCTGCCTCATCTGCATTGCCACTTACAAGTGGCACAAAATTTCAAGCCGCAGGCTCAAGTGGGGCAAGACTGCAACTTCCTTGCGGCATTCGTCGGCATCTGATGTTAATGATAAAACATTTACACACGCACACACCCACACACACACACATGTGTGTGGCAGCTGCAATGAAATGCGATACGTTTTACTTCTTCTCCCTGTGTTTTTTTTTCTGCTTTATTTTTTGGGTTAGTTTAAAGTGGTTTTGGGCTACAGCAAAATGGGCAACGGGAACGTTTTGGCGTAAATGCATTTTGTTGCAGTTGGCTTCAGTTTGTCACAGTTGCTGCTGCGGCTGCCGTTGACTGTGTTGTGGCAAGAAAGTCATCTCTCCCACACACACACACACACACACACTGACACACATGTTGCACAGCTTTGCCACATCCAATCGTTTAGTCTCGCTTTCTATCCTTACGGGCTGTTTCCACTGTGCGTATAAGTATATATATATATTTATATAGAATTAATTCCCATTATATTGAAGTAGTGCTCAGAAGTGCGCAGCCCTTCGTCAACCCATTAGTTCATACAATTTTTAAGCAGTTTTTTAACTCTTTAAGTCAAACAGCTCTGCAGCGGTTTTGTGTTAAGCGCACTAACAGCTTAAACCAGTCCATTATCAATAAACCCTTGAGCAGGATATTATAAATTTGTCAAGTAAATAAGTGTGGCACATGGAAGGCGATTTCGATAATGTATGTGTATGTATGCTTAAGTCTTCCGATTCCAAAAAGTGTATGTATGTGTATATATAGCTTCCGATTCCATCAACTGAATGTTTTGTAGCTTCAGATTCCATAAAACATATTTATGTCTATATGTTTATAGCTTCCATATAGCTTTCGATTCCATAAAGTATTATTATGTCTATATGTTTAAAACTTTCGATCTATCTTTCTGTTGCAGGCGTTGCATATATCGAAGGTAGACGGATCGAGCCACTATTTTCAATAGTTGCCACATGAATTACCGGTCAAAGTTTAGGATCTTCTTAAAATAACTTTTTCTTAAGATATTTAGACCAAATGTGACATTTTTCGAGCTCTACCCTGATCTTGAGCAGAAGCTTATGAATATCGGACAACTATGTCATAAAGGTTCATATAGAAGTAGTTCCAAGGCCATGTAATCTTCAGCGTGCCAAAGTTAAATGTACATTCTGGTTTTCATGGCATCCAATTGTGTGGAGACCGCAGACTGAACATTTTTAAACAGTTTTAAAACGTTGTGCGGCCAAGTTACAAACGTTTTTGTTTAAAAATAACGAACATATTTTGCCGAGAAATTCAGCTGAGCTGATGCCACATTTGCATTCTTTGCATGCAAGTTTAACTTGTGAATCAGTTGGTGCACCACAAATTGATTATGTAGACCTCAAAATGCCTGGCTTTAAGAGTCGTTGTTTCGGGTGTTTCGTTTAGCATCTGCCAAGCCAATCAATGGGCTTGAAGTGATCGGAAGCAATAAGTAATCCACTTATCTATTCATCTAATAATCATCTTAAGGATTGAATTCTGTTTGTTTGTGCATGTCGGCCAAGCGTTTGCTCACGCCTGTCAATCATTTTGACTCCTGGTGTCAAGGTAAGACCAAACCGCAGTCGCGGCTTCCCACCAACCAACCAACCAGTCAGTCAACCCACCCACCCAGCCCCGTGGCAGCAATCACACAGCTGGCAAACTAAATTTTTTACAGTGCCTGCCAGCAGTTTTGCGGCACATCAATCAAATTTATATATACCTACACTTATACACACACATAGCTTTAGATGACTATTTTTTGTTTTTGTTTTTTTTGGTGGTTAAGGGATCATTTGATTTTGTTTGTTGCACTTCAGTCTTCTTCTTGTTGCTCTACAGTGGCTCCCCCTCCAAAACATAACCCTTTTAAAGACTTCTTTTTTTTATGACTATTACAATGCGCATTTGATTAGCTCTTGTCTGTGTGTATGTGTGTGTGATTGATTGAATCGCAGCAGTTTAACAGACAGTTGAGTGTCAGTGGCACATGCAGAAGTAAAAGAAATGTGCATTTCAAATTTTTAAAATTCTCCATGATATGATTTTTTTTTAATATTTTTACCTTAAATAAATTAAAAAAAACATATATATTATATAGATTTTTCTCATTAAATGGCAACTTTCTAAACTTAGGTAAAATAATTTATTTTTAGTGTAGAAAGTGAATGCAGCGCTGAGGGTGTTAGAAGTGTGTGTGTGGGGTAGAAGGGGGACACGCCCCTATGCAGCCGGCATTAACATATTTAATGAGCTCATTAAAGTCGCTTTAAATATAGCAACAGAGCTGGGCAACCTTCCCTTCCCCCTCCGTCCTATCAATGATATTATTTTTTTTGTTTCGGATAATTAGAGTCAAGACTCAATAAGCGCATTATTCATACGTGCGACCAAACGACAGTAACCACATGTGACGCCTTAAAATAACACAATTTGTGGTGCAACAATACAGAGACAGCAAGGCAGAGAGAGAGGGAGGGAGAAAGAGAGAGTGAGAGAGCGAGGGAGAGAGAAAGCGGAGAGTGTGTGAGGGGTATGTAAAGCAGCGCAGCCATAGGGCAGTTGCTGACGTTGGAAACTTCCACTCAAGTGGCAATTGCATCCCCTCGTCTGCAGTTTTAACACCACACCCCCCTTCTACCTACGGGTCTACCAGCCAGGGCGCACGACGATCCCATTTCCATTTCGAACCGCATGTCCCGCACCGCACAGCTGACGCTGTCACCATTGTCGTTTGTCACGGCGAACTGCACACCGAACCACGTTTCGTATACCCCTTGCCCCTTAAACCCATCCAGCCCGGCAGCCCGCCAATTCGCAATTCCAGCTCCATACCCAACCCCATTTTCAATTCCGTTCTTTAGCTGGTGCTGCTCCTGCTGCTCACGTCTCATAAATTTCTGTGCTGTCGCTCGTCCGTCGCTTAATCCTGGCGCTCTTTGGTGCCACGTGAGAAATTGCACTTATCACATCTCAAAGCCCCGCCGCCTCCCCTATCCCTGTCGTTTACCGACCCCTCTTTATACTTTTGTTTCGCCCTTTTTTTCTCTAGCGTGCCATCCGAAGGCTCTTAATATGGTTTGGCTTAGTCCCAGATTTTCACATTTTCAGATTTCAGTTTTGCGCACTTTTCACTGTTGATTGTTGAAGTGAAGGGTTTAGAGAGGAGGAGGTTGTGGGGTGCATCAGGGATTGCGCATAATGGTAATTAAACGTCGACTAACCAGACAACTACTTTTTCAAATGAGATTAGAGAACGAGGAGGAGAGATAGAGAGGTAGAGCGAGAAGGATCGAGAGAGAGAGAGATAGAGAGAGAGAGAGAGAGGGAGACAGTAACAAAGAGAGAGAGAGAGAGATAGAGATAGGATAACAAAGAGAGAGATAGAGATAGGATAACAAAGAGAGAGATAGAGATAGGATAACAAAGAGAGAGATACAGAGTGACAGAAAGAGAGAGAGAGAGATAAAGAGAAACATAGAGAGAAAGAGGAGAGGGAGAGAGAGAGAAACAATGAGAGAGAACAAGAGATCATTGGAATAAGCAAGCGAGAATGTGATTTATTTATATAGAAAAATAGTTCGAGACTGAATTTTAATTCACAATATATATATGCATATTATATATAATAATATGCTCAAATAGCAAAAAGAAACATTCAAGTGTTTAAAGCATATTTCGATTGAAGCTGAGCTTTGACTCTCAAAGAGAAATTACAATGTCTTAAAACCATATTCAAAAGATAAATAAGCAAAGCATATGGGAAATTCTGAAATGAAATTCTGCAAAATAACTTCAGCGCAATAACGATTTGCTGAATAGATTTGTATACTGAAAAAACAACTTGCAATGCCAAGCAAAGCAAAGGGGCGCATATGGCAAATATTAGAGGAAAATTAAAAAAGAGTCAAAGAAAGTCCAAAGGAAATCTAGAAATCAAATCAAATCAAGCGCAAATTGATGACTTTACAATGTCCCAATAGATTGGCTTTATAGCCGCAGAATTTCAATTTGTGAAGCCCGGAAAAAGAAAATGCAACAAAAATGAAGCGCCAGACGGGAGAACGGACTGCGGAGAAATGGCGGGGGTTAATACTGTGCTAGGAGTACTTAAATGGCAGGCAATGCACACACACACACACACAAACACAAACACCCACTCGCACACATATGCATGCTACATATGTAAATATTTTGTGACAAATGAAGTGAAGTGGAACGGCAAGGACATGGCTTGTGCGGCAGAGGAGTAGCAGGAGAGGGGGCGACCTGTGCAGGGCTCAAACAACTAGGCCGCAGTCTTCAGTGCATTTGAGCACAATAAAAACCAGCCACAACAACAACAGCAACAACAATGGCAGCTGCAACATATATCGACGGGCGGCAAGTGGGCGGGGAGGGGGTTTGGGTAAAGTAAGCAAAACTATTAAAATGCCATTCGAAATTCTTGCGACTTGGCAAAGGACACGGACACAGCGTCAAGTCAAGGCGCAAAGGCGACACATATGCACTTGAAAGTGTGCCCCCAACCCCCGCCCAACTACAACACCCTTTGCCCCCGCTGCTTGTGCTCATGTGCAAGACAAAAAGAACAAAAACTTTGGCAATGCAGCTGCGAATCGCAAATGCTCTTAAATATAATTGCAACAAAAAATAAAAACAATTATTTATTAATTTCAATCAATTGTTTTTGAAGCACAAGTTTTTATTGTTATATGATATGATATATGACTTCAAACTTACTTTCATTGGAGAATTAAATAATATTTAATATTGGGGAAATATATTTCATTAAATAGGTAAATAATATTTCTCAATTAGGAATATATGTTTCTCAATTTGTTACATTAATAACATGTAATATTTTTCTATTCGTTAAGTTTCTATAAACAAAACTTTTTATTTATTTACACTGCCAAAATTTATTTAATGTTTCATTATCAAAAACCAAATTCGATTAGATAATTTCTAAAATCGATACTTATCGATCACATAGCTTGATCTGTTCGTAGAAGGTTTTTTGGTTTCCCAAAGGACGGACCGGCAGACATAAAGTAGATATATAGCATATATATATGTATAAAATTTAAAGGTTCAAAAAAGCCTACTACAACATGTTACAGACACTTTCACGAAGCCGTTATGCTCTCTTATTCTACCTATATGCTGTGGGTACAGGGTATAAGAACTCAAGGAAAGAAACCAACTTTGTGACAAAGTTCAAAAAACTGTCGCGTATTGATTTTCACGTGTAATCTCTTTTTTTCGTATATTTCTTGGAGTCATTTTTTTTGGCGAATGCCGGCAGCTGCAGCACATTAAGTTCCAGCACAAACGATGTATATATATATATATATATATACGTTTACTCAAAGTATGACTAAATGAACGATTTGTGCTGCTCGCTTTTGGCCGCGTCTGGACGCCGTTGGCCACATTTCTTTGGCTGCGCTGTGCGGCAGCTACGCGATGTGGCAAGAAACGCTTTGCGCTTGACTCATGTTTATTGAATTAATAAAAACAATTTAAAATCAAGAAGGCGACGACGACCAACGACCACGTTTTTGACGAAGGCGGCAGCGATGGCAACCATGGCGCTTGCTCATTTGGCCTTGGCCATCAGGTAAATTGTTTTATGATACCCATTGAAAATTGCATAAAGAAAGGTATATCGATTCTGTGCAAGCGTATGTAACAGGTCGAGCGAAGCAAACCCCAACAATTGACCTTTGCTATACACGAGTAGAAAATAAAAGGAAGCGCGTGCTTAGTAATGGGTATCCTCCATCGGTGCTACAAAGCCATGCCGATCGTTGGCGACCTCTGACTTTCCCACGCAAGAAGATTCGATAGATGGCTGGGACCAGTAAATGCTCAAGACAGCTTGGCGCTGCACTTAGGGTATCTCTATGTCGTCCAGTCTTTTGCATTCTTATTTCTCTTTGTTTTTTCTTAATTTTTGTATGTTATTTGTTGTTGATTTCTTTTATTTTATTGGTATTTGGCGTTGGTTAATTCTGCTAACATGCCTGCAGCTGTTTCTTAAACTTAATCTGACGCTCAGCTTGGGGTCTTGAGCGGCTTTGAAGACCATCAGCATCTCTCTCTGTCTGTCTGCCTGTCTGGCTGGGCTGTCTGTCTCTTGCAGCTCAAATTCCACAATAAGTCATAATATGCATATCGAGCAGCGGACAGCCGGGCAGCCGGGAGCTGACAACCGGTTTTTAGCCAGCCCGTGGCCCAGCTTATACCCTCCCAACTCAGGACGGAATTCACACGCAGCTGTCGCTGTTTCTGGTGCTGCTGCTCCATGGCACGGAATTGCATGCAATTTTCCTTTGTTACGCTCGCTATTGCCATGTCCACTCTAAGCAGCATCTTCATTATCATCCTCAACATCAACAGCGTACTAAGCTTTTATTAGTCGGCTCTCACTCTCACGCTCATTACGCTGGCCAACAACAGCAGCAGCAAAGCAGACCCCATGCACCTGACCAGTTCTTACATAGAACGCCAAGATTTCGTAAGGATGGCGCAATAATGCGGCATAGAATATCTTTATGGCCTCACATCTTGTTAACCGATTGTTTGTATTAGCCAAAAGAAAGCTTTACGCAAAGCTGACAAATTTAATGACTAGCTTATTATCAAATCCAGCTGAATTAGCTAATTTTTAAAGACTTTGTGTGACGCCGAAACTTGACAAGCTGCTATTAAGCTGCTTTTATCCCGACAAAAAAATAGCATTTACTTGTTGTGAAGTCGAACAGCAAAGCTGTTTTTACATATGTATAATCTATATGCTTTTATGAACCGATTTAAGCACGGAGTTTACATGTTTTATTTGCCATTTGTCGAACAGGGTTTAGTTGAACAAATGGTTTAGTTAGTCTTGTATGGAAAATGCGGGTAAAATGAACGAAAGATTACTTTTCGGCTTCAAGTTGCCGACTTATGATTCTTTTTTTGATGGACTCAAAACATATTCTTAAATAGAAGTGGAGTTTAAGATAGTACGGGCAATTTGACACGAGCAAGGCCGAGATATACCAGCAAGTATATATGTTATATATATTTGGGATCTAGCCAAATAAGTTTGTAGCCTTAGTTGTGCTTAATATGCCTTTGACTTTTTCAGTACTAAGCTTTCCCTCTTTCTCTCTCTTCACCAACTCCATCTGTTTTTCCTACTCTCTCTCTGTTTCAACGCCTTTACCTTACTTCTCTCTCTGGCCCGCTTTCCATCTACCAATCGCACTCTCACACTGCCTCTGTTATTAAACACAATTAAGCTGTTATTACTTGAAATCATGAAAATCGCATAGAAAGGTGCTATTAATGCATTTAACACACTGCCACTCTGCTTTAATGAGATGGCAATAAAAAGAATGGTGTGTGGTTGTGTGCGTATTTTTATGTATGTATTGTAAATAAATACAAATATGTTTAGCAATTAATTTTATATGGGCTGCAGGGCATTTAGATACGCATGTATTCTATGCTCTACATGTTGCAAGTCGTGGAAGTGCGTGTGTGTGAGTGTTTTTGTATGGGCAGGTGGATAGGTTTATGCATCGCCTTTCATGTTGTTTATTGTGCTTTTATTTTAATATGATTTTCAACAATTGTCTGTTGTGTGGTTGGCTGGTTGGTTGGCTCGTTGGTTGGTTCGCTGCCTGTTTGCCCGCTGGCTATTCGATGGTTTTCCATGTTTTCTGCTTTGCTGTCACATTTGTTTTATTTATGTAGTTTTTTTCTTCTCAGAAATCTTTCAATGTTACTTGTTTTTGCTGTTGTTGTTGTTATTCTATGCGACACACAAACAAATATGTGTTCATATTTGAGCAACATGCATTTACTTGCGAACGGGTGCGAGTTTCCCCTTTTGGGGTTTCCACTCTTATTATTTTGCTTCTCCGTCTATTTTTTTTTTTATGCTCTCGTATTTGTAGTTGAAGTTGCTTAGTTTCGAACAAGTTGTGTTAAATCTTCTTAGAATTATATGCTACATATACATAATTTTTATTTTATGAGCTCCTGTTGTTGTTGTTGCTGTTGTTCTTGCAGCTTTTTACTAGCATTGTTGCTGCTCTTGGCGCTGGCCCTTCGCCCCAGCCTTTTCCATTGTTTGCAGACCCAGTTTATAGGGTTTTGGCTTTTATTGCTCATTTGATGTTCACTCGTTGTTGCTGTTGTTGTTGGTTGTTTTTCATATAAGAAGCTGCTGCTGTTGTTATTTCCTAAGAATCCGCCAGACATGAGAGCGTAATATTAATTTTCAGCCTAATTTGTAGGGCTAGTCAAATTATTGTTGAAAATATAATCTTTTTGTTATTGAAAAGAAATTGCGCTTTTCCTAATAGCGCCCACGATTAATAATCTGCATGCTAGCTTTAAGAGAGAGTTGTGAATGCGGCACATTCAAGAAATTTGTGTTTAGACCGAATTTTCAATTGAAATCTAGGATTGAATACTTTGTAATATAAAACAACTAAGAGTGCTCTAGTCGGAAGTGCCCGAGAATTTAGCTCTTAAAACCTAAGGATTTGCACAAAGCTTTGAAACGTGGCAAGTTGTCGATTAACGGAGACAAGCTCGTACTGCGAGGGCACCAGAAGGACCTGCGTTTAAGTCTCTAGCTCTTATAGGTTCTGAGATCGATGCATTCATACATACGGACAGGCGGACAGACGCTATTGATGCTGATCAAGAATATATACACTTTATAAGAATTGAGCTTTAAAACCGTAAGATTCCAAGCAGATGAACGATTTACCTTATGCATGTCCTACATCTTAGTCTATTTTAACAAACTCCTTCAATTTTTATACTCAGATGCGCAGAAAAGCATTCTACTTATGAATGTACTAGTTCTTCCTGTTTCATGCACTCGAAATTCAACAAATTGCAGTTGCCGCTGCTGCTTTTGTTGTTGTTGTTGTTGCACACACAAAAAGGTCGCAGCAGCAGCAGCAGCAGCAGAAGTTTCCAGCAGCTGGCAACATAATTAGCGCATTTTCCCAGCGACAGGCGGCAACAAAATTCGTCGTCGTCATCATCAACTTCAACGTCCGTGTCGCTTGTCCGTGTCTGAGTAGCGTTGCACAGCGAGACGCCCACCCGAAAGTGGCAGCACTTGAGCGCAACTTGCAACATGCAACTTGCAACTGCATTTCCGGCTGCTGTTGCTGCTGGCAATGGCGGGTGGTGCGACGTGACATTGAAACAATGCCCGGCCCGGGCAGGCAGCCAGACGTGCAGACGTGCTACCAGCTGTTGTAGCTGCCCCCTTTTCACCATCCTCGCTGCTCCACCATGCCACACGCCACACTCTACACGCCCCACGCTGCACTCTACTCGCTGCCCGAAGTAAAACTTATACGCTGTCATATTCTGCTTATGTATTATAATTAAGTTCTGTTGCCGCCGCTGAAGCGGAACCACGCACACTGTTTCAGCAGCTGGCAACCCGCACGCCCCACCCAACCGCTCTGCCCCCTCGCCACCCTTCAGCTGAGTGCAATTTACAGCTCGATTAACTGTCACAATTGACGCGGTACTCAGATTACCAAACATCAGTGACATTAATTGCCGCCATATGCTAATCGAGTGTAGCGCCAAGAGGCACGAGGACAACCTAGTTGCAACAGCAGCAGCAGCAGCAGCGGCAGCGGCAGCGGCAAAAGCAGCGCCACATTCATCTTGTAGAATCCAATCTAAGCCCGGAACATTGCCCGCCCACAAGCTTGGCCAGAATCGGTTTTGGCCCTGGCTAAAAGTGGCCGTTGGCAAAGTGAAATGCAGCATTCGCAAAAAAAAAAAAAAAAAAAAAACCGCTAATTGAGCAAAGCAATTTATTTTCCTTGGCTGGACTTTAGCCTCCTCCAGAAACCACCACAACTGCTGATCCACCCGGCAGCAGCCGCAGCCGCAGCCGCCCTATTGAACCAATGCTGGTTAGCGCAAAATGTTGGCCAATATTGATTTAAGAAATTGTTTTAAGCAAAAAATATGTTGAGGCAGCCAACTGAGAGCTGCTCGAGGCAGTTAGTGGGGCAACCAATATGTATATATTTATATATATATACATATATATTTATAAACATGCAGTGCATGTCAATTTGTGATTGAATATTGAAGAGAGAGAGAGGAGGGGGAATAGGGCGAAGGTCAGCTATATATCGTAAGTTAAGCTGCTTTTCCCAATGCGAATAAGTAAACAGGGCATATGTACATTAAGGGCATCTCCGCCTTCATAGATAATATAAAATCTCGTTCAGGTTGTCGAGCTCGGTCCATCTAGCCATATCCGCTAGCACCGGGGAAGAGCTATAAGAGCTACAGACATAAAATGTAAAAGATATACATTCTCACATACCATGTGCAGCAAGAGCTTATCGATATCTCGTCACATATCTCGCTCAAAACAATTGATAAAAATTGATTTTAAAATTTGTTTTTTACAGAGCAACTCCTAGTCGGTAACACACAAAGAAAAAGCATATGCATATATATGTTTCCATAGATGAAACCTAGACATCCCTCTAGAGCATCGTCTAGTCGGACCCACGCCACATTTGCACTTTGTACGTGTTTCTTTTTGTTGTTGTTGTGTCCAATATTTAGAGCAAAAAGTTTTCGTCTAACAACACATCCACGAAGTTGGGTGTGATTTTTGGTTGGTAAGTAAACAAACAAAAGTGCAGGAATAGAATCTTTTTAAAGTTGTTTTTGGCTCAAAATGTGTGTGTTTTCAAATGAATCAACCCAAAACACAGAAGCATGTGCCATGCACTATATATATCCAAGTTTCTGCCTAAATTCGACTTTTGTTATACTTTTTGTCGGAGTTTTGGGAGAATCTTGGAAAACTAACGTTGAGCAGCTCGACGATTTGTGTGCAAGTCTATGAGGTCTGTCGTATGGCTGAAGAGTCAACTTTCCTTTATCTTGGACAGCTTTTTATTTGCCAACTTCTTGGCTTTGTTATATGGCATTAATCTGAGAAAGTTGTTGAGTACTTCGGTCTTAATCAGTTTGAAATTTCTTAACAACTCTTGAAGTTAAAGTCAGAAAATGTAGTATTATTTACTCGATTGTCGTCCATATATCATAAGGCCAACTAGCCCAGAGACTGTAAAGCCTAGTCAGATAATACATACATAGTTTAAAAAGGGACTTTATAAGCTTGGATCAGAAAATTTAGTTATTAGATTCTCCTGGGACTCATTTATCATATCATATATGTTATATCGTATATATTTCCAAGGTTCGGTTGGTTCATTGTCAATAAAATATTGTCTGTCTACAAATTTTAAATATCTAAGCATAGATATGTACATACAGATATATATATATACATAGATATATGCACCTAACTATTTAGCATCTGGTATCTCTTCTAAAAAAAAAAAAACTAATTAAATTGATTATGGAAAATAAAAGAACCCAATTTTATTTTGGCTCTCATTTAGTTAGAAGGCAGCTGCAGATTTAATGCCAATAATGCCAAAAAAATAAATAAAACATGCAATTTATTGCAGACAGATTTATGAAAAATTATGCCGCAGGCAAAACCAAAAATATTCAAAATCCAATGTGCCGATTTATAAACAATTTGCAAATTTTAATTATTAAACGCAACAATTTGCATAGCAGCAGAAAAGAGAAAAGAAAAATGAAGCAACAGCAGATTTAAGTGCCCCAGTTGAGAAGGCAGGACTAGCAGATACCCTCTAGACCTTTCAACATTAATCAAGAGCTGCGTTTATATGAATTATGTATAAACAATATGTATCTATAATATAGATATAGCTCTTCTTTTAAAGATCAGACGGTCAAAAGAAATGTTCAGATACATTGTTTTCTTCTGGAATTTACACATACAAAGTTTATCTTCTTGTGGAATATACATATATATAGTTTGTCTTCTTCTGGAATATACATATATATAGCTTGTCTTCTTATGGAATATACATCAAATTTCTCTTCTTGTTAAGTGTATATACATATATATATATACAGCTGCGAAAAAAATAATAGCACCGCCACCACATTAAATTTTTAAATAGTTGCCACACCCACATTTTTAACATTAAGGAAACATGAACCACATTTTTCGAAATGGTAGACTCTTAGAAACATGGGAATACAAAGAAAATCATCCTACTGTTTATTGTTTTTAAGTTATTGAAGGAACTTTGTTGAAATTGATAAAATTAGGCGAAACAAATAATAGCACCACATTTCAAAAATGGATTTAAAATGAAACAAGTAAGAGGTTCTAGTCGGGAGCTCCCGACTAGGGGATACCCTGAACCCTCATATTCCAACACCAAATGCAGCGCGCGCTTATAGATAGAGAGTAGGGGGGAGTTGGCGATAGGTATAAAATGAAAGATAATCGATATATATATACTATTCTAGAAGCTACATGTCAAGTTTGGTGACTCTAGCTCTTATTATTTACCAAAATTGCTTAAAAAACGGGATGTCGATATACATTTTTATCGATTACTTGGAAACGGGACAAGTTATCGATTATCGGAAACAAACTCGATCTGCGTAGGAACTAGGAGCACCTACATCTAAAATTTCAAGTCTCTAGCTCTTATAGGTTCTGAGATCCTTACGTTCATACATACGGACGGACGGACGGACGGACGGACGGACGGACGGACGGACGGACGGACGGACGGACGGACGGACGGACGGACGGACGGACGGACGGACGGACGGACAGACAGACGGACATGGCTAGATCGACTCGGCTATTAATGCTGATCAAGAATATATATACTTTATGGGGTCGGAGATGCTTCCTTCTGCCTGTTACATACATTTGGATTTTGCACAAAAACATAATACCCCTTTTACCCATTTTTAATGGGTTCAGGGTATAAAAAAATGCCCAACATGTGACGAATTCCTTGGTTAACCTTTTTTAACTAGTAATACTAAATCTATATTTATCATTTTATATTTAGTACAGTGTCCTTTATTGGCAATAACAGCTGCGCAGCGTCTTGGCATGGAATCAACTAAGTCCTAGCATCGTTTTCGGGGAGTTTTGGCCCAGGACTCTTTAATTTCTTCCCAAAGTGATTGGTTTGGAAGCAGCAACTGCCTTCTTGACGTCTGACCACAGATTTCGATAGGATTCAGGTCAGGCGACTGAGCAGAGCACTCCAAAACATTCCCAGAGTTTGCCCTGAACCATTCCTTTGCTTTCTTGCTGGTGTGTTTGGGGTCATTATCCTGTTGAAAAGCCCAAACGAGCGGCATTTCGTATTCTACAAAGGGTAGCATAACTGTCTCCATGATATTCACATACACGTGCTGATCCATGATGGTTTTTATCCAATGCATTGGACCTACTCCATAGTAGGAAATACAGGCCTATACCATTACCCTACACCCTCCATGCTTAATGGCATTTGTGGTGTACTAGGTTTTGTATTCTGTGTTCCTTGGACGTCTAATGTATGATCAAGATCCCTTTTCACCAAACATAACCACTTTGGACTCATCCGACCATAGAATATCCCCCCATTGTTGGTATGTCCAATTTGCATGATCCCCGCAAAGTTCTTGCGCTTAGTAATCGGTCTCGCGTTTAAAAGTGGTACCTTTCTTGGGCTGCAGGCTTTTAGATTATGTTGCCTGGGATATGTACGAAGTGTTTGGTCCGTCACTTTTATGTTGAGCTCTTTTTTAAGCTCGGTAGCAGGCTTGAAGGGATCCTTCGTGTTCTGACGAATCAGTCTTTTGGCATGAAGTGGGGTCATAGATCGTTATCGTCCGCGTGTTTCAGTTTTTTTCGATAGTTTAAGGCGTTTCTAATCATTTTAATGGAGCATCCTACAAGTTGACCAACTTCTCTGTAATTTTTTCCTTCCAATATCAATTTTTTGATAAGATCGCGCTTCCCTGCAGTGCAGTGCTTTCCACGTCCCATTCTTATGATTATTATTAACTTTTATGAAAGAAAAAATGATATCTTGCTCAAAACTAATAAACACGTGCATTCTGCAGAGGAAATTCTGCGATATAACGAGGATTCACTAAAAAAAAGGCTAATGGTGCTATATTTTTTTTCGGCAGTTTTCGGGACTTTTTTCTTAAAATCCCCCAAAAAAAAATATAGACAGAAATTTGAAGTACGATATCACTGTTTTTGTTTATGAGGAATACTAAACAATATAAAAAAAATAAAGTTTTACAAAAATCGGAACAGTAATCGCATTTTTTTTTATCAAGAACAAAATGTGTTGTAGTGGTGCTATTATTTTTTTCGCAGCTGTATATACTTTGTCTTCTTCTGTCCATTACATACAATTGCACCAATATACCGTTCTTATAAATAAATATACCCTTCTTATATACATATGGAAAACCAAGCAAAAAAAATTAGCTAATGCCCAGAAATTTAATGAGTGCTCAAAGCACTGTTGCGGCAGAGAGAAGGAAAGAGCGTGAGAAAGGGAGAGAGAGAGAGAGTGAGAGAGAGAGAGAGAGAGAGAGAGTTGGCTGCTGTTGGATGTGTTACTGCTGCGATTGTTGTTATTGTTAATTAGAATGAAACCGGCTAAAAATATTTATTGTTTATTTTGAGGAAGCTGCCAAAGTTCTGTGGAGTCCATTGCAATGAGTTGCTTTGAGTAAATGCACGCCCCCCACCCTCCTCCTTCTCAACACACATACAGACACATACACAGACTGGGACACAGACACAGGCACTTGACTTGTGCATGTGCGCAACATGTGCGGCAGGCATTGGGGGCAGTCAGGCTTAAATAAATGCTGAAATTTATGTTGCAGGTCAGCCAGTGAGGCAAGCTTAAACAAAGGCAATCAGAGCCGCAGCAGCAAGCAGGCAGCAGGCAGCAAAAGGAGCCAAAGCAGCAGAACAAGTAAATCAGGTTTTGGCCAACGTCAACGTATTAACCTTTGTGTGTTGCGGCTCCGTTCCTGCCACTGCTGCCGCTGCCGTTGCTGCTGCTGCTGCTGAATTATTTCAAACATTTCATTTCATATAATAAAAGTGCAGGCAAGTAGAATCAGACGTTGTTGTACCTGAGCTGCCAGGGTGAGCGGCAGCACATACATACCACAGGCAGTGGCAGCTGCAAGCTGCAAGCTTTTGCTTGAAACCGTCGGCGACTTTTGTGGCCGCTTGTGGCAAGTGGCGCGCACGATTACTCACACATACTCACACTCACACACACACACACATATACCCCTTTTTGAGGTCGCCTCAAGTGGCTTATTTCCGCCTTTTTGCATGCGAGCCCCCCTCACTCGCCCCCTGGGGCGCACTGGCCAGGGTCAGTTTCAACATATGCCAGGCGGGGCAGGCAGGCAGCAAAGCTGAAAAGTGGCACAAAATCAAAGCCAAAGTGAACGATCGCTGGACGCTTGCCACCCGACTGCTGTTGCTGCAACAAAGCGCCAAGTGTCGATAGCGCAACAGAACAAAAAAAAACAAGTAAAACAATAAAAAAAACAACGAAGCATGTTGCTGCCACACATGCACACACACACACACACACTCGCACACAATTGCATCTGGTTCAATTCGCCTTTTTGTTTTGCTCTTGTTCTTTTGTTGCCACCTCTCTTCTTCTCTCTCTCTCTCTCTCTCCAGCTCTGCTTGGACTTTTCTTTTGTGCCGCTGCTGCTTGCCTCCAGTTGCTGCCACGCTGCTGTCGCTCTTTGTGCCACAATCATTTTAACCCAAATTGTTATTGTTGCTGCCGCTTCTGTTGCTGCATTTTGCATCGCAATTTTCAGTTAGCACATGAAATATGTGTCGCTTAGTAGCTAGACAGTGTCGTGGCGAGGGGCAGCGGCTGCCGCTAGACAAGCGGAATAGTTTCTGGCAACGCTTGACATTTCGCTTACAGCAGCTACCATAAAATCTCGAGACAGTTTCATTTTTTGTTAATTTGAAAAGGCCAAAAAAAAAAAAAAAAAAAAAAAAAACAATTTGGCTTTCGGGAAGCTTTAAATTTGAAAGCCGTTTCATTCTGAGAAGGAAGCAACTACCAAAGATTCATGAAGTAGATTATTTATGCTGTGAGTGCATCAAAAATCTACTTAAAAACTCAGATTCAGCTTATGAGTCGCATCCTGCATAGTACATTTTTTTTCTGTTTTCTCGACTTCTCCCGCGTGTGCGGCTTTTGCTAAGTTAATTTAAATCAATGTGCCACAACAAAACAGATATTGTTATCGATCATTTACCGAAAAACTAAATTTATGGAAAAAAAATCGGCGTTGTAGCTTATTTGTCGAAAAACAAAAAAACTGCGTTATCGATAATTTGTCGAAAAACTAAAGTCCGCGTTGTTATCGATAACACGTCAACATTAATTACAAATTTCTTCCTAAGATTTCCAGCCTCTGCTTAAATTTTCAAGATTCTATGGCTAAGAGATGTTGTGTGGTCTTAGGTACAACAAAACAGTAGATAGTGTTATCGATAACATATCGATCTAGATGTTCTCTTAAAAGGCATTTTTCAAAAACAACATATCGGTTAAACGTCAAATTAATTGATTGATAATCTTAACAAGAACAGCACGCACGTCGGAAAAAAACATCGATAAAGTCACAAGAAAAATATACGAACACAAAGAGCTGAAGTGAATAATTGTTTATATAAAACACAAACATATTTCCATTTTGCATATATATATTGAATATGTTAATATATGTTAAAGTAATTCTTCAGATCAGTATAATTTTAAATATAATATATATTATTTCGCTATTATTTATAGAGCAATTTATCGATTCAACACACTTACGCGCTCAATTATCGAAATGTAATAAATAAAAGCAATTTCGATTAACATAGGAACGTCTGTTGAAACAGCTGACGGGAACGCGTATTGGCAAGTGATATGCTAAGGCAAATGCTATCGACACACACAATTTATGACGAAATGCGCACATTTAATCGAGCTGCTATCGAAATTTCCTAATGGCGCACATTTAAAATATACGAGTGTGTGTGTTCGTTAAGTACTTGTGCATAAATAAATCGTTGCCGTGCTGTGAAAATGCCTGTCTCAGACATTTATCGCCCGCAGCTGCGCCGCAAACTGGGGCAACTATCACTACTAATAATATTGAAAGCATGTAATCAAGCACGGCAGAGTTTGGCCTTTGGTTTGCAGTGGCACGTAATGAAATTATCTACATTAGAATCAAGCGTAAATACACTTACTGTAACGGCGTCTGGGCATTAATTTTGTGTTTCTTTATTCACAAAATTTGCGTAAATGCAGAATGCAAAGGGTCCAGCATAAATGTGGAATATTGTGCTCCATTCAGTTTACTCAGTTGCTTGATTTACATTCATTTTAATGACTTTCATGTTTTTTTTAGACATATATGTATCGAAAATATGTATTTTAAAAACATCGATAACATATCAAATACAGAACATTGTTTACTCAGTTGCTTGATTTATCGAAAATATGTTTACAGACAATATCGATAGGATATCGAAAGCATAACTAAATTTTGATTACATATCGAAGACATACACAAACTATCTATACGATACCGAACACAAACCAATGTCGTTTATTTTGTCATTTTATTTAGCTGTATTTGAAGGCATTTCATATGCATGTATTATAGATAAAAAGAATGTCTATTATTGAATAAGTAAACGTAGTTTTATCAAGCCAAATGAAATGCTCGATAACAATAGCATATGTTTAATCGATAAAGCATCGATTATGGCTCATCGAAAGCGACGTAAAGCGTAGTTAAATTATGCATTTTTTACACCAAATTGTCAATACATTCAGCTTCTGCTTTCAGAACACATTTAAAGGACTCGCTGCCAATTGTTGGGCGGGGGGAGCACATAGGCCAGGCGGGCAACAGAAGTGTCTTAATTTAATTTCAACGATGATGTTGATAATGATGAAGACGACGGACGTCGACGTCTGGCGGCGGCAATCAGAGCAATCAGGCAATTCAATCAGCCAACACAGACGGTAAAATGGCAGCAAGTGCAGCAGAGCTACAACCGCGGCCGGCTCATCCACCGACCGCCCGCCCTCGGGCGTCTGGCTGGCGCTATCGCTGGCATAATGTAGACGCATCTAGAAGTGGGCATATACATACATATATGTATGTATATACATCTCTAGTTTCTCCTGAGCATCAGACATATGTAGCACATATACATCCGCATGCAGTTATGAGTGTGAATACAGGGATTTACTTGTCTATTGGCGACGCGCTTTTGGGGGGCCGCTCGAAAACTTTGCCAGGAACACAAGTTGTTGAAAACAACGTCGAAATTTGCAGACGGACGAGCATAAGTTGCACACTGGATGGTTTTTGTTCTTCTCGTTGTTGCTGTAGAAAATTTGCGCCCTGGCGCATAATTCCAAAATAAGTTGCCCCCGGCTCGCCGCACATCGTGAGTGCAGTCAACTTTTGTTGTTATCGCTGGCAGCCAAAAGTTATACAGCCCCTTGACACAGCACACCCGCTCACACCCTCCCATCATCGACCAGACGCTACTACCAAGGTTTTCCCCTTCCAACAACAATTCGTGCAGCAGCAATGTCGGCAACTCTTCGGGTCTGGGCGATAAGCAGCTGCGTTTTTATTTTAATTAACGCATTCAAGTGCAGCAGCCACAGACCCCAGAGCACAAGGGGCACGGGTAAAGGAGAGCGTTGCTGGTGGTGGAGGGGGGGTGTGCCACATTTATGAGGCACGTTATCTAATTATAAAAACAAAGCCAGACAAAGCCACTGGGAAACATGCATCACGTGTCTCAACTTGCCACACAAATATGCGTCTACATATTTTTTCTCACTTGACTTCACAATGTGATGTTTCTTTTGTTTTCTGATTTTTGGAACAAATGAACCAACAACTTTGTGTAGGAAATATATAGAAAAAAAAACTAACTCATCTTACTTTTGATAATAACAATAACAACAACAGACAGCGAAAGCAACAACAGCAAATGCGGCAACAAAATATTGAGAGCTAAAAAGCCCAAAAGAACAACAAGTAGAAGAGCTCTAGAGGGGCTTGCTCGAGTAGGAGTTACCCTGTGCACAGAATCGAGCTTCTTTCCATAAATTCAAAAGAAAAACAACCACACAAGCGCGTTTTCAACAGTCTTCGCAAAATTCGGTGCTTGAAGTCCGATCTGCATGAAATGTTCAGGACTTAAATCGCCAAATTGCACTCTTCAATTCTTCAACGATATGTGCGTATAAAGCAAATGGTTGACATCGATAACTTTCCGATTGAATATAAGCTCTATGTGTTATCGATAGTGTAAAGTATCTCAATTAGCGCGTGTCATAGAATAATCTAAGTTCCAAACACAAAGCTGGCTTGATGGACTCGCCTGTTGAGGCTAAGTCATAGTATACTTACATAATTTATTTGATCGACCTCCTCTTGCATGGCCCATACATGTGCACAAAACCATCCTACCCTTTATTTTTATATAAATTTTCAATGGGCATAAAACAAGGGCCGACAACATGAATGCCAAAAATCTTTTGAAACTTAACAACTGCAACCATTCAGGTTCATTCATGAATGAATCATTTGCGTGGCTGTTGCTTATATTGTTGCAAAGATTAAAGAAACAAAACTATACAAAGCTGATTGTTCAGCTTTTCTTTTCATTTTCTTTTTTTGTTCACCCCATTAAAGTCTGTGTTCGCGCTCCACTTAGATAATATGCAACAATAGCGATCACCAGATTTACCCGTATATATATTTATGTAAGCAAAGGTAAACACAAAACTGAAATCAGTAGGAAAAATTGTCATCAAGCAGCGAAACCAAAAAATTGTTTTGCCCATTTTCATAAAAGATATTCTTGCAAAAAAAATCGTCCAACGGATTCTTCATAAAGATAATCATATTGTGCGCAATATTTATCGTGTACGTGGAAAAATTTAGCAAACAAGTGCAGGTGGTCCTTTTAAAGGTATTCAGGTGCCATGGCTCCGATCAGCTGCAATCAAATGCATGGCTAGCAAATTAGTTGGCCATTGCACAGGTAACTCAAAGCAACTGAAGGTAGCTGCAGGCACACACACACACACATATAAACCCCCCCCCTCCCCTCCCCCCTGAACGCCCTGGACTGTGCCTCTAGCTAGTCGCATGCTTTGAAGCAGAAGAAGCATGAGGGTCCTGCCAAAGGACATTGCTTTGCATTACATTTTGGAATGCCTGGCAGCAATTATTTTCAGCAATTTCTCAAGCATATGCAGCAGCCACGCCCACATATAGGGGCGCTCGACATAGCAAATGCTGTTAACCTTTGAACAGATGCCAAAAACGAAAAAAAAAATTGATTGTAGTTAAACATTGTCATTTTCGTTTGAATTGCCGTAAATGTGTGTGTTTTTTTTTTCAATCAATTATTTTGCAGGCACACAACAAAATATGACGCTGCAGGCAGTAGCTGCTGCAAGTGTGTGTGTGAGAGTGTGTTTATATGTTTGTGTGTGTGTGTGTTAGTGTTTATTTGTGCGATCAACAACTCTTTGAAGCGATTTTCTTCATTTATTTAAATGCGAATTTTAAGCGTTTGCAATACTCATCATTGAACACAAACAAGTGCACAGACAGCAGACACACACACACACACACACACACACACACACACACACACACACACACATACACACGCACACATCATTGACCACGCCCCCTGCCCACCGCATAGTAAGCTCTTAACCGCATTTGAAATGATGCGGCAATTAAGCTCGTATTTATGCCCGCAAAACTTATTTTCAATAGTTTTTAAAGTTGCATAAAAATCCGTGTATTCCACGTTTGCCCCACGGGCAACAAATGCAGCTGCTGCTAGACTGTTGACTATCCTGTCATACGACAAATGTTTATGTTAAGCTTAGCTTAGGATTAGTTAAGATCAAAAAAGAATAGTAGAAAATTATTCAAGAGAGTGCGAAAATATAAAGTTTATTTTATTTATTATAAATATAATCAGTATATGTTATTTTTACGATCGGATATTAAAAGAATCAAAAAGAAGAATTCGCCAATTATCCAGAACTAAGTCAAATGGAAACTATTTTAGCTGTTAACCAACACTATTCAATGCAAAGTGTACAAAAATCCTTTAAAATATATACACGAAAATCCTATATTTTTAGAAGCCAAGTGTTAGAAATTGCGAGAAATCCCTCTTTAAAATAAAATCTTTATTCTACAGTATATTCTCGCTCAAAGAAAACACATGGCCCAAAATGGTGTAGTGTAGATTTCTTTTGGAAAGCAGAAATTTTCACCCCATTTTTTCAGCTCGATTATACTATACTTTTGTTTTTAATTTAAAATATATGATTGTGTAAAAACAAAAATAAAAATAAACAAACAGATGCAAGGAAATGAACAAGCGATCAACACCACAGTGACAGCAAAGACTACAGGGTATGCCAGGTGGTATAAGGTAAAAAGTTGACAAAGGAAATAAAAACAAAAATAAATATTGAAAAAACAAATTTAAATAAATAAAACAATTAATTAAAATTGAAGCTTTAGAGCTGGTGCCCCTCCCCTCACCCAATACCCCCTCAGCATAAAGGTCGGCTAATTTATTTGAAATCAAAATTAATGAATAGTATTAGGCATTTGGCTTCAATCCATTTGATTGAAGGCTAGGTAGACGAACGTATTGAATGAACGTATTGATGGCTGTTGTGCAAACTTTGTAATGACTGTTGCTGCAAATTAAATGCAATGACAACAGAAACAGAGCCTCGGCAACAACAACAACAACAACAACAACAAGAACAACAGCAGCAACAACAACAAACCGCTTGTCAATTCCAAATAAGATGAATGCATATCAATTATACACGAACACACACACACATAGGCACACACATGTAGAACTTACCAATGGAAATTTCATTCATCAATTTTTTTTTCAGCTCCGCAAAGGGAAACGAAAATGATTTCCATAGCAGGAAAGCAAACAAAACAAAACAAACACAAGGAAGAAAAAAAAAAATGAAAAACAAAAAACATTTCAACCAAATCAACACGTTTTTGTTGGCTTATGCGTCGATATGTGCATATGTGTGTGTGCTTGTGTAACCACACACCAGCTTAGTAAATGCATGTGTGTGTGCGTGTGTAGCTGATTGTTGTTGTTGTTGTTGTTGCTGCTGCTGATTGAATTGTGCACACGGAAAAGTCGAAAAGTTTGCAACGAGCTTCTAACACCAAATTCGAACCCATCTTCCCCCACCCTCTCCCTCTCCCAACCCCACCCCCAGCCCATCAAGCCACACTGTGTGTGTAAGCATGTAAATTGGGGTTTTTGCGTCTAAGTGTGCGTGCGTGTGCGTGTGTGTGATTCTGGCATGAATATATAATGAAAACTTTACACACTCAACAACTTCTCCAACACTGGAAAAAGGCGGCTGCGTTGGCTGCGGTAGCTAGCTGCCTGTGTGATTGGGGGTTTGGGCCGACGCCTGTTAAATGCCAACATTCGCGTACTTCGCGACATTGACTTTGAAAATTAGTTTCGCCTGACCCCGCCCGCCGCACCCAATACCGCTCTAGCAACTCATCCACCCAGGTCGTTGCTCACAAATTGGTTTTGTTAATTAGGGTCGCGGGCGATGCCTGAGCCAAAACTGTGATTTACGCCAGTGTTAACAGTGATTTATAATTAGCTATTGCTACGATGCGTAATTAAAAACAGTATCAAGATGCCCAACCTGAGGTTAAGCTAACTTGGCCCAAACTCTTAACTGTTCCAGGTCTCTTTTGACCACGCTCGAATACATATATAAAAAAGACTTTACAATATTATCAAAAATAAAAATGAAAAAATATCATATATCTTTCATATATATAAACAGCACGTTTATCTAATAATTCAAAGTACTCTTTTTATAATTCACAAATTCCTTGGATGTGACATTTTTGTGGCAAGACGAGATTTCTTTTTAGAGCTGTGAATTATTGCGCAGCGCTGTTGCCAATTAGCGTGCCTTTAACTTAACTGTGCATTGACATTGAAAAACGGTTTTCAAGCGCGGCAAAGTAGGCTACACATTTTCTATATCAAGTGTGTGTGTGTGTGTGTGTGTGTGTGTTAGATGTTTGATTATTAAACACAAAGACAGTTAAAGCAAAGGGCCGCCAGTCCTCATGGAATTTCCGGCTCCCCGGCCCACAGCTGACATTTTGACGTTGACTTGGGGCTTAGCTGGCAACACAAACACATATACTGTTTAAATACACTATATTGCTATATATCTTTCCCTTGTACATACATATATATAAATATTTTTCTTTTTTGGCGTTGTCGAGCACAGGTGTAACAAGACACAGGGACATTGTTGTTGTTGCTGTTCGTAAATACATAAAATTTGATGGTCTGTTCGAAGCGGGCGAAAACTGAAACTCAAATTAATTAAGTCTCATCGATTTGCCGTATCCGGTTTTTCTTTTTTTTTTTTTTTTTTTTGGGCAACTCGTTCCTGCAAAAGTGAAGCCATTTAAAGGACAATCAATTACCTAATTGGAAATATGAATGGGTTATTCCGGCTCAGACCAGACGGTTGCTCACAAAGCAAATTAAGGTATATTAAGCATTATGGCTTTTGCAGAATGCAAAAGCTCAAAAGGAAATTGCAATGAATTATGGCAGAAATGTCAGAGATGGACGAATGTGAAGGATGGAACACAAATGATAGGCCTCAACAGAACTTGGAAACTAAGTTCTACTACGAGAGTTGCACGCACTTGAGAGTGTTCGACTAGCAGTTGTCCAATAATAGATAAACAGGGAATGCAAAAGAAATCTATTCATTTATATATAGTATATATCTATATATACTAGCGGGTATAGCCCGTCCTTGCCCGTGGCACGTAGCGGATGGTAAGAGGGTGAAGTTTCCCAAATCGCTGAAATACGTATTCATTAAACTCTTATGTAGAGCTTTGAAAATAAGTTTGAAGCAAATCGGATAAAACTTAAAACATATCCCAACCAATCTTTGAATCGCATTTCTACCGAGGAGTCGTGGATTCCGCAAAAAGTGTGAAACACGTCTCAAATGATTTTTTAAATAGATTTTTGGAAAATATTTTACACCAAATCTTTTACACCCATTTCCACCAAGAAGGAATGAAATTTCCAAAAAGTGAGAAACACCCCTCAAATGCATTTGAGCAAAGATCTTTGAATATTATTTTGAAGCCGATCGGATGGTAAACAAAAAACTTCCACACTTGCGGGTGGAATTTTCCGAACCCCCATCTTAACGTGCACCTTCATCACATAAGGTAAGAAGAGATGCTCTCTTTATGGCTATGGCCTGATTCATAATGGTTCGAGAATAAATGACCGTCTAAGAGGGTCCTTTAGCAACAAAAATTCTCCAAAAAAGTGTAAATTTTAGGCATTTGAGCACAGGCAGGGGTTCGAACTGGCTTGTCAAACTAGCAGCCGTAATCCATGAACCAGCCTGGGATAAGGATCTATATATATATACATATATATTTGGGCACTTTGTAGTGCTTACACTTTCGCAATTACACTTGCGCTGTTGCCGGCCATAAAGAGCACTGAAAAAAATATATAATCAAGACAGGCGCCGGTTACTTAGGCAATAATAATTTTACAAAATGCGCTGCAAAATGAAGGTATTTGGCTCTCTGCTGCTGCTGCTGGCTAATAATAAAGCAATTTGTCCGGCTGTAATCAAGATGGGCAGGCGGCAGGCAGCAGACGACGGAGGAAACAGGGGGCAATAATTGAAGTTAAATTTAATCAAATCAAAAATTGATTCCAATATTCTAGAGAAATATTTATATTGGCATTCCTTTGACATGGAACTAAATGTTAAAAGCAAAGTTGGTTTTAAATTAAACGTTTTGCGTATCAACAAATTGACAAAGTTCCAAATGTTCGGTTCACGAAGCGAACTAGCTCTTTGCTTTAGTTCGTAAATATTTTTATTGCAAATTCTTGAGGCCACATTTTGGCTCAAGCTGTTTTTTTACTTTTTTCTTCGGTGATGATTACCCATTGAGAATAGGTGAAGAGGGTATAATGGTTTTGTGCAAATGTATGTAACAGGCAGAAGGAAACATCTCCGACCCCATAAAGTATATGTATTCTTGATCTGCATCAATAACCGAGTCGATCTAGCCATTTTCATTTGTCTGAACGCGTTGACCTCAGAACCTATAAGAGCTAGAAACTTTGACCGTAGGTCCTCATAGTGCCCGCGCAGTACGAGTTTGTCTCTGGTAATCGATAACTTGTCTCGTTTCGAAGCAATCGGTAAAAATCGATATCAAAATCAAGTTCTTTGAGCATATTTCTTAGGTTTGAATTTTTATTGTTGATGCCACCAAGAAGGTTCGTGGCATATCCTAGTCGAGCATCCCCGACTAAAGCCCCCTTTACTTATTTGGTATAAGTTTGGGTTTATATCAACGAGTACGAACTGTTTGTTCTTAGCATGAGGTAACACCTACTAACAGCTTAAGATAACAACATTTTTTTCTCTCACAACTTGGTCCATATGTAGACAAGACATCGTAAGACTTACCTAAAAAGAGAAGATCAGTAACAAAGCATTAAAATAAAATTAATAAAATTTCCTTAAATAATTTTAAACTATTTACATAAAAGAATTGGATCCTATTGGCCGACGTATTGGTGGTCTAGGAGGTCTCAAAGCAATAATATGGGGTTTTCGGCGAAAAAAAACTTTAAGTAGGGGCAAAAAGGGTGATCAAAGTTTGAATAAAAAACCTACAGATATGAGCTTTACCAACGTGACAATATTGTAAGGAAAAGTTCTTTATTTGTGAAATATAAAACGCAATTGTGTGGTCGTCAGGTGCCGGGTTTGTCTAGACAAGGCCGCTTGACCCCAAGCAATAAAATACCAAATTTAAGACACAAAAAAAAAAGTAGAAAGAAAATATTTTGATAGACTTTTTATTTATGGCTGCGGCATTTGTTGTGTTATATTTCTTGGCTGTTGTTCTTGTTGTTGTTTGTTGCCGTATTGTGACTTTTTTGTTGTGCCATGTCATCATAAACAATAACAATTCCCTGATTGTTTATGTTGATGAACTCCCCCATATGATATTGTTGTTGTTGTGTCGCGTGCTATCTGGCTAATTAAATGCGACAAAATATGCGCCAACAAACGGCGGTAGCAATAAAACACACACATTCATATATATATATACATATATACATAATGTCATCGAAGGGAAGCTGTCAAACATTTAGCGCCTAAAATTGGCCATCAACTGAGGCAACCGAAAAAGATTTTTCGTCTGACAAATAAACAATGAAATGCTGCGCATTTCAAGTGTGCAGGGAATTTTAAAAGGGGGAGTGAGCAAGAGAGAAGGCGAGAGAGAGAGGCAAGGAGAAAGTGCGATTGGGGGAGGGAAAGAGAGAGTAAGATTGAGAGCGAGTGGGAGCGTGAGAGAGAGAGAGAGAGAGAGAGAGAGAGAGAGAGAGAGAGAGAGAGAGAAAGAGAGAGCGAGAGAAGAGAGAGAGAGAAGAGAGAGAGAGAGAAGAGAGAGAGCGAGAGAAGAGAGAGAGCGAGAAAGACAGTAAGAAGGAGGGAGATAGTGAGGTTGCATATGTATATTTGAAGTAGAAGCTGATGATATCGTAGAACAACAAATTGGTTCATTGTTTGTCATGTTGCTTGTCTCCTGTTGTTTTTTTTGCTTTATGCATCACGTGGGGTTTCAAAAGTTAACACACACAAATGCAGAGGCAGGGAGAGGGAGAGGAGTGTATTGTCTGAATCAGTAGAAATCGCGTCGCCCTGCCCGCCAAAAGTCGGCTGCCTGAGATAAAAATAAAAATCAAATAAAATGTGACAAGCGGCACACGCGACTGCGCCAATGTCTTTCGAAGTGGATTGCGATTTGATTGGTATTGAGATTGGGGCGCAGTTGTGTGTAGGGAGGGATTGCTGTCCATCAACTAGAAGGGGTTGTGCTTCCCACTGAGTGTGTGTGTGTGTGCACATGACACATCGCATAAGACTTGTATCTCTCTGTGTTTGCCGATCAATGTTGAAAATAAATAAAAGATTACTTTTTCTATTTTTTTATTTACTTTAGCTTTATTGACACACAAAGGGGCACACGAATTTGATGCTTCAACTTGGCAGAGCAGGCAATTGAAGAATCAGGAGAAAATATTTCTGGAAAATTCTAAAAATAAAGAAAAAATAAAAAAAACTAATATAACAACTAGAGCTGAGCATAAATAAATTAATTTAATTTTCCAAGACTTCTGCAAAGCTTATTTTTTTCTATTGATATATATATTAAAAACAGTTTAAATGAGCCCTGTGACTGTGACTGTAACTGTGACTGTGACTGTGACAAACACAGTGACTCAGTCGGGCCTTTGCGAATAATTATTAACTTTTGTTTGGCTCTTCTTAGGCTTTATTTTCGTTGTTGTGTGCTAAGCAAATGGAATATGCCCAGCTTGCTTTGCTTTTTTCTTTGCATGCATCTTAGAATTCTCAACAAGTTTAGGTTTCAAGAGGGGTTTAAGGCATTTGTATTGTTATAACAAAAGTGAAGTTGTTCTTGAAATATGGAATGGACTCTTTGCTAAAGACATGCTCTTGCTGAGTGTTTATAGCTCTTAAGGTATGTTGATTATTTTTGAAGTTGGCTCCTACGGATTATCTTCTAGATGAGAGCCTTAAGCGGCTGAGATGTGCCCTTCATAATTCTAAAGTTTCCACAAGCTATGTGAAAGAATTTAGCCAAAAGTTGAAGTATAATATTAGATCTATCGCATTGAAGTTAGCAACATGTCACAACCATAGACCAAGGCCAAATATTTGATGTAAAATCTCTGGCTATAAATATCCCTTCTTCTCGTCGTGACTCCTGCCCTCACCCTGCCCCGAACTGTTAAATAGTTTAAGACAAACTTTAGATTTATAATTGATAGGCTAATTATGCATGCATTTTAACAAATTTGCAAATTATTTGCGAGCACTTTAACCCAAATTCATAATTTAAATCAAAATGTTAAAGGATATTTGCTGTTGCTGTTGTCGCTTTCAAGTTTCGCCCGAGCAGGGGGGAGCCTTTTGGCAAGGCACCGAAATGGCAAACTCGCTCCCAAGACCATGGAGTACCCACACACCGATGGGCATTTGATTGAAGTCTAGGCCAATGGCTGTGAAGCTTCTGGCGGGTGTGTGTGTGGTTGTGTGTGTGTGTGTGCATTGCGTGTTGAGTGTTACAAACCCCATCAAGGCGGGGATGGGGGTGGGGTTCTGGCAGGCGCTCGACTGGGCTATATAAATAGGCGGCAGCCAAAGTGAAATATGCAAAAATGTTATGTGAAATTAAATTATGTGCATATATTTGGCTGATTCTTCTTCCGTTCGCAGGGCGTCGTTGTTATACAACAACAAAATAAAATTGTTGTGCGCTGTTTATGTTCATTTCAACAATTTATTTTTTACCCTTATTGATTGCTCACGTGTATTGTGCTTATGTGTGTGTGTGTATGTGTGCGTGTCTCTTGCGTGCAGCTAACCTATTTATTATAAAGTTGTGCCAAAGATGTGTTAAGACAATTCATTCACATAGCCAGCAACCAAGCTGGGGGCAATGCTAATGGACATAATTATTATGCCAGACGAAACGATGCAGAACCGAAGAGATAAAGAAACCGAAAGGGTATTTAACAATCCAAGGACGGGCATTCACAATATGTATATGTATGTGCACGTATATAAAGCATAGTCGAACTAAACGACAATTAACGACAGTGTATGCTGGCCATGCTCAACTGGGGGCGTGGCCCAAAGCGGCTCGAACTGATCGAAGAAGCTGCTGCGACTGCACCCAAAGGCCTGCGACTAATGACTTTTGAATGCATTAGAGCGACTACAGAGCCTAGCTAGAAGAGGAAAAAAGACAAACAACCAACAAGAACTAAGCAAAGAAAAACAGAATGGAAAACGGGTAAAACAAAATGGAAAAGAGCAAGAATATTTCCGTCGAGTACAAACGACGGCAGAATACCCGACGAATAGATGGAAATTTGAATAGATCTGCAAAGGAGCTTCAGCTCCTGAACAAAAAACGATATCTGTAGGTTTTCCTGTGGCCAGCGCCACGCCTACAGTGAACGTAGACATACAATCTTTGGGCTAAATCTGATCCATATACATCCCAAGTTTCTCCAACTTTGATTGCCAATATCCAATACACTATTTTTCCTTTTCAACGAGCATAAACAGGGTATAAAGAAGAGGGTCCTATTTCCACCTTAAAATCTTGTTGAGCATATTTTGTATAAAAAATCAGGCAGTTTACAGAAAACTGTAGTGGCATACATAAGACTTAAACTATCTAATCGATTTTTAACATAGTCTTTACAGATCCTTAACAGACCTTTGACAGATCCTTTACAGATTTTGACTAAATCTAAGCGATACTTTGAGGCTTTTGATAGAGTTAAGTGAGTACCATAGTTTTCTTTATATTCATATTCTATTACAGAGAACCTTTGCACATAGCTAAAACGAATATACTCGTTACGTGGCAAGTGCCGGGTATTCTACGCATGCATGGGCATTAAGGCATAGAAATGCTCAGTCACAAAAACAATCAATCGCTAGGCATTTGCCCAAAAGGGCCAGCTTGTGGGCGTGGCACAGAGGGCGGACAGACAGCCACTGATGAGTAGCAAGAGCGACGTCATCGTCAACGTTGGCGGCCGAAAGTCAAAGGGCTTTATGCTAATTGGTTGTAAACTCTGCGCTCGTCTTCGTTCATATTACCTGCCCCGCAACACGCTGCCCTGTTGCCGTTGCAGGCAGCAACTGTGCGTGTGCGTGCTTGTGTGTGTGTGGGTTTTTTATTTTGGTGTGCGTGCTTCAGCCTGTTCTTATTTTAAATATGAACTTCCTGTTTGCATTTCAACATAAGTTGGGCAGCAAACAGAAGAAATCGTTTGTTTATTTTTTTTTCCTTTTTTTTCGTTCTCTGTGCTCTGCTGTATTCAATTGACGTACGCCGTAGGGTCAGTGCCTATTTTCCAGTGAATTTTAATCAGGCTTCATCATATCAATTAAATGGCCCACAGTTCAAGATCTTTTTGTATCGCTTATTGCATGCAGTTACTCATCAAAAAGGAGCTCTTAAGTGCAGTTACACTTAAGGAAAATTCTTGTTAAAATATGTATCGATTGACATTTTCGATAAACAAGAAGCGTAAGCAATCGTATTATCGATTGTTTTGATAAATTCTTTCGATTCATACTATCGCTAGTCTATACGCGTAAGCAACAATATTACCGATAGTTTATAAAATTATCATAAGCTCAGCAAAATCGGAGTGCTGTGAAACGAATCATACTTTCGATAGTCGATATCGATAAAGGAAGATTTAAATTCAAATCGATTGATTATTTCGATAGCAACGACAAGCCACAATATTATCGATAGTTTTAACACTTACTGTAAGTTCATCAAAAACTTATTTTTGCGAAACTTTTCAGATTTTCTATATCGGTTTCAATAGCAACGATACTTTCAATAGTTTTTTTTTATCAACAAAATTTTAGTGCTGTGAAATTGTTCATAATTTCGATAGGCGTTGTCGATAGTTTCATTCATTTCACTGAAGCTTTAAATTATTTTCTTTGACTCACACTAGTTTCTTCGAGTCTAAGAATACTACTTTTTTCTACAGCACTCTCTTCCTTTTCTCCCCCTTCTGCATTATTTTTATAGTCGTAAATCTGATCCTTTTCCGGATTATCTAAATAGCTGGGAACGTTTTGATGCAACTTTCTCGACTGAGAGAACCTGCGCATATTCTTCTCGAACATGGTTCATTAGTGGTCACTCAACGCGACGAAGCGGAGTTCTGAGGTTAGTTTTGCCATCTATGGCCACTTCGGGCTGCCATTCTGTTCGTGGACTTTGACTTGACCGGTTGCCAGTTGCCAATTATGGTCATGTGGCATATTCACGTAAAAAGCGCTACGTAACTGCTTACCACAAATGGGGCAAAACACGTTTCGATGCGCGATGGCAAAATAATTTCGACAAGCGCCGCGAATATGTAGCAAATAGTTGTGCGTCCCCAACAACAACAACAACAACAAGCCCCGTTTGTCTGGCAGCCAATGTGTCTGACAGTCGCGTCTGCCCCGTCCGTGCCGCCGACCAAAACCATCTAAGCAAACAAACAGTTTCAATGTTGACGCTGGGAACGAGCGATGGGCGCTGCTTCCGTGTTTTGCGCTGCGTTTTTGCCGGGTTCTACCACACTTCTTCTTCTCTTTTTTTTTCTCGCTCTTTTCATAAATGTACATATGTATATAGGGTATATGCAGGTTTATATGTATATGTATGCTTCTGTAAATATGTATGCTCCTTTTTTTCATTAACAAACAGGAGCGTGCAGTAACTCCCCCTCCCAACAACCAGGAAGTACGCTACAATGCACACACATCCCGGAGCGAAGTCGAGGCAGAAGAGTCGCGGGGTAAGTGAAAAAGTCGAGAAGCCTCGGAGGCAACCATGGCCAACCATTTGAGGTTAGGTGAGCTTTAAAAAACAAAAAGGAAGAAGAACCAAATACAACACACACACTCACTCACACACACACACTGAAGACACGCATTAAAGCTGGAGGCGGCAGTTGCCACAACCAGTGGCAACATCAATCGACATTTGGTTGACCTACGCGCTTCTTGTGCCCTATCAAAGGGTATTTTAATTTTGTTATGAAGTCTGCAAAAATCGCAGTCTTTATTTCAAAAACTAGATTGTTTATGTAACTCAGATTTAAGCGATATTGCAGCATTATCAGACGACTATATCTTATATAGCTGTCATAGGAGTGATTGCTGGAAAATTAGGTTCTTATTTTTCAGGTTCTTTGGACTGCAAAGATATGACAAACCCTTCCACCGATCTTCTCCGTAGGCTCTATATGACTTAGCCTTCGATACGGATAAAACGAATCTGTTGATTAAGAGAGTTTCAAAAATGAATATCCTTGTTATTATGGAACGAGGCACAATAGCATATCTGCCCTATATCACATAGATCGCTAGATCTTGTAGAATAAACCTCTTTAGTTTTTCAAAATATCTTGAATAGAGTTTTTCATTTAAGAATTTTACTTTTCAAAAATCAATAATCTCTTGATCACATTGGGAGCCTGAGCCTGAGAAAGTGTATTTGATGTTCGGCGTGCCAAAGTTGTAACAGAGAGAAGCAGAAGAGTTTATGCATTTCTATTTCCAGTTCCAGTTGCAGTTCCTTTCTTCAGTTCATTATTTTTCTGCTGTGCACATAGCTAAATGCATTTCACTTTGGGCCGTTGTTGTGTTGTTTATGCGCCTTTTGACTGTGCAATTTGTGAATATCTTTGGCCAGCTACAAGTATACGAGTTTCTTTTGAAGTTAGATGCACACAGACACACACAGCCAGAGACAGAGACACAGACAGAGACAGAGACTGTGACACATGTTTGGTTGGTAGAATAAAAGTTTCTTAATAGTTGCCGCCAAACATCCGCCCTGGCCTTTTGATATGCTGATACACAAACATCTATACATATATATGTTTATAAATGTATATAGTTGGTGTGCTCTTTACAAGCTGATGTTTTATGTGCTTCTTCTGCTTCTGGTCGCATTTTGTGTGTCAAACATGTGTGATATGGCTTAGTCCCGGTCCCAGCCGCCAACCCTAGCACCCAGTCCCATTCCTTGATCAACTATCTCGTCTGTGTGCACTCTTAATTATGAACCAAGCTGTTTTTTTTTTTTTTTTTTTTTTTAACGGGGGGTTGGGGTTTCAGCGCCGTAATCTGATTTATATGCGCCTCTTGGCATTTATGTTATGTCTCTTGTAATTACTCGTATTTTCATTTGGACTTGGGCCCCTGACAACGCGCATGGTGTGAAATATATGCATGCAGGGCGCGCTGTCTGGGCCCAGTATGAATGCACCATTTAAGTAAGTGGGTTGGGTTAAAGATCAGCCCTGCGATCGCCTCGGGTCTGAGCAGGAGGTGAAGTCATTTGGTCACACAAACGGAGAGCTAGCTGGCTTAAGCTTAACAATTGGAAATGTTGAAATGCCAGTCAGATGGTTGCTGTCAGAATTTAACCAACACTTAAACATGTTGTCAAACTCAATTTGAACGGCAGGCAGAGTAGTGCGTGCCTTAATTAAAATCAATTACTTAATTTATGCTCCTTAAGCATGTGAACTACAAACGACAAATTGCCCACAATATGCAAAGCACAGTTCGTATTCGGATCAAATACATACATATATGTAACATACGTGACATATGGCTCATTACCAGGGCTGCAAAACCAACAGAAAATGTCGCTGGTTCTATTTACAGTTCGAACCAACTGCCTGCTTCAAGGTGCCCTTCGTGAACCAAACAAACTTTACACAAACTTGAGCCCAGATTCGGTTTTGTTTCGGTTTCTGTTCGTGGTAAAAGGCATTTCGGGTTCAATTCGTTTCGATACGAACTTCGGTTTTGCAAACTTATTCCACAAAAGACAACACACAGTACACAAACAAAATGTTGTCCATTGCAAAGTAAAATGCATCCGAAAACAATGCGTAAAACACAATGCACACGTTTACCAATAACATGCATGCTTAATAATAACAGGGTTAATAATTCTCGCTATTTGGTTTCTTGGCACCACCCACCATCAATCACACATACATCACGCACAATGCAAATGAGTCATCCAGCCAGTCCGTTCAGTTGTTGGCTGCTTCGGGTGTAACTCAATTAAAGAGCAACAATATGGTATCATTGGATTGGCAAACTGGTAAACTGATACGAGGTTTGTTTTGCGCGTCAAGCCATGGAAATGCAAAATGCAAATACAGATGGTAATGGCTCGGGGTGTACGTTGATATGGTGTATGGGCTGGGCAACGAACGATATCGAGCGACTCATATGCACGTAAACAAGAACTACAAAAAGGAGAAGCAGCAAGCAAATAACAACAATTCAAACTTTAATTTACACACTGACTGTCAGACTGCCTGATTCACTGTCTGACTGACTGACTGACTGACTGACTGATAAATGTGTGCAGCGTGTTTTTGGAAGAGCGAGAATAACAACTTAAACTTAAATTCACTAGTGGGCTAATGGATTGACTGACTGATTGATTGGGTGACTGATGGACTGACTGACGGCGTAAGCAAATTATAAATGTATGCCGCATGTTTAATAACAAGCGAGATTAACAACAACTTGAGCTTTAACTCACTGACTGATTGACTGACTGACTGACTGACTGATTGAGTGAGTGATGACTGCGCAAGCGACTGACAACTGTGTGCAGCTTGTTTTTTCAAGTGCGAGAATAACAACAAAAACTTAAACTCATTGGCTGACTGATTGACTGACTGTCAAACTGATTGACTGTCTAAGCGACTATAGGTAGCGAGCAGGAATAATAACCTAACCATTAATTCAATGACTGACTTGTGACTGACTGACTGATTGATTGACTGAGAGACTCACTGATTGACTGACTGACCGTGCAAGCGACTTATAAATGAAGGCATTGATTGATTGACTGAGAGACTCAATGATTGACTGACTGACCGTGTAAGCGACTGATAAATAAAGGCAGCGAGAACAATAACTTAAACTTTAATTCACTGATTGACTGAGGCACTGGCTGAATATGTAAGCGACTGATAAATGTGTGCAGCATGTTTTATAACAAGCGAATATTTATTTTTATTTTTTAAGGCGCGCATTAAATGAGCCGAGACATTTTTAATTGATGCTCAATTAAGCAACAGCCAAAGAGCAGGCAACAGCAACGTCAACTTTGTTGGCGGTTGCTCATATTTTCCTTCGCTTCTTTAACAACAAACTTTAATGCCGGCATACAAAAAAAAAAAAAAATATGCTTTATGAAAATTACAAAAGCAATGTGCATTTTGCGTGTGTGACCGCAGCGAAGCCCACCGAATGACGTTCGGGGCGTGGCCGGGCTTGGATAGATTTTAAAATAATCAGACGAAAAGCTGCTGAAAAAATCAATAAACAAAATAAAAATTTACAGAAAATAAGCAAAATGTGAGGTGAGATTGTTTTGACCAAGTTAAGAAATTAATTGTATAATTTTAAAAACGGGTTTCGCTGTGAAATAAGAGCCTCAGCTTAGAAGCTGCTCAGAAATTGAGCATGGAGGACAATCCATAGGGTATATGGCATTTGTAAATGCCACCGAAATATCTCTCAGCAATACTTTATTTATTTTTATTTTTTTTTTCGTTTATATTTGACTTTGATTTCTTTTTACAACTCAATTATTTGATGATCTCCATTTGTCATCGCGTTCCGCGAATTCTATGCAAAACAATTTGAAGCTTTCAAATGAAGGGTCAATTCGAACATAGTTCAAAGCAATTTCGATCAAATGCCGATAGCGAAAAGGAATTCATTTTAAATGTACAACGTTTTCTTTTCTCTTTTTTATACACAAAAGTAAAGCTTTCGCAGCATCTTGATATGCATTTCGCTTTTTAGCGAGTGTATTAAAATTGAGCGGGAAACAAAACAAAACAAAATGTTGTTCCTGTGATTGTGAAAAAAAGGTCATTGAGATGGTCGCGAGGAGACCGAGAGAAGAAGAGAACTTTGAGCAAGCAAACAAAAAACAAGTCGCAGTTGCTGTGCGTGAGTGTGTGTGTGTGTGTGTGTAAGTGTGTGTGTGTGTAAGTGTGTGTGTGTGTGTGTAAGTGTGTGTGTGTGTGTGTAAGTGTGTGTGTGTGTGTGTAAGTGTGCACGCTGTAAAAGGCAACCGTTATGCGAAGCAAATATTTGCGCAATGGCGCAAAAACACAAATGCACATAAAATGCGTTAGGCAAGAGGCAGCTCCAAGAAAATTAACTTTGCCGGAATGGAAATGGAACAACTAAAAAAAAATTAAAAATTATAATTAAACGCAATCAAATTTTGAATAAATACTAAAAAGATACAACAACAACAAGAAGTAAGCCAGTAATAAATAACAAGAGTGCTCCGGCTGAGCGCAGCCGACTGGCGGATACCCTGTACCGAAGCCACACAATATGGAAAATGTACACTTGAACAAGTTTATAATATTTTTATTAAGACTCTAATATGGTATCTAAAGGTATATCCCTCACATATCTTTCTTAAGATTTCATTATTAAGGGAACAGGGAGACATATCCAAAAATAAGTGCAAGATTTTAAACATGATATATATTCCGAATATACAGCACCAATGGCTTAGCCAATTACGTTCGGGGTCCTCATCCTATAGGCACGCAGATACTCCTGCTTTGTTTTTTAATTTTACATCTGCACAAAACCATTATGCCCCCTTTCACGCATTCCTAATGTGTACAGGGTATTAGAGACATAAATTGAAATTAAATATAAAGCAAGTTGACGAGAAGATTGCGAACACCCTGGGCAAATAAAACAACAAAAAATAAAACAAACAAACAATTATAATAAACGACCCGAGGCGCACATTTAGTTAGCACACACACACTCTTGCCAAATGGGCGTGGCAGCGGGAAATGGACTGTAAGTGTATTTCAGATGCAGGTGCTCGGCGCCGAGGGTTCTATTCCAACAAACATAAAAGAGCCCGAAGTAATTAAAGACAAATCTAAACTTAACTAACTGCAGTTTCCGTTACAGCTAGGAAAAAACTTGAAAACTGTAGACGAGACTAAAGAATTCAACGCGAGTGTCCAAAAGTGCGGCATATCCTGTAGAGAACTTTAGCATAAACAAAGGTCTCTCAAAGTTGGAAGTGCAGAAGGAGGACTTTTTATGTAAAAAGGACGGACTATCCAATACCCTACACAGCAGAATGACACAAGAAGAATTTGCGATTATTTGCAGTCAACATGTTAAACACAAGTGTCATATTTTGAGGTTAGGTTTGAATGTGAGGTTAGGTGTGAGTGTGGGGTAAGGTTTGTTTTGAAGTTGGGTTTGATTTTAAGGCTGAGTTTGATTTTGAGGTTGGGTTTGATTATGAGGTTGTGTTTGATTTTGAGGTTCGGTTTTATTGAGGTTAGGTTTGATATTGAGGTTAATTTTGATTTAAGTAAGATTTGATTTTAAGGTTAGATTTGACTTTAAGGTAAAGTTTGAATTTACGATAAGGTTTCTAGACTAAGACTAAGACTTGGAAGATTTGCTTTTCAGATTAGACTGAGCTGTTTATTTAAAACGAAACTAGGCTTAAAATACATACTATTAGTAAACATATGTGACTTTTAAATTAAGTTTTTGGGTTGTGTTTTATATCAATTAAGCAACTGAAATAGGGATTCAAAAACAAACTTTAAACTTATTTTACTTTTTTGAATTGCAAAGTTCGATTGTAAAATTTTTGAAGATATCATACAAAAATCGTAACTTCTTGAAAATTAAAAAAAAAAAAAACGACAAATTTTTGGAATACAAAAACAAACTTTTTTTATAAAAACTCTAAATATTGCAAAATTTGACTGAAGTTTTCTTGGAATATCTTTAAAAAATCATGTCGAATTTTTGGGCTACAAAAACAAAATTTGACTCAAAACTTCTTAAATATATTATAAAGAAATCCCCCTCACTCGCTGCAACTGAAGAAAGCGCAAAATTAACAAAATGCTATCAAAATTTAAATATGCCCCTATAAAAAATATAAATTTAAAAGAAACCACCTTTTAACTGCCTGCTAAATGCTTATGTAACTACGTAATTTTCACCTGCTCAGAGTCAAACTAACCACCAAACCGCCCTCAACTCAGGCACTCGTAAATCGTTAGTTACATTTCATTAACAGTCGACGTTTCGCTGCATGCCACAGAAGGGAGGGAGGTGGGGCATGGGGGTATAGAGGCAACATAAAGCAGTTTTCAATTGAGTTAAATAGGCAAATATTTACAATGCGCTTATCAGAGATGTACGCCTGGCTGCCGTTCAATTAACAGAGAAAACCGAAAAAAATATATAAATAAACATTAAGTAATATTTATATGGAAGAAGAAATGAACCAACAGTTGGGTTATGCCCATTAGAAAGCGAAACAAAAATTGCCGCATTCGAAAAAAGTGCAAAAAAAAAAAGGTAGAAAATAACAAAGAGAGCCCACTAAAAAACCTGAGAAGCTGCCGAAGCTTTCACACAACAAAAATCAACGTTGATAATGATGATGATGATGACAATATTGTTGATGATGAACTGACACACCCACATGCAGATGGCTGCTTCAGTGCACAAGACAATGGCAGATGGCACCTTTTGACCAACCGAAAAATTGAGTAAAAACGATATCAGTGCACAGCAGCCGGGTAAAAGCGAGCGGCATTGACAAAAGTCCACACACAATTGAAGGCGGGTCACATAATAATTAATATACCAGCAGAATGTTGACTCTACCCCAGACATGGGCCAAAGGCAGCAGCGCTGCCAAATTGTTGTCCGCTTTGGTTTCGTTCTGGGCTGTTCTGTTCTGTTCGGTTCGGTTGGGTTTGGTTTGGTTTGGTTCCCTTACGGCAGCTGCCACAAATTCCCACAGTGCCATAACCAGTGGGGCGTTGCAGAATGAGGCGGCTTCATTCTAGGCAGGTAATTATTGGCATACGCATACACCCACACCCACACACACACACACACGCGCAAATTGTTTGTGTTGTAAGTTTGAAAATTTCCTTATGCTCATTGTCGACTTTCTAAAACAAAACAAAAGACTGCCAACCAACCAGGCATTTAAAAGTTGATGAGACCACAGTGCGCTTGAGCAGTTAATGGACCTCTAGCAGTGAAATTTTTAATAAGAAGTTTCTATTATATTTAATAGATTTTTATTTGGATTCTATCGCGACGTCAAGACCATCAAATCACTTTGTTAGTTTTCCCGATTTTCCACATCTGTAAATGTAGGTTTTGACATCCACCTAGATTCCTCACACTTCCCAGAATTTTAAGTAGTTGAACTCAATATATACATATAAAAACTAAATAAATTATACTTACATATATATATTAGTTGTTTAATTTTAATCTAGGCTAAGGTTCGGTTCATGTTACTTAATTGCCGAAGTTAAGCATGGAATTTGGAACAGTGTCTAAATTAAACAATTTTGAACAATAACAAAATTTTACCAAATTTGTTCCAATTTTCCACTCAAAATGTGCTTCAAAGAGACTGATACGATCGGAATTGAAACAAAGTTAACTTTTCATATTTATGTATCTTGGGTATATTTCATTTAACTAAGTTTTTTCACTATAAAAAAGAAACCGTCAAACGTTACAATATATATATTAAATAATATCTCATTATGCTGATCAGAATATATAGCAAAAAAAATAATGGCTTAGTTTGTGAATGCCCCGCTAGATGGCGACACAGCATACATGCATGCATTTCATTGTGTTGCCCCCGTCACAATTCAAAGTTCAAGCAATTGCTCGGATACTTGAAAGGTAACTATGAACACACGCACGCACACACACGCACAAACACATTCACTCAGAATGCACAAGAAAAGCAGTGAATGCAAGTATGCAAACTTTTGGCATTGACTGTGTCAGAAAGCCAGACAGAAATTGGCAAAGTCTTTGGCCAAAGCGGACAAAAGTCAGCAGAATGCCACTGTTTTTGCTGTGTGTATGTGTGTGTGTGTGTGTGTTGGGGGAGTGTTGGGGGAGTGTGTTTTCATATGTGTGTGTGTGTGCGGGGGGGAGTGTGTCATGCTTGCAATTTATGTCAAATTAATTAAGATGTGCAGACAGACAAACGGCAAAACTTGAATACAATACACAGAAAACAGCACAACGGAATACAACTTTTTATAGTTTGTTGGGGTTTGGCGGGGGTGTGGGAGTGGAAGAGGAAGGGGAAAGGGGGAAGTTAAGCAACAACGGGAACGCGGGCACTTAAACTTCGATTTAGCAGTTAACTGTGTGTCTTCGTGTGTGTGTGTGTGTGTGTGTGTGTGTGTGTTGTGTGTGTGTGTGTGTGTGTGTTTGCGTGTGTGTTTGCGTGTGTGTTTGCATGTGTGTTTGCATGTGTGAGTGAGCATGAAAAGCAATTGTCATATGGAGCTGCTGTTCTACTTGTTGTTTTTGTTATTGTTGTAACGGTGCGTAAACAAAATGTCACAAACGAGTTGAACAACATAATAATTATGCCACACACACACACATACAAGTCATAGCTAGATATGTCAAGCTAAATAATTATGTAAGTGCAGTAAACATAAAAAAAAAAAGAAAAAGAACTGCAGGCCGAATATGACATACCCTTTACTTTCGACCATATGATATAGTAAGCAAGTAAGTTTCTAGATATGTTATATATATATATATATCCTTTTATTATATACATATATAATCTATATATATATATACAACTATATTATGCAGTAGTCAACTCCTCATCTGTAAGCTGCATGCTAAAACTCTTAATCGAAAAAAAAGTTGCTCAAACCAAAAATATGAGCAATTGTTAATATAAGATATAATGTTCTGATCCGCCAGATTCCAACATATCTTGCCTGCAAAAGGGGCACATGGCTGTATGGACTTGGCTTTTTTATAGCATTCAAAAACCTATAGCCGTAGATCTCCCCATCAATTTGTTACACACAGCATGACAAAAGTACAATACCCTCTACAAGGGTATAAACAAAATTACAAACAAAAGATTAAAGCCTCGTGTAACGAAAGTTTATAATAAGCGTGGACGACGGCGATGGGTTGGGGCGCCGCAAAGTTGCGTCTCCAAAATTCGGGCAAAATCTCAGCCAGTCAAACAATGAAAATAACAACAACAAGAATAAGAAGAAGAGGAAGAAGAGGAACATTGACATAAGTCGCACACATGCAGCAGTGCAACGAGGCATGGAACGAAACAGAAACCGAAACAAGCAAACAAAAAATGTGAAAGATTAAGAAATGTGGAACATGCCGAAGCTTTGCTGCGGCGCAAGGGTTGCCCACGTGCATTCCTCACAAATGCCAAGCGTTCCGGCGGCGCACGCAAACTACAAATATCTCAACAATGATAGGGTCGCCAATAGCACAGATTGCGGCGGGTTGGTGGGGGGTCACCGAATGTGAGAGGCAGGATCCGAGAGATAAATAGCCACTGGGTGCTTGTCAGGCTGTGGAACAAGCCGAAAATGCAGTGTGTCATAGCTGTCAGCTTGGGTCAGTTAATCAGAAACTGGGAAATGTCAGCATAAGAGAGGGAGGATTTAGAGGGACAAAGCCATTTGAATTGTCAGCTGTCCGAAATGCATGAAAAGGCACACACAAGCTACACATACACCCTACTATACAATCGAATAAGGATCAAGGAATGCTCGATAGCTTGAGAGGCCCCAGAAAGAGCGAGGGAGAAAGATAGTTAGAGTCAAGCAGACAGAAAGATAGATAGGAGAAAGCTATGTAGGAAGGGCGTATGATAGTTAAAGAAAGCAAACAGTTAACCAGAGAGAGGGAGAGAGAAATAGAGATAGATAAAGAGAGAGATATAAAGTAAGAGTGAGAAAGCCAGAGAGAAGGACAGAGAGATAAAAAAAAGTTATTTTGGAGACACAAAGTAAGCAAAAGAGGCAGAGTAAGCTAGAAAGAGAGAGAGAGAGAGAGAGGGAGAGCGAGAGAGAGATAGACACAGGGAGAGAGAGGGGTCATGAGAGAGAGTGTAAAATAAAACGAACTAGAGAAAGAGAGAGAGATGGAGAATAAGATGTCTATAGAGAAACTAAGTAAACGGAGAATATAGATAAAGAGTGAAATCGCTAGCTTTAGCGCTAAAGAAAGACAGAGACCTATGAACAGAAAGAGACTTATAGAGAAATAGAGATCTACAGAGAGGACGACAGAGAAATTAATGGAGGGAGCAGTATTCAGAGGGAGAGAGAAATATATAGAGAAATACAGATAGCTAGAGAGAGAGAGAGATATCTAAAAAGAAACAAAGGGACAAGGAGATAGACAGAGTTAGCTGAAAAGGTAGAGACTGATAGATAGATAAGATAGGGAGCGAGTGAGAGTAAAAGAGTCAACTGTCTGCGTTTCACATCTTCAAAAAACAGCGTTTCATAGCAGTCAGGCTGAGTCCAGCAATCAGAAAATTAGACAGTAACGAAACGAGAGCAGCAGCTCAAGTAAGTTAAGAGAGAGAGAGAGCCAATGAATTAGACAGCCAGTGTTGTCAAGTGTCTTAAACAACCAGTGCCCTAAAGGCCGCACATTAACCACACTAAACACAAATGCACACACACGCACACATATGCAAACAGCAAACAAAGACTGACTTTTCACTATTTTCAATATCAAAATTCAAAATTTATGATGTGGCATTAATGAATGCGACAAGTGTAATTGCATTTCAATTTGCCACTACCATGAACATTTTATTTATATACGTCCATATATATATATATATATATATATAATTATAAATATGTATATATATATGTACATTGATTATGTCTATTGTTTTACATTTGGCATTTTGCATAATGCCTTCTGACATATGCACTTAGTAAATAGAAGCTGAGCTTCAATTAATTTTCGTCACATGCCACATACTATAGTGTGTGCATAAATTTACAATGGTGAAAATTATGAAAACTCCATTGCTTTTGATTCTAATCAAATTAAATTGAATTTTATGCAAAAACAAGCCTCTGACAACTCAATTACGAACTTGCCGTCGTATTTATTTACAACAATTATTATTGGCGAAAATATGACGCACTGCCATATGCGTAAGCCTTTTTTCTGATAATTTCCGTTCGTTCACAAAGAACTTGTTTTGCATGCGCCACATTCCCATATCAAAAACCGGGCGACAAACTAAAAACATTCTTTGGAAATAACCAAGAGGCTGAAACACTTGCTGTGAACACAACTGGCAACAAACCAAAAAGATTTGCTGTGCGAACCAATTGTAAATACAATTAACTTTACGGCTTAACAAGTTTTTTTCTTTCCAAGAATTTTCATTTTGCAAACATACAGTTTCAATTTTCAAAATAGTTATCAAAATTATTAAAATTTTATAAATTACAAACAGAATTAAGATACAATTTGAACACATACATAGTTATCGATAGTTTATACAATTGTTATCGCGTTTTTCAGCACTAGCCAAAGCAAAATATAAACCGTCAACAAACACTGGCAACTAATATAATTGGCCCATGCCCTCACTGAGATATCTAAGCATGGCATAATTTAGACCCAAGCAGCACGCAACGTCTAAATCAAATGTAATCGAATGCCTTTCGATGTGTTTATTACAAAATACTTGAATGATCAAATGCCTTTAATAAATATGAAACTAATGTGATTAATATGCCTGCTATGGACAGTCGGGTGTCGCTTTGCATAATAAGATGCGCATTTAGCTGGAAAATGGGCAGAGAACGAACCCGTTGACAACCGTCTAACAAATCATTAATAATTCGAAAACCAATCGAATTGGTTTTTTGTTTTTTCTTTTCTTTTTTGTTTTTGTTTTTTGATTTTTTTGTCCTCTCTACTGTTCGTTTACATTTCCGTTTCTTGTTTACGGCCAACGGAGCGAAAGCAAAAAGCTGGCTTAAAGCAACGGCGCTTGCACTTGGCAACAGTCGAGTCAATGAGTCAGTGAGTCGAGCCAGTTGAGGTGGGGGCCAGAGATCAATATGCATGATTCATGCCAATGGCATGGCCCAACATTGAGAGGGCCCAAAAGCAAATGGCAGCTCGTTCTGGCCCACATTATGGCTAACAACAACAACAACATCAACATCAACGACAAAAGCGCAACAGCAACAATGACACAGAGACACCTTTCATTAACTAATCGCCCGGCAACATCCATCATCGATACCGCATTGGACACCTGACTGCCAATTGGTCGTGGGGCGAAGGGGGGCAGGGTTAGGAGGGTGTGTGGTAATCGGTATGAGGAGTCGTTGATGGGGCTAGGCCAACGCGCACAGCTTTTGATAGCCGATAAACGATAAGCAGCAGCAAAAGCAATGCTCAACACTGGCTCGCACATGCCGCTCATTAGCTTCTCCCCAAAAAAAAGAAAGATATATTTATATATATGCTATCAATATACCCTGCCTGAAGTGCAAGCTTATTGCTAATTCTGTAATAACTTTCTTTATTTATAGTCCGATAACTATAAAAATTTGCAGAGCATATAGCTGAGCATCAAATAGATGAAGGAACCTAAAATCAGCACGTTAAGTCGTTAGCTGAAGTATTTGTCAAATGTAGGGGAAAAGACTTTCCCAATATCTTAAACAACTTCTGTTTTTAGCTGATATACATACATCAGCTTGAAGTTGTTTTAACCCTAACAACTGCGGGTTAAGCATTAAAAACTTCGAGTTTTAAGGATTGCCCCTTGTTGCTTTAAGTCTCAAGATTTTCCAGCACTTGCTCTCTATCCCAGCTGTACTTGGGTCTTTGTGCTGATCAAAAATATATCTATATAATTTATGGCCTCATCCCACCTACTCAAGCACTTTTTATAACCATCTCACACCTAGGGTATACGAAAAAAAAGGTACTGCTCCCCCTCATGCATTGAGCTCTAAGTCGCTGGCCCAGCGATAAGCTGCAATTGTTTTTGTTATTTTTGTCTGTTTGGGCCATTATGATTATGCATGTGCATGGGCTATTATTATGGCTCCGCGCGTGTGTGTGTGTTGGCTGCCAAACAGGTTGGCATTGGCGGCCTTTGGGCGCGTATTTGACACAGAGTAAAGCCCAACGCTGACGCTGGCCAACTGATAAAGCAACCGCCGACTACTAATCGCAATAATAATAAACCAGAGACAACAAACCCTAAGTACCAAAGCAACAAACGACATACCCCAATCTACAACAACAACAACAACAAAAACAGCAGAGGCAACAGCAATTGTTAGCAATCGCGATTTTTTGTTTATACCCTGGCTGAGGTAATTATAATTTTTTTCCACAAAATGTTTAGGAGGACACCAGGTATATAAATATGCTTATATAGGCAAAGTCTGATTAATATCGGACTACTTTATCTAGCTAAAGAGATATCCCAACTCAGATTTACTCTTTTAGTCTATCATTTAGCTCTATATTGTTATAAGAAATAAGGTTTTTGTCTAAGAAACTCTTGTAAGCGTGATGTCCGCAAGGGTATTTAATGTTCGGCGTGCCTCAGATGGCCGTTCTTTCTTGTTTGTCTGCTTGTTTGCTGAGAGCTTAACGAAAAAGTGGAGCACATCGCTTGATTGTGGGGCGAGGGGTCGCGGGCTGAATGTGAGTGCATATTGTTTATTGTATAAAACTTTAAAAGTGTTTTCCACATTTGTTATCAACTTTTAACACATTTTTATGAATTTCGATTTCTTGAGTCATAAATGTAGCAAAGCAGAAACTTAAGAATCTAAAAAAAATTATGTTCATAGAAAACTGTTCATAAAAAATCGTGAGAAAAGAAAATGTGAATTTATTTTAGGTTTTCTTGGCTCTAGCTAATTAGAAACAATTGGATGATATTTAAATATTATATATAATTTAAGTTAACAAAATGCAGCTAAGCCAATTGGCTTAAACAAGCAACAAGATTAGAAGAATGCCAAAAGTATCTATTTAATTGCTTTAGAAAACGGATTTCTAGTACAACTAACTGTTGACCTGGGGCCAAGTGTGGCTCGAAAGAGTGCGCAAGTTTTCTCCACTGGCAAATCACGAGACAGAGAAAGAGAGAGAGAGGGAGAGAGAGATAGACAGAAAGAGAGAGAGAGAGGGCCCATTGCTGTGGCACACTCAATAATTTGTTAGTTTTTGGATGTTTCGCTCTTTGTAGTATTTTTTTTTAATTCTTTTTTTTTTTTACTCGGGCCGCATTTCAATTAGCATTGTGCCACTTGCAACAACAAAAAAAAACAAAAACAAAACCGAAAAAAATAGAGAAAAACAAAACAATTAAATGGAAACTCACGATAAAAATGCAATCAACTCAATTTTTATAGACAATAGCAAAAGTTGTTGCTGCCGCTGCGTGGCCTGCGCTGCATTTTAAGCACTCATAAATACATATATATATATATATATAAAATATTTTTTCTATATTAATTTCTGTTGCTGTACTTAAGCATTGCTCGTTGCTTGTATTTAGCATTTATTAAGCAGCTAATGAGCTTACAGCACATTCCACCGAGGCACGTACAGCTACAGCTACAGCAGCAGCAGCAGCAGCAACAACAACAAGATGTTGCAACTTGGCCACTTTTGTTTATAAAGCCAAATAAAAAATAAATATTTAAAACAGCTACGAAAGGCTGCAGGCGGCATTCTGAAATCCAACTATCCTTGTAGACAATTGCAGAATTGTTTAGCTCGCTTGAGTTTGATTGAGATATCTTGAAAATTCAAATCAATTTTCATGCAAAACAAGTAAAAGGTTCGCAAGTCGGGAGTGCACGACTATGGGACACCCCGTACCTTCTTCTTGGTGGCGGTATAAGTCCTATGTTGATAAGATTATGATGATAAGATTATGATGCTCAAGATATTTTAAAGAACTTCCTTTTGAATCGCTTATTCCCATTACAATTATATGATATAGTGGTCCAATCCGATCCCACATACATATATACTGCCTGACCTATGCATACTTTCTTGACAAATGCTTTAAAGTAAGGGACTCGTGTGCATAGAACAGATAGATATGGCTATAACGACTCGGCTATTGCTGCTGATCAACAATATTTATACGTTACAGGGTATATACATTTCTGAATACACAATCTATGCGCTACACATTTCGTATACATATAGAGTATATATATGATATTGTGTCATTATTGACTGACTTTTAAGCGCACTCACTAAACCAATTTACCCATTTTCACTTTGTGAACAGAGTATATAAAGATTTAGAGAATACAAAAGTGTTGTTAAAAATTTGTATGTACATTCACAATACGAAAAAGATTTATGTGCTGCGCTGTTGCCGCTGCTGTGGCAAGAGTTTGGTTTTTGTTGCAATTAATATTCGAAAGAGGCTCTCACAGCTCGACACGGACGGCGCCGCCGTCGTCGCTGCTGCTGCTGCTGAATGGCCAAGCAAACTGATTAACTGAGTGACTGACTGATTGACAGGCTGACTGACTGAGTGACTTACTAGCTGACTGACTGACGGGCTGCAAGCCGCTGGGCAACGGCCACTGGCTGCGATCAAGGCCAAACAAGAATGCAGCAAACACCGCCGCGGCATGCCCCACTCGCACTGGCTGCTCACACTGCGTACCTTAGCTTTACCGTTTACCTTTCATGGCCCATGCGGACACACAGCCAGCACTGAACTGCCCAACGATTGTTCACATATATAATATAGACGTACAATTGCTCATTTGTAAGCAGCATCTTGATGCTGGTACATTTTAAGTTTATGTGCGATATTTTGATAAACAAAAAGAGAAGAGTTTAATTTGCGACCGATCATTCCTATAGCAGCTATATGATATACTGATTCGATTCGTCAGGCTAGGCCAACAGACAGAAAGACAATTGGATTAAGCCAAATCGAAGCAGCAGTAGATGCTGATCGAGAATATATATACATACTTTAGGGGGCGTAGAAGCGTTCTATTGCCTGTTGCATGCACTTGCTCATAATTGTTAAGCCGACTTTTACCTATATGCAAAAGTTACAGGGTATAAAAACGCATATAAATTCCGTGTGTACGTGTGTGCACATGTGTGAGTGTGTGTGCTATGTGTGTGTGTGTGTGATATGCGAGTGTGTGTGTGTGTATGCTGCGTGTGTGTGTGTGTGTGTGTACCTTGGGTGCTTCGTATTTCAGGTGCAAATTGACGCAGTCAGAGTCCAAGCCCTAACTGCCATGTTAGTGTGTGTGTGTGTGTGTGTGTGTTGGTGCAGCGACATTTCCACGGCCTCCGCTGCAGCTACGGTCATTAGACATTTCCGGCCATTGACTACCCAGTGGAAACGCGGTTGCCAAACAAATGAATAGAATATTGCTTTTAGCTGAAAATCACGTTTCAATTTTGCATAATCGCTTAAAAAAAGAAACCAATAAAAAAAATCCACAGCCAAGCAATTAAACTGTAATCAAAACGCTTGTTTTCCCATAAAATGCTGCTTTGGGCAGCATTAGGTAAGGCGGAAATGCACATATCGCCTAAATATAATTCGATTCCAGCTCAAGTTGGCCATAAAAAGCTAAGTACTAAGCCAGTTATGGCTAGTTTAATAGCTACAGCATAAGAGAATCAATAGAAAAGCAACATAAAATTCAGCATACGCATGCCCAAGGCATGTCTTCGGCAGTGCTCTTAGCATGCATGCCGCTGCAACTGGGTAGCGCATCATGCCCTGTTGGCATTTGCCATTCTAACTGCCAGCTGCTCCTCTGGCTCTGCCCGTCCGTCCGCTCGTGCGCTCTGTTCCGGGCTGCAGCAATACTCTGTTGCTTGCAGGTAGGCACAGTCGAGAGTGCCCCAAACAGCGTACCTGGCCTAAACGGAATGGCTTTGCTCTGCTGCTGGTGCTGTTACCTCTGACCACTGACAACTGACCGCCGCTCGTTCGGTCACTCACATTGCTTTTGTTTGTCTGCGTCTGGCTCTGCTGCTGCTGCTGCTGCTGCTTCTTCTTCTTTATCGCCTGCATGTGGCGTTATGGTCATATTCGTTAGATAAACGAGCATGCAATGCGCCAACTTGGCTAACTGTTTGGCACTCGCATTCGCGCAATTAGGTTCAAAGCCCCCTTCTTTTTTTTTTTTTTTTTGTCATGTGCCTGTCAAAGTGTTTGTCAGTGGAAAAAAAACAAGTTCAATTTTGACTGGAAAACAGATTGCCTTAATTTCAGACATCGTTTGGCCAATAGAAACCTAGAAGGTTCTTTAATGTTCAACTGAACCAAAATATCAGAAACATTCTGGTGTGAAAAACCCTGATTGGTGCACACCATGAACTGAACCTGCAACAATTTTCTCTGCAGCCTTGATTTTTAATTTTCGACTATTTTCAGCTATATCTCAGAAATTCGAATAATCAAAATTGTTAAGTGCAGCCCCGTTTCAACGTTGGCTACACGTAATTTGATCTGTCTGTCAAATATTGAACAGACAGCATTAGACAGTTTAACTGCCACACAAAGTGTAGGCATAATTGAATTTGACACGTTAAACTGCTTGCTATTTTAACAGCAAATTCATTAGTTTGTGTGCATCAGTTTTTGACAGCCCAAATTAAAACAAACCAATGTGTGTATTTCCGAAACAAATTCTAACAAAATTAAGGTAACACCATTTTTTATACCCTCAACCCATTGAGAATGGGTAAGAAGGGTATATTGTTCATGTGTGGCATGCAGAGGGAAGCATCGCCTTGATATTCTTGATCAGCTGTCTGTCTGTCCATATGAACCTAGTGTCCGCTCGGTAGGAGTTTGCTTCCGATAATCGATAGATTGTCCCATTTCCAAACAATCGATACAAACCGATATCGAAATTCTGTTTCTTGAGCAAATTTCTTGGGTTTCACCAAACTTGTCATGCTGCTAGAATGGTTTATATAGATCAGGTATCTTTCATTTTCTATCTATAGCGCATGCTGCATTTGGTGTTGGTAGCGGAAGGTTCAGGGTATCCCCATGTCGGACACTCCCGGACACTCTTATTTGCTTATTCACGTTTTGTTGAAAATATTCAATATTTTGATTGCAATGCATATTGGATAAAACTATATGTAAAAATTGTTTGACATTTGATTTACATATGCTTAAAAACAAAAATTTAAGAAAATAAATTTATGTTTTTTCTTATTCATCATCTTCTTCTTCTGCTTGTGCTTGGCGCATACTATGAATAGCACATTGTAAGGGAAAATTTTCTAGTTGTCATGGCAAAATCACAGCTTTTGTCATGCCTTTTGTAAGTGCAAAGCTTAAAATTGAGTTATCCGGACACGTTGCTAGCTTCAATATAGCTATGCATATTGCCATATTGTCGTTTGTTATGCCCGGGACATGGGCTTAATTTATGGCCAGTGACACGCCTTCTGGCTGGCAGCCTTTTGCTGTTATTTAGATTGCAGCGCCAATGCAAAGTCCTTCAAGGTGTCTGCAATGGGGGGCACTTGCTTCTTTTTCTGTGCGGAGGGGGGTGTATGGGTAAGCTTGGCTTGGGGCTGGCCAGTTGGGCAATCATTTGCAGCGCTCGACTAATTTTATTATGCACATATTTTATATTCTTTTACACGCCTTATCAACTTTACATAGACTGAAATCTGAGTACGCGCCTTCTATTACCTGTAGGCGCGCACACATACACACACACACACACACACACACACTCTGTTGTTGTTTTTTGTTCATTTTGTTGCAATTCACCCGCAGCTACTCGGACGGCTTGCATATTTTAGTTGATGCTTTTAAATATTAAATAAGCCCCCAACAAAAACAACAACAAGCGCAACAAAAGCAACGACAATTTCAGTGCTTGTGCACGTTGCAAGCTCGCACACACTTCCACACACACAGACACAGGCACGGGCACACACACACACACCTGCCCAGTCTGTGTTGCAGCCCCCTCTTCAACACCTTGGGGCAGCCAGTTAGCATTTGAAGTTGCTCACTTAGTCGTTTTGTGTGCGCATTCTGACCCATGTCTCGCTAGCGCTCACTCTTTCTCTCTCTTTTTCTCTCTTTCTCTCTGTCTCTCTCTCTCCCTCTTTTCTTGCTTTCCTCTCTTTCTCTTCACGGCTGCCCCGCGCTCACTAGCCTGCATTTTGTAGACGTTGCAAGTCTTGCGGCTTTCTGACAACGTGCCGTCGCCGTGTGCTCAGCGACCATCACTTGAGCTTCAACTGCAGCTCGAGTCGCCGCCAGAGACCCACAACAACAACAACAACAACGGCATTGTCTCATCTCGTGCTTTGCTGCTTTGGCTGCAACGTCATCTGCCGCCTGCCCCATGCGGCATGTCGCCTATCATTGTGGGCACTTTTTTTAGTTCGGGCAACATGGCCTCACGCCCACCTTAACCCACTTGGTTTGTTATTGTGTTTTATGACGCCTGGACATATGCTACAATTTATTTTCATTTAGTTCCCATTGCCATTGTTTATATATCCTTTCTATTCTTATTCTTCCTTATTCACGAGAATTAGCCGCCTTCCTCGTGCTTTTAATTTCTCGCATATTTTAAGCCTTGTCTCGCGGCGACTAAACTGGAAGATTTGTGGAGTGTTTTAGCCAAAGTTGAACTTAATTGTGTGGAGCGGCTGGCAGGAAACACAACAATTTTGTGGTGCATTTGTGTAAGAGAGAATGTGCTATAATATCGCTTTGTTGTGGGGAACAGCGGAATGAAACGGATGCTTTGCTTATGTGTTTGGGTTGGTTAAGAGTTTGGTTAAAGTTGGTTAAAAGTTGCGAAACAGCGGAATGGAACATTACGATTTGTAATGTAATGTAATTTGACTCTAAGCAGCTGATACAAGTGGAATGAAACACATTTCTTTTAAATACGTATTTATCTCACTTACGCGAACTTCTGGAAGGGAAGATTTCAGCTGATAAGCAGTTTGGCGTCTGACACTTATTGAGGCAGTTGAAACATGTGGAATGAAACACTTTTTTTTTAAATACATGTTTAGCTCAAAGGATAATATGACTCAAATGTATGTGAGTTGGTTGGCATATTGATTTACCGTTTGAAACATGTGGAATGAAACAGATATATTTCAAATACATATTTATTCCAATTATGCAGCACAGTGGAATGGAAAATATGCAAGACGTGTGTACCAATAATAGATTCATTAAATGTTGGCATCTTACTTAAGTTTAGGTAACTGAAACATGTTAATATTTTGAGGCTGATAATAATTTTTGTTGTAATAGAAATGCATTCAAATCCTGTTACTATCAATCAAATAAGAGCTAAGCGAGCCTCTCTCTCAAACTGTTTGAAATTAAACATTATTAAGGCAATGGAAAGATGTTCAATTCCATCATAAAAGCATGCGTAAACTTGGCTTGCGTGCTCAGATATCGTAACAATTGCAAATTGATAGAGTTGCCACAGTTGATTAATTTTCCCCAACATGCTTTTCATGGGAAACGAAGTGGAAATGAAACCGTGAGACGGTGGCAATGAGACGGAATAACGTTTGCGGCTCGAACAAAAATCATCTGCATGAATAAAAAAAAAATATATATCATTGAGCAACTTTCTGATGGCGGCCATTTAAATGAGCAATGGCCACTCCGGCAATTTGCATGCCTCGTGCCGCAACATTTTACACAACGCCACAAAAGCCCCGTTGTAATTCGAATTGTTGACCGCCTGCTGATTTTTGGCTATTGGCGCATTGTTTTGTGCGAAAGCACTTTGCATATTTTTGGGGCCCGGAACATTGGGGAACTGGGGATCAAATCGTATAATTGTTACTGTTATTGTTATTGTTGTTATTTATGCTGCCGCTGTTGCTATTGCTGCTGATGAGGCTACTGATGCTGCATGAAATGTGCAACGCGATTATATTGTCAATAGAAACGCATTAGAATAATGCAACAATATTTTTAAAGTGTCGCACAGTGGAGCAAATGAAGCGCAACATAAATGATAACTGGCAATTTAAAGAGATAAGCAACAATATCGATAGCCATAATCGATAACTTAATAAATAACTTAAACAGAACGTGAACACCGTTTACCATTTATCGAAACTGGATTTATCCGCGCGTCCAGTTGTATACTTTTTCCTGCAGCTGATCGACTGATCTAATTGAGGTCAATTCTCCGATAGCAGCAATTGATAAGTTTGTACTGAAATCAGTTTTCTAGCAGTTGCTCGACTGATCTATTTGCGGTCAGTTAAGTATCAATCAAATTTATCGATAAGAGCAATCGATAACCCAAAACGGAATACTGCATTTGCTGCACAGCCGAATTTCGTACACTGTGTTGTCGCATTTTGTGGGTCAATCAATTTGGTGCGCAATAAAACAATCCGCTCAACAATGGCCGAAACCGAAATTTGATTTATCTAATGAGCCAAATAAACAAACAACACGACGAGCGCTAAACGAAAGCGCAGCAAACGCGACTGGGGCGTTAAACATGCATTTGCCATATGCCGAGAGCATTGGGAGTACGAGCTGCCCCTTTATAAACATGCCGCCCGATAAACCAATACAATATTTGCGCAAGTCGAACACAGAATATGCAAGCCACAACAAATGCGCTTATGGGCTTAAAAGCCTATGCATTCAAAACTAACAAATGCGACACAGTTTGAAAGCCACTTGAGCATAGATGTTGTGGCACACACACACCCACACACAGTTGCTGTGGGTGGAAAATGGGCTACGTTTTGTGATGTGTCTGTCAGTGGAAAGACAAGGAAAAGTTTTCAAATCATGTCACAAACTCTTGACGCACCGAAACTCAGCTGCACAAATTCAGATATGCCATAGTCGAAGCTGTATATACACTAAATATATGGAAAATGTTAACAAATAGTTGACATAAAAAAACTAGAATCGTATATATGAGGCTCAAAAATGAAAGAAAATCGGATTTCTTATAATTCCCAAATGGTTTAAGTCGAAATTTAATGCAACAGCCAAAGATGCCCAGAAAGAGAGAGTATCGCCTAAAGGATAAACAGTTACAATTAAAGATATATTGAACGTAATATTATAAAATTAAAACAAATAAATACAAAAATTAACAAAAAAGTTGACCCAAAGCTTATAGCCCTTTGTAGAAGTCAGGGTGTACCCAAAACAACAGAGCTGAAAAGCAATTCCAATTTAGGTGCATTGAAGTTTGTCATAGATTAAGTACACCAATAATCATATATATAGTTGACCCACACACATCGATTCCTATAGATCAATTCCGGTTGTTCAATTTTTGCCGAAGGTGCCAAGCACAAAATTTGAGATAGACGCGATCAATCAATATTTTATTTGTTGTTCACGCTAAAATGAAAAACATATTGTAAAGAAAAGTTGATTTGGAAAACTAAGTGCTGAAAAAACATATTGTTTTTTAACACGGAATGAAAAGTTGGTTTGGAAAAACTAAATGCTGAAAAATGTACGAAAATACAGGAATACGTCGCTCGCAAATTAGATTCAAGAAATTCCAATTACAAGAAGTTATTTATTTAAGAAACACGCTTTCAATTTTAAGTTATTTATAAATACAATTTCATTAGGCTTCAAAACATTTCTAAATAAAAATGTTAAATGAGTAAGTTGGGAATAGTTCAACAATCGAGATTCAATACCCTTGCATATCCCTTTTGCAGATATGTAAGAATAAATCGTAAATGCAGATTTCGATGCCAATCTCTTCTACACAAAGCCAACTTTTTCTACCGATATAGTACTATATAATATAGTACTGCGATATTGATAGGATTTGGTTATGGAACAAAAAACAGTTCTTGTTAGTTACCTTTTGTGCTATGCTACTTTTTCGCAAATTTATTTTATTTACAGGGTATGAGAAGAGAGTAAGCCGCTTGCTATTGTTTTCCCACAAACCGACTTCGATGGCAGGAGTACTTTATTTTCAATTTGAAAAGCGCGAAATAAAGTTGTTGAAATTTTGCACAGTTTGCAAAATATTTTGAGCAAAATGTGTGTCAGAAAAAAAAAATGCATATAATTATGCCTTTAGCTTATGTCGCCCCTCCCCACACCTTCATTCTGTGTAATTTGAGAAGTTGGTAATACCTGTGAGAGAAAACACATTTTGCGACAAAAAACATTCACATGCAGCACAAAACAATAATAAAAAAAAAATACAAAAAACAAGTAAAAGAAACAGAAACAGAAACAGAAAACACAAACTATGGCAAGGAAAGTGGCAACAAACAGCTGCACAAACAAATTTGCGCTGTGGCGCCTTTTGTGCGATTTGTGCCGGGTCAGTTACCAAAATGGGGAACAAGAGTCCAAGAGTCCCCAAACAGGTGGCCCACAGCCCTCAGAACTCTTTTTTGGCACGACTTCGACAACTAGTGTTACAGACTAGACGGGAAACGGGACACTATTTTCAGCCTGTCTCTGCTCAATCAGCAGTTTTCATGGAGCTCAAAAAAAAAAAAAGAAAAAAGAAAAGAAAACAAAACAAAACAATTGCAAGGCCAGCGAAGCGTCAATTGCACTTTGTAAATAATTATTGCGAAATTCTTAAATAAATCACATACTCGTATTCGTTGAGAAAAAAAAATAATAATAATAATAAACATTGTACTAGAATTGTTGACGCTGCGTCGGCTTCTCTGGCACTTTTCGAGTTTTCAAGGTGTTCGAAAACATAAAAACAAAAAATGTGTAAAATGCAGAGCCTACCTTAAATGCGATTACAGAGTATTCATAGTGTCTTTTAAAAATATGCAAAGACAGCATTAAATGCAATTACAGGGTATTCAGATTGTTTTCTAATGTGCAAAGACAGCATTACATGCAATTACAGGGTAATCAGATTGTGTTCTAATATGCAAAGTCTGCATTAAATGTAATCACAGGGTATTCAGATTGTGTTTTATATGCAAAGTCTGCAATTAATGCAATCACAGGGTATTCAGATTGTGTTCTAATATGCAAAGTCTGCATTAAATGCAATTACAGGGTATTTAGATTGTGTTTTAATATGCAAAGCGTGCATTAAATGCAATTACAGGGTATTCAGAATGTGACAAACATTTCAAAAAAAATATATACAAATAATAAATAAATATAAAATCAACATAAAGTATAAACAAACTGAATACCTAACGAGCTCTCTAAACAAATAGAGTCTAATAAGACAAATCTATGTATACATTAAATAAATATAACCCGGCTTTGCCCGTGTCAAATGAATAATGTGGTATCAAAATTGTCTGTGCAATTCGCGCAGACAAATAAAATAAAAATTGCCACCAAAAGCCATTAAAACGTCAGAAACCATAAGGTCCACTCAGATCTTATTCCGGCTCTTCACATCACAATCCTAACATTCCTGATGTGGCTCATATACATTTTCCTCCATTTACATTGCCCCAACCCACTTGCTCAAAAGAAAAGCATTTATGTTTGAATTGGTCTGAAAACTAGAAGTATTAGAATTGCTGCTGCTGAGTTTGAACCAGCGGACTGCCGGACTCCGACGCGCACACAAGTAAGCCACAAAAATGAACTCTACCTAAAACTGATTTGAAGTATGAAAGTCTATATTTAAATAGTATGCAGTGAACATTGAATCCTGTTAGAAGATGCGAGTTTTTAATGAGTTGGAGTTTGAGCTTCTGCGAAGCCATTGACAGGGCATCTCCTAGTCGAGCACTATTCATTCATTCAAATACAGTCAACTTGCTTCAAGAATAATTTCATAGAGCTTCTCTTTGGCCGTTGAATTTTGCGAACATATTTGCATTCTCCTGGTTAGGTTTCGTGGACAGTTGAGTGTGCATTTCATATTCAAATTAAGTACACACTTGCCCTGTTAATTAACTTGTTTGCAATATTTGATGTTTGTGTATTTGTTATTTGCTCCAACTCCCTGTCTGTGTGTATGTGTGTGTGTGTGTGTGTGTGTGTGTGTTTCAATGGAAATCTGACTAAATTCAGGTATTATTTAACTGCTTTCATTATGCTATGCTTTGATTTTGATGAGGCAATTACGGGGCATTAATTCGTAATAATATGTTTTTGGCACATCCATAAAAAATATGCAAGCCGTAAGTCGTTCAATTAGCAGAAATACTTTGAAATTGATATGAAATAGAATAGAGTATTAGAATACAATAATATGGAATCAATTAATTAAGTTTGGCAATGAGAAGCTGCTTTTTTTTCCAGAGGTTGCGCTGGAAAAGATAAATAGGGTTAATGCATATAAACTGTACAACAAAGAGATGGAATGTCGTAAAATAGAACACATTATATGTACAATGCATATAAGCTTTTAAGATGGAAGGAAACGTTATGGAATAGAACAGAAATGCTATGGAATGGAACGACAAAGTTGTGAATGGTCGTCTCAGAGCTGCATATAAATTGCAAGCTACTGTTAAACAACGAGTGGAATGTCGTAGAATGGAACACATTGAATAAGCTTTTAGGATGGACTGCAACGTTATGGAAAAGAACAAATTACTTTAAAACAAAGAGTGGAATATCGTAGAATAGAACATCAAATGCATAAAAGCTTTTAAAGTGAAAGGAAACGTTATGAAATACAAAAGGAATGCTATGGAATGGAACGACAATAGCATATAAACTGCAAGCTAGTTTAAAACAAAGAGTGGAATGTCGTGAAATAGAACACATATATTGAAAGCATAAAACGATCAACATGTTAGGAAACGTTACGGAATACAAAAGGAATGGTATGGAATGGAACGATCAATTAGTAAGTGGATGACAGCTATAAAGTGAAATGCCGCATTATGACTGAAACGACTTGGAAAGAAACAAACGAGAGGGAACTAAGAGAAAAAGAAACATATGTCAAGGCAAGACATGGAATAAAATGAACGCGAAATAATAAAGAATTATTTGCATATGTATTCAATGCACAAGAAAATTCTTTCAGTTGGTATTCCGTGCATGGAATGAACGGAATCAACCGAAGAAGAATAAAGAAAATTACATTAAATGTAATGATATGTCAATTAATAAAATGAAAAAAAAATTGCGAATGACAACGTGAACTTTGATTAATTCATGATAAATTATTTAATGCATGTTTATCAATTCGGTGCTTCCGAGTTGCAACAATAATAAACGTTGTATATGGAATGTGGAATGTTTGCTTTATCAGGTGAAACAATTTTTGTAATTACATTTTAACTCGAGACTTTTCACTTAAAATGAAAATAACTCAGCGAGAACAACAAATACATCGAAATGAAAATAAATGAATCAAACAATTTATTGTACACTAATTATTAACAATTATTAATAATAATTATTGTATTGTGCACCGAATGCAAAAAACTTGTGGACTAAATCCATCAACACGGCCCATGGGATTAATTATTCTATAATCGAAGTCAACAAATTAGTGCAAAACTCAGTTGACAGCACTTAATTAGCCAGGCGTAAGCCCAAAGAATTACAGTTAGGCCCGCAAGTAATTGAACAGCTGCAACTTGCTCAACAATTGCCAATTTCAAAAGTTACTAATTAAAAGTTCTCACACAAAAGTTATTTCCACTTGGTTTAGGCATTTAATTTAAATTCGACTATTGTTCGCCAGCTGACAGAAAGCTCACTGATATGTGATGAGACATTCGAAAGGAATTTTCGAGTACAATCACATTGTATACCCTGTAAGACTTGCCATAGGCTTTAAAGTGGCATGAACACTTGATGGATTTGCAAGTAACAGGCAGAAGCAAACATTGCCTAACATAACTAATTGAAACATTTGAAAGCCATTTCCGAGTACAATTACGTTTGTATACCCTGTAAACCTTGTAATTACAAGAGGTATGAATAAATAATTGAAATGCAAGTAACAGACAGAAGGAGACATCGGAAAGCACATACATATATGTATTTATAATCAGACTAGATCTTCGAGGTAATCTTTCCGTCGGACACGGAGACTATTATAAATAGAGCATAGTTCTCTTTACTTCTTGCGAGTACAACTCCCATTTTTGATCTGCCTGCCCTTATATAGTATTACCGATCAGGATTATTTAATTTGTATATACATTTTCTGATTAACCTTAAACTTAAATCAGTTTATAGATCAATATTCTTTAATTTTTGAAGAATAGGCCTTTACAATAAAAAAAAACACCCACATGTTATTAAAGAGACAACTTTTAATTCAAGGCTGATTTTGAACCTAACCTATTCAAATCCGGACTTCCCAATTATCTACCACGAACCAAGCCCTATGCCATGAAACCTGAACTTGACGAAAATGAAGCTTTGAGCCACAATCTTGGTTCAAAGAAGTGAAAAGCTAGCGTCACGAACTAAGTCTTTAGACAGGGAGTAAGATTGATCTTGGATTTGCAGCCCTGTTTTAATTTATATATGCTGATTATTTTCAAGTTGAGTTATTAATTTCCTATTTTTCTTCAATTGTACTTTATTTACAGAATGAAATAGAATCAACTTAATAAGAAAAAACATCCCTATACTGTATTTCTTTATTTTTTTCGATACTTGGGGACTCGTTCATTTTTGTTGAACATTATTCGAGTAATCTAAGTACAAATTGAATGAAAGCTTAACTTTACTCTATTCTTCTCTTCTTATCGGGCATATTCGCACACAATCTGCCTGTGTGCTTCCTCTTCTTTTGCTCCATTTGCCACTTTGCCTGTTTATTTGGTTGCACATTTCATCTTGGAAAATAGTATGTTTGATGTGAACTCGTCTAACTTTTGTGCTGTCATTGCAGTTATTTGCACAGTCAATACACACACACACACACACATACACACGCAAAGACACTTTGATTTGTCGTTTTCTGTTTCTGGATTCTGTTAAAAAATCTCAGCGACAAGGTGTAAAATATACATTTTTGTCATCAAACTCGTTGCCACTGAGCGCTACAGTGAATGCTGACTAGAGTGAACAAATGAACAAGAATTCGTACACCAAAAACTTAATTGTGCCTTCAGTTTTTATTTCTTCCGAAAACCCCAAAAAAAATTTAATTAAATCGGTATACTTTATAAGTTATAATAATTAAGAAACTCTACAGAGGGTAACTTTACATAATTTCTAAATTATTCCCAATAACAGGAATATACAGAGAATGCTCTCCTAAATGGATCTAACCTGAAAATATTACACATTTCCATCAAAGACAACAATTTACTTCAATTTTATTGTATTTTTAAGAGTTTGATACTTTTCTACCCTTTCAAGCTTCAATATTGATCTATACAATATCGTTAACGCCTTTATCGATAGTTCACTGTATTTGAAGCTTATTGGGACAGTTGTAAATCCAAAGTGTGTGTGGTTTGACCTGACTTAATTTGAGAACAACAACAACAACAACAACAACAAAAGCGCAATCAGTATTGCTGATCGAAATGCGTTGAGCTACTACTAAAACTCGAGCTACTCCCACTCCTACTACTATTTGCGCTCCTCTTTCGCCTACAGAATGTCGCCCTGTTTTGCCTAATTTCCTGCTACGCTTTGAACCACCAACAAATTCCCACGGGCTGTTTGTTTTGTACATGTTTTCGAGACACACACAAAATACCAAAAACGAAGGAGAACAAAAAAATGAAAAAAATATAACAACAACAAGAGAGACAGAATATAAGTGGAAGAAGAAATGTATGCATGCAATGGGCAATAGGCAAGGGGCGGGGTAGGGGCAACGTGCAGAAGACAGAACTTACCCGCGTAACATGAGCAGCTGTCCAAGCTAAATGCGGCTATGCCGAGCAGTAGCAGCAGCAGCGGCAATAGCAGAGGCGGCGACGTCGATAGCGGCAGCATTTTGAGCCAAGCTGCTGCTGCTGGCGACGTTGTTGTTGGTTTTTTGATTCTTCCTTTTGCTGCGGCTGCTGCTGGTTTTTTGTTGACGCGCCGCAGCGACGACGCCAACGATCGTTGCTGCATTTGCGCCAGTTGTTGTTGTTTTTGTATTTGTAGCCTGTCTTTTACTTTAAGCTGCGGCGTTGCTTGTGCTTGTTCAATTTATAGAGTTTTAAGTTAAATTTTTATTCAGTTTGTTTTTTGTCTTTTCTTCGTTAAGCTATGCAAAACTTTTGCTCTTTTTCAATAGTTTCAATTTCTATTTATTGACCATTTTCGCAAACATTTTTTTGGTAGCTATAATGGACAACAACAAGCAGGGCGTGTGAGTTAAAGAGGCGGGCACACACACACACACACACACACACACAGAAACACATACACACACGCATACAGAGAAGTAGAAGCGGTAGAAGATGATGAGCAACAGAACGCAAACTAAAACAAATGCTAACGTCACTTTAATCTACCACTGCGCTTTGTGCTGTCCATTCGCACCAAAATCCACTCACTCGCTTACACACATGCACACCTGCCGCAGGTAGAAACGCGAGCAAAAGAGAGCGAGCGCATGTGAGAGGCCAGGGCACGATCAGCGCGCCAAGCCAAAGCCACAGCCAGCAGCGCAGCCAGCGTTTGTTTAATGGGAATTCTTCTTCTTCTTCTTCTGCTTTATATGCTGCTACTGCTGTTGTGTTGTGGCTTTTTGTTGAACCCTTTTCTTTTGGCTCTGATGTCGACTGGTTGGCTGCAAGAACCCGTTTTAACATGCAATTCTTTCGTTTCAAGCTTGCTCGCTCCCACACACAGGCACACACATTCAACACACACAACAACTATGCACACACACTTATGCAAAATGCATATCTGAATGTAAATATATGTTTGTATGTATATCAGTATATCAGTTGTTAATAAAATTATTAACATTTGTTTTCTTATCGGCACGTTTTATATTGCGTTTATTGCACATGCATTTCCATTTCATACAAATATTCAGGCACGCACACACACAAGCACTCGAGAAACAGAAAAAAAAACCAACAAAAATATTGAAAGATCATTGCGCGCTGCCCGCTGCCGATCGACGCGCCAGCAGCAAAGATACACACATAAGACATACAACGTTTTTTACCAGCTACGCTTTGGCTTTGCTTTCTCACGAACTACGACTACGCGAGCGACGACGACGACGGCGACGGCTATAACAGCGACGACGACGACGAGACACACACGGCAATCACTACCGTCCGGAACGCGCGCACAAAACAAACTGAAAACGCTGCCAGAAACATAACAAATGCAGCAACGCCAAGAGCTGTTGAGTGGGTTTCGTTAACAGAAAACTGTTACGATTGCTATGTTAACTTCACTTGCCCAATGTTTATGCTCAAATTAACTGCTCTGTCTCTGTCAGGCAGCACTCAATGTTAATGCTAACTCAAAATGGCACTGTAAGTGTGCAAAGGCACAGTGGCTCACAATCTTATAGCAAACAATAGCAACAGTTACTCAATTAAGCAAATTATAAGCAAATCTTAACATTACAAATGTTAAAGTAATAATTAATTGGAGTAAACTAAAACATATAAATCTCTCTCAACCCTTTATTCTGTCATAATTCTCGTGAATATTTTAAGGAGTATTTATATATGTATGTATAATGAAATCAAAGTTAAGCTAAGCGTATCACTGACAACAATTCTCTTACCACTGTCGCGCAACAGATGCTGCCTGCGTAGTGCATTTAACTCAAAATGCCACTCAAAGCAACTTGACTCGCGGAAAGCGCTCAAGTAAACCGCGGTTTAATTCAAAAGGTGTGCTTAGTCCAAATGCGAAATGCATGTAAAACCGAAAATTAAATTAAACGCGAATAACAAATGAAATTTGCGTGTTTTGGAACTCTTTCTGGCACATTTATGAAAAAAAAACAAAAAAAGTAATTTTGATTGCACTCGGGAAAACGCGATTTTTACCAACTTTATTTTGTTGTAAATTTGAGCCAATTAGTTGGTGCCAAATAAGTTTTAATTAATTACATTTGCATTTGCTGTTTTATTGCTTTCTTAGAATTCTAAAATTAAACGACATTTTAGTAATTATTTTTATTTTTTTTTGATGCTTCCACAAAATTTTTGAGCGCGATTGCAATATGTAAAAACAAATACAACAATATGAGTTCTTTGTTCGCGCGTTTGTGTGTGTGTGTGCATTCATTTCAAAATGCACTTAAAAATTGCTGTCACATGTGTGTGTGTGTGTGTGTGTGTGAGTGTGCCCGCGGCTTTCGCTAGAGGTCAGGTCAACTTCGTCGCCTGCCAATTAAAACTTTTTATGCGCTGCGGCGGCTACACACAGAAAAAAAAAACTGTGCGTGTGGCTGTGTGTGTGTGTGTGTGTGTGTGTATTTTGTAGCGCGCTCCAAGTAACTTTATTAATGCGATTTCAGTTAATTAACAACAACAATTACACACACACACACACACACACACAAACGCACACGCAGTCGCACTCGCTGTTTAAAAAAAAATCTGCAAATAAGATAGACCGCGACGCGGGGGTAAGAGCGAGCGAGCTGGCGACGTGTTGGTGCAAAAGAGTTGGCGATAGTTTTAATGGCTGATCAAAATGCATTTTCTGTCAAAAATACATACGTTCACACTTGCACCAACACAAGCACAAGCACAAATAGATAACATTGATATATTTGGCATTCACATAAGCAGTGTAAGCATCCGGATTGAGTTCGCACTCAATGCGTGGCCCACTCCAAACCATAACAGAGCAAAGCAAACGGCAACACAGCAACGCCAATTCCTCGGCCTTCTAACGGTTCCCACGCATCGCTTTTGTTTTGAGTTCGTTTTTTGTCCTCGCGCAACAAGTTGGCAACGACAGCGTCTCTGTATGTGTGTGTGTGCGTGTGTGTGTGCGCTTAGACGAGCAATATCAAAAATACAGGCATGAAAAGTTAGCACACAAAGTGTTGCCTACCTTTGGGAGCGTTGCAAAATTAACGAGTTTCGCTCAAGGCGTGCACTGAAACAGTCGTCTTATCTATATTTTCTGGAAGAACCAGACAGAAACAGTTTGAGTCTGAGCGAAGAGTTTGAATGAAGGCAATCTGTTACTGGCATACGTGCACGCAAAGCATAAACGAAACTATATTGCATTGGCTCTTTCAAAGTACAGGAAATTCGAGCAAACAAAAGTAAAAAACAAAACACAACAAAAACGAGAAGAAAAAAAAAGAAATGATTATCTTCTTGACCAGGCTTTCTGTCTCTGGCACACTGGGTATTGTATACAGCAAAATTGGGTGAGACAGGAAACCTGCTGGGTTAGCTCTCAACTACCTTAAAATGGTCAATTTGATATAGTGTTATGTTTGTTTATTCAAATATATTGTTTGTTTTCTTCAACTTTTCCTATTGATCACATCTTAAGTTACGGTATGTTTAAAAAGTATTCTAATATCTTCGTCCTAAAATCTTCCAGGCGAAACTCAATCGAAACTCTTTTTTAATCATCAGTCAAAAAAATATCGCAAATATATCTTCCGGGCGATACCTGTTTCCTTTTCAGCTCTACCAATTCAACTCAGTTGAAACTATTTTCTAAGCATGAACTTTGCTTCTATCGCAAAAGTATCTTCCAGCCGATACAGATTCCCCTTCTATCTTTTATCGTGAAACTCTCAACGATTCCGGCTCGATAGAGTGATATACCACATTTATCGGAAGATGGTCCGGTTTTGATCCTATTTCGATGTTTCCTCTTACACTTGATAGCTCCATTTATTGCGGAATAATAATCTATATGAGCATGCTGTGAAATTTCTATTGAAAACAGATTTGCAACATTTGTGTTAAGCCTCTCATTTGGCCGAATATGCATTGATACCTTGAATACCTGTAGCTATAATACCCCACCTGTCGCCGGCAACCACAGTAGAGCCGAGTCGGCTCTGACGGATCAACAGTCGTTGGGCCGATGCTTTTCGGAAGCGGGGGGGGGCAGGTAGTTTCTACAATTCACTAATGAAAATGTGCTGTTCATCATCAATGGGCATGGGTCACAGGAGCTGAGCTGTCGCTTACACAGACCCAGCTATTGGCTGGTTGGTCGGTTGATTGGGTGGCCTTAGGTGGACGCATTCAGGTGGTTGCCACCCATTATACTGACCTGTGGCCATGCATTACCACATGGCCGACTGCTTGCCCAGTCACACATAACTTGACAGTCGAATTGATTTGAAATGTGCTTTAAAAATTATGCTCCAGCACAGCAGCTGCTGCAACTGCAACAACAACTACGGCTATGGTATCGACACGCCCCAGAATACAGGACATCCCAGCCGTCCCATGGCTATCGAACATCGGGGGGTTATCTATTTGTGGCTGTACGTGACCATGGATATGCCACACAGAACTGAAGGTGTTATCCGACACTCGTTGCTGACTAGTTTGTTGACACAAATCACAGAACCAAAGCAAAAATACTGCAAAACAAATCCCGAATGAGCAGCAGAACGAATCGTAAATACATTTACCCCATTTCGTATAATCTATTTTCGTTAAATGCTTACCCAATTTTGGCCAAAGACTTAACAAAATATCACGAACAGATTTTTAGAGCAAACAACTGGGAGTTATGGAAAACTTTTGCTCTGGCTTATATTAATAAAGTACAATAAGATAAATATATATAAAAGTTATGCAAGAAATGATGATTAATTATAATACAACTAATAACAATAATATGTAGCTAATGCATTGGAATGGTAAGCAATTTCTTGATCGGAATAGAAAAATAAGCAATAATAATATAATAATAGTGATATTAACAATGACAATAATAATAATAACAATAATACAACAATAGCAATAATAATTACAGTAATAAAAATAATACTAATTAATTCTAATAAAATTGAAAATAATAATAATAAATAATATATTTAAATGCATTAGAAATGTACAAATTGATCTATAAGGATGAGATATATCGAAAAGACAAAAAATTAAATATCATAATTTATTTATAACATAATATATAGACACAAATATTGTTTAAATATAAAAATTATTTTATCAGATACGTTTTTTTCTCAAAATTTTTGTTTTTTTTTCGACTTATAAAATTGTAAAAGTACAAAAATTTGAAACTCAATCGTAAAAAAAGCACTTTATAAATAAATTTTGAATGATCGGAAAGTTAATCGAAAATTTGTTAAAATTTGTTCGATAAAAATCAATAATTTAATTTTTATTCACTTAAAAATCGGAGTTTTTTAATTTTGTAGTTTTTTTTTTTAAATACTTAAAACATACATATACATATTTGAAAAAAATTTTGAAAAAAATATTTATAAGATATTTAATTAGCTGGCTCGAAATGAGCCGCAATATTTTTGGAGCTTAGCTTAAGCTTTAGCTAAACAATAATATATAAATAAATGGTAAATAAATAAAATAGATATTTGGTTTCTCGGGGGATCTCATCCAAACTCAACAATTTTGAGCTGCAAAGGCCTTCGAGCTTTCTGGCGGCGCTTAAAAGGACATCTTCAGGTGTCAGTTTGAGCAATAGGAAAACGTTCTAAACGAGCTGACAAATTGGTAATAACCATCAAGTAGGGCATATAAAGAGAGAGAGAGAGAGAGAGAGAGAGGAGTGGGAGAAAGCAACACAATAGCAAACATTGCAAAACAGAGCTCATTGAAAAAGCGGCAGCTGTCAAATTTATTTGCGCATGAAAAACCCAATTGCAGCATGTGAACTCCTCAACTCCTCAACTCATCGACTGTTCAACTGTTCAACTGCCCGACTGTTCAACTGTGCAACTGTCCACTGTCTAGTTGGCCATTTGTCCTGTGTTCTGGCCACTTTAGTTGAGGAGCAACAAGTGTGCAGACAGCTTGACAGCGCGATAGTCGCTAGACATGCTCATACAATTGACATGGCGCCCTTTTCCTGCGCCATGTCATGTGTGTGTGTGTGGGTGTCTTTCCAGTAGAGGGACACATCTCATGAACAGTACACATAGCCCCACTCCTCCTCCCCCTCCCCCTCCGTCTCCGTCACCCACTCAATGCTAGTGCATTGCGTTTTACTGGCAACTATGAAATTCGCATGCATTCGCACTCGGCTTCAGTTGGGTGACCCTTGGCACATGGAAACGCCCAGTTGTCGCATTGGATTTGTGTAGCTGGCGCCATCTGTTGCAGGAAACGGGCACACGCACCATGACACTTTTGGCTAATCGAATATGAACTGCAGTCAAATGAAGCGCAGCAGACAAATGCAATTACACATCACCGTTTGCAGCTCACATTTGACCAGGCCATAACAATGGACTGTGCAACCAAAGCCTGTTGCACGGCCAAAGCCTTCAACCCAATAAGAGGCCTGTGCCCAACTGCCCAGCTGTCCGTGTCTCATGTGCATATGCGTACATGTGTCGATTGGCTAGCAAACCGCACATCAATGGTTAAAGCAGAAGGCGGCCCAGCTCTGGCTCTTAACACCTGTGTCGGATACGACACTTATCGAGCTATGAAATCGCCTTGGAGTAGTTGTCAAGACAGGCAATTATTAGCCCCAATACGAGGCCAGAGTGCGGTTGGCCCCTCTTAGGCTGTATTACATTGTATTACACAATTGATTAGGGCGAAATTCATGTGTTGGATTGATTGACACGTTTGCAATATTAATTTGAAAATGACTGAGGCATGCGGCCGGCTTTGATTCGTCAAGGTAAACTTGCAACTTCTGCACTTTAAAGTGCAGTTTAAGCTGTCCTCCATATAATGTGATTTATCTATGCGTTTCTCTTACTTTCTTAATGCCTTAATGCCTCCATATTCAGTTTATTTTAACTTTAATTTCCATTGTTCAGTCTCGTTGTGGCACATTTCAACAACCTAACCTTAAAAGTCTCTCAGACTGTACAGTAATTCAGTAGCATAACCTCAAAGCTGTGTAACTTTTGAGGTTATGTTAATGAACATTTCACAATTTTGAGGTTATGCTGCTGCAGTTTGTTTTAATTGGTGGTCATTCAAGCCAAAGTTGCGCTTTTTTGGCTTTAATAAACTCAGACAAACGGGCGGGAATTATGAATTTGGTAAAAAGCAAACAATTACACTAACTAAGCGATTTTAAAGCTTCTTATCAACTGCTTACAGAAAGTTCTATGAATTTAGGGTTTTGTTGTGTAAATGCCACACTAAAGAAGAAAGGTTAACGAAAAATGCTTCGCTTTGAAGTTATATTTTGATTCGAAAGAGTCTGTTATATGCATGGGACAAATTAAAAAGTGCTTAGAATAAAATTGTTTTTATTTATGTACCCAGGCATAAATGTATTATAAGTGTAAGTAAAGGTTGTAACATAACCTCACAACAAAATACCAGATTTTGAGATTATTTGTTCTTAATGTCTTCAAATTTAACTCAGATAATATGCTAAATATGTGTATTTATATACTTAATAATAAGCATAAACATGCTATAAGTATAAGTATTAGTTAACAAAAATAACCCCAAAAGAAAATATTAGTATTTGAGGTTATGTTGATCATTTATATACAATTTACTTGTATCTATATACTTTAAAATGAGCATCAACTTATACTAACTAACTATGACTTATTCTAACAGTTTATAAACATAACCCCAAAACAAAATACCACCATGTGAGGTTATGTTGACTCTTTGCCTGCGATTTGGACTCAGATATCTCTCTTTATCTATGCATGCATTACTTTATAATGATAAATGCGCATTATTGCTACGCTACATCGTCTTGAATGTGCTGCATGTCTGTTGACAAAATGCCAGTACACATGTGTTTTAGTAGATGCTGGAAGTTGGCTAAGCTTGATGACAGGCATGGATAAGCCAAGCTGTTGCGCTCTTCCTCGCTTGCTGCGTCCTTTGATAAACTTTGATAGCTGCTGCCCCCGTTGCTGACCACAAGAAGTGAAGACTTTCGGAAGGGGCAACAGCAGGAGCAGGAGCAGCAGCAGGAGCAGCAGCAGCAGCAGCTGCATTGCGACAAGTTGCCTGCCGCACGCTCCATCAACTGGTGTCCAATTTGTTATGGACAGGTAAAAATGGCGATGCACGGCAACATAAATCACAGCGCCCCATGGCCGGAGACGCAACTGGATACCCTGGAGTGCCGCCGCAGTGATGTTGCCCGGTTACCCGGGCCAAAACCCCGGCTCAACCACGCTGGGGCATTGTGTGCCATTGTAACCGTTTGTCAATTATGTTTCGCATGCAGTTAAAACGTTGCATTTCCGTCCATGCCGCCGGGCGACGCGACGCGCCCGAAGAACAAAGCCGGCGCAAAACAAAAGCATAAGCTGTCGCCTGTTGGGCTGGGCTAAGTTGGGGTTGGGGTTGTGGCTGTCGGCCCCGGTCCCGGCTCCGGCCCCGGCAGAGGACCTGCCGACTGGCTAGCTGGCAGACATTTGCCTGGCCGGAAGTTTGCGCTGACATTCATTACCATAATTCACAACAGCTTAAAACATTTATGTGGCTGCTGCTTACGGCCACGCCTACGCTGGGCGGAGTCCCCCTTCACAAGTTGTTGTTTGTTGTGTGTTTGGATTATGTGCAGAGAGTGGGCCTGCGAAAGGGGTATATTAAATGGAGGCAGCTTGAAAATTTGTTGCAATTATTTTAACTGCTGGGAATTGCACGACAACAACAACAGGCCCATACCCATTCCCATTCGCCACACCCTCCTCAGCACATCCTACCTATAAAACTTGGGCCGAATGGGCCGGCTCTGCTGCACTTTTGCACTTTACAACTTGTTTATTTTTCTTCTTTTTTGGCCAACTCTTCTTGCTTTACGTGCACCAAGTGCTAAGCCGGGGTCAGCCCCCCCCCCCCCCCCCCCCCCCCATCCATCCCCTGCAGCCATCAAGTGCAAGAAATCTACTTCTGGTCGAATTTGCACTCAGTAACAATGTCAATTTTTTGTGCCTTGCCTACGCCCTACTCTCAAAAAAGAGCTTAAAACAAACTTCAACTCAAAAAAAAAACAAAAACAACAAATATGACAACTTGCAGCTGCCTCATTATGCACAAGGCTAACCAGGACGAGCTTTGCGTCCAGTTAAAGCAACTCTCAATATATAGGACTTAGCTTTAATCAAGCCAACAATCGGGCGTTAGATTTTCGATTAAAAACAACTCCAACTTTTAGCTAACGTAGATAATCGATAAGCTTGACAAAATGTTGTTGCTGATCTAGAATATATATATATACTTTATGGGGTCGGTACACATTTCATGATCAAATTATGACAACCTTAACAAGTTTAAGAAATAGTTAAGCTCGGCAAACCAAAGTTTGCATAATTGTAGAAAGGTTTTAAGGTTTTACAGATAAGCGAGAAGAATTCAGAGCCTCTTAATTGCAGCATTTGTAGAGAATATCTTGGCAAAAATCAGAAAGATCTCCATACAAAATCTTAATCCAATTCTTCCCATAGAGCTATAGGATATTGTTGTACGAAGATGATAAGATGCCTCTATATTTGAGGAGCGTGCCTAGTATGGTAAAAATATTTTGATGAGCAATAAAATTGTTCTTATAAGAACTTAATATTCGACCGATCAAGCCTATGGCAGGTATATGATATAGTACTTCGATCCAGTTAAGTAAAGTTAAGCGAGGAACAAACTGAATGACGTGTTTGCATAAAGACAGACATACAGACAGATATCGCTATATCCGAGTCTATATAGCTAGATCTGAACAACAGCAGATGTTTATGCTGATCAAGAATATGTATGCTTAATGGACACGTCTCGTCGCTATTTATTTTATAGTTATTTTTGAAACTATCTTAATTATCTTCATGTTATCCATATGCAACAGCTTAATTATATAAAACCTAAAAAAAAGATCGGTCGGAAGGGCTCCGAAATATCTTGGGAATATGTCAGAAAACCTACGAAAACTTTTGGATCTGCTGGAATTAATTTATGTTCTTCAGTATTTTGTTTTCTTCCAGATTTTCAGCGAATTCTGAATCTGCAATTCAAATCAAATTTCGAAACTAAAATCTGAAGGCAAAGTAATCAACGTCCGGAAATGGAATTCAGTGCGATGCACTGACAGAGGGGGGCGGTGGGAGGTGGGGCTGATAGGAGCTGGGGGCGGGGCTGTTGGGTGCCAACTGTAAGTTAATTATATGAATCTCTCGCAACAATTGGAACGACGCCTGTTTTAATGGCCACAGATTTATGAGCAGCTAATTCACAAAACCTAATTTGTTGGAAACTTAAATAAGTTGCTGTTGTTGCTGCCACCTGCCACCTGCCACGTGGCAGATGCGACAACTTGATGCTGTGACAACTTGATGCGTGCTGCTGCTGCAACTTGTGTTGTGATGTTTTTAATGGATATGCGCCAGATGTGCGAGCGTGTGTGTGTGTGTGTGTGTTTGGGTGGGTGGCTGTGTGTGGCTTGTGCGTTGAAATGCGGACATGGGCTGGCTATTTCACACGCATGTAATTCCATATGCAAATGGAGCTGTGCCCCAGCTACCGCTGCAGCTTATCTACGGCGCAAACAATGGCGCAACCACACACACACACACACACACACACACACACGCACTGAGCAGGTGTGTGGCAGTTGCAATGAAAATGAAAATGTTTGCAAATCAAAAGGCAAGCCGACGACGAGCTGACGCTCCAACGCAGAGGCTAAGCTGCGGCAGCCGGAGATGGCCGCGCCGAGATAGTCACAAACTGGGCACGGCTACAAGTGGCAAGGGGTTGCATTTGGTGGGGGTATGCCACGGAGCGGGGCTAGCGGTATACTTGCTGCATTGAGGTGCACACAATAGTTGCACGTATTCATTTCAAGCGTTTTATGCGCTGCTCGCTTTTGTTTTTACTACATCCTCTCGCATGTCCGCACGGTCTGACACAGTTTTTTGTTGGCCATTCTCTCGCACATATGCATATACTCCCATCTATATATGTATGTATATATAATATATATTTATATGCATGTTTATTTCTATGTAAACTCGCCTCGTGGCCATCACGACGACATGGCCCCGCTGTGCCCCTGGCCCCCTAGGACTTGGCTGGAACTGCCTTGGCGTGCCAGCGCGCTGACAGTAAATGCTGAAAATTGAGTGCAACTTGTCGTAACTTTATTTCAAATATATGCGGAAAGGACTAACCAGACAATGCACAACAAGCGCACACACACTCACACACAGCCTGGCAGTATGAATCGTTGCGGCGCTCAATCGACATTCTAGACTGGCGACAAAAATGTCCACATCTTTTATGCAAAACGAACCTGCTTCAATCTCTATATGTAAAACAGCCTGACTAACTGATTATCTGACTGATTGATGACCAAGTCACAGGCCAAGCCACATAAGCTAAAAAACTGAAAATCGCGCCCTAGTTAGCTTATGTACTAAAGGCGTAAGGTAATAAAGGCTAATTCCACCTGCAGCTGAGGAAAATAGGCGAAAAACTGGTGTAAGAAAATTTTTTGGTTCACCCTTCGATTCTTATTCTGTTGAAAATAGGCGAAAAACTGATGTACGCTACTTTTTCCCATTGTCATTCTGTGTAAATTTGTGCTCTAGCTAGCTTGTGAGCATTTCGACCTGAAACTGTGGAAAATAGGCGAAAAGCTGTTGAATTATACATTTATGTTTAACATCCGATTTGTCTTCCCTTAAAAATTGCCAAAAACAGTTTCTTTCAACTTATTGGCTTATTATTCCATGAACTTTAAACTAATTTTTAAAGATTTTTGTCTAAATTCTCTTTCATATTCTCGGCCAAAGAATACTTTTAAGTTTGGGTTTTCCAACAGCTTGTCAAGGATCTGAAAACTGCACAATTTAAAAAGCACAAGCACGAGCAACTGATCCATCACTAACTGACACATAAAATGAAATCAATTTAGTTAGTTTTGTAGCCTGGACCAAGGCACGTGTCGGTGTCTGTGTGTGTGTGTATGCGTGTGTGTGTGTGCGCGTGTGTCTGTCTGTGTTGGATGTTAAGTGTTTTGCAACAAAGTTTTTGCGTGCTTTTGTCTGACGACTACCGCCTGGTGGCGTCGACCATGCCCAATCCCAAGCCCGCCCCATTCCTCTAGCCACTTTGTTACCCAGGCATCCGCTCTCGTCTGCATAAGCCCGACTTCTAGCCCTGACTGTCGCCCAAGCAGGCAGTCAATTCCCACCCACACGTAATATGTGTGCAGACAACGTCGAAGACGATTGCACCCGGTTGCAGCTTCGGTAATAGTCATAAGTTAACTGCGAAATTGCTTAAATTTTATGCCCTCCCCCCACCATCATCCACTATCGTCACATTAGACAGGGCAGTTCTGCGACTGGTTGCAAGCTGCAAACAACTTAAAGATGACTTTAGCTTTAAGTTAAACAGTTAGTTAAACTTCTACAACAGTTGTTAGACAAGCGCAGCCACCCCGAGGCACCGCCCCGCAAACACTCGCCAATCAATTGGCAATCAATGAGTGCTGCACACTATATTAGAATCAATGGACTCCACCTAGGATAGTGCTGAGCGTTCTTCGTGATTGCTATCGTAACATGAAACTGAGAGCCTTAAAAAAACAAAACAGCGAAGGCCAGCTGGCAAAGAAACGGCAAGGCCTAAGAGGCCTCACTTGATTGCATGAAAATCGCAGAGAAGGGCGCTATTCGTGTGAGAGCAGGGTAAGTAAAACAGAAAAAAGAAAGAGTGTGTAAATGAGCGAGAGTGCGAGTGAAGGCAAATGCATAGATAACAAAATAATATAAATTATTTTGATAAAGGGCCTTACGCATTTAGAAAATGGAAAAGCGTGTGGACCCTCTCCACAAATAAATCTCATAAAAAGATGTCATAGCAATACTTTAACTTTGACAGACAGCCAAGACTTTTACATCCATGTTGATTGAAGATGTGTTCATTTGTCACATTTCTCAAATGTTGTTCACATTTGCATTGACGATATGTCGTGCTGAATATATTGAAGACGTGTCCATCTCTAGTCGACAACCAAACAATGGCAGCCCCAGCTCCATGCCCAAGCCAGTATGCCAACGCGATGGCCAGCTCGCCAGTCCTTGTCCATGTTCATGTCCAGCATCATTGTGTAGTAACAATAAATTGCAAACATTTCCACTTTTGCCATTCACTTGAACGTCGCCGCTGAGCGGACTGAGAACTGTAGAACTATGAAACTGCGAACTGGGAGCTCCTAACCGGGAGCTGGGGGAACTGGGCTGATTGGGTGATTGGATGATTGGCTTGGCATGAGTTGCCTGCTGGCGCTAAGTATCAATAACCAGCCAACGGGGAGAGATGCAGGCACCGTGGATCAGTTGCTGCAGTTGCTGCCAAAAAATTTGCTGGCCATTAACTGCGAGATGGAGATGGCCAGTCAGCCATTTGATTTCATTTGCAATCTACTCGAGTTGACGCTTGGGCGTTAGTTAACCATTGCCTTATACTGTTTTTGCTGAATGCAAGCAATTAAAGCCCGTCTCCCATCTTTGGAGTGTGGAGGCTGGCTGCAGGCTCTGGTTTAAGTGCTGCCCTCTATGACAAATTGTGCATTAAACGATTTTTCTTACGCTTTGCTGGCAGATTTTTTTTTATGCATACCAAAGAACTAATATTTGTTTTCTTTCTTGCTTTTTCTTAACATTTTCCATTTTTCCTTTCGCTTTTCTTCTGCATTCCGGACGGCAGGCAGGCGGGCGGGCGGACGGGTAACAGAATCGAAGGACCAGGCACCACAAAGTGTTCGGCTCTGGAGTCTTACACATCCATTAACATCCCCATCCCCATCCCCGTTCCCAATCCCAATCCCAATCCCAATCCGCCTTGGTTAGGCATCAAAAATGTACATCGAGTGAGGAGACGACTTCTTCTTTGAGTTTGCATATCTTTGCTTGGCAACCAATTTGAATACAGTTATACCAGCAAAAAAAAAACCTATATAGTATGTAAAATGTTCACATATCATGCCCAAAACTCATCGATTTCTTAATGCTCTTGCATCAGAAGTTTGTGTCTTAACATTATTACTTTATCATTTTTATGTATGAAATGTATTCATGCGAAATATAATTATATCATAATTACATAAATAAATTATTTTTAACTGAAGCATCTTTATCTGAAGGACAAATATTTTTTTAAAAATTCGAAAAATATGATTTATCGAAAAAATACCAAGTATATTACTTTTCGAAATAATACCGAAAATATTATTTTTCGAAAAAATGTATATGATTTTTTCACCTTTTTTTTTTATTTTTGCCTTAACAACTTTTGGAGAACCCCGAAATCGAAAAATTTAATTATTTTGTGGATCTTGGGTATGAATTCATTGCAAAATTGAAAAAACCCCATTAAACTAAAGGCGTAATTATTAAAAATATTCCCGGATTGCAAAAATATAATGTTAAAAATAATAATAAATCAAAAATATATGCTTACTTTTCAAGGAAAGTTGTCGAATGTCGCACAAAGCAGGTATCAAAAGGGGAAAGGCGAGAAGATAGAGAAAAAGCCTTAAAGAGTTCCCACTTTCTTTCATTCGCTTAAAGCATAAAGCCTTTTTGCCCTGGCAATAAGTCATGAAATCCGTGTTTTAAGCACAGCTTTATGTAAAAACATTGTATAAATATATAATATAAATGAATGCATTTAATATTAAACTAAAGCTACAGAAAAAATATGCTTTCCAGCTGAATAAACCGAACGCGCTGTCGCTATGAAAATGCGTAAATATGATATGATGCATGACTATTCAAACGGATAATAGCCTTATGGCCTAATGGCCTTATGGCCTTATGGACGCAAGCTTTTTGACCAAATCACAAATCCCCAGATTTAAGTAAGCGTATATCAAAGACCAATTGTTTGCATAGCAAACGCTTGAGCAGACCTTTGGCTCTGGGCGGACGCACTATGGCCAGAAGGCAACTATGGAGCGCGGGCGGGGCGGGGCGGGGCGAGCACAATACGAGGAGTTTGGCAAGCTCGAGGTGTGGATCCTTTGAAACTTGACACCAGGTGAGCAGCGCCTTTGAGAGTTCAAACCCAAGCTAGACAATAGAAAAAACTATGCCTAGCCAGAGCAAGGAATTTTGTGATTGGCTTCGACTGTGAAGCAACTTGCATGAGACGAGCCAGTTGCAGAGACTGGCATAAATTCTGTTGCCTTGGACTTTTACTTTGTGTTGCAATTGGAGAAAGAACAAAAAAACAATGAAATATAGCCAAAATATGATTAAATACCACACCAAACTGAACATACCAAAGTTATACTAGTTACACACATTCGCACATATGTTATGCTAAATTGAACAAATAACTCAATAAATACAGCAGATATTTACTTGGAGAATAAATCAACATTATGTGAGACTATTTTTTATAGTTTCAATTTGCCGTCGGCATCAGTTAAGTTTTTAGTTGGTGCTACTTTATCGTTGGCTACCAAAACTGTACCTCTTGGATTGTCTCCCCAAAAAGTAGGCAACGGAAAGGTCTTGAAATAACGGTACGCCTTACAATACAAAACAGGTGGCAGGTGGTTCCATCGGCTGCCTCCCTAATCATAAAGGTGTTAAAAGAACCTCCATGTGATTGAAAGAAAGAAACGAATATTAAACGCAGTCGAAATATTTCTTTTGACGCTATTTTAGCAAGTTCTTGGTACAGCTGATGATACTGTTGATCGAAAACATCCTCATTATGTTATTGACGACCTAAATAGTCCATTGATGTTCCTGCAGAATAAATATGTTTTACAATCAATTTACAATGAGCAGTATATATCACCCTTACCCAAGTCTAAAGCCCTAATTAACCAAAAATTTTAATATCATTTATTAGACAGCCAACACAGAATATCGTATAAAATGTGAAGCTCACTTGAATCCATGAGAATCGCATAGAAGGTCAATATTAAAAATTACGTTTTATTAAAACTGCAGCGCAGCGGAAAATAAACTTACTCTCCAAATGCATACTAAGTACAGTAGAGCAAAGATGTATGTATATTAAAGTGCTTTATATTATTAGAAAATTGTATTTTACATTTATTCCTTTCCACCCATTTTACGCCACTGGAAAATTGTGTAAGCCCAACTATGTACTTTGAGCACACATTTGCCGTTGATTAAACGGAAAAATAGCTCCTACGGTGTGGCGTGTGGATTGATCAGCAATCAATCAATTAATCAGTCAGTCAATCAGTCAGGACAAAGAGTAATACATTCTTATACAAATAATACCCTTACAAAGAGCATCCGGCTCTAAACGAACAGTTTGCCATATATACAGCTCATCCATATTTTATCCTGATAACATGTTGATTTTAGCTGGCGTTGTAAATATTGCCTTAGGCCAATGTTTTAATAGCTATTTGTATTGATGAATTAAATGCAATTGTGTGAGTAAATATGCTGTTTATGCATATACAAATGTACACACACATACACACATACATACATACATACATATGTTCAATTCACACTTTGCCTAGCTTCAAAAGCTATTCATACGCACAATTACACACACACACACGCACGTACACACACGTACTCGCACTCAGCTGCTGCTGCAAGGCCCATGTAACTGTATGTTAAACGTATTTGTTTTTTTTTTTTTTATAACTTTTACCATGTGTTGCACTTCTGCACAAGCAGCAACAGAAAAACATTAAATAAAAACAGGAAAAAACAACAACAACAACACAGAAAAAAAATGTGTTGTAAGCGCGGAATTTATGCGGAATAAACAATATGCACTATTTATGAACTGTATTTCATGCGAGAAATTAATCGCTTTAAACAAAAGCAAATAAACAACCTGCAAGAAATAACAGCAAAGAAAAAAGAAGATCGTTTGATGCGAGTAGCGTGTTAAAGGTTGAAGCTGCACTTTTTGGCGTTGCCACCTCGATGCCCTTGCATACCATGCAGTCCATTTGTGTGAATGGCAATCATACCAATTAACATGCATCAACAGTTATAATTGAGTTGCCTGTCTTATAAAAACTATTCGAATTGTTTTCCGATTCGCGGACGGAGTTTTTACATTTTTTTTTTGTAATACATATATGTCCCATAAGCCGGACCGTAAATCGTATTAGTCACCTGAAGGCAAGGCATTAATTAAAACTGCAAACCGAACCTACGACAACTTTCAGTTGCGCTTGCAGCCGTGATTTAAATAGTACTCACAGAATCGTTAGAGATGAGAGACCAGAGAGGTTGCTTTTATCGATCCTATGAGCAGCATAACCAAAGTACTTCTTCTCTTATGCTTAAGTGATGTATTGAGTTAATTTTCTTACTAACTCAGCTCATCTCTCAACTTAAAGCCTTGATAAAAATAAAGATTCTTAAATAACATTAGTTTAAGTTTTCATTAGTCGTCGCATTGCTTAAATCGAACAAATTACATCAACTTTATTTATGTATTTCCACTCTCTTTACTACGTCTCCATCACGTTCTCTGACTATATTTAATAAGCTTTCAACTTCATGGGTATTGTATTGTGTATTGTGTTTTCTATTGTTTTACATTTGCTTTTGTGAGAAGCTTATTAACATGTTCTGTATTCACATTTAAATACCCACAATTATAGTTTTTACGCAAATGCGATCTGAATAGAGTTGCAGCTCGGGAAATTAAATTGCATATTGCAGGGAACTATATATTTATGCTCTTAATTAGAACACTTGCGAAGGAGAATGGGGCATTTCAATTTAATCACACAATATGTAACTGTAATAGAACTTGGTAGTCTCATTAAGATATAAATATGTATAGATAGGTAAGGCACATCGATAAGAATCGAACTATAAATTAGGTATTTTCGGAGGAAATAGGAGCATGAGGTTATCGTATAGCCTAAGCTGTTCCAGAACATTTCACTGTTTAAAAAAACCTGCCCCCGTCCCATCATTTTGAAAGGTAGAGCTTTGGGCTTTAGTATATACACATAATGTTCCGACTATAAGCACCGAAGTTCATTAACAATGCATTTCCCTTACATAGTGTGAGGCCAATGAAAGCAGAAGAATCACAGCTGCATTAATCGCTTAAACATTTATTAATGGGTATACTCAAGCTTGGCACACCACCAGTAACAATTGTTTTTATGCAAAAAAGTTTACTCATAAAAAACCAAAATGATAGATACTCCACTTAAACAAAATTATTTAGCGTGCCCGTACATATGAATGAATGAGTGCATATCCATTAATATTTGTATGTATTTACATATATGTATGTATATATTTGTTAGTGAACAGAATTTATGTGTGCAAGCACAGACCCACAACGATCTAATGACATTGTCGGGCATTTATTGGAAAACTTTCACTGCAAATAGAGTGTAAGGTAAATAAACAAAATATAAATGTTCAAATGTTTTCACTGCAACTAGTTTTGCTTGCCATATGCATATATGAATATTGAGAAGGAAACCTTTTATAACCAAACAGTACTTGGGTTTTGTCATCGCATAGACAGGCAGCGATAGATGGGACAGCAATGGAATTCACAAAATTCATATGTATGTATATATTTTTAGCAGAGTTTCAAGTGCAATTCTGTGTACAGAGGGATTTCTGTTTCAAATTCTCTTGAGCCGACAATTTGGGCAACTTTTTAGATTATGCATAATAGAACGAGAACACAAAATTAAAACAATTTTCATTTGTGACAACTCTTAGTTTAGCTAACCACATTTGTTAACTTTGACTTTGAGTTGTATTCAAAAATGTAGCTGTTTTTATTAAGTCAGACAAACAGTTATTTGTCTATTGTTGGGCTGCTTTTTGTTATTGTATTAAAACATTATCAGAATAAGAAGTAATAATTTTAATATAAGCCATTTGAACAATTATTCGTATTGGAAAACTTATGAAAACATTATGATTCGGAATCCTATTATGTTCGATATTTATTTGAAAAAAAAAACATCGTTGAGCTCAGCAATCGATTACTCAGTATCGATAACTACAACTACTCTAATCGATGCTCAGATATTCTTGCTCATCTCTAGTGTTGAGCAATAAGAAAGCTGATCATTAATATTGATTTTGAATTGTGCAGCTGATATTGTTATAAAGAAATCGATTCAACAGTAACTAATAGTACATATATTAACACAAAAATTCGGCACAAACATATGCATATTAAGTGGAATTTATGTCAAAAATGAGTCTGATCCAGTTGAGCCTATCGTTTGCTTTGGGCACTTGCAAGTAAACTTTAAGAATGGAATGCTCATTTTGTTTTTGTTATGACGACAGTCAGAGCAAAATCCCCAACCATAGCCAAGGATTTGTGTTCACTTCAGGCAGTCAGTCCGTCAGTCAGTCCGTCAGTCAGTCAATATGCCAGAGTCCTGTCATATCGTTCGCCTTTGAGCCGCATTCCAAATGAATAATTGAAACAAATGCAGGCAACTTTTGAAGCGCATGTACATCACAATGTGTCCGCCACTTCTCGAAGCCAACAAATGTGCCCACATCCCACCTCCCGCGCCCCACGCCTCTGCAAAGCCATCAAGGACATTTGGCTAAATTTGGTAAATTGCTCTACAGTGGCATTTTGGCACTTGATTTTCTACAAATATACTTTGATGTCGGCCTTGGCTCAATCTGCTCAATTGTGCCACAGCATAATATTATTTTGTTATATTACGTTCCTGATTCATATTTTTACCTTAAAGTTTACCCATTTTGAATGTCCTTTCTTGAACGCCAACCTTCAAGGAATTTGAAAAAAATTTTGAGATGCTTATGGGCAAATAAATTCAATAAATTTTAAATTAATTGTTTGTTTTTCGGATAACTTTTTATATTTAAGAACTGAAAATTTTCCATAAGTAAGGAACTTTTTCGATAAACTTTAGCTAGTTCCTACCAATAAAAAAGAGAAGTACTCAAAATATAATTTATTATGAATTTAAACCAATTTTCTTTAAGAAACGCAACACTTTGAAGAGGAAAGCTTATAAAAAGGAAAAGTATGGATGAGCAAATTTTAGGTGCTTGGTAAGCTTGCATCGAATTCGCCCTTGCAGCTCAGACTTAATAATAGCATTAAAGTTTAAGTACTCAAATGCAGGTGCTGCTGACCCAAAGCAGGTGTCTATAATTACTTAATTAGGTAACCGACCCAACTGTCTGGCTTCCCTCATGATAATTTCATATATGCCTTCTAGTGCAGCGGTGCCATCAAGTACAAGTATAAAAGCCATTTCAGGTGTGGACATTCTAAACACTTCGACCGGCAACTGGCATCGGACGACATGTTCAGGCGCAAGAAGCAGAATCGCGATGTGTACACCTTTGAGGATCTGACACGATTCCCGATGGTCTTTTACAAGACAATTGGCGAGGATCTGTACTCGGAGCGGGACAAGAATCTGGTGCGTCGCTATTTGCTGCGCTTGTATCTGGTGTTGGGCTTTCTCAACTTCAATGCCTATGTTGTAGGCGAGATCGCCTACTTTATAGTGCATATAACATCGACAACGACCCTGCTGGAGGCGACCGCTGTGGCGCCCTGCATTGGCTTCAGTTTCATGGCCGATTTCAAGCAGTTCGGTTTGACGGTGAATCGGAAGACGTTGGTCAAGCTTCTGGACGATCTGAGTGAACTTTTTCCGCTAACCAAGGAGAAACAAAAAGCGTATCATGTGGCCTACTATAATAAGCACATGAATCGCGTCATGTGGCTGTTCACCATACTCTGCATGACATACACATCGTCATTCAGTTTCTATCCGGCCATCAAGTCGACAATTAAGTATTACTTTATGGGCTCCGAGATATTTGAGCGTAATTACGGCTTTCACATACTCTTTCCCTACGATGCGGAAACGGATATAACCGTCTATTGGTTCTCCTATTGGGGACTCGCCCATTGCGCCTATGTTGCCGGCGTCTCCTATGTGTGCGTGGATCTATTGCTCATCACCACCATCACCCAGCTGACCATGCATTTCAATTACATGGCCGATATGCTGCAGGAATACGATGGTGATGCCCACACCGAAGATGAGAATCTTAAATTTGCCCAGGATCTTGTGGTTTATCATTCGCGTGCCTTAGAGTAAGTTCTGTTCGGTATTAAAAATGACAACAGCGCATATATATATATACCGTTCCGTTATGCTTCACAGTGTTAGCAATTGAAAGCTGGTTGAAGAACCTTCCGGTTCCATTAGCGACAAATTCTCTCAGCAATATAAATAAAATAAAATTGTTTGTTCCGCCCGAGCTTCAAACTGTTCGGGAACCAAACCTTCATGGTTTTCAAATGGAGGGATGGGAGCTCTGGTTGTATGCTGAAAAGTTCAAACTAAATTTGTCCAAATTAAAAAAGCAAACGCACACATACGGCCAGAAAATGGGCAAAAAAACTGTCAGTTGCAACATTTTTTTGCTCTTTATTCAGACAACTGAAACTCACTTTTAAATATCTATGACATTTGCGAAAAGTCCACGTCGTTGTATTCAAAAAAAAAAAATCAGGTTATTTTGCGATATTTAAATTTTGCTAAATGAGTGGAAAAGTGATATTTATAATGAATGCAAAAATGTTGTCCTGATGAACATAGTTGAAAACTGGAAAAACATTATTTCACTAATTAAAAATAATGAGCGAAAAAATGAATATTAAGATTTTTGGAAAAATATTACGTTTCTTATTATATAAAAAATTGGGTCCTTGGATAAAAATTTGTTGGACTTTCCAATCAGTTAATTAAAAGCCACAGTTTTATAAAGTTTATCTTTAACAAAATAGACAAAGAAAACACTTCTCTTTTGCAAGATTTCAATTGAGTTTTCTTAGTTTTCAGTCAAAAATCAAACAACTTGAAGTATTTTAACTCCCCGGCCAACTATTTTATAATAAATCCTTTTTTGATTAATGTCAGCTTTTTGAGTGTGTCGAGATTGTTTGAAACTGGTGAAAGTTTTAGTCGTTAAAAGTTTGATTTATCGCTTTCTACAGTTTGGCTAGATTTTGATAAGGAAAATATGACTTTATTGTAAATAATATGTCTATAAGATAACTTTACTTTCGTTTTTCTGGCAGCCTCAGCGAAGAGGTGAACAACATTTTCAGCTTTACAATTCTGTGGAATTTCATAGCCGCCTCTTTGGTCATTTGCTTTGCTGGCTTTCAAATCACCGCCTCCAATGTGGAGGATATTGTGCTCTATTTCATATTCTTCTCGGCATCGCTGGTGCAGGTGTTCGTTGTGTGCTATTATGGCGACGAGATGATCTCATCGGTGAGTACGCACGCCCAGCTGGAGACTAATACTAATTCCATTTCCCATTTAGAGCTCTCGTATTGGCGACTCGGCATTCAACCACAACTGGCTGCCCTGCGGCTCAAAATACAAGCACATCATGCGCTATATTATAATGCGCAGCCAGAAGCCCGCCTCTATACGACCGCCCACATTTCCGCCCATCTCGTTTAACACATTCATGAAGGTAATCAGCATGTCGTATCAATTTTTCGCCCTACTGCGAACCACATACTATGGCTGAGCCCCTTATTACTCAAATAACCACACTTTAAATTCTTTATGTAGATTGCATGTTAATAAATTAAACAGCTGATTAACACACCAATTAACAATTATAATTGCCAAAAACTAACAATGGGGTTCACATTAAGTTGAGAAGTGAGAGAATTGCTCGATAGGAATGCGAATGGAAGAGATTTAATCAATTATATGATTTCTGTCTCGAGTGATTCTTAAAGAACTTGTGATCGATATTTATCGAAGCTTATTGATAGTTATCGGAATTAATCGATATTTATCGTTATGAAAATTGGAGATAGCGAAAACAAGGTTTAAAATATGTTCTTTTAACATTATTATTATTCACAGACTGGCAGACATGGCTGGAAAGTCTCTGCTTATCCTCTCGTTCTAGAAATCCATTCTTTGTTGTTTTCTTCTGCCTGTTGCACATATTGGCCAAAAAAAAAAAACCCTTTATAGCCATCTCCAATTGTTTGCGGGCTTGACAGTCGACTTTTTGACATTTCAATTGAATTTGATTGCACACACAAAATTGTCACTTAAGCATTTGCCTTCAAGTTGGCTTATTTCAATCGTTAAGCAATTAAATTTAAGTTAATTTGCATAGTCAATTTGAAACTTGCACATTGATATTATATTTTGTCTCAGTCAAGTGTTTGCTTTGATAGCTCGCAAATCCATTCAGTTGCTTCAGTCAATTGTGAGGCCTGGGAAATAGTTTGTCTGTCGCACTCATAATTGGGCTCATCGTTTATGTGTTTATTTGTAAAGCCCACAAATATATCAAATGACGCTTTGGCAATTTATGCCATTAGCTGACTGGTGGCAACATTTTCACACCTTGGCCGTAAAGCTGCTAATGTAATTGACAACTAGATGGTTATTGCAATTATTTAAACGCATGACATGATATACATATAACGTTTTCTGGTGTATGGGAATCGCACGTGTTTGGCTTTAATTTCTTTTTCATATTCATTTTAAAGAGCTGCAAAAACTTTAAGCCTTTTCATGAATCCAACCTATTATATATAAATATATGTATATATCAAATTTGTTAAGTTGTATTTGTGGCTGGGTGTATTTGCATATACCCATATTTTTTTTTGTTTTGTTTCATGTGCGCTGCAGCTGTCAATTGCGTCCTGTTTGTTGTTGTAATTTTTAATTGCATATCAGTAATTAATAAATATTTACACACCAATTTTCCCACACACACACGATTAACACCCACATGACAACTCATACACACAGACACTCAGTTGTCTATCTGCTTTTGCATTATAATCAATAAAATGTCAAATGCAATCAAAGTCCATAAAACCTGAGTGTGCTTCGAGTACCGCTGTGTGTGGGTGTGTGTGTGTGTGTTTGGCGAAGGAAGGGGATGGGGCGAGGGCGGAGACAGGGGCACTCTTAAATGGTTCTCATAATAACGACCCTTGCCAGGATTAGCTAAAGTCCTGCATGTCGCACTCTGTCACACGTTTATTGACATTTAAAAAGCCATGAAAATCGCATAGAGAGGCGAGCTGCGGTAAAGCTATAAAATCAAGTAAAATAAACTTGATTTTGGACAGAAAGACTTAACTTTGAATAATTATTAGAGTCAGATATTTCTTAAAGCGCATTTTCTTTCCATCTTTGATTTTAAAAATAGCTGGGACTAGTAGAAAAATAAGCTTTAGAAACTTGCCTAATGCATTAAATTTAGAAATGTTTGTGATGTCTACTCTGATTGACAATATATTTGAAAGTTCTTTATTTTCCTTTTTTAATTATTTCTGAAATGTCGTTGACAGATCAAGGCTCCTGCCACAGCAGCTCATCAAATCCCAAATTCAAAACGAATTTGAAATTCCATTCGGGGACACGTACAGACTCATTTAAAACTTGATATTATTGCTGGGCTGCTTCAAAACCAAATGTGTCCCAAATTGTTGTCAGCTAAGTAGTTGTCGTTATTGTAGTTGTTGTTTGTGTCCTTTGGCGGTTACAAGTTTGTTGCAAGGCAGCCTCAACGTGCCCACATACACACACATACTACACACACCACATATGTATGCCACACACACAAAACACACACACACAATTCATGCACACTTACATACATAGTTGAAGTCCCAAATGCACCACTAATTTGTGGGCATGTTTAATGCTTGCCTGGCTTTTTATGACCATCTTCTGACGAATCCGTTAAGACGGCATCCTATACACTCGAGCACACGTGCCAGCTGCCAGTTATTATCATTATTGGGGCTAAAAGCAGCATTTTAACAGGTACAGTTGTGCTGCCTGTCAGCTAGCCTAGTTACCCAGATAGTTACTCGTCTGTATTTACTTAATAACTTGGTAGTTTGTACTCTCTTACACCTGTGCACTTGCTTCGACTTTTGTGTTCACGCCTGTGACCTCATCTAAATAATAATAATAATAGTAACTGTAATCGTTATCCTCAGGATAAATGTCATTGTAGCCGCTTTAAATTATGAACAAAGAACGTTTCCATTTAAAATCTGCTTCGCACATTGTGTGTTTACACTTGGCATATTTAATATTAAGATCTAGAGCTAAGGTCTTTCCCATTTAGAAACTGACTCTCTAACTTAACAAAAAATACACTTTTATTAATTTGTTGAACTGTTCATTTAATTCTGTTCAATTAATTTTGGTATATTTTATATGCTCGTTTTTTCCAAAATGCATTCAACTTTCAATAAATTCACTTCGATTCATCATCTGAGGTTTCCGACTTGATGTCGAGTGTATCTTCGCGATTAGCAAAAGCGCCATCTATGGGCCAAGTATTGCGACGCTTGCCACCCAACTTAACGATATTCTCATTCTCCTTATTGAGCACCGCCACGATGACCTTTTGCACCAGCTTCTTGGCCTCGGTCAATATTGGTTCTTTCGATTTCTTAGGCTCCGGTGGCATACTATCATCTTCGGACTTGAAATGTGCATCGCTCGCACTGTAATCGTCAGAGCGCAGATCATCCTCCATATCATGATCAAAGTAATTGTCCTGTACAGTGCGCTGTAGTTCGTCAAATGGAAGATTGGGTTGAGCCTCATCTGTTGGCCGATACTTGCTATGGCGGCTTTCCACATCGCTGGCCGTGACCTCGCCATCCGACGATATCAGAATGGATTCATCGTCATCGGAGCCATCGGTGGGATACGAGTAGCCAAGCAAGCAAATGGTTGCATTGCCAATTGATTCAAGTACTACGCGTTCGCCCTTGCTGAAGTTCAAGTCGAGCGCAGTCTGCGGAGTACCGTGTGATAAGGTTGCCACAACATATTTTTCATTCTTAATAGTCATATATAATTTGGCATATTCTCCCTCATCAATAGCCACACTGGAGATGTGAAATGCCTTGGTCACTTGCTGGGTGTACTTACAGTACGGTTTCATAATTAATCCATAAAACGAGGACATCTTTAAGTGCTTGGTTCTTTGGTTTTTCTATACTCTAGTAAAGCTTTGATGCTATTCTATTAAGCCACGTGGCAGTAACTGCTGGTGGGCACTGCTTACAAGTTTTCGATAGCTATCGATTAATCGTATGTGCGGGCACGGACGCAGAATAGCCTGCCAAGAAACAGGACTCTTTGTGAAAAAGTTATTGACACATTGTAACTGTGACTTGTCTAGGTTACTTTGGATGTTTGAAGATGTCGTGACTCGCTACTTGGGAGAATGAAATACCCACTTTGACAACCCTTACGAATAATAATAATAATAATAATCTTTTTACCCATTTTTAATGGGTTCAGGGAATACAAATCTGCAAGGCCGTAACTATCATATCTCAGGCTATAGGAACAATCGACCGAAAAGAACAAGTCTTTGCTAGTTATATGGCTGTAAGGGTACTTAGCCTTCGGCAAGCTAGGATACCCTTTCTTATACCCTTATCTCTACACGGTATTATAATTTTGGCATGAAATGTATAACGCATAGAAGGAGACATCTTCGAAGTCATTTTCGAGCTGCAATTTCATCAAGTACCTGCAAAAGGCAAATGCTTACAAGGGTATTAAATCTTCGGCGTGTCGAAAATAGCCTTACTTTCTCTTACTTGCCTTGTTTTGTTATTTAAAATTGCATACAAATATAAGATCTATACATGATATAGATATAAAATATATTACTGTGAGAATCTCATGAAAAATAAATACATGACATTATTATTTTAGTCAACTAACATTAAGTTTTTTTAAGTTAATTTAAGAAATGGATATGTACATATATATGTATTCATTCGCAATTGTTGTTCGTCTATTTTGTACCTATTTAACATGTATTTTTTTATTTATGATGTGTTTTCTGCCTGGTTAATGATGCAGCTGCCAATTGAACTTTGATATGCCATGTTTTATGATGTGGCAGGCTCGTAGGAGCCACAGAGCTCCCAAGTTGCCTGAGCATAAATCATGGCTGCCAGCGACGGGTAACCCGCACACACACACACGCACACACACAGTCAGACACACACACGCACGAAGTGAGAGAAAGAGAAAATCATATTACACATTTTTAACAGCGAAATTTTGTGAAAGTAGGTAAAGTTATATGTATGTGCGGGTGTGGTGTGTGTCTTTGAGTGTGTGTGTGTGCGAGTGTGTGAGTGTGGTGTATATGTGCGTGTGTATGTGTGCATGTGTATGTGTGCTGCATACTTATGTGCATGTTTAGTAGCTTTAAGAACTTCACTTACACTATTCTCATATTCATATTCATACGTATTTAGGGAAACACGTGCGACATTCTGTTCTTCACTTCCTTGCCTCATTGGCTGTATGTGCCATGTGTGTGTGTGTGTGTGTGTGTGTGTGGCACCGAGGCTGTGGCTGTAGCTGGAGCTGGGTCTGCGAGTGTGGAACCTAGCATCGTGCGCTCTGAGTGCCTGTTGGGTATTTGCACATTTTAACGGATTTAATATGAAAATTAACAATCACACAGATACACACATACGCCCACACAGGCCGCTGCTGCTATTGTGTGAGTGTGTGTGTGTGTGTTCGAGTAATTTGCGTTCATAATAATGAATCCTGGCTGAAGGAACTTAGACCTGGTTAATGCCGCCTTGTCAGCAGCTGCACTTAGTTGAAAAACTTCTTAAAATAGCAACAGCAGCAGCCGTTGTTGTCGCTGTCGTTAGTTCGGCTCCCCCCCAATCTCTAGTAGCTTCCATGCCCCAAATCCCCTCTATTACCTTCAATTAAACAGCCCCATCCCCAGACCCAGATCCTTCTTAGCCCTGTTCAAGCATTAACCCGTTGCTCCTAACATTTGCAAGTTAAACAATTATTCAAGACGTGACTTTTTGGCATTTAAATATTTATGCGCACACGTTTTGCAAACGGCACACACACAGCTACACACACTCGCACACACACCCACACACCCACACACACACACGCTCTCACAACAACTGTCACAATGTAACATTTATGTTAAATTGACGTTGCCTAAAGGCGCAGAAATTTGTTTGTTTGTTTGTTTGCTTCGCATTTCCCAAATGTGGTGTCTTTGAAATTTTGTCTTAAATTATAAACACATTTCATGGCATTTTCCAACGATAACATTTAATATTTATGATGACATCGTGTACTCCTATAAGGCCCAATAATATATAGAGCCACGTGAGCGCTCAGTTTCATATCCCTGCAACTATTTCAGTTATGATATTTCATTTGGTAGTTCGTTATAAAGGCTTAATATATGCTAACTTTACGCAATGCTCTACCACAAAAGAAGGCTAATGTTTTCATAAGGACACAGCGTGCGTAGCTCGAGATAATTGTTCCTAAGGACCTTCCCAGCTTATCTCGCCGTAGTAATAATAACAAGTGAGAGGTTCTAGTCGGGAGCTCCCGACTAGGAGATACCCTGAACCCTCTTCTTCCAAAATCAAATGCAAATATATATACTATCCCAGAATCTTCATGTCAAGTTTGGTGACTTTAGCTCCAATTATTTACCACAATTGCGCAAAAAACAGGATTTCGATAACCATTTTTATCGATTACTTGGAAACGAGGCAAGTTATCGAATATCGGGAACAAACTCGATCTGTGTGGGCACTAGGAGGACCTACAGGCGGACGGACGGACGGACGGACAGACAAACAGACGGACATGGCTAGATCGACTCGGCTATAGAAGCTGATCAAGAATATATATACTTTATGGGGTCGGAGAAGCTTCCTTCTGCATGTTACAAACATTTATATACCCCTTTTACCTATTTTTAATGGGTATAAAAATGATGAATAACAAAAAGTAAAATGCCATTTTGTACTGACCTGTTTTGCATTTGGCTAATTGTCTTTAAAATTGATCAACAAACGATTTAAAGTTGAAAAACGTTGTTTTAGAAGCTTGCTAATTTCCTGCAACAGCCAAACAAACGTAAATGCAAATGCATTCAAATGACAGATATAAAGCACTTCCAAGTAAATAAAAGTTATGCCAAGTGTTAAACTACGTAAATTGCACTACTTCCATTTGCTGTTCACATTTCGATTCCCAGGCCAAAGCCAACAACAACAAAAACAGTAGCATAATTTAAGTATTCCCCGAAACGAACGAAAACTGCGATTTTATCAGACCTTCCGGGCAATGAGGGCTGGCAAAAGTCGCACGCGTCGCACCTTTCAAGTCAAGGGATTTATGTGCCCAGCCAACGAAAAGGCAAAACTCAAAAACAAGAACAGCAAAATAAATTGGTAAAAAAAAAAGAAAAAGGGGCAAAACAGTTTCCATCCAAAGACATTGTCTTCAGTTTGTGTTCCCAGTCAAATGCTCCAACAGGAAAATGTATTCTAATTGGAGCAAAGAACTTTTATAAACGGCAAAAGACAAAGTTTAACACTTGAAGAGTTCAATAGAACAATACAATAAATATGTGTGTATATATAAGTAATATATGTTTCACTATACATTACTTTTTGCCTAATTTACTTAATTTCATTCCTTAAGGAAAAAACAACTTCAATTTGAGTTAAAAATAGAAAAGACTATGGGATCTATATATTATTGTGGTCTGATCCAACTGGCGTCGATATTTGCCTACTAAAAACTGAGATATTTATATCCATATAAACAGGCAGAGGGCTCGGCTTGACTTGGTTATTGATTCCGATCACATCCCTTTCTGCGCGTTACATATTGCATGAGAAAATTACACTACCCTCCAACAACAATCTTGTTATTGAGGGGAACAACAAAACTCTGTAATCTCGAAAATGAGTGGGGTTGAATGCAAATTGAATACCTTCAGCTCATAACAATTGAAAGTGGGAACTCAAACAGAAGTGTAGCCAATTATCGGGATTATGGTCACAATTCTAGTCATGCATATTTTATTCGAGTTCTGCGAATTTGCGGTGGACAGGTTGAATGCACCTGGCCAATGCGATACACTCGGCTTCATAAGCTTATGAAAGCGCGTGAGAGCGTTACGATGGCAGCTCTAGACTAGAAAGGACCTGAAGAGGGTCGGCTAGGAGTGGGCGGGGCAAGGCTGTAGAAAGGGCGTAAGAGCGTTACGACTGCGGCTCTTGACTAGAAAGCACCTGAAGAGGGTAGGCTAGGTGTGGGCGGGGCAAGGCTGAAGTTGCTGCACTTCTTGGGCGGGCATTCACGCGAAACTCGCGTTAAATGCTTTTGGGTTTGGCTATCCACACTGTGGCCAATTAATGTGAAAGTAAAAGCACTATTGAACTCTGCGTTAAGCCTCCGCCTTGGGGCACACAGTGGTCGCTAATGGACAGAGTGTTGCCGTCTTGAGTGGGGTTCGGGCTTGGCCCACATGGGAGCATGAACAAGGAGCGGACACAACATGTCGCTTAACATGTCGAACACGAATATGCACAACATCAGGAGCAACAGGAATATCAGCAGCAACAACGACAACAACAACAACAACAACAACAACAGGTGGCAATGGCATCCGCATCCGTATCCGGGTCATGCAATGCCGTTACAGGCCAATGGCCAAACAAAAACAACTCGAACTGCTCCCAAATGTGCTGCGTGTGCATGCATATTATACACATGAAACGACAGGCAATTGTCCCCACCGCTGCCCCGAGCACTTCTTCGCTTCTTTCCCCCCTCCACCTTCCCCCCCATATACCCATCACACAAATATCGATAGACCGTGCCGTGCATAGCTGTGGCTCAAAGCCTTTCCACTGAGGTGTGCATAATTAAATTGGACGACAAGCGGATAAGCTGCAACAACAAGAGACTAAAAATCACAGGTGGACGTCCTAAATGATATGGACCCATTGTGCGGAGCAAAGAGCACAAGCAAAAAGAGAAGTAAAAAAAAAATGGCGTGCCCGACGAACAGATATCCCCTTATCAATTCAAAGCAGCCCTTTCAAACATCCAAAGTTCCTTTCTATACAAGGTAGCTATTGAAAATGTGAACTAGTTTCTGATTTTCTAACCTATACGAGAAGCTAAATACCAAATTTGGTGTATCAAGCTCTTACAGTTCTCGATACTTAACTATATTATGGGAGGTGCGAAAAAGAAGCGAATATATTTTCGTATCTCAAGCTCTTAGCCCAGCTCAAACTGTGCTGGACAAACAGATCGGAAATAGAATATATATGCCTCAATGTATCTGAGCTGCCTGCTTTAACCTGTTGCATACATTTGCTAAAAAACAATATACCCTACTTTTTACCCAATTCACTTTACAAGAAAAAAAATCGATCGAAATATAAAAAAAAAAGAAGAAAATGCATGGATTAATAATGTATTCAGGTGTATGTCATATCACGCCACGGACTGTCGCTCGCCCGTCCATTTGCCTTGAAGCATGCGCTATCGAAAAAATGAATTACATTACAAAAAACAATAAACATATCGCATGGAATTGCCTCTAGAGCTGATCCTATGCAAATCGATTATAAATTCCAAGCCGGAAACAATTTTTCTGCAAAATGGTTGTGAATGTAAATCTTGTCCAATCAAAAGTTGGGCTGATTTCAAGATCTATTTAAGATAAAAGATTAAATATATATATATAGTTTACTTGGAATTCTCAAGAAAATTTTCCTATAAAAATGATTTCTCTATACATTTTGCTATTATCAAAAGCTTGTTTTATAAATGTCAACCAGCCATGCCTTATACCAAAATGGAATGGATTTTCCGAAAAGTGTGATTCAATCAAATGAATTTGAACAAAGTTCTTTAAAAATGAGTTGGAGGCCGATTGGATGGTAGACAAAAGGTTTCATATAAGCGATTTTCACTGTTTTTCCACGCTTGTGGGTGGAAATTATCGAAACACCATCTTAGCGTGCACAGCTCTAGACAAAAAGGTTTCATACAAGCGATTTTCACTGTTTTTCCACGCTTGCGGGTGGAAATTATCTAAACACCGTCTTAGCGTGCACAGCTTTAGACAAAAAGGTTAAATACAAGCGATTTTCACTGATTTCCACGCTTTCGGGTGGAAATTCCCTAAACACCGTCTTAGCGTGCACAGCTCTTAAGGATTACAGCATATTGGACTGTGCGTTCATCACCAATCAGTCCGTCAGTAAGTCAATCAGTCATTCAATCAGTCAGTCAGTCAGTCGAGCAGTCAGTCAATCAGTCAGTCAGTCAGTAAATCAGTCGGTCAAGCAGTCAGTCAATCAGTCAGTCAGATATATTGCTTTATGTTTGCCAAAAGCTAAAAAAAGAATAAAGCCATGAAAACCAGTTAAATAAAACACTTTAATGAGAAATATATAAAATTTATAGCTTTGGAAATAATAAACCGCGCACTTAATCGGCAAAAGATTCAAATAAATTTGGCAATATTTTTCATATTTATGTTAGCATATTTATGTTTCGGTGTCGTCAGCTATTTTTTTGCATTTATTTTTGAAAAATTTTTTTGTCCTCTATAATTTATTTTAATTGAGAAATACGCACAGAAAAAAGAAAAAAAAAGGAAAAACAACAACAATTGGATAATTTAAATTGTGACGCATTCTTAATCAATTCGATCAATTTAAATGTGCATTGATATGCATAAATGCTACATTTAATTAATGCAAATAACAACATTTTTTGGCCATTTATGCCAACCAGAGAAAATCAAACGAACATTTTTATACCCTGAACTCATTGAAAATGGGTAAAAAGGGTAAACTGTATTTGTGCAAAATGCAAATGTTTGTAACAGGCAGAAGGAAGCATCTCCGACCCCATAAAGTATATATATTCTTGATCAGCATCAATAGCCGAGTCGATCTAGCCATGTCCGTCTGTCTGTCCGTCCGTCCGTCCGTATGTTTGAACGCAAGGATCTCAGAACCTATAAGAGCTAGAGACTTGAAATTGATGTAGGTGCTCCTAGTGCCTGCGCAGATCGAGTTTGTTTCCGATAATCGATAGCTTACTCCGTTTCAAAGTAATCGATAAAAATGTATATCGAAATCCTGTTTTTTAAGCAATTTTTGTAAATAATAAGAGCTAGAGTCACCAAACTTGACATGTAGCTTCTAGAATAGTATATATATATCAAGTTCAGGGTATCCCCTAGTCGGGAGCTCCCGACTAGAACCTCTTACTTGTTTAATTATCAGAGCAGCGGAAAAAAAACAAACAACAACATGCCCATAAGGTATTAGTGCATGATGCGATGCTGTCAAACAAACGGCAACCTTAATTAGATGTGCCTTAATTCAATTTAAAAAATATTTAACAAGTAAATTAAAATAGAAAAATAAAGCGAACAGTTCACACATCACTCTTAACTAGGACGAGTTGTTTTCATTCCAGTTCGAGCCACGGCCAGGTACAATAAAAAAAAAACAAACAAAAAGTTTCCATTTTACAATTAACCTTATTATTTGATTACTTTATGGCTTAAAATTGGACTTAAATTCGACTTAACCTCTCTCCATGAATGCGATTTCTGTCTGCTTATTGAACATAATTTTTCATATTTTAATCAGTTATTAAAATATTTTTCATTTACTTAAATTATTATTATATATATATCCTTAGTCCATTAAACGTGCGCAAACGGGGAATATTTTTGCTTTGCGACATCATAGATTATATATACATATATTTAATCAGGACGACGATTCATGGTCGTCTGTCGGACGCTACGAAAGCTAAATACTTTAAATATGAAACATATATACCATACGCAGTTTATCGACTGGTTTTTAACATATCGATAGAAATCGATTTGAGGCTTGGCTTTGTGCAAATGTATGCGACAGGTACAAGAAGGCATGTTATCTGTCGGAGACTACGATAGCCAAGTACTAACAATATGAAACATACATTCCCCGAAACCATACGCAAAAGGAGCTTATTGATATACCGACTCGATTGCAAAATATCGATACAAATCGATTTTGAGACTTGGCTTTGTGCAAATGTGTACAACATGTAGAAAAAGGCATGTCCGTCAGTCGGAAACTACGAAAACTAGAGACTTGGGACTTAAAATATATTATTCTCCTAACCCATGCGCAAAACTAGTTTATCGATATACCGACACACTACCAAATTTTCGATAAAATTTGATTCTATGATAATGTTTGTAACAGGCAGAAGGATAAGCATTCAAGATTAGTCGGTTTAGTCATGTCCGTCTGTCAGAAACTACGAAAGCTAAAGACTTAAAATATGTGGCATACATTCCCCATTTATCGATACTGGCTCATTTCCCAAATGTCGATTAAAATCGATTTTGTGCAAATGTATGTAACAGACAGAAGAATATGGGTGACGAGCTAAGTCGATTAAGTCATGTTCGCAAGATAAACACTTAAAGTTTGAAATATATATACTCCCATATACCGATAAATCGACACATTTGCAAAAAATCGATAAGGATAGATTTTGGGACTTGATTTTTTAAGCATAACTCTAGAACTATAAGTGTTATTTTCAACAAATTTAGTATATAGGCTCTCGTATGGTATAGACCTATTAGGAATGTTTTATACATTGTATACCCTTGCATATTCCACCCTAAATAACCTTATTTTTTAACCTATACGCCAGCCTTTTGGCATGTACACACATTTGGTTGCCATATTTATGTCCTCATACCGTCAGGTGACAGACATAATGATAGATGGCAGTTGCCAGATCATGGGTTGCAGGCCCTACTAGTCCGTGCAGTTCAATTTGTAGCTTAAAGTTGTTAAGGGATTACGGTGGTGCAGGCTAGAGAACGGTGCACTGCGTGTGACCACCAAACCGACTGATTGTCAGGCAGAACCACAAACACTGGCAGCACTTTGCATCCAAATGTTGTCGCATGAGTAACTTCTGGACTCCTAAGAGCAGCAGCGTGTAGGTAGCGGGAGGGTGGCGGTGCCGGGGTCAGTGTGTATGTAGTTGGCGCTAAGCCGCAACAACCAAAAATTTGTTTGCAGTTAGTTGGCGACGTCATGCAAATGCATTTGACCACGTCAAAATTGTGTGCTTGCCACGTGGACAAGCACATTAAAAGAGCGAAGTTGAGTCGAGTGGAGTGCAAATCCTGGATCCGCCGCTATGGCTATTCGCACCGCACCGCCCCGCCCCGCCCCGCATATACCACATATGTACGTGAAGTTTACTGCATTTGCTCAGCGGTTAAGCCTTTGCATTTAAATGAAGAGTTTTATTTATGCAACGGCGCGTCGCTACGGTCACAGGTTCCTTTTTCGGCTTTAGCTATAGCTTTGGCACCCGCTTCCGTTACCATGGGCCAAGTGCGCACGTTTTGTGGCTCAAAAAACATTGCTTTCAAATACTTTGATTATTCCGCTTAGATATACCCTATACTCAGATTCGAAGTACCGTAGCACTAATATGCCCAATCACACACATAACTATTTATATTTTTTATTCGGCTTATCTTAAATTGAATTTCCCTTTCGAAAAACTATGTAAAATGTTCTTTGGAACGTAGTTCACCGATTGCGGAAATTCAGTGTGTGAGGTTTTAAGTGGTAGGGAGAAATATAATTATTCCCCGCAAGCGAAATGGGCGAAAAAGTGCCAATTTTTTAATAATGCATTGAAAATTCATTAAAAATTGAGCATGTATGTATGTATTTACATATACATACATAAATTTGTATGCGTGCATGTATGTATGTATGCATGTGTGCATGTATGTATGAACATTCTCCTATACCAAACGCATACCACGTTTTATTTCCCCGTCAGCTGCAATTTGAATAAAAAGTTCTTTTAAATATTGCCATACTATGCGATTCTTATGAATTCAAGTAAGACCTGCGGGCTTCTGTGTTTTGATTACAAGTGTTAAGTGCAAAGTATTAAGCATTAGTTTATAATAAGTTGTTTAGAGGCAGCAACCCCAAATGTTTGCATGTATATACATATGTATGCATGTATGTATGCGTGTATGCATGAATGTATGTGTGTTCATGTATGCATGGACCTCAGTGTGTATGTATGCATGCCTATGTATTGATGTATGTATGTCAGCATGCATGCCTGTATGTTTGTATTTATGTGTGTATATATGTATGCATATGTATTAATGTATGCTATGTATACTTTTCCTTGCGCTGCAATTTAAACAAAACGCATTTAAAAATGTTGCCGTTCTATGCGATTCTCATTACTTCATATATTCGTTAGCAGTGTTGTCAAAAAGAGTTGTCAAATTAATACACTGTGTTTGTGCTCAAACTCGCTCATTGTAATTTTATTGTCTTAAGAAAGGATTATATGTGTAAGGTTAAGTCTTTGCTCAAAGGCATATTTTGTACATCTTTACTCAATTTCAATTATGGTTTTTTATATAGGTTTTAACATGCTAGAGGCAAAAAACTTAATTTCTTTATTAACTCGTTATTTACGCAAGAAAAAGTGTGCCTTTTGCCCATGGTGGTGTCTATATGGAACTTTTTGGCTATGAATCTGACCTTATGCAGACGCTGGCTTTGCGTCATATAATTTGGGTAAAAATATATGGCATGCATTTGGGCCCTTTAAAGTCATTGCAAGATGCTTGAAGCACGCTCATATACTGAGCTGGGTATTGTGTGTGCGTGCGTGTGTGTGTGTGTGTGTGTGTGCGTGCGGGTGGACTGATCAACCCAGTTTTGGAGTCGCTTTATCACGCCAGCCGCATAATGCAGCACTCCAGTTTCTCACTTCTATTGGCATCAGACAGCAGCAGGTGCCGTTGCCGTTGCCGTTGCCGCTGCCGTTTCCCTTTTGAAGTTTTTGTCGACCCATTTTGCAGGTTCATGAATTGCATGGGCATGGCACACATTGGTGTTGCGCCTTAGCCCCCGCCATGCTCCTTGCAACGTTGTTGCACCGAGTGACTGCAGGCTGGCAGGCGTTTCCTTTAAACATTTTTGGTCGCACATTGTAGCTGCCTAATGAACACATGAATAAAATATGCGATTTGCTTAACTTTGCACGCCATGCCAAAGCACTGAGTGTTGCCCAGAGAGATGGTATAGAGTATGCCATCGGATGGCCCCAGAATGGGAGCAGGACCTGCAGAACAGCAACGTCAAGTAAAACTTTTAGCCTTCCCCGCCCTACAAATCCCCGCCAGATTTGCCATGCAGACAAGCGGCCAGTCAGGCTGGCAGTTACCTGCACATCACATCAAGTGCAGCAGGCATATAAAGCGTCAAGCGGGGGTTACTGCAACTGATACCAGGGATTGGGTCTGACAGTGAGAGCGTGGGCATGGTATGGCTTAGCTGATTTATCTTGGTGACGCAGGCGGAAGCTTTTGTTACTGCTCCACTGGCGACGAATCCAAAAATCGTTGAAACTCACTCAACAGTTTAACAAAATGGCGACGTGCGCTCCTCTATGGCAACAAGGGGGGTGGTTCGAAAGGGGGCAACAAGAAACCGTCACGACTGAGTCCATGATGATGAGCTAAGTTGACGGCAGCTATATGATATGTGTATGCAGCTGCTTGCATTGGCATAGAATAAATAGCATGTCTGATTGCAGATCCTACATATTAAGCAGAGCTATTAGAGCTGTGCAGCTGAGTGGCTCAAAGGTTGAATAGCGTTGGCAGAGCAACTAAGATTATCAAAGATAACAGCCTCAACCAATATTACAGTAAGATTAACAGCAGCGTTTGTCAAGCAAACGATTATAAGCTAATTTGCGCTTAAACTCTTTGTAAATTATAAGCTAATTGCCATTGCTTTATGTGCAGTTTACGACATTTGAAGTTTGCTGGAGAGTGCTGCTGTTCAAGTTTGTCAGATTGTGTTTAATAAGAAGTTTAATAAGTTTATCAAAGATATCTGCAGCAGCCGATATTTCGGTTAGCTTAACAGCAGCATTTGTCAAGCATGCTTTATAATCAAATTGGCGTTTAAACTGTTTGGGAATTATTAGCTAATTGCCATTTCTCTTTGTCTAGCTTAGTACAAACTTTGCTAAAGCCTATTGTTGCTAAATTTTATTTTAAATTATGTTTAACAAGAAGTTTATTTTGTCTCAATTCTTAATCCTGTATCAAAATCATGCCTGCTAGCCCAAAAATGGCTCAATTGGTCCTTGAGTTCGGTTCGTGAATCTGAAAACCTTCACAAAACTTAACCCAGTTATTAGTTCAAGCTCAATAGTTCAAGTTCAATAAAAGGGCAACAGTTAAATTTTATCTACTGGTCAATTTTTTTAACATGCGGCTAAGTAAGTTGTCAAAACAACGAGCAACTAACAGAATGATGAAATAATGAAATGCAAATTGATAGCATGTTAAAGTGTTGATTATAAATATAAATAGTCCAATTATTATTATTGGGATGTGATAAAGCTTTAAACAATTGGCCCGATTTCCTCGATTCTCGTTGGTTATCTACCCAGGTCTGGATTGTGTAAGTAAATCTGTTTACAAAGCTTTGAAAACAATTGTCGAAAGAAAAGAATATTGTTAGCTAAACTCTTTTTTAGAAGCTCTGCAGAAATTTGAATTGGACAGATTTTTCAGTTGAAAGATATGCCAAACAGTTGCATTCTTGCCACCAGCTTGCGTCCCCATTGATAATATCTATTTATGCTGGTGCATGGCCAGGCTGAATGGCCTTTAAGAGGTTTCTTGTGGAAGCCAATGAGCGGAATGGGAAATGGGCCAGCGACAAAGATGTGGCGCCAAGCAGCTACTTTGCCAATGGCAATAAGAAAAAGGCCAAGCTGAACCGATTCAATGGGCACGTTTAGAGTAGTAACGGATTTCTTATAGAATTAATATCAAGCGACGACGACACTGCCAGCCAGGAAGCATGGATGGAAGGATGGAAGGAAGGAAGGAAGGAAGGAAGGCAGTATGGAACCAAAATAGAAAACAAAAACAACAAAAAATTGAATACCAAAAACTTTTGCCATACACATTTTTTTTTTTCTCTTCATGCAATTGAATTGCCAAGTGAAAATCTGAACGCGAGACATTGGTAGCTCGCGGGTAAGGGGCAAAGAAGCTGTCGACGACGACAACGATGCCGACAGGGCAAAGCCAAAGGAAGCCATGGCCTTAACCAAACGAAAAAAAGGTTAAGTGGAAAGCTGAGCTGAGCTAAGCTGACTCGAGCTGAGCTGAGCTGAACTGAACTGAACTGAGCTGAGCCCAGAGTGGAGGCGACGAGTAGCTAGCAGCCAAAACGGCGGCAAGGCGAACGCAGCGCCCGAGATTGACACGGGATATTTCGGGATTTGCCACATAGCAGAGCCTTCAATTACAACTATTTGAAATGGGATATGCCCATTCACTTGGGGCATACAAAATCGAGCACGGCCAATGACTGGGAGTCATGTGAGAGAATCCCATTGTCGTTCCCCAGGCACCGGTCACAGCGGCCCCGTGCCTCCTCCAGTCCATCGACCAGCTGGTGTGACGGGTCGTATGAGTGATTTATTTTATGGCTCATTTTTGTCGCTGGCTGTTCGCGTGGCGCGTGACACACGCAAAGCACCTTAAAGTGGGTTAAAAGCCCAAATGAACTGCATTGGCCATTGCATGCTGACCCCCACCGCTCATCCACCGCGGCCCACCGCCCACCGCCGACCGCCCACTTGTGCAGCAATTGTTGCAGCCACCTAATGACCGCCATAAAATTCCTAATTAGCCTCGTGTGTGTTTGGCCTAATCAGCTGATTGCCAAATGCTCAACAAGACGCGGGCTAATGAAAAAGACTCTAAAAGCAAGCTCGTCTCCTTTTGAGGATATATGACTGCGGCTATAGCACATATTCCTGCGAAATGCGCATACCAAAGACCTACTTGTATAGAATACTTTATCTGTACAACACACTACCTACAGCTCAAGTAAAAGGAAACTGTGAAGGGCATTTCAACTCGGTCACGAACTGTGCAACGCATGAAAGGAGATTCCATAATAAATGCCATAATATTGAGTATCATGAAAAGCGCATAGAAAGGCGATACACATATTTAATGGAGGGGGTGAAAGTGAAAGAGCAAAAAGTAAGTTTATTATTCCCAAAACATGAGAATCCCATAGAAGGGTGCATTCAAAGAGGGAGATATCAACCGAAAGAAGAGCGAAAGAAAGATAGAAAGAAAGTAAAACAAGGTAAGGGAAAGTCAGAATTGAAGAGGGAGAAATAGAAAGAGATACAGTAACAATTAGAGAAAGAGATAGATGCAAAGGAGAATGAGGGAAGTTGAGATAAGGAAAGAGAATAAGGTAGAGGTAAGAAAGGGAGCGGAGGAAAGATATAAGTGTAAGTGGAAAAAAGCAATGAATGAGGTGTGGAGAGTTTGTGGGCTCGGAGTTAGTTAATTTTGGTAAGGGTATTTGGAGTGCGGCATGTTGCAATATTGTTATTGTTTGTGCATGTTTTTGAATATGAAAACTTTTTAATTGGCTGGCACTAGTGTAGATGTGGTCTATAGGTCTTTATGTCACTTTGATAGCTTGAATACGAGCGCTTCGGCTAGTTGGAAGCACTGTGAACTATGCCACAGCGACAGCTGCCACAGTCTGTTGCTGCCACACGGCAATGCGGGCATAAAAAGGCCAAAGCATTGAGAACTATTTGCAAATAAAATGCAAGTGAAATGTGGCGCATTCATCTGCAACAAAGGAGCTGCAAACAAATGCTAAACTATTGCATTTTGCTGCTGCTGCTGCTGCTGCTGTTTCTACCTCTGCTGCTGCTGCCTTTTGCTTTCTTCCATTTGCTGCTGTAGTTGTCCTTTATGCAGCTTTTACTTTTTAGCCAGCAGGATATCCTTGCCACCAGTAGCAGCAGCAGCAGCAAGTAGAAAAAATAAAATAAATTGTTCAATTTAACAAACAAGCAAACAGCAGCAGGCAGGCAGGCAGGCAGGCGGCAGGAGAATCAGGTGAACGGGTGTCCAGGTGAGTAACCAACGTGCATCGAATGGGTGTCGAATAGTTGGGCGTGGCACGTAAAATTTGTGCGCCAGTTTATGAAGCGAGCGAGTAAAATGCTTGTTTACTGCCACCGCGCGACAACAATTGCCTCGACTGCCTGCACAGCACAGCACAGCTCAGCCCGGCTCAGCTCAGCTCGGATGCCAACCGTGTCCTTTGCGCCACTTTTGCGCTCCAGACAGTGACACCGCCCGCGACTGACCGACCGACCAATCCGCCCTAAGCTTAACGCTGGCATTTTGTATTTTTGAGTAAAACTCAACCTCTTCAATGCGTCAGCTTAAAGCTACCGAATTCCGAACTCAAATTCCCATCGATACGCCACGTTTTGCTAGTCTCAAAAGCTGAGCATGGATATTAAATCAAATATCGAGTGTCTTATAGAACTTATTCTTAAAGATTTTCAAGTGAAATTTAATTTTCACAATTATGCTAAATGGGATCTGCATCTATGTGTCGGTGTGTGTCTGTGTATTGAATGAGGCCGGAATCAGCTTAAGGAAAATTGAGTCGTTGACTGGCCTATGAGTTAAATCCAACAGGAGCCAGAGAATGTTAATGAGGCACTGCGCCTTTCGGACGCCCACAGGTCGCTAGGGTGCAAACATTTCGGCACATATTATTGGTCAGCTGCAGGGCCAAAACGGTTGGCATGGGTTCCCCAGTCTGTTGTTATAGCGACCATGGGCCATGCAGGCTGCAGACCCAACCCAGGATTGTTCTAAGATGCTCGATTTCGAAGATTTTAGGAAGCTGGCATCAGATTCACTTTGTTAATGCATGATATACATATATGTTAAAATACGATTTGATTCAACATGCAATAATTATTGTTCATATTAGTTACGGATGTGTATTCATAATGTTTGCTCAAGCTGTTGACCAATTGTTTAAGGGCTTTGGAACAGGCTAACAAGCAAATGTGCGCCGGGAAATGCACTTTAATACAAATATGATTCGATGCAAGTTGAGTCTCAACTTTTCTTTAAACAACTTTTTCGATGTGAGCTTTGCTTTAATATATATTTTGCCTTTCTCCAGCACACACACATGGAGGAAATCAGAAATCCCTTTCGAGGGAAATAATACGCAAGTACAAAAATGGAATGGGGGCAACTTTATTGCAAGTCTTTAAGAGTTTTTGGCGTGCGTGATAATTTGCTACATATTCTTTTGTTTCTTTTCAATATTCGATTGTTGCATGCCGCATTTGCTTGAAAGAAAATATGTGGCACGCGCCGCAATTAGCGATTAATGTTAAAGCAGCTGTCGGCAGACGCAGACCAGAGAGACCTAAGAGAGAGAACAAATATTACATTGCATTCGCAGACGACCTTATAAAGAACTGTACGGCAAAGAGCTGGCATCCGAGCTCAGGTTTTACGCTCAAGCGAGCTGTTTCAGATCTTCTTTTTGCGAGATTCGTAAACGTCGCACAGGCAGCATTGAGATCTTCTCATTTGAATAGCTCTCACAAGCTCATAGTGCACATTTACGCTTAAGGGATCGCATTTTTCACATCTTCTTTGTGCGACATTCGTAAACGACGCACAGGCAGCACTGCAGTGCACATTTACGCTCAAGAGAGCGCATTTTATATTTCACATTTTTGTGCGGCATACGTAAACGCCTCACAGGCAGTTTAAGCGAATGTGGCAAATGAAAAGAAAATAAACGATGTGCGTATTCAGTTTTCTAAGAGCGTTCTGTTAACATGAAAATTCAGTATGCAACACCATAAATCATGGCTTAAATTGCCTTAAAATCATGACAATCAATTTGTGGGCAAAAAAAAAAAAAAAAACACAATTTTTATTTTAACCATTTGTATCGTAAATGTGTGTTGGATGTGTAGACTAGATGCAAATGTTTGCCCAAGTTGCGGATACAAATGTGCTGGCCGGGCAGAGGCAATTGCCTTTGTGTGGCAAATGAAGCGCTGGCACAGAAAGCAAAATCATGCGGGCAAGGCACAATTGTAATAAAGGGCACACAGGCAGCTAACCATGTGGGGGCAGCCGAGAGCCGAGCACCGAGAACCGAGAGGACTACGTGCTCGCACATGCAGCCAATAACTTTGCGCAGACAAAGAACGAACAAAAAAAAAAAAAAAGGGAATAAAATTAGTTGTTGGGCAATGGAAATTGGGAAAACTAGGTGAAAATGAATGCGATCGGCACAGCTCTTGGTACGACTGATAAGCTGCTTAGCCCTCCACCCACCAGGCCAACGTCACCAACTGATGCAAGTCTCGAGGCACACGCACACGCATTGCGTATTTCATGTCATTAGCCAGACAAAAGCCAAACTGAGCACCGCAACCAACCAACCAACTGGGCTCTCGGGGGAAGGGAGGGTAGTGCGCCCTTGTGTCTGGTGTGCGTGTGCTCAAAGTTTTTGACAGGCAACAGTCGAGCACCGAGCACCCCAAGGTATTAAAAATTACCCCATACAAGACATCACAAGCCACATGAAGTTTTGGGCAAACCATAAAACTGGATAGTGGGTGCCCGGTGTACTCCCCCGGTTGGTTAAGTTGGTTGCCTGGCGGCTTGCTGCCCTGTCGAGATTATGACACGTTGCTGCAGCTTATTTATGAATGAGCTGCGGCGTCCGTCAACAATCAACTGCTCCGTCAACGGCTCGTCACATTTAATGTCAATGCGGTCAGCTCAATGGCCATTGACCGTTTACTGCTTCCGCCTTCTCAACGAATGCAAAAGCCTTCGCCAATAAAGAAATGGAAGCAAATAAAATTTGAATGATAAAATTTCATTTTATTTATTATATAAAAAGCATATTTTTACTATCATTATTTACAGTGCATATTTAAACAAGTAAGAGGCTCTAGTCGGGAGCTCCCGAGTAGGGGATACCCTGAACCCTCTTATTGCTACACCAAATGCAGCTCGCGCTAATAGATAGAGAGTAGCGGGGAGGTGGCGATAGGTATAAAATGAAAGATACTCGATATTTATATACTATTCTAGAAGCTACATGTCAAGTTTGGTAACTCTAGCTCTTATTATTTACCAAAATTGCTTAAAAAACCGGATTTCGTGTACATTTTTATCGATTACTTGGAAACGGGGCAAGTTATCGTCCGTCCGTCCGTCCGTCTGTCCGTCCGTCTGTATGTATGAACGCAAGGCTCTCAGAACCTATAACAGCTAGAGACTTGAATTTTAGCTGTAGGTGCTCCTAGTGCCTAAGCAGATCGAGTTTGTTTCTGATAATCGATTACTTACTCCGTTTCCAAGCAATCGATAAAAATCGATATCGACATCCTGTTTTTTGAGCAATTTTGGTAAATAATAAGAGCTAGAGTCACCAAACTTGACATGTAGCTTCTAGACTAGTATATGTATATCTGCATTAGGTGTTGAAAGAAGCGGGTTCAGGGTATCCCCTAGTCGGGAGCCACCGACTAGAACCTCTTACTTGTTTATTCCTCTACTAATAGCTTAAAAATATGTAAATAAATCATTTAATAAAGCTGGATCCAACGTCTCGTCTAACCATGTTTATTGCAAACGAAGAAACTGCATTCTTGTATGTAAAATGCATTTAAAACGAATGCGATGCTCCAACTTAATGATATTTTGTTACACATGACCAAATAGTATGCACTCCTTTTTTTTTGTGTTGTTTTCTGCAGTTACATTCGTTTATAAGTCGCTGAGATGGTATGGGTATTAACTTTATGGCATGGCAGATGCCAAAGAAGACGGCGGCCGAAGCGTAAGCAAGGCAGTCGGTGTCAATGGCCCCCAAGGCACACGCATTGCCGGCAATAACCACAACACCACAACACCACCAGCTACAACAATAACAACAAGAGGAAGAACTACAAAATTAACGACATCAAATTAAGCGACGAAGGCGCCGAAGCAGCAGATACCCTGTACTTGTGGGGAACTTTACAAACTACAATTTAACTATAACGAAAGAATACAAAGAAGTATCTAGACACAATTTTTAACAGCCAGGGAACTCTAATTTCTTTATTCATCATGAACCTAACCATAAGCCAGTTCAGTGAGATTTGGAACAGCCGAACCTTTAACTGAACCGAACCACAATTGACCAAAAAGCAGCTCAATATATATATTTTACACTTTGATAATATTTTTGCAAGACCTAAATAAGAAAGAAATTAAAAAAATAATTAAGACAATAAATTCAATAAATAGAAAAATATGTAAAAATAATAAATTTTACGAGTCGAGCCTTAAAATAAGGAACTAAAATTATATCTATTAGACAAAATCTTCTATCTTGGCTGTTTATTATGCGATCATTGTGAAATGCAGAAGGTAAAATTAACTACTTATGAAATTAGATATATATATTTATATAGCTGGGAATAGTTGCGCTAATTGGCAATATATATATCATTTAAATAGTCAAAGCATTCGTTTGTAATGCAATTGTGTAGCATGCAGCTTTGGCCAATTACAGGGTATATTAAAAACAACAACATCAAGTACTTGCCAGATATCTTTAAACTGAGCCGCGCGCGCGCGCCAAGTGCTAATGAAAATTCCGAGCTGCAGCAGCAACAAGAACAACATTAAGTACCCAGATTCCGTGTTGCAGTTGCACAGCTGTGCATGCCACAATCACACACACAAACACACATGCGTGTGTGTGCACTTATAAATAGGAAAGATGCAGTAGGTACTACCTCAAATAAAGTGGCCGGCATTGCAGTTTATTGCATCACTTGGGCAAAGAGTTTGGACGACGCCAGCTTCGACAGCGATAAACAAAAGTGGCTTTTGTTTTGAACTGCAGCAGAGGCGAAGACTTTGATAGATGTTATGGCCCCCAACAATAAATGAGTATATAAATACATACATGCACGCATTTAGTCCAGCTCGCATTTAAATGCATATACATACATTTTGAAAACAAGTTGAAAATTTATGCACATCCCACACAGTCCCAGGGCGATCGAAATGGGATTTTAGGCTAGCACAAGCATAAATAACCATAAGTGTTTATTATAATATACGTATATTTATAGAGTGGAAACAACATAATGCGATCCCAGCTAATCTACGACTCATGACAATTCTATCAGTTGCCTAATCTCCATTGAATTATTGCCGTTGCGAGCCAAAAAGCGAGCTCCTTCCATTAATTCCATAGCTATCGGATCTTTGAACAAAATTATTTTTATATATTATGTTATTTTATTATTTTCACATTCTTTGAGGTTAGGCTTGCCGGAAACTGCAATGGCCGCCGGGTCAGAGTTGCCAGGCTTTGCAAGCGTGGGTATTCGTAAGCTTATTAACGAGTCGCGGCTGTAACGATTTATCGGCATCGATCACAGTTACTAGTGATGACATATCGATTGTAAGCAAACATGCGTTTCCCTTGAATATGTGTTGTAAATATGTAAAAACTCAAGGATTTTATGAAAAGACGTATATTTGCAAATACCAACAATTACATTATTTTCATTCTAATTTGCTTAAAAGTCACCAAAATGAACATTTAATATCGATAATTTTATACCTCATCAACTCTAGCCAAGTGGCATCTTTCACATTTGAAGCTTCGTGGCTTGGCATTCGGTTTCAACTCGTTCAGTTCAACTTTTCAACTTTAATGAAACGTATCGAAAAGAAAAGAACAAATTTAAGAAAATGAGATATGGCTGCTTTCTATGGCTTAAATCTGAAGCCATACTGTAAGTATGTGCAAGTGGTATCAAAGTCATTTCACATTTCGACCGTTGCACTGGACGAGGGGGATTACGTCAAGTTTTATTTAACAATCCACAATCAGAGGTTTGCGCTGGCGACTCTGAGCAAGTCCATTCCGCAAGCGGTGTTAGACTTGAACTTTAGCTGCGGCGATGAATTAACTTTTGAATCGATTGGCGATGGTACAATGTCTATACTTGGCTACGTGCATGACGGCCATGACTCGGATGACGACTCATTATTTGGCGAAGCAAGTCCAGGGAATACGGCCACTTCTGCGACAGCACGCAACTGGTATGCCAATGTAGAAGACTTCTATCGTGACGATACCGACAACGGTATGGACATGAATTACGATGAACGAACCTTTAATAGTGGGCAGTACCTTAACCATGGACACCCCCACAACGAATGGTCGAACGACAACCATGTGCAGTCCGACGACCATGCGGATTCTGCCTCCGCTAGGCAGTCGACAACCGATAGGAAGATTGACAACGATATGAGATCTTGCCGAGATGACCAGTCGAGCACCGATATAAAGTCTGAAAACGGTGCGCTGTTTGACAACCTTAGGAGGTCAAACGGCACCAATGTGAACTCAGACAAAGATGTGAAGTTAAACAACCTTAGAAATTCTGACAACAATGGACTATCCGCCAACCTTAGCTCAAACAGTAGTGATCAATTGGACAATCCTGGGCATTCCGACACCGATGGGCAGTCTGGCAGCGATAGGACATCTTACACCGATAGCCATTCAGACCCAGATACGAAGTCTATCGCTCGTGAGCAGTCTGCAACTAATGTGCAGTCAGACGATGATGTGAAGTCGGATAACAATGAGATATTTGAAAACCACACAACCACACAATCAAAACAGTCTGACAACGATGGAGACTCTGACACCGATAGGACATCTTACACGGAAAGTCACTTGGACACGGATAGAAAGTCGATCACTCATCGTCAGTCAAGCACCGATAATAAGTCTAACATCGATGCTCACTCTAACGCCCATAAGAAGTCAGACAATCATCTGCAGGCTGACAACGATAGGCCGTCTGACACCGATAAGACATCTTATACGGAGAGTCACTCGGACACCGATACGAAGTCGATCACTCATGAGTTGTCTGATAACGATCTTAAAATCGATCGAAAGTCGATCACAGCTGGCCACTCTGACACCGATAGTAGGTCTGACAGCGATGTACAGTCCGACACCGATAGCAAGTCTTACACCGATAGTAACTCTGACACCGATAGAAAGTCTACCACCGATGGCCAATCTGACACCGATGGCCAATCTGACACCAAAGTGCAGTCGGACAACGATCTGAAGGCAGACAGCCTTGGGAAGTCGAACCACGAAGTGAAGTCTGAAAACCTTTGGGACTCAAACAAAGATGGACTGTACGAGAAAACTAAACACTACAACAATGAAGAGTATAACGGAGTACAATATAAGGCTACAGCGCACAACAATGCACAGAACTACTGCGGTCATCAGGTTTATTACGACGAGCAAACCGTCTACGGTGGACAGAGCGACAACGCTAGACAGTACGATGCTTTACAGTACGACTATGAACAGTATAACGGTGGACTGTATTTCGGTGGACCGTATAACAGTGAACCGTATGTTGATGGGCCGTATAACGGTCAAGCGTATAACAGTGGACCGTATAACGGTGAAGAGTTTATGTGTGAACCGTATAACGGTGAACCGTATACCGGTGAGCAGTATAACGTTGGACCGTATAACGATGAACATAATAATGGTAGACCTTATAACGGTGGACAGTGTAGCGGTGGACAGTATAAGGGTGGACACAGCGACTACAGTGGAGATAGTGACTCCAGTGCACAAAGCGATACTGATGGACAGATCCAGTTAAGTAGACAGACTGAACAAGGCGACAATGGTAGACAGTGCAATGATGGACAAAGAGACACCGATGGAGGGGAGTACAAGTACGGAGAACAATATGACTACAGTAAACAGATTGTATGTAATGGACAAAAGAAAAACGATAGACAGATTGACCATGATGGACAAAGCGACGACGCTAGACACTACAACGCTAAAGACAGCGACTACAGTGGACAGATCGATTACGTTGGACAGATCGACTACAGTGGTCAGGTGAACTACGGTGGACAATACAATTACAGTGGACAGTACGATTACGGTGGACAGGTTGACTTCGGAGCAAAGAACGCCGAGAATACATCTGATATTCCGTGGTACCCTGCCACTGAATCTAAGGTAGTTTGGTTCGCCACACGAGAGCAGAAGGACGACAACAATACAGTCGCCCAAGACGACGTGGACAGGACTGATGATGGCAAAACAAAAGTTATATCTAATTCTGATGATGATTATTTGCCACCGCCGCCAAAAAGGGCCAAGGCACCAATACCGAACGCTATAAAGGAGACGGTGGTGCTCCCCATGGGTACGGTTAGAACGGAATTGTGTGATGTCCATATGATGGTAGGTAAATAAACAAAGCATGTAAATTACAAGAGTAAAACAATTTCCATTTTCAGAAGGATCTGTAAAGCAAATGCACTTGTGTTTTAGCCAAAGAAACTGCGAGGTCCTGCTATTGCACATTGGATGGATCTCCCCATCAATTATTCCAAAAATTAGAGTTGTCAGATATAAATAATATGCGTATATGTATGTATGTGTGTGCCCCAAATTCCACTTGGACCCCATTGACATTAATGTCCAATTTGTTTTCAAATTTATATGCATTTGAATGCAAATTCAGTTAGGTTTGTTAATAAGTATATAAAAATAGTTTATTTTTTGATATGCATTTAAATATATGCACTTTGGCAAGCGGCCAACACAAAAATCGAAACAACTTATTTGTATTTAAATTCTCATCAAATGTAAATTGTAAAAAAAATATATATATATATACGAATTTGTGGATAATTTTAAAATAGTGTCCCGTCTGAATCGACCTAATATCTCTAAATTTATTTGAAATGTGAAATGTTTTTGTTTAAAAAAAAACGATTGTTTAATTTGTCAATTGCTTCTCCGTCTGAAACGTGGAACTCGTAAAACAGGTGAAAAGTGAGCTGAAAGCAATTAGCAATGCAAGCTGTGACCCCACTCACACACACAAACACACACACACAGAGGTATAAGCCTAGCAAATGGAAAGACACAACCAGCTGCAATTAAAGGCATTCCCATATTGGCACATTGTTTCCGCGCCTTCGACAGGCAACCCAGTCCGGCTTGGCATCCAAATGGAAGCAACTGCCTGAATGAGTGACAGTCTTAATTACAGAGAGATTAGCATGGCTGGGCGGACGGTCCACGGGCGCACGTCCCTGGCTCCAATGGGCTCAATGGCTCAGTGGTGCGCGGTGGATGATGGTTGTCGTTGGTTGGCTGCCGGCACAGACAGAATTGTATTCAATGTCACGTTTCATGACGATGACGCTGCGGCCTTAGATGATAAAAAGCGAGAGCCGCACAGGTGGGTGCCGCCACCTGCCAAAGGCCGCAGGCCGTATCCCGGATACCTTGCAGTTACTTCTGCCTGCTGCTGCTTGGCCGCTTATGTTACATTTGATTGTCACAAACGAAGTGGAAAAGTAAATGTTATACACACACACACACACACTCACACTCACACATGCAGCATAACGGAACTGCACACTAATTACTTACTCCTTGGCAGCAGGAGAAAGGAACCCTTTTTACTTTAACGCTTCTATGCCTTGGCCATTTACACTTTTTATTTGCCTTTCATTCTCTTTCTTTTTTTTTTTTTATTTTTTTGCTAGCGATAATTGAAAAGCAGCAGCAGAAATTATTGGCCTTTGTTTGCGCGCACGCAGCAAACGGGCCACGGGCCATGGGCGGCCCCTCGTCGGCCAGAGGGGGGAGGAAGTGGCTGCAGACGCATGGCAAAAGTCATTCAGCCAAGTTAAATACAATAGGACTCGAGCTACAGATAGATAGATACATTCAGCTAATATCGTTTTAATGGAAATGGCAAAATTAATAACTAACAATGATAACAGAAGTCAATTAATCCTGAGATATGATATTTTGCGTTTACGAATTACCTTTTCTTTTTGTTTTGCTAAGAAATTCTTGATTTATGTAGCATTGGCATAATTTCTTTTATTGGAATGGACACTTGTTTCCTATCTATGGATATTTTTAATAACATCTGTTAAATGCTAATTTTTGAGGTTAGGTTAACTTCCTTTGACACATTTCCTTTTATAATAATAATACACATTAAATTGCTCTACTATTAATAATAGCTTTTAAATGTTTTCCAATCAAGTAAAGCGATATTTTGTAGTCTAATTGCGCCTGTCGATTTGCATATCGTTCTGTGCAATCATAACCTCAATGTTTTAGCTGCGCACGCAAAGTTGTACCAAAACATGTCCAAGCACCAAAAGAGGCATAAAAACATTAGCTAATTGCTTTGTTATTCCAATTCCTGTCACACACACACACACACACACATGCAGACGCTCACATGCACTTAAATATAAGCAAAACAGAAGTCAAATCTTGGCTAAATAAAAACAAGAGAGACAACAGCATAGGTGAGTCCCCTGCCGAAATGTCATTGCATTTGTTCGCTCTCATTACTGTTGTTGCCGCTGTTTTTGTTAGTGTAACGGCATTTGTTGGAAATTCAATTAGTGCGCGTGAACACGCAGCTCAACATACCCTGTTGGAAATACATACATATGTATATAGCAGATGATATAGCTTGCAATATTAGGGAATAGTCATGAGATGTATTTTTTCAGAGTCAAACTTGTTTTTTCTTAAAATAGTTTATTGACAATCTTTAGTTTTAATATATATAGATATATTACATTTGCATATATGGGTGAGACCCTCTATCCTTTTCAGATCTAATGTGCCTTTGTCGAGGTCATCGTTTTTCGCACGCTCGAAATTCCTTCTGGGAAGGCCGTGCACACATGCATAGATAACCAAGTGCATGGAAATTAGCACATTTCCTAATTAACCTTATTACATGGCCCAAATTTTTTTTGTCTCATTGCCTTAGATTTGACATGTGAGTGTGAATGCATTTCCCAAATTCACTTCAGACTGTGCGGAAGGGTGTATGTATCTTTGTGCTGTCAATTTGATTATACCATTCGAAAAATTAGTTTCAATTCGTTGTTACTATTACAGATAGTTTCGCAAAATGCAACTATTAGCAGTTAATCAGCTTAAATTATAATTTTTTGCTTTTGCATGTACGCGCGCGCAGGACAGATTTTAAGTTTGCGCTCAAATCTTGAGTGAATTTAAATAACAGTTGAGCGCAAATGTAAGCTAGCGTTGCCACTTATTAGCGTTGCCACAGGACAGTGCGAACTAAGCGATGGTATTGCGCACACTCTTATCGGCACTACAGTGTTGCTATTGCCCAGCGATAGGTCGATTGCGTATAAATGGCATAGAGAAAATCGATACTCCAAGGCCATCACTAACATTTGGCAAAGACGCTTAACAACGCAAAAATAAAAAATGAAAATTTCACATTAACTTGCGCCAAAAAATAATTGCAAGCTGTAAAAATATAACAGCTGCATTATAACACAACCAACATTATTGATGAACCGTGCAGCAGTGAATTCAGCTTAAGACAAATAAAATAAAGTCAACAACAAAAAGCAACGCGGCAAATCGTGTAGGAAGAATTGGCCCAGTAGGTGGAAGAAGAGGTGGAGTTCGGAGAGTATTGAGCGCAAGTCAACAAAGTAAACAGTTGGATAAAATGCACAGCCACTGTTAATACAACATAAAAGTGGCGTTGGTTTCGGATAACACCAATTGCGAACGGTATTTCTTACAAAATATGCAAGTAAGTTCTGCCCTATCTTTCAATATCCAATCGAATTATTTACTAACCATTCGAGGTTTGCAGCAAGCGGACGACCCACCATCGCTGCCCGTGGGCACTGAGGTGAGCGCCAAATACAAAGGAGCATTCTGTGAGGCCAAAGTCAGTAAAGTGGTGCGAAACATCAAAGTAAAGGTCGCCTACAAACAAGGTCTCGGCTCGGGCATCGTATCAGACGATGCCATCAAAGCGCCGCCAGGTCAGCTGCGCGCTGGCGCCATTGTTGAGGTGCGTCATCCGGATCGCAAGGAGACCGTAGAGGCGACCATAACCAAAATTCAGGATTGCTCCCAATACACGGTCGTCTTCGATGATGGCGACATTACGACACTGCGTCGCACGGCGTTATGCCTAAAGAGCGGCAGGCATTTTAATGAGAGCGAAACCTTGGATCAGCTGCCGCTAACACATCCAGAGCATTTTGGCAATCCAGTAGTAGGTGGTCGACGCGGACGTCGACGAGGCCAACTGAATGATGGCAGCTCTGATGACGATGACGAGAGCGATGCCAAGGAGGTGGTCAACGAGAAGGAGGAGAATATTGGCAAGGTTGTTTGCGTTGAGACCGAGTCCAAGAAGAAGGACAAAGAAAAATGGTTTCCCGCGTTGGTTGTGGCGCCCACAGCGCAGGTCAGCAAGCAGGTAAGTAAAAGCCAATTTCTTGCTTAAGTCTGGCATTCAATCTGGTCCTTAATTTAGTCTCAATCTAAATTATATCTAACACGCATTTACAATTAACAGGCCACAGTGCGCATACGCGTCAAGGACGAATATCTGGTGCGCTCGTTCAAGGATGGACGCTACTACACGGTGCCCAAGAAAGAGGCGAATGAGTTTACACGTGAAATGGCTAGCAAGCAGGATGTGCCCGCTGTGCAGGCGGCCCTCGAGTTTCTCGATAGCAGCAAATTGCCCGCCCACTGGGATCGCGACTCTTTATTCGGCCTGTCCAATTTAACCAGCGATGATGAGGGCGAGATTGATTCGGATTCATCGGATGATGAGCCGCACGAGGAGAAGGATCTATTTGTGGCACAGCTATACAAATATATGGACGACCGGGGCACACCGCTCAATAAGGTGCCATCCATACAAAGTCGCGATGTCGATCTCTATCGGCTGTTCCGGGCGGTGCAGAAACGCGGCGGCTACAATCGCGTGACCACCAAAAATCAATGGAAAATGATTGCCATGCGCCTGGGCTTTACGCCGTGTACTTTGAGTGTAATGAATCTGGTGAAGCAGGCATATAAGAAATTTCTTCAGCCGTATGGTGATTTCCATCGCAAGCTCGGCTGCTCCATGCTGATGACATCGCGCAACTCTAATCGCAGCAAAGGCCGCAGTCTTGTGCGCGCCAACTCGGTGGCATCACCCAAGCCGGCTGATACCACCAAAATGGAAACCATAAGCAAACTGGCAATGGCCAATCAGACAACTGTTGCTGCCAGCAGCGTTGGCCCCACTGCGTCTGCGGCGGTAGCAACAGCAACAACTGCAGCAGCTAGCAGTAGCGGAAGTGCGACGGCTGCCACGGCCGTGCGCGCCGCCTCAACAGCCTCACAATCAGCAGCTGAGGAATCGGAGAATACCAGCGAGTCCAGCGTGGTCGTAGAGCCGGTGAAGAAACAGCGCAAAGCCTCCGCCGCCAGCAGTGGCAAAGTCAAAAATCTAGTGGACAAATATGAGGAGAAATCAGCCATATCCAATGTTGCGCCGGCAGCAACAAGCGCCGCCACAACCGCAAATGTCAGCAGCAGCACAGCGGCATCCACATCGACAGCGGCAACGGCAGCTGCTACAGCTGCTGCTGCGGCAGCAGTTACAATTGCAACGGCGAGCGCCAAAGTTGACGCCGAGGCGGATGTGCCACTGGCAAAGATCAAGGCCGCGGCAGCATCGACGCGCAACAGCATAGACAAGGAGCCCAGCGTCGGTGGCAGCAATGCATCCAGCAAGGCAGCCTCAGAGACGCAACGAAGTCGCGATGCATCCCCCACAGCGGGTAAGTGCAGCCTATTTTATTTAACTCTGAGATTCCTGCATCCACAATCGGTGCAACATAATCCCGAGATCATCAGCCTCTAGATCAGTTCCCTTGTCCAAGTTTCATGTTTTTCTTACGATTTATCCCATGGTCAGGCTAAAACTTTCCTCTAACTATATGCATATTGACCGCCAGATGGACTTGGCCATTTCTACTCGACTGTTCAGGAATATTTATATATTTCTTTTGGGTTCGGAGTTGTTTTCTCCTAAGCGTTACACGTTATTCGATACAAAGATCTCAAATCGTTGTCTTTCATGTATATAATTTAAGGCAAAAAAAGTAATATCGCTCTTCTCCTATAAAGTCATCGATATATCCGGTAGTCCATGTCAGATAAGTCTCACTTTGACCTTGTGATAGGCATTGGCGAGAACCCCACGCAGATTCCAAATATGTTCAAAGGCCTCCGGCTGCACATTGTAGGCGGAATCGACGGCCTTGGCCCAAATCTCAAGATTCGGCTGCTTTTGCTGCTCGTCGCTTACAGGCAAACGGGCCGTCCACAGTGACCAGCCGTAGTGACGTCCATCGGGCACATTCTCCTGCTCCAGCTGGGCGACATGCCACGATTTGCCACCATCAGTCGTTAGATCCACGCGCTCAATACGCCTGCCACCGCCACTCCAGGCATAGCCACGCACCGTTATGTAGCCCTTGTCAACCTTGACCCGCTCCTCGGGTATCGGTGTGCAAATGGCCGAGGTCACTGGCATGGCCTGTATGGCCTGAGCCTTGCTAAAGTCAACTGTGTCCCAATCTGTGCTGGGGCTAAAGCCCTTGTAATCGTTCTGCTGCCAGTGGGAGTCGGACTCGTGGTCGGTGACAACGATGCGAGTCAACCACTTAACATTGCGTGCGCCCACAGTGCCGGGCACAATGACCCTTATGGGATAGCCGTGATCTCGACTCAGCGGCTGTTCGTTCATTTCGTAGGCGAGCACCACGTCGCCGCGTGGATCCAATGCCTTGGACAGTGGTATGGAGGCGCCATACGGATGGGCAGTGGGATCCAAATCGGCACCCTCGAATATAACATGCAAACGCTCATCGGGCTTTACGCCCTGCGCCCGCAGCACATCGCAGAGACGTGCACCCGACCATTTGGCATTGCCCACTGCGCCGGCGCCCCAGGACAGGCCTGAAACAAAAAGAGAAGATACTTAGGCTACACATAGCTCGTACATGGACATGGTAATTGTGACATACCCTTGACCGGCTTGATGCGCGTCATTTCGGAGCGCCGATTGCCGCCGCACATGATGGCCGCTGTGACCGTGTGCTTGGGCAGCTTTTTAATCTCGTCCAGATTGAGTGTACGGCTCGGTTGGCCAGCTCCCGACTCTATCTCCAGTTCCAGTTCGTATTCCTCGGGCTTAAGTGTTGGCACCGGCAAATGGTTGCGCACATAGAAGTACTCGTTAGGGGTGTAAAAGTGCTCGCCCAGCAAACTGATTGGTGGCTCTGCATTAAAGGGCCTTTTGCTGGTCGGCTTGAGCAGATCATGACGTTTTGGCTCCTGGGCCCAGGGTGAGCCCAGCTCATCGTCATCTTCCGCAGCCACTTTATTCAGATTGCCAATGCGAAAGCTCTCGAGCAACTGCAGTACCTCCTGTGTATTGTGCTGCTGATAGATGGCCCAGAAGGGATCTATGGCATTGCCAGCCGCCATTAGAATCTTATCGCCACCGGGATGATTGGGCGCAAATTCTGTGACATCATAAACGCCAAGACCGTAGGTGACCCAAATGCCATTCTCTGGCTTATCGTGACGCAGCACGTCCTCTACGCTGTATGTGGGCAGATCCGAACGCTTTGTCTTATGCCAAAGACGCGCCTCTGCCTCAGCATCCAATTCAGCTGCAGGTGCTGTTGTCAACAGTCTTGTCTGCTCCGGCGGCTGCTGGCGCTTCTTGTCCAGCTCATTGAACAGCCAGTAGCCAGCTCCAATGCCGCCCAGTGTGGCAGCTCCATAAAGTGTGGCATTAAATGCTCGACTGTTCTGGTTTCCGTTGCCCCCATCCTGCTGTTGCTGTCCAGCATGAGCTGCACTTGTCCCCAGCAGGCGGTGACGTTGCTGATTACTGAGTCGCAGCTGTCTGCTGGCCGAGGTCAGGAAACGAAGTCGCATGATTATATAAGCATCCGCTGGCAAGCAACTAATTCTGTTTAATGCCCCGTCGTTCCGCCGCTGGTCGCATTATCTGGAATGCGAATGGAGAATGAAACGTTTCGCTTGCTGTTTGTGTTTTTAATTTTTCGGCATTGGCCTCCCCAGCTGTCGCAGTGTTTGAACTATTGATAAGATCAATTAGATTTCAATTTAATCTTTGCTCTCTTTTAATCTCTACTTTATTGGGGGCCTGCTCGCTCCGAGCTTTCTTTTTGGTTTCTGTTTGTGCTCGCTTTTGCGTTTAGCCTTTGTTGCGCCGGCATAAGCACGTACACACACACACACACACCTGTTTACTGTTTTTTATTTTTATTTTAGTACTATCGATAATTCGTGCCGCGCTATCGGCATATCTAAATTTGTACAAGATCTTGCCAGTGTTACCAACTATCGTAGAATAAAAATAGCTGGCATGACCACTTAAATAAGCTACAAGTAGCTAAATTTAATAAAAAACATGCCCAATACAATTAAGCAAATTTAACTTCCTTACCGAATATGCATTGTATTGTCAAAAAGTTGCAAATTCTAAGCAACTTGTATATAGAGAAAACAATGTATATCTGGGTGACTATAGCTAAATTGGCACAACTAGTGGTAATGTCGATTAACACAGCCCGAGTTATAGTAGGGGCTTTCCCTTTGGCAATAAAATATGCGTGACTAATGCGCTTAAATTATTTATTATCATTGGAATGTCACAAATATAAGTAACAGTATGTACACATGCATAGAACAGCAATAGCAACAGTTATTCATGCGCATCCGTCTCTTTCTAACCCATGCAGCATCAACTGCAGCTGCAACAACAACAGCAACCAGCTCAGGAGCCGCAACGAAAAAGGAGAAACATCAACAACGCAAACAGGTGGACAAAGGCGACGAGAAGCGCGGCAAACGCAAGAAGGACGAAATAACTGTTGAGAAAATTGATACAGGCGATTTTAAAGTCGGCATCGGCGACAAGTTGAAGGTCAATTATCACGAAAAGAAATCGCCCAGCTCCCATGGCAGCACGTACGAGGCGAAGGTCATCGAGATCAGCGTACAGCGCGGCGTGCCCATGTATCTGGTGCACTATACCGGCTGGAACAATCGCTACGATGAATGGGTGCCGCGCGAGCGCATTGCCGAGAATCTAACCAAGGGTTCCAAGCAAAAGACACGCACCATCAGCACCAGCAGCGCCAACAGCGGTGGTGCGCCCACCCAAGCAGCCAACACAAGCAACAATAGCAGCAGCGGCGGCGGCAGCGGTCCCAGTGGCAACAGCACATTGCCGCTTAAAGATGCGTCCGGCAAAGCGGCATCCAGCGCGGATCAGCACCAGCAGGCACCGGGCCCTGGCACTGGCGTCTCTATGCTGCAGGGCCTGACCAAGACGCCGACATCAACAGCGACAGCACAGGCGGGCGGCAAACGCGGACGTGGACGCAGCGACTCAATGCCGCCGCGCTCCACCACACCCTCATCGGTTGCCTCCAATTCGAGTCGTACCAAATCGCCAGCCGCATCGCAATCTCAGGTTCAGCTAAAGCATAAACGGCCCACCCGCACTTTGCCAACAAATAGCAGCATCAACAGCAACCAGGGCCGTCGCATCTCGGCCTCCGCATCCATGTCGGCAAATGTTTCGGATGCCTCCATGGCAAGCGACACTGACACCGATTCCGATGAGCCTGTGCGTCGTCCCAAGCGGCTCAATACCAAGGAGCAGCAACAGCTGCAACAGAGCAAGGCAAAGGCAACAGCAGCAGCGACAGCAGCCGCTGGCAGTGGTAAAAAGGTGGCCCCAGTTCGACGCACCAGTGTCAGCGAGTATAGCGACGAGGATGAGGAGGAGGAGCAGCAACAACAACCGCCGCCGCCAGCCAAACAGCAGGCACAGCAGCATCAGCCGCCGGCTGTGCAGCGTCCGCGCGCAGGAAATCGTGCCATGAGCAGCGGAGGCGGAGGCGGCGGCGGCGCTGCCAAGGGACGCGACTATGATCTCAGCGAGATACGCTCAGAGTTGAAGGGCTTTCAGCCACAGCTGCTCGACCGCAAAGATGCCATCAAGAGCGAACCGAGCGATGCGCAGGCCAAACAGGAGCCCAAAACGGGCAGCTCCACGGAGCAGTCGTCCGAAACGGATTCCTACATTGACGAGGATTCGCAGTCATCTGAAAAGCTTGATTATCGCAAGCAGCCGACGGTCAGCGACAAGCGCAAGACCGCTGCCGGAGCAACAGCAGCCACAAGCAGTGCCTCCTCCTCCGCCAATGCGGAGCAGCAGCATTCGAGCGAGCCAAACGTCAAGAAGGAGTCCGACAAGCTGCATATCAAACATGAATCGACCGCCGGCGAGGAGCGCAAGCCATTCAAAACGGAGCCCAAGGAGGAGCACTCTAAGCCATTCCACAGCGGCGCCGATATAAAGCCCACAACATCATCTACGTTAATTGCGCCGGCCCGCTTTGGCGCCAACAGTAGCGGCGGGGGCACTGCCAAGTGCACCTCGGTGATTGTGGAGAAGCCGCTAACATTGCTCAAGAAAGTGGAAAAAGCTGAAGCGTCAACATCAACAACAACATCAACAGCTACAGTAGCAACAAATACACTGCTGCCTGGCAAGAAGCTGGAGCTGCTAAAGAAACAGCAGGCAACTGCTGCTGGCAGCTCCATGGATGCTGGCAAAAAGTTTGTGGAGCCAGTGCTGCATAAGGAGACGGCCACGTTGAAGGTGGAACTGCCGGCTGCCTGTTCGCCCTCCTCATCCAGTTCGTCCTCCAGCTCGTTCTGTTCCAGCAGCAATTCGGCGGCCACTACGGTTAGTTTGAGCAGCAGCAGCTCCTCGGCCACACGCTCGCTGCCGGACATGAGCAAACTGGAGATCAGCAGCGGAACACCAGGAGCAGGAGCAACAGGCACATCTGCCGGCATGCCCAAGGAGACAAAGTACAGCAGCGGCAGCAGCAGCATGCACATGAGCAACATAACCAGCGGCATTAAGCTGCTCCCCTCGGATGTGTACGAGTTCAAGGATACGGAGCCCTTCGAATTCGAGAAACGGATCTCGCCCATGGCCTCCATCAGCTGTGCCGGCACCTCGGTCATAGCCAGCGGCACGCCAACAGCTGCCAGCAGCAGTAGCAGCAGCAGCCACATCGGCAACACAGCAGCAACAGTTGCAGCGCCCGTTGCTGTCAGCGCCGCAGCACGCAAGCAGGCGCTCAAAGCTAGCGCCATAGCACATAGCATTGAGCAGCATCAGTTGCCACATGCGGCACACGAGCCGCGCAGCTATGCCGCGAGCACAGCAACAACTGCAACAGCAGCGGCAGCAGCAGCAACCACGCCTGGCAAGGGCAAGAAACGCGGCTCGCCGCTTAAGGAAGCCAGCCTCACGTGCACGGACAAACCCAAGCTGCTCAAACTGGAGCAGCAGCAGCAGCAGCAGGCAGTCGTCACAGTGCAATCCTCGCCAGCAGCAAGTCCCAATAGCGCGAAGCCAGCGCCAGCAGCCGGCACCAAAGCAAGCGGCATCGCAGCGGCTGCAGCTGCAGCAATTGTAGGCGGCGCACAGCTAACCCCTGGCCATGCCACGCCCTTCGATGTGCTGCGCAAGTCGCCCAGTTTCAATTTGAATATAACAGCGCTTAACGAGGAGCTCGCCCAGACGGTGCAGGAGACGACGCGCGCGTTAACGGATGCACTGCAGCCGCCAACAACGCCAGCAACACCGCCGGCAGCAGCAGCCGCAGCAGCAACATCAGCCGCAGCTGCAGCTATGTCTGCCGCATTCACACCGGTCATAGCTGTGCCCGTTTCACCCAGGCTGGGTACGCCGCCTCAGGCGTTGGGCGTATCCAAGACAACACAGCAACAGCAGCAAATCGTGGGCAGTCCCTTCATGGAGACGCGCAATGTGTTCGAGCTGAGCACCTCGAACGAGGGCAGCGGCTATAGTTCCGGTGAATCGAACAAGGACAACAAACTGGAGAAGCTGGAGAATGTCAAGATATTGCTGGCGGGCACAGCGGGTCCGTTCGATTTGGATGAGGTCAAGTACGAGCAAAAGCCCAGCTCCATAGCGGACAAGGTGCTCAAGGCGATCAATCAGAAGAAGGAGGAAGTGGAACAAAGTAAAACCAAAAGTCAAACAGACAACAACAACACGGACAAAGACGAGCCTCAGCCGCATCCAAGCAGCATCAAATTGGAGCCGAGCATCAGCAGCAGCAGCTCCACGATGAAGCTGGACACCCTGAAGCTGCTCAGTGAGCCGCTTAAGATACAAACGGGCCCGGCGCTTTCGGCGGCGGTCCTCAGCGATTTATATCATCGGACGAGCAGCAGCAACAGTCCCGAAACCAAATCCATACTGGACGCCTCGCTGCCGGCGAAGAATAGCGAACTCAGCGAGACAATACAAAAGCTCGAGTGCGCCATACAGCAACGCAAGACGCCAGTGGCGGGACAATCGTCCATGACTTCGTCTATAGCTGGCACGCCGCCGGTGACGGCAACAGTGGGCACTGCTAGCTTCTCGGATGAGTCGATGGACAGCACCGATTCCGAGCAGCGGCTGGTCATTGAGGATGTTATGGCCGAGGAGCCCAGTACGGTTAGCGAATTGAAGAGTCCAATGTCTGAGGCCTCTGGCAGTCTGACGGGCAGTGCACCCGTTAAACTGGAGCTGGCTGCTGCGGGCAGCAAACAGCTGACGGCGGGTCTTCAGGCGCCCATTGCGCTGAAGCCGATGTTGTTGCTGCAGCCGGGCATGCCGTGTGGCCTAAACACTTACCCAACCAAGGAGCAATCTCCACTTGCATCAACCCAAACAACAGCAACAACAACAACATCAGCAGCAGGAGGCGGAGCAGCTGGCTCCACGGTGCTGCCCCCGGGCGTGCCCATTGTGCTGCCCGAAATACCCGTCTCTGTGGTAGTCGCACTTCGTCACAGTCCCGGCAGCGCCAGCCCCGCCTCACCCAAGCCGGAGCACAAGCTGACGCCCAAACAGCAGTTGCCTGGCGATGATGGCGGCCTGCTGCTCAAACCGTACACGGTTCAGATCAGTCCGCCACTGCACGATGCCCAAACGTCAGCCGTGGAGGGCAAAGCTGCGGCATCGCCATTGCCACAGCGTCCATTTGTCTTGCAGCAGGCAAAGGAACAGCCCATGCATATCTCGCCTGCGGCTGGCAGTCCACTGATCAGTGAGGCCACCCACAGTGAGGCGGCCATCAATCTGCTCTGCGAGGAGACCATACCGGGTAGTCCGGCACCAAACTATACCAGCAAAGACGAACCGATCACCATCACGGGCAGTTCCATGGGCCCAGCAACAGGAACCCCGGCCGTCACTGCCGTTGTTGCCACAAACGCATCCGGTTGCAGCTCCACGCTGACCATACCGGGCATAACACCATTACCACCGGATACACCGCCGCCGCGTGTCACGACGGCGACGCTAATTGGCCAGCCAGCGCCGGCGGCTTCGGTGTCGCCCAACAGCTCACCGGAATCACCGGCCAGCCAGGATGACAGCAGCGAGGAGACCGGCAGTAGCAGTCTGCACAGTGCGGCCAAAAAGTATGCGGAACTCGAGAGCAACGTGCTCAGCGGCAGGCGCAAAAGGCGTGCCAAAGCCAGCGATGTTAATCTACAGTCTGCGGCGCAGCATATGACAGCTGCCACCGCTGCCGAGCTGCACGTTCTGGGCAAGCGTCGCAGGCAGCAGATGAACAGCCTGCGCAAGACGACAGCAACAACAACAGGCAAGTTGTTAGATTATAATTATAATACATTTATTTATTTATATTAATATATATTCCCATAATTTCTCCGGCCGACTTAGCTGGTTCCGATACCGATGACACTTCCGAGAATGTTGTCACAACGCAGCGCCATAGCACACGCCAGCCCCAAGGGCAGCAACAGCTGCAGCAACAACAACAGCAACAACAGCAGCAGCAGCAGCAGCAACAACAACTGCACCAGCAGCAACAACAGCAACTGCAACAACAACCAATCCAATCATTAGCCAATGCATCGGGCGTACGACCATGTCCATACAATTTCCTAGTTGAATTGGGTAAGTCCGCAGCTTGGAAACAATGAGCCATAAAGAGTTATATTAATATGTTATATTCATCCTGCAGATCCCTCGCTCAGCGCGGAACAGTGCATACTGATACTGCGCAAACAGATTCAGGATTTGCGCAAGGCCTACAACAGCATCAAGGGCGAGCTGGCGGTCATCGATCGGCGGCGCAAGAAGCTGCGACGACGCGAACGCGAGAAGAAGCAGCAGCAGCAAATGCAGAGCCAGCAGCAGGGCAAGGTTTGCGCATAAGCAATCCAAAATGCAATACATATATACATATACACAACTTATGTATATATATGCTATAGAAATTCAAAAATTGTAAATTTTGTATCGATTTAAGTCGTTCGTTAAATTCTCCCACTACTTTCCTTTCTCCCATTTTTTTTTTATTATTTTTTCCCACTCTCCCCCTCTGTCCTATTCTTTCGCTAGTTTGTATCTTGAAAGTAACTATGCAGCATTTGATGGCCCTCAATCGGAGTTGCAAGCCATTTAAGAATATACAAAGCTTACCTAGCATAACTACAAACAATTATAAATACAAAATGTAATACATCTATTGAGCCTTTATTGAGTGCGCGTATTTATAATGTATTTGTATGTTTAGGAGACGGCATAGCCGCCTTCGAGATTGATGTGATGGCCATTGACGAAGCTGGACTTTTGGCTGAGCAGATAGCCAATGGCATCGACCACCTCGTGCACCTCACAGAAACGATGAAGTGGTATGTGCGCCAAGAGTGGTCCACTTTTGGCCGGATCTGTCCAATTGTCACGGCCCATTTTGGTCAGCACCACGGTCGGATTAACAGAATTAACGCGTATCTGGCGTACACCCAGTTCCAATGCCAAAGATTTTGTGAGCGAGTCGACCGCCGCTTTCGTTGCACTGTACGCCGTGTGGCCAGCAAAGCTGCGGGATGCGGCTATGGAAGACACATTTACAATGGAGCTGCCATTGCGCAGCTTGGGCAGCAGCGCCTGTGTCACATTGAAGACGGCCTTAATGTTCACATTAAAGTGACTGTGAATAGGCATATTAGTTTGGATGGCAATTGCAGTTTGGACTTGAGCTAAACAAATACATACGTATCGAAATCCTGTTCGGTCAGCTCTTCAAATGGTTTGATAATGGCCACGCCCGCATTGTTCACCAGTCCATCGAGCTGTGGCACTGCGGCCAGACCCTCGCGCACCTTATCCCAGTTGGACAAATCCAGAAGCAGTGGCTTGATGTGCTTCGCATCCGACGCAACCAAATCCTTTAGCTGCGCCTCGCTGCGCGCCACCGCGATGACAGTGGCGCCCGCGCTGGCCAGCTGCTTGACCAGAGCATTGCCAATGCCAGCACCGGCGCCGGTCACCAGTATCACCTTGTTTTTAAGATCGCTCCACATTGCTTTCTTTTCTTTTTGCTGTTTCCTTTTCAAGCGGAAAGTTTTTCGTGCTTGCTAAGCTAGCTGGTCCGCAGCGACTGCTCCCGGTATGCTGCTCTACAGTGTTTACATCTTATCGCTTTAATCCGCAACGAGCTTTCGAACGGATCAAGCTCTAGCTCGTCTCTATCTCTCTCTCTCTCTCCCACACACACACATTCTTAGAACTCTCCCTTAGTTCTGGCAGATCGGTAGGGCATTCAATGTCATGATAATATTTTGCTCTACTGTGTGCTGCTTTACTGATAAGCAGATTTTACTGACGACAATAAGCGGTAAACTCTGTAGATGCTGAATTTGTGTGATCTACCTTAAAATCTAGCTCAGTCATGCATAGCCCATTAGCTTGCCATATGTAGACTTTATGCATTTAAACTTTTGTAATTTGCTGCAGCAAGTTTAAACTTGTAGCTGCGTATCTAGCTTTAATATTTGTGCATTTTTGTAATATTTGTCTTGTCTCACATAAAAAATTAAGCGCAAGCATCAACTGAGACACTTCTAATTGAACTACATGAATTGCTTACAATAACAATATTTAATATTAATAATGCTCCCAATCTGAAGCCGTAGCTATGTACCTATTTTGCATCATTTTAAAATCATTTTTGTTGGCTCTTAAATGTATGCTGCACATATTTTAAACTCAGAATGCAACTATCGATAACACTTAAATATCGTAGCATCGATATACTACATCTCGATATACTACATCTCTAACTGAAACAAGCGCCGGCAAAAACACAATTTATGGACATTGTAGTTTCAGACAAAACGTAAACATTAGTTAAAAATAATATCACTGGAAATGGCGCAAACGGAACCCGTAGGTAGGTATCGTAGCGTCAGCTAAATGCCACTGGCTGGTAACCGCTTCTATTCTTTACCAGCAGCAAAGCGCGTCAAACTGGAGACGAAACAGAAGCCCGTATTGGAAGACGATGGTAGGCATATAAGAATTAAATTTGATGTGAAAGTATTAAATGTAAACATTTCAATTGAATGCAGAGACGCCTTCGGTGTTCAATCCCAAGTATCGCGTCTGCCCCTATCTGGACACAATCAATCGCAATCTGCTGGACTTCGATTTTGAGAAGCTGTGCTCCATATCGCTGACGCGAATAAACGTTTACGCCTGCCTCGTGTGCGGCAAGTATTTCCAGGGGCGTGGAACCAACACGCACGCCTACACACACTCAGTGGGTGAGGCGCATCATGTGTTCCTTAATCTGCATACGCTACGTTTCTACTGCCTGCCGGACAACTATGAGATCATCGATAGCTCGCTGGATGACATCAAGTATGTGCTGAATCCGACGTTTTTGCGCAACGAGATCAGCAAACTGGATAAGGTACAGCCAAAGCATTCGCGTACCGTTGACGGCATTCTGTACCTGCCTGGTGTGGTTGGGCTCAACAATATCAAGGCGAACGACTATTGCAATGTGGTGCTCCATGCCCTGTCGCATGTGGGTCCATTGCGGGATTACTTTTTGCGTGAGCAAAACTATGCGACGATCAAACGGCCGCCGGGTGATTCAATGTTTACGCTGGTGCAGCGATTCGGCGAACTGATGCGCAAAATGTGGAATCCGCGCAACTTTAAGGCGCATGTGTCGCCGCACGAGATGCTGCAGGCGGTGGTGCTGTGGTCCAGCAAACGTTTCCAAATCACCGAACAGGGTGATCCCATTGATTTTCTCTCCTGGTTCCTGAACACGCTGCATCGCGCCCTCAAAGGCAACAAGCAGCCAAACTCGTCCATATTGTACAAGATATTCTTAGGTGAAATGAAGATTTATACCCGCAAAATTCCGCCCGTTGAGCTGGACGATACCGCCAAGCAGCAGCTGCTCGCCACCGATGAGTACAAGCATCAGGTGGAGCACACGAACTTCATATATCTGACCTGCGATCTGCCGCCGCCGCCGCTGTTCACGGATGAGTTTCGGGAGAATATAATACCGCAGGTGAATTTGTATCAGCTGCTGGGCAAATTCAATGGCAACGCCGAGAAGGAATACAAAACGTACAAGGATAACTTTATGAAGCGCTTCGAGATAACACGACTGCCCCAATTCATAATATTGTACATCAAGCGATTTACCAAGAACACATTCTTTCTCGAAAAGAATCCCACCATTGTTAACTTTCCCATCAAGTAAGCGCGAGCGCAATCAGTTCACATTGTTTTTTTTTTCTTATATCATATATATTTTCTTGCAGAAATGTGGACTTTGGCGACATTCTGGGCATGAAGCAGCGCGACAAGGCGCTCAAGGAGACCAAATACAATCTGGTTGCGAATATTGTGCACGACGGCGATCCCAAGAAGGGCACCTACCGCGTGCACATACTCCACAAGGCCAACGGGCAGTGGTATGAGATGCAGGATCTGCATGTCACCGAAATACTGCCACAAATGATCACACTGACCGAATCATACATACAAATCTATGAGCGCAGCGGCGAGCCCTAGTCTTAATTGTTAATATACATATAGTTGTATGCAGGCTTAAATATTAAAATGTGCGTGTCTCATGTCAGCTGTGTGTTTATGTCCATTGTCCATTGTCCATTGTCATGCCCAGTGCCTAGCAGGCGCATGCGTCATGGCCCAGTTCTTGGTTCTAAGCATTCATTCATTCACATTCGCATTCTTCTCTCGCACATCTCGAAAATCGATGTGTGTATTTGATGTTGATTAGTCGCAGCTAGAAAGCCCAAGCCTACGTCATGGCGGAGCCGAACAGCAGCTATGAGCAGGAGTGCCAGCGAGCCGAGCTGCTTGGTGTGCAGCCGCCGGATAGGGAGGAATTTGAGCGCCAGCGCAAGGAACGCCTGGAACAGCAATTGGCTGAAGAGGAGGCCGCCGAGGCAGCCGTAAGTGTCATGATTTCAAATGAACATATTCAGGGAGGGTGTCGCTGGGGGCATTTCATACAAACTCATGCTCAACCTGCTCCAATTACAGCTGCTGGTGCAGCAGGAGGAATCGCTGCACGGCGCCAGCGGCAAGCTGGATGAGCTAAATAGCATATTGTCCAGCACGCAGCAGCGTTTGAATCGTTTCAAGCAAAACGCTTGCGGCAGCCTCACAAACATTTTCTCGCGCGGCGGCAGCTTCAGTGGCACTGCCAGCGCATCCATGGACGTGCCTAGCAGTGCCAGCGCCGGCGGCGGCATTGAGGAGCCAGCTGAGCAGCCAGTACAGCGGCAACCGAAGCCAAGGCCACCGCCCACCGCAGCAGAGGTAGCCGCGGCCAAGGCGGCCAAGCGTGTCATGATGGACGGGCAGCTGGACAAACTGGATGCCATGATCAACAAGGCGGACAATGCGCAGCTGGCCATGAGCGAGCAGACGAAGCAAATGCGTCGCATAACCAAGTGAGAGACGATATTGTTTTTGTTTTTGTTGGGGATTGGGTAACTTAAAGAAAGCATTTGTTTTTATTCAGTTCTCTGATTGCTCCAAATATATATATATATATAAATATACTTATATATACCTGAACACATGCGTTGCCCTAAATCACAAATTAATTAAACATAGTCGAGATTTTCAATCACAAATTTGCAAAGCTTGTCTTCGCATTTGGTTCATATATATATATATATACATATACGAATCTATATAAATATATATGTGTATATATAAGTATGTCTTATACTTAATACTTCTTGCTAAATATTAATCAAATTAAATTAATTGAATAAAATTACATATTCAAAAAACAAAACATACAAAATTAATAAACAAACATTTGATTCATTTTCATTTCATACACAAGAAATCCTGGACAAACAAAAATTGTAGAACACCTGAGCCACGCCCAGTTTCTAGTTTCTAGTTATTAGTTTCTAGTCGCTGGTATCTGGATTTGCATTTGGTGGCTGCGGTTGCTTGCGCTTCTTCTGCAGCGGCCAGCGCTTGACCAGGTTCTGCTCGTAGGCCATAATTGGTACGGATTTGTTGAGCAGGGATGAGGTCAGTTCGCTGTCCGAGTCCGAGCGCTCGTCATCGCTTTCATCCGCCTCATCCAAACTGGCATCCAGACCCGCATCAGTCTCATAGTCGTCCTGTTTCTGCTGCTGCAGCTCCTGCTGTCGCTTCTTCTGCTCCGGCTGCGGCTGCTGCGTAGGTTTTTGGTTTGTCAGCACAGTCTGCAAATTAAAAGAGAAAGACATCATTTAAAAAAAAAAGTGCATAAAGGGCATGCATATTCGAGATACTTACGTTGACACGGCCCTCCTTCTTCCTTTGCTGGTTCAGCAGCTCCTGCTGCTCGTTCTCGTAGAAAAAGTAGGTGAGCAGCAGCTTCTCCTCGGCTGTATTGTAGCGCCAGGCATGCGGTATGAGCATTGAGTTGCAATTAAGGCGTGCCTGCAGCTCCAGGAACATATACGGCGATATGGTCATCTTGGGCACATGCATTTGCTCCTGCCATTGTTTCAGCGTCGTCGGATCCTGTTGACAGCTACCAAACACGCGAAAGTATAGCTTGCAGGCGCGAGAATGCTGCAACTGTTGTGGATCGGTTGACTTTGGCGTCTCGCTGCCTGCGCGGCGCAGCACGGACAGCTGCGGATCAAGCACTTGGATGAGCATATAGTGCTGATGCCGATCGGGCATGTTGGCAACGAGCAGGGCGCGACTGTTGCCAGGACAGAATGTGGGCCACAGGTCGTACAGCAGACGCAACAATAGCTGCGTCACGGTCGAGTACTTGAAAAGCTGGCGCGGCTTCTGCTGTGTTGCATCCTCAGTCTTGACCGCAGACGGCAGCCAGCGCAATGCATCTGCCCAGAGCTTGGCGGCAGAGCCCGATTCTATGGTCAAGCCCAACATCCACATGCAGCGCTTGCAATAGAGATGCTCCGAGCGGTTGATGACCTGAGCTTCCACAGCGCTCATGTTGAGTACAATGTGATTGAGGCCGTAATAGAGATCACCGGGACGGGGCACCAGTGTGACCGGCTTGGCCGCTGTGCCGTGATTGTGGCAAAAGAACTCACTGGGATCGATGAGGCCGCTGGGAAACTCGCGCAGGCGACTGTAGCTGCAGCCGGGCACCAGCCGGTTGTGACAATTGCTGCAGTGCAGCGACACGGTCTGCGTCCGCTCCACAAAGCTGAGCAGCAGCGGCTGTGGCGCCATTGGGAGACCGACGCACTTTTGCAGCGCCTCGAGATCGATGGTTGTGTAGTTGAAGCGGAAGCTTATGTGACAGCCATTGACAATGAAGACTGAAATGCGTTGAATGTCCATGCCGAAGCTGTCATGACGCAGCACCAGCTCGCTTTCGGTGCTGTCTATGCCATTTTCGACAATGTGCACGTCGTGCTCCTTGATGATTAGGCGCGTCTTCAGGCGATCGCGTATTTCTTGATCAAATTGCAAAAAAACATGACCGCTGCTCAAATTTGGGCGCAACTCAATGCAAACGGCCTGGAGCGGCATCTTTGGCGGCAGCCTATGTCTGTTGACAATTTCAAGCAAGGCAGTACAAAAAGTGAATGCGAGTTGTTTTGTTTGACGCTGCGCTAGCGTGATTCAAACTATCGATATTACTTTATTATCGAAGGCTAACATTTACCTGACTATCGAATTTGCTATGCTAGCTTAGCGATTCAGCGAATGACAATAATAACAATGACAATGAAAGCGATTTAGGTGTGTAAGAAACAGCTATAGCTATCGATAAACAGCACGACTGTTAACAAGAGCCAACAGAATTTGAACGGTCTAATGATAGGTGGCATCCCTCTGCTGCAGCTGCTTAAAAAGAAAATAAATAAATTGGCCTTCTAAGTGCAAGCTCACCAATATTGAAACATCATATTGGACCGTCTGACATATATTATAATGTATTTATCCATTTAGACCCAACTACATATTCTAATTTGTGAAGTCAGTTGCAACCATTATAATTACATAAATGCAACTCTTCGTTTTTCCAGCGCGTATAACGGCAGATTTCCCGCAGGCGCCATTGCTTAATCTAAGCTTGACTAGAATTTGCGTTTTGTGTTTCATATTTATATTAATAATTTTCAAGTATTTAATTTGTTAACATGGAGGAATGCCGCACGCCAACGGGTCAGCATCTATTCAGCTATAATCGTACGCCCATACTGTCGGTGATAAATAAAAATGCTCAAAATATACGCTGCTCCACACCCATTTTTGGTGACTTGCGTTCGCCAAATATGTCGCCCATTAGGGATATGCGGGCATCTAGAACGACCACCGCGGCAACGTTCTATAAAAGCGCATTTAAAAAACAGCAACTGTCGAAATCCAGATTGAAGCCTCCTGGCCGGAAACTTGATGATCGCAACAACAGCTTGGATGAGTTTATGGATGATTCGAGCAGCGGCAACAGTGCGGAAAATTCATTGTGCAAGGAATCACGGCGTCGCTCGCTGCTTGCGGCAAATCACTCGTATGTCATCAATCATGCGAGCAATGTACACGATGTGCTGCTCCTTGTGGGTCTAGAAAGCTATCTTGATAAGTTCGAAAAGGCGCACATTGATCTGGTTGAATTGGTTTCGATGGAGCACAATGATCTCAAACGATTGGGACTACGTAATGATGAGGACTGCAATCGCATACTGGACGCCCTTAAAGAAATATAGAGTGCTTGGTGGCATCTATTTGAAGCGATCGCCGGCTGATCTGCTTATTAAATATAGTTTTACTAAATCGAATTTAAAATTTTAATTATAGCGGTTCTACAATACTAAAATGTTATATCAATTAGCTTTTGTGTGCCTACATAGCGAATTGTTATGTTGTGTGTGAGAGTGTTCACCACCATTAATAATGTTGGAACTTTTATATGAATGTTATCGATAAGTTTATTTATGTAACTGTGCGCGTAAAACGGCATAAGCATTGTAAGCTGTTAATCTCTTCAATTATGAAAACTTGTTTAACTCATTACTATTTAATGAAAATAAATTGTCAAAGGCAATAACTTTCATTACATTCTCATTTATGCTTGATTATCCAAATACAACCTACATTTTTTTTCTCTATTTTGACAATTTTTAAATGTGTAAAGTATTGATTGTGCTCGTTATAATACGCGCGCATTGTTTATTTGAAATCGATGTTAGGTCGATAGGTCTCGATATAAATCGCTTAGAAAAGTTTGTCGATGTTTTTTTTACATCACTAGTTCCTAGTAGGAACGCGAACGCGATTTTTGTGATGGATAAAAACAAATTCCCGTATAAATTCACAAAAACTGTGTAAAAATGCAGCCCATGCATACCAAAACCATAACTAAATTCTGCATCGATTTAGAACTATTAATTGGAGTGCATAAGTAGTGTGACAAAGCAAAATTCTTTCGAAACGGGAAACAAAAAGGTTTTTTCAACGTTTTCTTTAACGCATTTCGTGCACAAACACACACTAATACATACACATTTGAGCACACATACAGGCATTGATATATGTATATCAATATATTGATGTTGTGCTGTTGCTGTTGTTGTTTGTGTATGCATGTGTGTGTGTGTGTGTGTGCGGGAGCGGTGCATTAGTGTATATGTGTATCTATGTGTGTGCGTGCGTTTGTTCAGTGTTTCTGTCTGCCTGAACAGGCCAGAGCGAGTACGTGTGTGATAAAGAGAGAAAGAGTGCGAGCTCGCGCGCAGGTTTCGCGACAAGGCATAAAGAAGGATAAAAGGAGCGAGCAATGATGAGCAGAAAGCATAAAAGTGAAAAATAATTAAAGGTTGCTAAAGGGACGCGCGCACGGCACGACAACAGCGACGGCAGCAGCAGCAACTACAGAGCAGCTGGTCCTGGTGCAGCGAAAACAGCAACGACGACTCATACACATGCTTACATACCAACGTATGTTTGTACATATAAAACTGTGTGACCAACAACAATTGGCCATTTTGGCGTTCTCTATTTTGGCAGTCGCACACATACATATACCAAACACAATCACAGTCACTGCTCCCCCAGCGACTCTCTCACTCTCTGAATTTCTGCTGCTGCTGCTTATGCTACTGCTGCTGTGGGGGGTACAAATTCACATAGCCGTGAAAAATAGCATGAAACACAACAACGACAATAAACAATAGGCAGCCGTCGCAGTCGCAACAACGCAGCGCGTTCAGTTCGTTTGCTCGCATCTGTTTCTTCTTACGCTTCGTCTTGGTGTCTTTTATTAAAGTTTTCTTCTTCTTTTTTTTTTAAATTATTTTTGTTGTTACTTTTGGGCATCCCCCACCACACGGCTCGATAACAATCGCTCGGTCATTTGAAAGCTTATGCGTATGCAGTGAACACACAGTTAGAGATAAGTGGTTGTCGTGACACGAGGTGCCCGTGCTTGCGGCACACAAAATACAGTAATGTCAACGCGCACGAAAACAAATATTTTTGCTCTGTTAATAATGTGTGTAATAGCTAACTATGTATTCAAACAAATGTTGGCATACAAAAGTTGGTTTAAAAAAATAAAATATGTTTTAGCCCGTATATCGTGTGTGTAGCTGTTCTGAAATCACGCTCCCATCCCCATAAACAAACACACAATTGAACAACAACAAAAACAACAACGACGACAACAAGAGAGCAGGAGAAAGAGAAAGAGAAAGAATTAGAGCAAAAGTAGAAGGCGACGCTGCACAAGTCCATACAAGCACACACATACATATATGTATATACATAAGTATGTATCTGTAAATAAATAGTTTTGAAATAAATTCGAAAGCATTAAGCAGCACTTGACAACAGGAAAAATTAAAAAGAAAAGAAAATAAAATAACAAAAACCCGCTCAACATTTCGCCTTTTACACGAAACAAATTGAGCGTAAATTATCCAAATTGCACTTTACAAAGGAACTTGAAAACGGAACGGAAAATACCAACAGCAACAACAACAACAAGAACAACAACAAAGCAAATATCCATCCAAAAGCAACAAAGAACGCGAAAGACCCCTCAGCAGCAGCAGCTGAATCAATCATAAGCTCGCGCACTGCTTACAGTTCAGCTTCAACCTGGCGAATCGCAACGGGAGCAACAACAATAGAGCCGATGCCGCTGCTGGCGGCGCAGCTGGCGCTGGCGCTGCCGCTGTAGCCGCCGCGGGCCGTAATAACAACAATAATAACAATAATGCAGCTGCCGCCGCCGGTGGATCCGCTGCTGGAGGCGCTGGCGCCGATGCAAACGCCGCCGCCGATGCAAACGCCGCCGCCGGCGGTGGCGGCAACGAGTGGAATCCCGAAGAAATGGATCGATTCAGTTTCGACGATTCCATACGCTTCGAAGAGGATTCACTCTGCAGCTGGAGCTCCGAGGCGGAATCGTTGTGCAACAATTGGCGCGGCTGGAAAAAGCCCACCACCAACGCCACCGGCACGAGTGCTGCTGGCAACGGGAATGGAATCGGTCCCGTTGCCAGCTCCACCAGCAACAACAGCCACGGCGGCGCCGCATTCGGTGCGGCTGGTTGTGGTCCACCCGGTGCGGGCAGTAACGGTATCGCCAACTCTGCCGCAATGGCAGCCGGTGTCCACTGCGGACGCCATTTCGGTAAGTTGACTACAACTACATATGTTCCCTATGCCCTATCGAGAATCGCAATACCAATCCCAACAATATAATTATCCTCCATTGAACTGCGGCATCTTTGACCCGATGAAGTATGCATGCATATATGTTTTTGATTAGGAGTCTATATACCCGTAGCTTCTTCGCTGAAAACGTTCGTTTCCGTTTTTATATGATTCACATCTTGTTTGGATGTACAACCATTTGAGTTTTCAATATTTTGATTATTCTTCCAGCATACAAGTATAGAAAACCTACGAACTTTTTTGTGCTCTCTACACAAACGAGCAAAATGTTTTCATCATTGGACATCTATACTTTATATACTTGCATTTGGAAAATTGTGCTTAATTTGTGTATGAAATGTTTTAACTTACAAAAAGAAAAAAAAGTTGAAAACTAAAGAAGAAATTTGTTGTATTTCTTATCAGATTGGGCAAGGCTCGCGTTTCAAGCGATCTGGCAACTGCGACCAAATTACGCGCATTACCTTTTCAATGCATGCCCCAAATTCGTATGCCCACATAGCTATGTATGTATGCATTTAATACACATACATACACACATGCATGTATATGTGTACGTGTTTATGTAAAAATTGGCTTAAAGTTGCAGCTACAGCAGCAAAAACACAGCGACAATGCAACAAACAACTATTTCTGCCTGCGCCTCCTGCTTATCGCTAAAGTCAAAATCACGACTTTGCTGGTTACATTTTGCTGCCATTGTCCGTTTACCTTGCGTTACCTTATTCTGTCTGTTCCTCATCTGCACGTCACGTCGTTTTGTATGTATGTATGTGTGTGTATGCGTTGTTCATTGGCTTTGGTATGTTCGGGTCCTGTGCGCCGCCGCACCATTATCAACATGTAATCTCAGCAGCGCTGCGACTGCGCTGCCGTTGATTTTCATTGCTCTTTGTTTTGTTATTGTTGTTGCCTGTGTACGCTAGTTTTTTGCTGTTGTTGTTGTCGCTGCTTTTTTGTTTTGTTATTGGGGGCCAGGCATCTTACTAGGTGAGCGAGAGCTGCCAGCTGCATTTTTGTGCTGTATGTATGTACATACATTATGAGTATAACATTTGTATGCATGTGTGTACCTGTGTTTTTCTGTCTGTCTCAGTTTGAACAAAAAAATAATAATAATAACCGCAAAAAAGTCAATGTGACGTCGTTCTGCTGTCTTTCGCCGCTGCGTTGGCAATTTGCTTTAGCTGTCGTTTGTGTCAAGGAACCTTTTCAAGGATAATGCCCAAATAAGTGTGTATGAGTTGACGTTTATATGTATGCATGCATTTATGTACGTATTTTCATTTGTACATTCATATTTCTGTATGTACGGCAACCACAGGTATCAGCACCTGCTTTGGCAAGGCCGACAAGAATTGTAAGGACCGATGGTAACTTTGTTAAAACTATCGTTGGCAGTGCAACTTTGTGTCCATCCATATGTACATACATGCATGCATGTATGTATTTGTGCTCATGTATATACTATACGCCTGACGTTGCCACATGTCATCTAATTAGTGTAGTGGCGTTTTTGAAAATTTGCTGACAAAGCGAACGCATCAAAAGACACACATACACGCAGAAAATTTCATTTGTATTTGTGCCGTTTGCAGGCATATCAGTTTTCATGCACTTCCGGAACCGCGGGCAAACGACACATGTGCAAACTTATGTACATATGTATGTATGTACACATGTGTCATATATAATTTTGACCTCTTTTAGCTGCGTTTTTCTCTCTTTTCTTTTTGAGTTGTTTTTTATGTTAAAGGGACAACACCGACAACAGCAGTAAAAACAATAACATAGCGCCACTCGATTTGCACCAGAGACAAATGCATTTTATTGTTGTTACTGTTACTCCTTACTTTTGCCCGGCTCCAAAGGCTTGCCTGCTTGCGCACAGTCAGCCAATGGAATGCGAATAAAGAAGGAATAGGCATGAATAATAACTCTTGACGCTTGTGGAAAATGACTTTGAATAAAATGGTGCCAGAGTGTCTGAAATTAAGCGACAGCGAACGAGCGAAAGAATGAAAACAAACAAACGATGCGCTGGCCATGCTTGCGTGTGGTTGTGTGTGTGCGTAATGCCAACCGACAAAAACTTACAAAATCGATATCGATAATGGGAACGAATTAAACAGCTTAAAAACCTAACACATTAGCGAAGACCCAATACGATAGTGAAAGCGAAACAGGTTTCTATTAAAATGTTGAAGACGGCTGTTTAACTGTATATATGTATGTATGTACGTTTGATATGTATTCAAATATGTTTGTAAACACATATGTGGGCGAACTTGAACTCTGTTTTCTTGTCGGGTGTGCGCCCAATGTTGCTGTTGTGGTTGTGTTAAAAGCAAAAACAAAAAGGCGAAACAAAAATAAACTCAACTCTTTATTGTTTCTGATTCTTTGTTTTGCGCTCTACAGCGGATGGACACGACCTTTATAATTTTTTTTCTTCTCGTTATTCTTCTTTTTTTTTTTTTTGCTTGCATGTATTGCTTGTATTGTTGATGTGTTGTCTGTCGGTTCATTTGTTTATTTGCATGACAATTTGTAGAATTTTGTTTATCTACAAGTCAATTGCGCTGCACGTACGTATGTTTGTATGTATGTATGAGTGGCATGCAACAAACATTGAATTCAACTTTTTCAACAGCAACAACAGCTGAAACGCCATTGACCTCTGCAGCGACTGACTCGCTGCTTCTTCTACTTAGTTGGTCATTGCTCGAATCGTCTGGGACAGCGTTTGATTTATTTGCGTGCTTGTGCGTGTATTTGAATTGTATATGTATTTGTATTTGTATTAAATATTCCTGCAACTACTTCTAAGAATCTAAGAATCGTCAGTACTAGAGGCCTTCCATCTTTTTTATTGGCCGCTTGACGGAACTTGTTCTTGGAACCAATTCTGAGTTTCTGCGAATTTGTTTTTGAATTAGTATTCCGTGTGTATCGACGTTTATATAATTGATAACTGATTCTAAACACTTGAAATCTTTTACTTGCAGAGGTCTCGTCGCTTGCCGAATTGGCAGCGCGATGTGTCGCCTCGTATATACCATTCGAGCTGGTGGAACATGTTTATCCGCCCGTGCCGGAGCAGCTACAGCTGCGGATCGCTTTCTGGAGCTTTCCGGACAACGAGGAGGATATACGGCTGTACTCTTGTTTGGCCAACAGTTCGGCAGATGAGTTTCATCGCGGCGATCAATTGTTTCGCATGCGCGCCGTAAAGGATCCATTGCAGATCGGTAAGTCCAGTAAAGCGACTTCGTCTACGTTGATGTGGTTAATCGTCTGTTCAACTTGCAGGCTTTCATCTTTCTGCCAGCGTTGTGAGCCAAACGCCGCGCACCTTCTTCAATGTAGCTGTCACATTCGATCGTCGCCGGATCTCCTCTTGCAACTGCACTTGTACCTCCTCCGCTTACTGGTGCTCTCATGTGGTTGCCGTTTGCCTGCATCGCATTCATTGTGTATGTCCAACCCCTCTTTGCATATTCCCAAACCTTTTACTCATTCAACTACGGCCTCTCTCTCTCCCTCTCTCTCTCTCTTACTCTGTTTCATGCTTAGCCTCTGGAGGTTTGCCTGCGTGCACCTGTTTCCGAGTCACTCACACGTCTTCAGCGCGATCAGTTGCAAAAGTTTGCTCAATATCTGATCAGTGAGCTGCCGCAACAAATTTTGCCCACGGCTCAGCGCCTGCTGGATGAGTTGCTTAGCGCCCAGCCGACGGCTATCAATACGGTCTGTGGTGCACCCGATCCAACAGCGGGCGCATCAATTAATGATCAGACCAGCTGGTATCTAGACGAGAAGACGCTTCACAACAATATCAAGCGCATACTCATCAAATTCATTCTGCCGGCGCCGATTGTTTTCAGGTATATCCACGTGCCTTTTAAATGTTATTAATGGCGAATCCTTGTGAGGAAATGCCCATATTTGTGGAACATAATCCGTCCAATTAACACATTATTTTCTGTTTTACAGCGATGTCAACTATTTGACCAATTCGGCGCCGCCAGCGGCCGCTGAATGGACTTCACTGCTGCGTCCATTGCGTGGGCGCGAGCCGGAGGGCATGTGGAATCTTTTGTCGATAGTTCGCGAGATGTACAGACGCTGCGATCGAAATGCGGTGCGGCTGCTTGAGATCATAACGGAAGAATGCATGGCCTGCGATCAGATGCTGATATGGTGGTTCCAAACCAAGCTGGCACTTATGATGGGCTCCCATGGACACAGCGGCGGCAAGCACTCCAATACACACTCGAACTCCACAGCGCTGCAGCATGCATGCAGTTCGCTTTGCGATGAGATTGTTGCCCTATGGCGCCTAGCCGCACTGAATCCTGGCCTGGCGCCCGATGAGCGTGACATGCTGCACGCTCAGTTTACGTCCTGGCATCTAAAGATACTCGATCGTGTGGTCAAGAGTCGAATGATGCCACCATCGTATACGAACAAACATCAACAGAATTCAAGATCCGAAACGGAGCTATTCATTGGCTTCAAGCCGGCCATTGAGGCATGCTATTTGGATTGGGAAGACTATCCCATTGCGGGCGTAACGCACACCCACGACACAAATCCCATTTACTACTCGCCCTTCACATGTTTCAAGCACACAGATGGCAAGGGCGATACCTGCGGACCCAACGCTACCAGCCAGCTGAACGCCACCCAGGCCCTGATGAGCAACAATAAGCACTACAACTATTTTAGCACCTCCAACGATCATGGCCTGCACGCGAACGTCTTCAAGCACCGTCCGGAACGCGGTGGTTATCGCGACCGTTTCGATGCCAGCGGCGCCGAGCTGTTTGGCTCGCCCAATGACCCGCCGTCCATAAACGCTGTCCTCCTACTGGCCAGGGTGAATGCCGCCTGCGACATAGGCGTTGACCGAGATTCAATGGCAATGGGCGCCAGTCCAGTGCAGCCGCAGCAGCAGCAACAACAGCATCAGCTAGCCGGCGCCGCCATCACACCCAAGTCGAATGCAACAGCCGCAGCGGCCGGCTCTGGTGCATCCGGTGCTGGTGGCGATGGCAATCGTTCCAGCGCCAGCAGCGAGGGCTTCTGCGAGAACGATGACTTTGGCGGCGACAACAGCAGCAGTCACAACTATTGCACAGGGCGTGGTGCGGCCACTGTGGTTGGCCAGAAATCTCTAACCGAGTCCGATTCGCAGAGCAGCTTTGATGCTGTCTCAACTGTCTCCGCTGTGTCGCAGCAGAGCAAGGATATGCCCACCTCAGTAACGGCAGCAGCAGCCGCAGCAGCAGCTGCTGTTGTTGTGCCCAGCACACCGGATTATAGACAACAGGCGGGCTCCACATCGGACACCTCATCCGCATCATCGGCTTCTTCATCAGCTTCGACGGCTTCGGGCAGCAGCAACAGCTCCAGCTCGTCCATGCTGAAAACAGCTGCAACGGCACAGCAGCAACAGCAACAACAGCAGCAGCAGCAGGCCTCACGTCGCCTGTCCAAGGATGAATCATTTAGCAGCAGCAGCGATGAGTTTGTTCAGGTTGTGGGCGTGCCAGTAACATCGGCAGCAGCAGCAGTGGCAGCACCTGGCGGCGATTTGACACCCGTGCCCAGCACTTCAGCAGCAGCACGCGCCGCCTTGGCAGCAGCAGCAGCAGCAGCAGTCGCCGTCAACAGCAGCCACAGCACGCCAGTAATAGAGCAGACACCCGCAGCAGCCGGAGCAGTGTCAGCCGGAACAACGGCTGTGCCAGCTGCAGCAGCAACAGCCACAACAGGAGCAGCAGGAGCTGTTGCCGCCGCTGTAGCAACCCCGGCAATGGAACAGCCCTGCAGCAGCGGTGGCAGTGGGACACGTGCTGCGCTGACAGGCGAGAAGCCGCACATTTTCTCGAATGTGCGTCCCTCGGAGGATGCCTGGGACATATTGTTGGCGCGCGCGGAGGGTCTGCATGCCCATGGACATGGACGTGAAGCGTGCATATTGGCGGTGCGTCTGGCTGAGCAAATGCTGGCCAATCCGCCCAATCTGCTCATGGAATTGCCGCCGGCACCGAAGCGCAAAGGCAAAAAGCAGAATGTGAATCCCATATCGCATCAGTTGACTGTTGTGGCTTCATCGACGCTCTCCAAGTGCGCATTTTTGTGCACTGTGCTCTCTGAGAATTCGGAGCATTATCATATTGGCTTTCGCATATGTTTGTTTGCTCTGGAAATGCCGCGGCCGCCGGCCAGCACCAAGCCGCTCGAGGTGAAGTTGGCCAATCAGGAGGCGGACATATTGGCGTTGCTCAAGCGTCTGCCGCTGGGCGCTGCCGAGCTCCAGGTAATACGCGAACGGGCCGAGCAGCTGCGCAATGGCACCTTCAAGACGCGCGGCGAGGCATTGCTGCCCATCAACTTGGCCACATTCATCTTTGATGCGCTCGTCCCGCCCGGCGCACCGAAGTTGGCAACGGGCACATCCGCAGCCGCCGCCGCCGCCGCCGCCGCCGCCGCCGCCGCCGCAGCCGCCGCGGCTGCCACAGCTGGTGAATTGGTGGGGCTAGCGCGACGTCCGAACCCGGCGTTGTACAAGCAGCACAGCGAGGAGAACATGGGCTTTGAGGCAGCTGTTGCTGCATTGGGACTAAAGGCCAATGTCTCGGAAGCGGAGCATCCGCTCTTGTGCGAGGGCACGCGACGCCAGCGCGGCGACTTGGCCCTAACGCTGCTCTATCACTACAAGGATGAGCCGCGCAAGATAGCCAAGATTATGGAGAAGCTACTGGATCGGGACATACACACGCTGCTCAAGACGCCACTGCTGCCCGCCTACTACTCCAGCCATCCGCCCGTCCGCACGCCCAGCCAGCAGCCGATGCGACGCGACGATCATGACTATAGCGCCGGCGCGGCAGTCGGTGCAGGTGGCAATGGAGGCGGTGCTGCCTTCAATTTATGCGAACTGTTACCCAATGATTATGGCAGCGTTGGCGGCAACAGTCGGCCGCATAGCTCAACCAGCGCTGAGCTGGAGCTGAGCATGTGTGCGCTGAGCATGGCCAGCAGCAGCAATCAATCGTGCAGCAGCAACAACAATGGACAAGGACAGGGACTGGGACAGAACCAGGCACAGGGTCAGGGTCAGGGCATGGTGGCGTGCCAAAATAGCGGCCAGCCTGGCGGCAGTAGCAGCAGCAGCAGCAGCAATGCCAATCCAGCTGGCGCAGCTGCACCTGGTGCCGCTGCTGGTGCTGTTGGCCAGAACAACAACAGCAACAACACGACCAACAGCAACAGCAACAACAATGCCAGCAGCAGCAGCAGCCGCAGCAAGGAGAGCCGTTACAAGGGCAAACGTGCCTATCCCTCCATACCGAATCAGCCGTCGGAGGCCAGCGCGCACTTCATGTTCGAGCTGGCCAAAAATGTGCTAAACAAGGCCGGCGGCAATAGTTCCACATCGCTGTTCACTCAGGCCAGCACCAGCCAGAACCATCATGGTCCGCATCGTGCGCTGCACATGTGCGCCTTCCAGCTGGGCCTCTATGCTCTCGGCCTGCACAATTGCGTCAGTCCGAATTGGTTGTCGCGCACATATTCCTCGCACGTTTCCTGGATACTTGGCCAGGCCATGGAGATTGGTGCGCCGGCAATTAGTTTTCTAATAGATACATGGGAGGCGCACTTAACACCACCGGAGGCAGCCGGCATGGCGGATCGTGCCTCTCGTGGCTGGGACAACAATATGGTATATCCGGCCGCGGAGCTGGCGCTGTCTGTGCTGCCCCATGCGGCTGCACTCAATCCCAATGAGATACAGCGCGCCATATTGCAGTGCAAGGAGCAGAGCGACCTAATGCTGGAGCGTGCTTGCCTCACTGTCGAAACGGCCGCCAAGGGCGGCGGCGTCTATCCGGAGGTGCTCTTCCAGGTGGCGCGCTACTGGTACGAGCTCTACACACGCAATTCTCCCAACAACAGCGCCGCGGATCATGAGCAGCATGAGGAGCAGCTGGAGCATTCGGCGGTCAGCTTGAGTGCTCTAATTGAGTCCCAGCAGCAGCATGAGCTGCAGCAACAGCAGCAACAACAGCAACAGCAGCAGCAACATCAGCAGCAGCAGCAACATCAGCAGCAGCAGCAACATCAGCAGCAGCAGCAACATCAGCAGCAGCATCAACATCAGCAGCAGCAACAACAACAACAACAACAACAGCAGCAGCAGCAGCAACAACAACAACAGCAGCTGATGAACGCCGCTGCTGGCGGTGCAGGTCCATTGGCGGGTCCACCTGTGGTCAGCTCGGCACCGCAGCCATTCCAGCCGGGCGTGGCTACACTGGCGCCCATTGGCCTAGCGCCCTATGGGCCATACACTTTCTGCCAGAGCATCTATGCGCATCATCATAATCTCAGCTATCCGCCTGGCCAAATGCAGATGTATATATCAGCTGGTCCGCCGCCGCCACCGCAGCCGCTCTACGCGGGCTACTCGCAGCAGCAGCCACCGCCGCCGCCGCCGACTCAACAGCAGCAGCAGCATCCACAGCAGCAACAACAGCAACAACAACAGCAGCAACAGGCTCTGGCACCGCCTACGGCTGTGGTGCATGCAGCTCCGCCGGGTCACCAGCCACCGCCAGCGTTCCAGGCGCCGCCACCGGGCGCTTTTCAGCAGCTGCCACCGCAGGCATATCAGACGCTGCAGCCGGGTCCACCCGGTCCGCCAATGGGTCCAATGGCGCCCGCCTATTACGGACCACCTCCGCCGCCGCCGCCGAATGGACCGCCCGGTGGCGGTGTAGGCGTACCATTGCGCCAGCATCCTGCCCAGCATCCTGCCCAACATCCAGCACAGCATCCGGCACAGCATCCAGCCCAGCATCCCGTGTATCCGTTTATGCAGCAGCAGCCGCCGCCACCACCGCCGCAGCATCAACAGCAACAGCCACCATCACAGCCGCCGGTGCGTCAGCGGCAACAGCATCAGTTCACGTGAGTATCTTCAATGGGTATACGAATACGAATGCCAGGGCCAAACTCTAACCATAAACATATCTCTGCGCCCCTTTATAGACCCACACAGATGCGCTATCTGCTGGCTGCCTACAATGTTGGCATGCTGGCCATGGAGACGCTGGCGCGACGCGTACATGACGATCGGCCGCAGGCAAAGTATGCCAGGAATCCGCCGTATGGCGAGGACGTGAAATGGCTGCTGCGCATAAGCAAGAAGCTGGGCACACAGTATCTGCATCAGTTCTGCATCTGTGCGGTCAATTCGATTGTCAGTCCGTTTGTGCTGCACGACGTGGCCATCGAGTCGGCACATTATCTGGGCAGGAACAATCATCAGCTGGTCATGCAGCATCTGCGCTCGGCCCTAACGCCGCTCGTGCAAAAGTGCCAGCAAATGTGAGTGAATGCGACCTGCGCCCATTATTAAATGCCGCGCCTTGACATTTAATCTTTAATCTCTGGCAGGTATATTCAGTGCATCCATCAGAAGCTATATCATCTGACCCAGGGCGACTATGAGGAATTCGCCAGCATTGTGGTTGCCGCGCGCGCCGCTTTCCAAATCACACCGGAGGGCAGTGCTCAGTTCAAGGACTGGCTGCAGTCCATTAAGCGGTCAGTAGTTGTTCATCATAGCACAGCACATCATAATTCATATTGGTCATATCTAAATTTCGCATCTGATACCCTAGCATTACTGACAGAGTATTTGTAGCCAATGGCTATAGGCCGCATAAGCTGCTGCCCTGGCAATATGATGATCCCGATGGTCTTCTTTTTATATGCGAAAACCTTTACAAAAGCCCAAATAGCAGCACCAAGAGCAACAAAAGCTGGAAACGAAGCTTAAGCAAGACATTTCGAAGAGTCTTTCGAGAAAATCCCCCAAGTATAGAAAATAGAAAAAGATTTTAAATATACAATTTCAAGCCATAGTGAGAAGAATTAAGGCGACGCTTCTTCCTCCTACCTACCATCCATCCAACCATCCATTCATCCATTCATTCATCTATCCATTCAACCATTCATCTCAAACAAGTTTTATTTCTCAAACTTATTTATAATCGAGCCAATTGTGATTTTAATTATTCATGGACCCTTAGCATGATCTATTTTTAATTAAAATTTCAGTATTTGTATTTGGCGGAAATACTTGGTTCCCTTTTTTGACCGAGTTTCGAGCGGAACACACAATATATATTTTAGCCATTATTGCGATTTAAATTAATCGAAGTTAGGTGGGTAGCATTCAGCTTACATACATATATTGTTGAGGCTATTATAAATGTTGGCATGAAATGTGTTAAGCTAGAAGAAGACAACTTCGATCCCATTGTGAATATATATACTTGATCCGTAGCAACAGCCGAGTCGATATTGAGGTGCAGAAATATTTATTATAATATTTATTTATAATATATATTTACTCGGCAACTGCGATCTTCATGTTCTCCCAACATATCTGCAAATCTGTGTTAAATCATATAGTATATAGTTGCTATAGGAACAATCATAGCTGAAGCTTGTGTGTAGTCAGTTTTAAGATAAATGTATCTACAAAGTTATTTAATCCTGGTCGTGCACAAGATAGATAGATGTAAAAGTGGAAAGCTTTTCAAAATATGGCTCCTTTTTAAAGACAAATAACTAGAGCCAGATTTGTGAACTAAACCAATTCAATGTCATTTAATAGTTATTCAAACAGATACTTAAGATAATTAGAAAAAATATATAAATGACATAAATGAACCCATAGCAAAGAATCAAAGCCAAACTGTGCAACAATTTGTTGTTGTTTTGTTAGTTACACTTAACAATTGTTTTGTTTACTGTTTGCAGCTCAAAGTCGTGCAAGAAGGAGCTCTGGACACAGATCAATGCGGCGCTGCAAAGCAATTCCAAATGACAAAGACTTGACTCCTGCAATCTGATGACGGCAACGGCGGCTGCAGCTGCGGCGGCGACGACAACAACGACAACAGCAACAACAATTGCCGGCGTCGCTGCAGTTGCCGGCAGCAGCGAAACGGCGCCGCCGCCGCCGCCGCCAATATCGCTGGTCAGGGCAACGCCTGGTAATGGCAGCAACAACATCAACCCCAGCGTCAACATAGGCAACAATGCCAGCAGCAGTAACAACAACATCAACAGCAACAACAACAACGGCAGCAACATCGGCAACATTGGCAACAACAACAGCGGCAACGGCAACAGCAACAACGATCAGACAACAGCGCAGGCGCATCATCATCATCACCATCATCATCATCGGCATCATCATTTGCTGGATACGCCCTCGAGCAATGCAGCCGTTGCTGCCGCCGCTGCTGCAGTAGCCGCAGCTGCAGCATCCACAACAACTAACGCGGCAGCAACATTAACAGCGCCAGCAACGGGCCAAGTGTACGAGCGTCTATGCCGACCCAGTCATGCTGTGACCCACCCAGCGGAGCAACAACAACAACAACAACAGCAGCTGCAGCAGCAACAGCAGCAGCAACATCAACAGCAACTACTACCACAACAACAACAACAACGCGCACCGCTGCCGACTTCACAACAGCGTCCAGTGGTGCCGCCGCCGTTGCCGGTGCCGGTGCCGATGCCGGTGCAGCAGCTGCCAGCGCCAGCGGGTTCGGTGCCGGTGACGATGCCGTTGCCGCTGCCGGCACATGCTTATCAGACGATGCCTGGCTATTATCAGGCGGCAGCGCGACCGTTGCCGCATCACGCGCATCCGCATGCGCATCCACATGCGCATCCACATGCGCATACACATTCGCATTCGCATACACATACACATCCCCATCCGCATCCTCATCCGCATGTACATCCACATGCGGCCTACCACCAGCTGCAGTCGCTGAGCCACTACCATCAGCAGCTTTAACAACGTATCGCAGGCGCTGCCCGCGGCTGCTTTGCGACTGGCACATCTCATGCAGCAGCTGCAACGCATTCAGCCGGTGGAGCAGCAGCTGCAGCAGCAGCAGCAACAAGAACAACAACAAGCAGCTGCTGCTGCAGTTTTGCCACCGTCGCCAACGTCAGGTGCTGCTGCCTTGCATCGATCAAGCAGCCGCCGGCGCCGCTCCTTTGAGCTGCGCACCATGGCGCTGCTGGTGCTCCTGCTGCTGCTGGTGTTATCGCTGGGCTTTGGTCTGCCGCTGGTGCTGCTGCTGCTGTTGCCGCCGCCGCCGTCCATGTGGCAGCTATAGGGCGCAATCTGGCTAGCTAAATGCAGGGCGATCTCAGCGCTGCGCCACATTTTTACACCCCACACACAAACACACACACACACACACAGACACAGACACAGACACCACCGCACTTAGTTCATGTTATAGGTTATCTCTTGCTCTATATACATGCATATATACATATATATATATATAATTTTTTATTAATTTCTTTAATTTTTTGTTCAACACAATAGCAAACAAAAAGAAAAATGGGTAAAAACAACAACAACAACAAATGCAGTTGATGTGTGTGCATTTTTAGACTGAGATTTCTGCCAACACACAAAGCAAGCATTCAACACACACACACACACACACATACACATACACATACACATACACATACACATACACATACACATACACATACACATACACATACACATACACATACACATACACAACACACAATACACACACAACACACATAACACATACAACATACACAATACACACACAACACACATACAACATACAACATACACAATACACACACAAGACATACAACACACAACACGACACACACATTACACAGATACAAACACACACATTAACAGACACAACACACACACAAACACACACAACACACACACACAGCTACAGCAAAACTCACTTCAAAATGTGTTCAGTTAAACTAACGTTATTTTAGACATCTACTTATCAAATAGTTATACAAATTTATATATTATAAAGCTATATACATATATAAAATTTTTTTTTTTTTATATTATTTCTATTTTCTCTTATGTTCTAACCTTTCATCTGTATCGCCCCTCCCCCTCCTCCCCCCTACCCCCTAGCTCTAACATTTTCCACTTATCATACATTATGAATAATTTAAGGCAAATATTTTTTTATATATATACATATGCATACATATTTATGTATATATATATAATTATATAATATATTATAGAAATTGAAATGTAGCTAAGCAATTTTTAGGAGTTTTAAATTTGTTCACTAAGCCAGACACTCACCGATCAACTTAAATCGAAAAATCGCTTTAAAAAAAAACAAAAAAAAAAAAACAAAAACAAAAAAACAATATTATTATAATTTAACTATTATGCTGTCAAATTTTCAAATGCAATTGTTTTTTTTTTTCTTTTTCTTTTTTAAATACGCTAAATATTTGTCTAAGATTTCTGAAATGTTGGCGATCATAGACAACGATTATATGATTATGTGATCTTATGGCCATGCAATTGTTGGATTTGTAAGAATTCGAATGTTTATTTGTTAGTAAACAAAGCCTCTTTGGACAAATGTTTGCTTAACAAGTTGAATGAATGTGTGTACTTGTTTTCACAGACATTTAATAAAATGATTGTAGCCAAAACTCGGCCAGTTACAAAAAGCTTGCACAGATATTTGGCAATTTAAAGAGAGAAAAGAAAAGGAAAGGAAAGGAAAACACACATTTCTCTCATGATGCGAAACGAACAGAACGAAACGAAACGAAACGGAACAGAACATAAAAACACAATACAAAATACATATTTTTACATAATTATATATAATTTATTTTAATTCAATTCAAACACACACACACACACACACACACACGCATGCTCACATGCACACACAGCTAAAGAGTGCGCTTCGCAGCAGCCAAATGAAACAATGGAGAGCGTAGATATAACGCGCAGAGAGTTGTGCTCTGCGCGTTTTTCTCTTAAATTTGGCTTCGCGACAGTGCACTTTTTCTCTGTTGCAGCAGAAGATTTTAAAAACACACACACACACACACACAGACTCACACACACACACACACACACACACACACAGACTCACACACACACACACACACAACTATAATTACGAGAGAAATACATGCAATTTTTGTATTTTATATGAAAACACATGCATATATTTTTACAGCCTATTTACACGCAGTTAGAATTGAAATGAAAGAGAACAAAGTACGAAAAAAATAATTAGCAATTGTTTATTTTTGATTGAGTTTTATTTAGTATGCTTTATCTTATACATAAATCATTTTATCTTAATGCTAAAATTCTTTTTATTTATACACATTTTCTTGCAAAAGAAACAAAAATACAAAAAAAAAAATTTTTTTTTATATACATACAAAAAGAAATCAAATGCAGTTTTGAATAAATATGGTTTTTTGGATTTATTTCAAAACGCAGCTTGAAAAAAAAAAAACAAAAAAAAAAGAAGAAAAGAACAAAAACCGCAAGACACAAAAACTTAAAAGTTTGTTTTATTTCGTTATAAAGATTTTTAATTTCTTCCAGCTTAAAGAGTTGCGCACCTTGCGTCCTTATGTTAAGTTATTCTCTTATAATTTGCTATTCGTTATGGCCTTGCCACCTTGTTGAAAAGCTTGTCCAGATCGCCAACTGCAGCAGGCGGGCGAGAGATGAGCTTCAGTTCGCTCGTGACACGACTTTATCATATGCAGCGGTGCTTCACACACATGCATACATTCAATGCAGACAGACACACACACACACACACTTGCACACACACGTTCATACGAACATAGGTACAGCTATTTCAATGAGAAACTGCCAATTTCTGTTAGTAACTATTAAATATGTTATAAATATGTATTTGTAGTATATGTAGTTATTTGTATGGGCATAGGACCCAAGGCACGCGAAATGGTCGCACCCAGGGAGCTAGGGAATAAGGGAATAAGCTGTTGAGCAGTTACCGCCCTCCTCTGCCCCTTGGGGTGCGCCATTAAGCGCATTTAACGTTGAGATGATACCCTGTAAATATGAAATATACATTAAATAAGCCGCGCAGCGCATTTTGCGCTCTTATATAAATATTGTAACTCTTTTTGTGTTTTTATATGCATACATATGATATACATATATATGTATATATTTATATATATATACATATATATATATATGGAATATATATGAAATAAAAACCAAACAATACATTCGTGCATGCATACTTATTTATATATACACACACCCATACACACACACACATATATATATATATATATATACATATATAGAAATGAATATGAAATCTAGTGAATTCTGTAAGCAATCGCGTAAATTGTACATTTTAGTAGACAGTTTTATACAAACAAAACAGAAATGAATATATATATATATATACATATTTAGAACTTTACATGCAGACAGTTGTGAGATCTGTAAAAAATTAAGAACAAAATAAATGAAAATGTTAGCGAAACAAGTTTTTAAATATAATGACATGAGCCATATGTATCTATATACTTACGAACATGCATACAATACTTATTATTAAATAGATATATTTAAAAAAAAAAAACAAAAATATATATATATACATACATACAAACATACATACATATTTATAGAGATCTAGCTACATATATACATATACATATATATATATATGTGCATATAGTTGACTTTTTTCCATGAAAAAAAAAATTTATATATATATATATAAAAAATGAGAGAAGCATTGAAAAATAATATTCGCAAAGCTTGTTCAACATTATATAGAGATTTAAATATTTGTACATTATATATACAATTCATTTAGTACACAACCGAAAAAGCATACCTAATACTTAAGTAGGAGTATATGCTGCATAAACATTCCAAAACAAAAACAAACAAAAAGAAAAAATAACAAACTCTAAGAATAACGAAATGACAGTCGCATGTTTTTGGCTTTTTTCAGCTATTTTTTCAGCTTTAATCTAGCTACAAGCCCAACAATCGAGCTAAATTATCAGCTGAGCAGCATTTATAGATTTCTTCAATATATAATATATTGTAAGTTTTCAACAGAATTTCTAAACAAGTTATCGTTTATTTTGATCATTTTTTTACGCATTTTTTTCATTGCATACTTTTGAGCGTTTGAATGTTTCGAATTTTGTAAAACTCTTTCTTTCTCGAAAATGCATTTAAAAAATTATGAAAAACCTTATAAATGCTGCCATATAACCCGCCTGCCGATCGGCGTTTTAACAACCAACGAACTCTTGCAAAAAAATCATTTATAAATGAATAGGTTTATGTTTAAAGGGCAATCAGTTTAAGGAGTTCTGTGTGGCTGAAGCTATACCTCGTCTTGCTTTTCACTCGTTTCCTTCTGATCATGAGTTCTTAGATAAGCTCATATTTCAAATACTTCTATATGCGTAGAATTCGAAAAAACATGCGATTGCCAGCGTAAACGTTAAGGATTAGTTTATTCAGTAGTAGACATCGAGTATAAACAACAAAAAAAACAACAAGAATTTAACAACAAAAACAACAACAAAAGCACAGACAGCTAAAGGGTGTGCCATACTCTTGAACTTATTTACAGAAAGAATGAAACTTAATGTAAAAAAAGAAAAATATTAAAAAAAAAAAAAAAATGTTTAAAAAAAAAACTAAAAAAAAAACAAAAACTTTTTGTAAAAAAAAAATTATAAAAGCAAACAAAACTTCTGCTTAAAACAAATATTTATAAAAGTCAACAAAATCTTTGTTTAAAAAAATATTCATTTTAAACAGAATTTCTGTTGAAAAAAATATTTATAAAAGAAAAGAACTTTTGTGAACTCTTTACTTTTAGCTTTTAAATTTATATTTATAAAAAACAAATTTGAGTTTTTTTTTTTGAATTGGATTCAAACTTTTTAAATGAATCTTTAAGCTGATTTATATTAAAACTATTTAAAAAAATCTTTAAATTGGGTTACATGAAAACCATTTTAATTAATCTCAAAACTAAATGACATGACAAACTAAATGAAATTCCAGTTTAAATTAAAATCCTTTTAAAATTAATTTTCCTTTATTAACTTAACTGTTTTAGTTCAAGTTCAAGAGAGGCACCCAAGTAATTGCTATCTCTCTCTCTCGCACTCACACACACACACACACGTACACACACACCGACACATGCAGCACTCAAAGAAATATCGTTTATTTACATGGGCAGCCACGTCAACCTTAAATAATTTAATGCATAATTGAATAAGCATAAAGAAAAACCCATAGAAATAAATCTATATATATATATATACATATATACATACATATATGCATCTATACATGTATGTATATATATACACCCGAACAGGCATTCATACATATATGCATCTGTATATGTGAGCACACACACACACACAGTTACATAAATATTGCATATTTAGATATATACATACACACATACATATATGTATTAACATTGGGCTGATTCCAAACTCCGTTTCCTTTTTTTTTATGGAAAGTAACCGTTGCGGAATGAGCCCCAAACACATGCATACACATACATACATATACATAGAGAGCTACACGCATGCATATGTATGTATGTACATGCGACTAATATACAAATTTATTATTTGGGCCACACGGAGTTAGATCGAACGCGCACACACACATGTGCATGCATCTGTGTGTGTGTGTGTGTGTGTGTGTGGGCGTAACTGATATGGCAGCAGCTCGTGTCAGGGCGCGATCTGTCAGTCTGTCTGTCTGTCTGTCTGTCTGACAGTCTGTCAGTCTGTCTGTCAGTCTGCCTGTCAGTCTGTCTGTCAGTCTATCAGTCCGTCAGTCTGTCATTCTGTCAGTCTGTCTGTCTGACAGTCTGTCAGTCTGTCTGTCAGTCTGCCTGTCAGTCTGTCTGTCAGTCTATCAGTCCGTCAGTCTGTCATTCTGTCAGTCTGTCAGTCTATCAGTCTATCAGTCTGTCTGTCTGTCTGTCTGTCTGACAGTCTGTCAGTCTGTCTGTCAGTCTGCCTGTCAGTCTGTCTGTCAGTCTATCAGTCCGTCAGTCTGTCATTCTGTCAGTCTGTCAGTCTATCAGTCTATCAGTCTGTCTGTCTGTCTGTCTGTCTGTCTGTCTGTCAGTCTGTCAGTCTATCAGTCTGTCTGTCTGTCAGTCTGTCTGTCTGTCAGTCTGTCAGTCTATCAGTCTGTCTGTCAGTCTGTCTGTCAGTCTGTCTGTCAGTCTGTCTGTCTGTCTGTCTGTCTGTCTGTCTGTCAGTCTGTCTGTCTGGCAGTCTGTCAGTCTGTCTGTTAATCAGTCTGTCAGTCTGTCTGTCTGTCTGTCAGTCTGTCTGTCAGTCTGTCTGTCAGTCTGTCAGACTGTCTGTCTGTCTGTCTGGCCCCATAGTTAAGGCGAAATAAAACATTACCTCATACTTTAAATACTTATGATAACAGTTAATCGTAGAGCTCTACGCTTATGATACGACTATAGGCATCATATATAAATATATGTACATATATATATATGTATACAAAAAGAATAAAATATATATATACATATATATATTGATTTTTTTTTTTTTTTTTTTTGTTATTTGTAGCAATTTTAAACTAGGAATCTATGAATTTTTTCAAAAATCATTTTAAACGAATTGTTTGTGTAACATTTAAGAAGCTGAGCCAACTTTGGCAACGCACCGACTCTGAATGCCCTTCCGTGTCATTGGCAACTTTATTTGTTTCGAAGAGAAAAGAAACTATTCTATTTACAATAAAATATTATTTCGAAGACATTGCTATTTGTACATTTATGCACTGTAAAAAATGAAAAGAAAAAAACAAAAAAAAAAACTAAAATAAAAGCTTGCTAAATGAAGTTAAAAGAACCGCGCAAAAGTTTATCATACAAATAATATACATACATATATATACATATGTATACATATATGTACATGTATGTATACATATATGTATGTGGAAACATGCAAACAGAAACTATTATATACAAAATATATACATAAATAAATATACACATATACGTATATATATATGTATACATATACATATATATTTAACTATATATATTTATGCATATTATATATACAATACTTATTTACATTGTATATTTTAGCGTTTTATTCGAAAAAAAAAAAAAACTAAAAAGAAAAAAAAATGAGATTAAATAATAACGTAGAAGTGAGGTTAACGCTGAAAAAAGTGTTCTTTTTAACAAAACAGCAGCAAATAAAAAACAAATAAAAAAATTAAAAAAAAAAAAAACAACAACAAATAAAAGCATATTTATACCGAAAACAAGCATGTGGAATGTTACAAAAAGTAAAAAGTAAAAAGTAAAAAAGAAAAAGAAAAAATTGATTTAAATAAATATTATTAACAATAAATATGCGCATTAAGCATTTTTTTGCAAAGCTGTAAATGTCAAGCATAATGTAGAGAAATATTCGCAACTTTTTATAGGTACACACATTTATTTGTATTTCTTTTCTTCTTCTTTTTACCGTTATGTACTATTACTGTTCTTCTTCTTGGTTTACGGCGCAACATTTTTCATATTTCTGCCCAGCACTTTCTACGAACAAAGCTTTAAGATTTTGATCCCACTCTCTCTCTCCCACTCTCTCTCTCTCTCTCTCTCTCCACGCTTCCGCCTTTTCCTGCTTTTTCAGACAGCGCCCAAAAGCGCTTGAAAAAGCTTCACAAAGCTTCACAAAGCTTCATCTAAAACATAAAAAAGCACATTTTTTATGATAGTAAAACTCTGCCAAAACATTGCTAAAATCTAAAAAACAAAAAAATATATTAAAAAATAACACACAATTCTTATTTGAAAATAGCAACAAATTGTCAACAAACCTTAAAAACAACAATATTATATATGACTAACTAAATATACATAAAAATTTAAAAAGAAAAACAAAAAACAAAAACAATAAAAGGAAACGCAGAAAACCCTAACACAAAAGCTTATTTTATATATTTAAACATACAACAATAAACAGAAATGACCATTAAAAAATTATTAAATTATATACATACTATATATAAAAAAAAAAATATCAGATATATATATATATATATGTATACATTATATATATGATTTTAAATAGTGTTAAAAATACCAAACTGAAACAAAAAAAAAAAATAAGAAAAAGAGTTTTTCAAATTTTAATAGTTTTCAATGGAAACGGCTGAGACAGTTAGAAAAGCGCATTATTATTAACTTATTTAATATGCAAAATATACACACACACATATATGCATATATGTACATATGTATATGTGCATGTATTTGTATATGTACATGCTATATTACAGTGAAAGAAAAGAACAACAACAAGAAACGGAAACATAAAACAAACGGTAAAAATTGAAAACCAACAAAAAAACAAAAAACAAAATGGACAAGAACAAGCGAAATACATTTTTAAACAATGGAACGAAGAAGAAAACAAAAAACAAAAAACAAAAAAAATCTCAAATAAAAGGAAGAAAAAACCAAAACAAAACAAAAAAAAAAAAAAAAAACAACAAAAAACATAATTTCAATTGTAGTTTTTCTATCGAACTGGATTCCACAGATTGGCGAGTATCTATATAAAGATATATATTTTGTTAGCTGGATGTCGCTAGATATACATAGTATTAGTATTATTTGGCTGGATATAGCTAGATGTTTGCTTAGTTGGCTAGATATAGCTAGATATATGTTTACTTAGCCAGAATTTAACAAGAAGTTCAGGCTATTTCTTAAGCAAAGCTCTCTTTCTGCTCGCCTTTTGAAATAATATACTATGTATATATAAATATGTATCATGCTTCGTTCTCGATATAACAATATATGAGTCAAAAATCAGCCCAACTAGGAGATACCCTGAACCTTCTTGCTGGCTAGCCAAGAGATTTGCTAAAAAACAGGATTTCGATATCGATTGCTCGGAAATGGGGCAAGTTATCGATTATCGGAGACAAATTCGTACTGCACGGGCAATAGAAGAACCTTCTTTCAAAGTTTCTCTAGCCCTTATAGATTCTGAGATGGACGTCTTTATACATACGGGCGGACAAATGAACCTACAGTTTGACAGACGGACATGGCATAATCGACTCGACTATTGATGCGGACCAGGAATATACATACTTTATTTAGTTGCTCTTCATTCTCCGAGAAATTAAGGATATCATCCTTGGTGACATTTGCAGATACATACATATGTCCAAATAGTGAAGCTCGAAAAAGGCGAGTATGATGAAAACATCATGGAGAACACAATATGCCGTAGAAGAACTCATTTTTCTACTGATGCTTCGTATAGTTCTATATAAATTAGATTTGGCTCATAGTTTAACAAAAAAGTTATACAATAAGCTACTTTTCGACCGATCTTTCCTATGCAAGATATATGATATGGTTGTCCGATGTTGATTAGATTTTGCATATTCATTTATATTTGGCCATTTTTGCTGAAAATATGCCAAGCCACAGAGATATTTTCGTAGGGAATCTCCACCCAGCATTGGCATCTAACATAATTGTTAGACAAATTCAATGTTTGGGCCCCGAGCTCCTGTTCAGTTCTTAGATTTAAGCCAAACATGCCTTGAAAGTGCGTCAGCCAGCAAGCTTTTACTGCGTGTGTCACACACAGGACACGGCACACGGATGTAAGCCCAGGCTAAGTTCGAGGCGCGTGGAGCCAGAGCACACCAATACAGGCGCACATGTTAACCAATACACATGCAAGTACCAAGAGAGAATATGCGATTAGCAGGGGCTGCTCAGGTTTTTCGATTTATTGCACAAAGTATTCAAACACTTAAGCCTAGGCGCTGTATATAATATCTAAGAATTGGTCGAAATATGATGTTGGACATGAAGTGTATATATAAAATATATAACATATATATCTATATACTTTCTTCTTTTGTATAATATTTTGTTTAAAGTACTTTGTACTTGGTTTTGACAACTGAAAACTGAGGAAAAGCCTTAAAACTTGGGCAAATAATAAATACAAAATGTTTGATTTTTATTTTATTTGGTTTATATTTAAAAATATATTTTAGTTCCATAAGTTAGCAAAAAAAAAAAGAATAGAGAATAATAATAATAATATTTGTGCCTACAATTCTAGATACTAGAAGTAGAAGCAGAGCAAAAAAAAAGGAAATTTAACTACATATATATATATATATGGGTATAAGGGACTACAGCTAGTAAAAAAAAAAAGATAAAGAAGTAACAGTAAACATATAAATATCTTTGCGTGTGGTAACTAAAAACTAAGACAGGCTCAGCGAGAATGCGACTGCGGCTGCGGCTGGCGAACGCGGCACTCACACGGATTTGATGAGACGATCCTGCCGCTCGAACATTTTCGTCTTGTTGGCCAAGGTGTCCGCGGCGGTGGCAATGACACCGTTTGTGGTAACGGCCGACGCGGAGGCCGCCGCCGCGGCTGTCGCTGACTGCTGGAGCTGTTCCTGGGTGAGGGTGGTCAGGCATTCGCGGAACGCAAGCAGAAACTCATCGGCGTTCTCATGATTGAAGCACATGGGCGGCTTTAGCTTGATGACATTGTTGTTGGGACCGTCGCTGGAGACGAGCACCTTGTGCAGCTGCTTCATCCGATTGACCATCCAGTGGGCGGCCTTGGTGTCGGGCGTGCGCGCCTCCCGATCGCTGACCAGCTCGATGCCCACAAACAGGCCGAGACCGCGAACATCGCCAATGCACTCGAACTCCTGCTTCAGCTGGCTGCACTCCCGCAACAGATACTCGCCCAGCTGGTGGGCGTTCTGCTGCAGGCCCTCCTCGTCGATGATGCGCATCACCGCATTGGCAATGGCACAGGACACCGGATTGCCGCCGTACGTATTGAAATAGGCCACGCCCGTGTCATAGAAGGCCTGTGCTATTTCCGGGGTGGTCACCACAGCGCCCACCGGATGACCGTTGCCCATGGGCTTGGCCACGCTGACAATGTCCGGAACTACGCCCTGTGTCTCGAAGGCCCAGTAGTGGCTGCCCACGCGGCCGAAACCCACCTGCACCTCATCGGCAATGCAGAGGCCGCCCGCGCGATGCACCGCATTGTATGCGGCCTGGAAGTAGCCGGCGGGCGGCAATATCTGGCCGCCGCAGCTCTGCAGGCTCTCCGCAATGAAGGCGGCGACGCCCTGGCCCTTGGCCTGCTGGCGCTCGCAGATGTCCGCAATGGGCTGGGCATAGAGGGCGCCTAGATCCGCGTTCGGGTGCAGCTTATCCGTAAACTGGCCACCATAGATGTCCGGGCATGGCGCCACATGCACATACTCGGGCTTCTGCTCGCCGCCGGGCTGATTGAACTTGTACGGCGAGATCTCCATCACAGACTGCAAGTGACCATGGTAGGCGCTGCAAGAATTTGTTATCCAGATTAGACTAATGCCCAGCTCAGATGGAGAACCATCCACTTACTGGTCGAGTGTGATCACGTCCAGGCGCTTGGTATAGATGCGCGCCAGCCGCAGCGCCAAATCGTTCGCCTCCGAGCCGGAGTTGACAAAGAAGCAGACCGACAACGGTGCCGGCATCTTGCTGGTCAGCGTCCGGGCGCACTGCACCAGCTCGTCGTGCAGAAAGCGATTGTTCGTCGAGATGGTGGCCATCTGCAGGGCCCCAGCACGCACCACCTCCGGATGGCAGTGGCCAACTGCAAGTGAAGGTAAAAATATGTTCAGCTATTTATTCAACTTATCCATTTTTAGGAGGAGAAATTTGTCACAATCAGATATACTGACGATATTTTGAAATAAGGTTAACAAAAGTCCTTAATATTCCGATATTTTCTATATATGTTATAAGCCTTATAGAGAGTGTGGGACTCAAGCGATATTATATCTCTCACGTATATTATCTATATGCATATTATATAATTTGAATTCTCTAATATTCTCTAATATTCTCTAATATTATAATTATCTGATAGAGTCTGGATCTGAATCTTTTATCTCTTATTGAAGTTCTCTAATAAAAAAAGCTGACTTTAAGCTCAAATTCCTCGAGCATCCAAATTCTGATTCTCTGTGCTCGGAAAGTCTCAGCCTGCCTGAAGCTGGACTGAAATACTCGAAAAGATGCTCTGGAGCTTATTCGTTGGGAGAAATCTGTTCTTCAACTTAATATGCCTTTGCCTTTGCCATACGCAATATTATTGATATGCATATATGTATGTATATTATTTTGAATGAAACATTATACATAAATCGGGCAGCATAAATTATAACATAGTTATTATAGATTAGAATTTTGCCTTCTAATCTTCCGATTCAAGAACTGTCTCACGTGTCCAGTTTCTAGTGGTTTATGGTTTATCATTTCCAGTTGGGCAATCAAAATAGATTTCGTCATGGCCAAATGTCTGGCCGAGGCACGTTTTATCAGCGGCACAGTAGGAAACGTGCACCCAGTTGGGCATCGTGTGCGCTTCACGTGATTCTCGAGGCGAGCAACTGACCCCCAAAAATGAGGAGGGAGGTGCTGTTGGGTAGAGAGGAGGGGGGAGGGGGGCATCGGTTGTGTAATCAGTCGACGACAATGTAAAAAGCCGCGATCCGGCCCATTTATCGCCCGCGTCCGCTGCCGGGGCCTGAGTGGCCTGGACCCGGGCCTGTCTATGCAGTCCCAAGTCGCACTTCGGGGCGAAGATGCGCAAACGCTTTGATAAGCGAAACGCTTCTCACTCCGCACAGATCTGGACGGCGACGACGACATGCTGCCAGCTCGCACTGCGGCATCACGTGAATTGGATGCTTGAAATGCACGAAAAGTTAGCGGCCGCTTGCGATTGCGCCGTGTGGGCGACACGGCACTGTCCAACAAAATTCGGCTTATTTGTGAAATTGTGGCGTCAAGATTTGATCAAAGGGCAAAGCCGTTTAAGCTTTCAAAATGAATCTCGAATTTTAAAGCCCAAGCTTACAAATATATTTTACTTATATTTGCCATATTTATTTTAAAAAGAACTAGCATAAAAAAATAAATTTATATATAAATACACCTAGAATATATTTTGAATTGAAAGCAAGTATTTAGTCCAGATCAAAAATTATTTGGTTTCATATTGTTTTACTTTAAATTAGCCTTTTTTTCGTATCAAATTAGCTTTTGTCAATCTCTAACAACAACTTTTTTAAATATTAGCTTTTATCAATCTCGAACTTGTTTTAAAAATATTTTTTATCAAATTGTCTTCTGTCAATCTCTAAAAACTGCCTTTTGAAAAGGCACTGAAAAGTATGGAGAGTATGTTTTCTTGTTTTATCAAATTGTCAGTCTCTTAATATTTGTTTTCCCTTTTTTTTTTAATTTCGATTTTGCTAAAAGTAAAAAAATAGCCTCTTAAGGCGAACAGTTTTAAGTTTTTGTAGGCATGTGTAATAATTAGTCGAGTGCTGATAGTTGATTTTTCGCAATATTTTTGTAGTTCTTTTTCTTTGTTTTTTGTTTTATTCATAATATTTCTTTTTTTCAAAGTGCGCATTTGACCGCATTTTTTGCAGAGGCACACGCACATATATGCATTGGTGTGTGTGCATGTGTGTCAAAAGTGTTTTTCACATTATCTCGCACAGAATTTTCCACTCGCAATGGACGCCCCGCTGATTGCTCAGTTTGTAAGGCTTGAACAAATATTGAATGTAGACTATGGGCACACACCAGCCAGAGGGGCAGACGGACAGAGATGGACAGAGGGAACAGACAGTCGGTTAGCTAGCCGGACAATCGGCCAAAGTGCGTAGTTGTTGCTCTTGTTCATGTTCTGATTCTTTTTCTTATTCTTATTCTTATTCTGGTTGTTGTTGTTGTTATCTGGCGTAGATTTCCACTCGGCACGAGACGTTCACATGTTGCCTGAACGCCCAGTTTCAGGGCAAGCTCTCAGCTGTTAGTTTCCATAGCTGATAAGCGGCAACTACGAGTAGTCATAGTCGCAGTCGCCGTTGCCGTCACCGTCGCCGTCGCAGTCGACGTCGCAGTCGATAGGAAAGTAGCACGAGATCATAGAATAACGTGGCGATTGGAACGCGTGAGGCGCGACGATTGAGATCAAAAGTTTCGTAATAAACAATAACAAATTGTTGTTGTTCTTGTTGTCAGCAATGACAACACGTGCACACCAACGGTCTTATCACGTTTTATAGAATAGTTTTCTTTATGTATTGAATGGTGACTTCATTGGACCTTTGTTATTCTATGAAGTGGGGGTCTATCGTGGCGCTGGGAAAGACGAATTCGGAATCGAAATCACGTTTACAGCCTGTGCACAGAAATAGCCTCGATATTTACTCAGGCACTTTGATCGAACGATTCAATGCTGATAATGCGTTAGGTTGTTTTATTATTAAAACTGTTTTGCCTCATGATTATTCCAATAGCTCAAGTTGCATTAAATCGCATAAGTGTATTATTCAATAGATTCGCCACAAAATTGCATTGCTATTTAAAGCCCTTAATTCATTTTTATTGAACTATTTATAATCAAGCTGTGGCATGATTTAAACTCATATTATTATTGCTGATTCGACTTTTGATAGTGAGGACAGAGCCACAAACCAACAATAACAATGTATTTTCGAGTTCGACTCGAGTTCGAATTCCAGGCAAATGCGAGGATTCGAGCTCGAGTTCCAGGCAAACGTGTTAGGCAGCGCCATTTTTAAATCTATAGCTTACAACTTTATCCAATTGGGTTAATAGTGTTTGATAATGTTTGGTTAATTAATTTGATATATGTTTAAGCTTCTGAGCCGCATCAGTAATAATTCTAGTTCAACCGAAATAGTTGCTATAAATAATTAACAGCCTCTGGACACTGGGCCTTATCGGCCAACGTTGGGAGCAACGAATCATTGTGGCACAATGATTGTGCATAGAGGCTACATAGTATAGAGGTAGTTAGGCGTATTTGAGGCCCATTTTAGCTGTAGCTTATCAGCAATATTATAATTTGTTTGCACCCAGGCTCAGCATATGCAAAAGATAATTTGGTAGGCCCCCCTCGGTTTTGTTATTGTTTAAATGAAATTGAAAAAAATAAAATAATTGAATGAAAATGAAAACTGCGCACAACTGTTAAACGGCGGCTTTGAAGAGGTCAGCATAACAGCTCACTGTTGTTAGCTAACATTGCAATGATAACAGCAAGCCTAGAGCTTACATAACAGTAACAGCCGACGCTGCTAAGCAATGTTAACGTGCATTTTGAATGGAAAATTCCGTTAAAAAAAAAAAAAAGGGATAACAATGTGTGAAGATGCACATGTCGGTGGTGTCAGTTGGACACAATTTCAGTTTTTCAATACGCAAATTGGCAAATTGCGCACACGTCAATCTTAGTTGATTGTTGTTGATATTACAACCCCCCATCCCCCCCACAATCACTTGAGTAACTTAATCAGCCCGGGCAACAGCTGCTGTTATGCGCCGTGTGCCGCGTGCCGGGGCCCGAAATCAACGGGCAGCATCTAAAAACACAGACGTACAAATAGGCCGGCCCCGGCCCAGCCCCAGCCCCAAGCAACGTGTGTGATAAGGCTGAGTCAGTTTTTGCGCCAGCTACTCGAATCAAATCACATCACACAAAGCTGCTCAATCGGGGCCTGAGCATGCCGCCGATGTCTGGCCAGCCGGTTGGGCCGGTCTGCTCTGGGCCAGGCCGTTCTGTGTGCCGGGGACGTGCACAACCTTGAACTTGCCAAAGTCCCGGTGCATGCACTGCCCTACCGGGGGCATCAATGCGTCCTATACGCCGTACTCTAACACGTGTCTTTTGTTTTTATCACAATGCATCGCTCAGACATATCAGCATAAAGAAATTATGACGGACGAGTGTTGTGTGTGGACGTGGACCCGGGCCTGTCGCTGACGAGCCCATTTCATCGGGCCCCGGTCCCGAGTCCGGCACCATTAATTGACCCACAAAAAATTATTATATAAAATGCATACATATATATTTTTGAAATGGATGCGAGCTATATGCGTATATATTTCGCAGCGCAGATATGAGTTATAGACAGAAAGTTGGATAGATGGATGATCGATAGATATTTAGATAGAAAGATATTTAGATAGAAAGATACATAGATGGAAAGATGAATGGATGGATGGGTAGATGGGTAGATAGATGGATAGATGAATAGATGAATAGATAGATAGATAGATAGATAGATAGATAGATAGATAGATTAATGGATAGATGGATAGATAGTTAGATAGATGTATAGACAGATGTATATATAGATAGTTAGATAGATAGATAGATAGATAGACTGATGGATAGATGTATAGGTGTATTGAAAGATAGGTTGGTTGGATAGATTCAAAGGGTTATCACTTACCATGTGCCACATTATTGATGCAGTCCAGATAGCGTGTGCCCTCCTCATCAAACATATACTGGCCCTGTCCGCGGACTATTTTCAATGGATCGGAGCGATAGAAGAGTTGACAGGCTTGTCTGTATTATTCGATATTTGCGGGTTTTTTAAATTTTTTGTGCGGATTTTGTTTTTGTCAAGTGCATTGAAAAGAGAAGTGAAAAAAAGAGAACAAATTTGTTGTGTTTGTTTTTTGTTTTGCTGATAAAAATTATAATTAACTTAAATTTAAACATTTATATAATATTCGGAATAAAAAACGAACGCAGTTAGCTGTCTACCTCCTGATTATCTCTATGGCATTCGCTTGCAACAAACTTGTTCGATGTGACGTCTTTGTAACGCCGAGCTTCTACGCGATCGGGGCCTATGTCATCAACTATATAATACCGTCAGAAGGCGTGATACGGATACTGATATGGGTGGGGCGAAAGTGACGCCTCGTAATGGATGTTAGCTAAAGTATCTAACCTTAGATTATAAACATTTTTTACGGGCGTAATTATTGCGTTTGCTCTAGTTGGCGCCGCAGCGTGTTTGTTTAAACTTGCAGTCAATAAACGTTTACGATATATGTAATTCACAACTAGTTTATGTAAACGCGATGTTGGAAATGGAATTTGTTTCAGGCGCAAAAACAATTATCAAGTATTCTTCAATAATTATGCATATATACGTTTATATTTAAGAAACACCTTTGTTGTTGCTACCGAGCAGGAAATCGATAAAGACCAAAAATAAATGCGGCTACTTTCGGCCCATTCAGTGGGGCGCGAATGTTTGGCAATTGCCAAAAGTTTTGTTAGCATTTGTCATGGGATGACAAAAACGGCGGCAGAGCAGAGCACTGCACTGCTACAGTCCCGGCACGCCGCCCTCCCCCAGGCAACCTGGCATGTGGCACTAACAGAGAGCGACAAAGAGCACGACAACAACGTCGATGAGTGTGCCGTGTGGGGATGCCGCTTGTTGACCTTGACAGCGAAATCGCTTGACAGAAGGTCACCTAACATGCGCATAACATATGTAAGTGCAAGCATCGCATCGCATAACATAACGTAAACATAAACATAACATGTTTAAATACGTCATTTACATGCATTGCAAATCTATGCACACACACACACACACACACACACACAAGTTTATGTAAACAATTGTAGTCTATTTTATGAAATAGTTAAGGAAATTAATTTGTTTATACTAACCCAATGTGTTTGTTACGCAGTTTGATGGTGTCCGATTTGGACAGCTGCTGGCTGGCCACGGATTGCATTTGTTGACTTGCGAAAGGCATTTTTAAATTAATTTATTTTTTAGTTTGAATTGAATTTGATTACAATTTAAATATTTTGACTTTTATAGTTTTAAGCGCGCGCACTTTTTAAGTTCCGACTGTTCCGGCAAGGAATACAAGTCAACTGAATTGAAGGCTGTGAGTCTGACTGATAAACAGGCAGGCTGGCAGGCAGGCAGGCAGGCACGGGACGCCTTTAACGTCTTTGGGTGCTTAGAAATTGTCGCCGAATGACAAATTCTATGTGAGAGTAGAGCTATTTTATAACAGTGGCCGTCGCGACGGCGGCCAGCAGCGGCCACGACCAGCCCACTCTAGCCATATATACAAATGTATGTACATATATTTCTATACATATGCATATATATATATATGTATAAAATATATGTACATGCATGCATATGTAGTTGCTGCCGCTGCTGTTGCTGCTAATGTTGTTGTTGCCGTTTGATACTGTTGCTGCTACAACAGGCGCTGTTACTGGCTGACGCGCTGTTACTGTTAAGCGTCTCAGCTGGCCATGTGCATGTGTGCGTGCATGTAAGTGTATCGGCAACACACACGTGACTATCAACACTGTTATTGTCGCTCTCTCTCTCTTTGCCGCTGCAAGTGTGTGCGTCTGTGTGATAACAGCAGCCAGCCTGAGCGTAGCGCAACGTGTGTAAGCAACAGCAACAATAACAAATATTACAGCAACAACAGCTGAGCCGAGTATCAGCCAACCAGCAACGGCGCTGCGTGTTATTAGAGATGCGCACGTGCGTGATTCGAATGGGAACGAAAAAAACAAACAAAAAGCACGTAGAATGTTTTTTACATATATGTGCATATATTATTATTGCGTGCGTGCGCGTGACACGTGCTCAGATTGAGTTGTTATTGCTATTTAGTTTGTTTAAATCCTGCTAAAATATGACGTTGCATCAGTCGGCAGTCAATAACATGTTATTAATCTATTTATTGCTGATAAACGACAATATATTAATAGCTTCAACTTAATTATAAAATTGATAGAAATTAGTCCAACGACATTGACATTCACAGAGAATCCACAGCTGAAGCTTTCAAAGATAACAAATTTAAAGTTGGATATGATTTATATACTGACATGTTAGCGTACCTTTAATGCACTTAAAAAAAGACACTGAAATAGTTAAAAATAAAATAATACAAATCTTAAAGGCATTTTGTACAAGTTATTCTTGCTCCTTCTCTAAACATACCAAGCCAGCAGCTGTTGAGCTGATAACGTCTGACCGTTACATGATTTTAAAATGTTAACAGTAGCTTTTACAGTTTTGGTTTCACTGTAACATACAGACACAGCTAACAGTCGTCACAGTTGTGGAGCCACTGCACGAATAGCAAATGCGTTTTAAAAAGCTTAAATATGATTGAGCAAATATTACGACTGGATTTTACAGTGTAAAACTAGTTGTTTTATTTCTGTTTTGATACCAAGTATTTATTACAGCTACAATTCCATATAAATATTATTTTTGGCGCCACCCTAAACGTATGCTATACATTTAACAGTAACATGAAAATACACCCTAATGCACAATGCAAAAATATAAATATTACAAATAGAAATACATAACACGCTCACAAATTTACAAATTAATTAGTTAACATTGCTATTTTAGGATCAATTCTGATCATCTATGGTACAAGCCGTGCATGCACATCATCGCTTGCGTAATCTCCCCCGTAGTGTCCGGCTGAGGCGGCATCATCGCCAGAGCCTGATACCAGGACGTTCGGCATTCCACAACCTCTCCGTCCATTGACCAGCGACTGTATTTCGCTTGACTGCTGTTGGATAGAAAATGTTGAAGAAATTTTAACAGATCATAATATAAATATATATTAGAGAAGGATTGCTCTGGTCGAGAGGGCCCGGCTAGAGGATATCCTGAACCTAGCTAAAAGCTGCCGTAACATACATGCAAGTTACGAATATTTTTCTATCTGAGTTCACATCAATTATCCAATTACGACAAACAAAGGTATACATAATGGGGTCGAAGATGTCTGCAGGGTTACAGGGTATACTGATAGTTGTTCACTTACTCGTGTGTTTTCGAGCGGAACTTCTGTAACCAGTTCGCTGTTCGATGTTTGCCTTTGTTGAAGTAATCTCTGCAGGATTTTGGGCACGCCAAACTGAAGCGTTTCGCGTCCGGCCGTAAAAGAGGCGGCTGTGGTTCCCGTACTGCTGCTGGTGCTTGTGCTTGTGCTACTGCCGCCTCCGCCGCCTTCGCCTGCCATGTCCACTTCGTTGCCGATCTCCTGGATCGATTTGCCGCCCAGCGTTGCCAGAGGATTCTGGAAATGCAGGTTAATATTGAGATCGCGATGACCGCGCTGCCGCCACTGATAGAACATGTACCCAATGCCGGTGCCAACAACTCCTATCAGTAGCAGTATGGCCAGCACCCAGACGACTCCGCTGCCGCCGCCATCGCCGCTGCTATCCGAACGCTGCTCGCTGGACAGCAGCGAGTTCATGTCGAGCTCATTGGTGCTGCCTTGTGGACACTGCTGCGTCTCGGGCACAACGGCATCGCCACACATGCACTCATAGCCATAGTCGCCAAGCACGCACATGCCGGAGCAGTGGGCATGCTGGCAGGGATTCTTTGTTGCCGCCGGCTGACGTGACCAGCCGGCAACAATTATATCCTGGGCGTTCAGCACATTCAGATTGATGGCCTTGCAAGTGCGCTGGCCATACAGCTCACAGCTGACCACCTCCTTGGCTCCCATATTGACAATGTGCGCCTGATTCTCATAGATGCTCAGTCCAGTCGGCTGGAGCAGCGCATTGCTCTTCTGGAGCAGAACATGCGCCTCCCGCTGTTTGCCACTGCCGCGACCCTTGTAGCTGATCATCTCCAAAGTGTGACTATGCAGATCCACAAAGTAGAGCAGCTGCTGATGAGGATCGATTGCAATCGCTGTCACATAGCTGCGCTGCTTCCGCAACAGCAGCTCCCGTCGGCTGCCATCGAGTCGCGCCATATGAAGCTGTGTGATCGGCTGGCCAAAGCTTTCGCTGCGTATGGCCACATAGAAGAGACGCGCCTTGTGCGCGTCCACGGCAAGCGCCTTCAGACTGAACCGTGACAACATTTGCAGTATGCTGCCGCACATCTTGGCCCCAAAATTGCATACGCTTATCTGCTGCGGCGCCCTGCCATTGATCACATACACATTGCCCGTCGTCCATTCCACGGCCATTTTGCTGGGCGAGTGCAGAGCGAGTGCAGCCATTTGGCTGCGATCCCGCAAGTTGATGCGGTAAATGATGTTCTGCTCCTCGCTGCTAAAGTAGCCAATCTGACGGCGCATGTCCACATCGAAGCCGCTAATGGCCGAATCATTCGCTGACCAGGCAACAGAGAGCGTCACCGGATGTGCGCTGAGATTGCGCACCTCGTTGTAGCTGGTAAAGAGAAGCGGGGCACCGGACTCTATGCTCTTGCAGCTGCTGCGATCTTGGCTCAGCATAAAGTCCGCATGGCACTGACACTGATAGCTGCCCGGGGTATTCTCGCAGAGCTGGGCGCACGGCTGCTGCACGGCGGAGACGGCGCACTCATCAATGTCCACGCAGCTGCGCTGATCGCTGGCCAATCGATAGCCCTCCAGGCATGTACAGACAGCGCCCGCCGGCGTTGCCTGGCACCTGTGCTGGCACAGAGGCTTGCTGCAAGCGCTGGCGCACTGCGGTCCCTCATCGTTGCCATTGGTGCAGTCCGAAAAGCCGTTGCACACGTGCGACATATCCACGCACTCGCCATCGTGACAGTCGAACAGATGGGGCTTACAGGCGCGCCTTGCACTCACACTCTCGCCAGCCTGCTGATGACTGCTTGTCTCGTTGCCATTGGCGTACTGTTCGCAGTGCTCCTCGTCGCTGCCGTCGGCGCAGTCGCGTTCCTTGTCGCAGCGGAATTCCTGGCGTATGCACTGTTTGCTGTCGCGGCACTGGAACTCGTAAATGCTGCATAGCTCGCCACAGTCGGCTTCGTCCTCGCCGCGCGGGCACTCGGCGCTGCCATTACAGCGCACTGCCATGTCCAGGCAGAGCTGCATATTGCTGGCGCATTGATACATGGGAGTGGCCAGTGTTCCGCAGCTTATGTTGACTGCAGCACCAGCAGCTCCGTTGCGCTGCTCACAGTTGAGCTCATCGGAAAGATCGCCGCAATCGTTGTGGCCATCGCAGATGAGCTGTGCATCGAGGCACTGGCCCAGCAGACAGCGATGCATCTTCTCCGGACACTGGCGCTGGCCGCACTTGTCGTGCTCATCGGAGGCATCGCTGCAGTCGATGCGTCCGTCGCACTCCCAGCTGCTGGCAATGCACGAGCCGCTGCTGCACTGGAACATCCCACGTTCACAGCTGGCGGCCTCCTTGCAACGCAGCTCATCCGAGTTGTCGCCACAATCGTTTTTGCCATCGCACACCAAGGTGTAATCCACGCACTTGCCATTGTCGCAGGCGAGCTGGTGGGCGTGGCAGAGCTTGGTTTTATCTGAAAGCGAAACGGAAATGCATGATTGACAGACTGAGTGATGGACATATTGAATGATACCCATTGATTGACTGTCTATTTGACAGATCGATTGGGTGATTGACAGACTGAGAGTTTATTTGGAGCAAAGGACCAACGTACCGAATTGGGCGCAGTGTAGCTCGTCCGAGTTATCATCGCAGTCCTTTTGTCCATCGCAGCGCTTGCTCTTATCCAGGCACCGTTCGCCGTCATGGCAGGTGAATTGGGAGAGTTTGCACTTGACCTTGACACGCTTGACGGTGTCGCAGTCTGACTCGTCGGAGCTGTCGGCGCAATCCTGATGACCATTGCAGCGATGTGCCATGGTCAGGCACTCGCCGGAGGAGCGGCAACGGAACTCACAGTCCAGAGCCTCGGTGCAGCTGCGATTGAAGGCATCGCGATACACGAAACCTGCGGGGCAGAGGCACGCGCGGTCAAATTGTCCTGCACTGACGCACACATGCGAACAGCCTCCGTTGGCTTGCTCGCAGGGATGCGGCGTTAAACTGGCAACCACTCGCCCGCTTGCCGTCAGCGGTATGCGAACGGGCAGCGTGAGTTGCAGATAGGTGGCGGCTACTGCTGCGCCGGCATCATCGTGTCCCAGATGCGGATTCGTTTCGATCTCGATGCGTTTGTTGGGGCCCATGTTGCTCTTGTGCGTCCAGTAGATGGCCGGTGTGCCGAGCTCGCTCCAGAACAGATCCTGATTGACCAAAGCCAGAGCGTATGGTCGCCGGAACTTGCCGCGAAACATTTGCGCATGCGTCTGGCGATAGTTGCTGAAGCTGAGCCGACTTGTATCGCTGTCCGACCAGTACATGGTGTGCGTCTCATAATCGACAGCGAACTTGATGTCATCATCGCCCAGATCTTCCTCAAATACATGGGTCTGGGCGCCGCGTCCGCTCAATGCCACGCGATCGATGTGCGTGTGCCGGCGCGCCTTCAGCGCCACAAACATATAACCCTCGGCTGGCATCACGCTCAGGCCGATGGGCATCTCATCTCCGGCAAAAAAGCGCACCAGTGCACGATGTCCGGTGCGCAGCGACAGCAGCTCAATAACATGACGCTCCATGTCTGCCCAGTAGAGATTGTGAGCCAAATGATCAAATGCCAGGCTGCTGATATTGCCCAGATTGCGGTAGACCAGCATGGTCAGGCGCTGCTCGCTGGGATGGGGCGCGTACTCGAAGATCGCCCGCTGCATATTGTCCGCAATAAAGACGGTGCTATTGATGCTATTGTAGGCCAGTTCGCTGATGTGGCAGCGCAGGGTGTGCGACGCGCTGACTACGTGACGGCCGAACGAGGTGTGCTCGATCTCGAGCAGCACTCGGCGCAGTCCAATAAACAGACGCTGCTTCTTCTCGGTTTGGCTGCAGCGATGTCCATCCGGTGACAGGGTCATGCCCTCCGGGCAGGCGCATGAATAGCCACCAGCATCCGGTTCAGCGAGCAGACATAGATGCGAACAGCGCGCCGTTTCACAGGGATGTGGCACCTGCGGTTGCTTGGCCGGATGATAGACGTGGACAGCATAGATGATGCGATCGCGTGCCAAGATGTGATGCTGTTTCCCGGAGAACTTATCGCAGGCATGGATGCTCTTGGTGCCCCAATCTGACCAGAACAGCTGATCCTCGAATACGGCCAGTCCGTACGGATGCTTTAGCATGCCGTCGAGCACGGTGCGGCGTGCACTGCCATCTGTTCGGACGGTCTGAACGCTGCCCAGCTTGGCGTCGACCCAGTAGATGCGCTCCTGATGCATATCCAAGGCAATGCCATTTGGCCAGTGTATATTGTCGGCAACAATCGGCTGAGATCGTGTGCCATCCATGGAAGCGCGCGCTATCATTGGCTTATTGCCCCAGTCGGTCCAGAACATTTGGCCACGCTGTGGCCATAGCGCCAGGCTGCGCGGCTGATGCACATCTTGGGTAACCAGCACCACACAACTGAGCCCATCGTTCGAGCAGACCGCAATGTGTCGCATTATGTTGTCCGAAAAGTAAATGTTGTGCGTCAGCCAATCGACGGCCAAATCCTCGGGCGCATCCAGACCAGATGTCAGCAATATCTCCGCCATGGAGCCATCGGCACGTGCACGCACAATGCTCTCCGCCTCGTTCTGTATGTTGGTCCAGTAGATGTGGTCGCCATCGAAGGCCACGCCAATCACCTTGCTCAGATTGGTGGCCACGCTGAAGACATGATTGCGCTGGTGCGTTTGCTGCTTCAGATGCATGCCCATGACAGTCATCTGGGTGGTGTAAAGCAGCAGCGCGGACTGTTTACCTGAGCCAATATCCAGGGCATGGCAGGTGCGATTGTTGCTGGCATCCAGTTCGTAGCCCGCATCGCAGGCACAACGATAGCCGCCGGATGTATTCTCGCAGCGCTGACTGCACAAGTCATCCCGCTCCTGACACTCGTTAATATCCTCGCATTTATCCTTAAACTTTAACAGCCGAAAGCCGTCTGGGCAAAAGCATTCCGGCCCGCTGGCGGGCATCATATGACAACTGGCACCAGGCGGGCATTTCTTTGTGCTGCAATCGGGTTTGGCATGGCAGCTCTCGCTCTCATCGCTGCCATCCGAGCAATTGGGCTGGCCATCGCACACCTGGCTGAGCGGCAGGCAGCTGCCATGATTGCGGCACATGAACTTTCCCATAGACGGCTGACAGAGATTCTCTGGAAAACAACAATTTTTGAATGCAAGGAATTAATGCTGGGATCAGTTTAGCTAAACAAATCTTTGATCTATATAGAAAGGCTGCACTGTACTCACCGCAGTCACTCTCATCGCTGCCATCGCCGCAGTCATCGACGCCATCGCAGAGCCATTGCTTGCGGTGCAGGCAACGGCCGTTGGTGCAGAGATGACCACTGGTGCAGCTGGTGGCGGCCTGTTTGCAGCCAGCTGTCTCATCGGAGTTATCGGCACAGTCCGATTTGCCGTCGCACATGAAGTCGAGCGGTATGCAGCTGTGATCCTGGCACATGTACTCATATTGGCTGCAATTGCGCCGGCCGAAGTTGAATACCAGGCGGCGCGGACACTGAAGCTCATCTTCGCCGCCTGGACAGTTGTCGACTCCGTTGCATATTAATTCCGCTGCCAGGCAGGCACCGTGTGGCTGGGCACACGGGAACCAATGCGGCTGCCGGCACATCTTGTAGTCTACAGTCCAAACATATAATGTACATAAGTTTGAGGTTAGGTTTGTTTTGGTGAGGTTAGGTTCGTTTTAATTAGAATTTCTTCACTTGCCGCATTCCAATTCATCCGTGTTGTCTGTGCAATCGCTTCGTCCGTCGCACATCTTCGCTTGTAAGATGCAGACTCCGTTTCTGCACTGGAATTGATCTGCATCGCACCTCGCGTTCGCTGATCCCGTCGCGGCGGCAGAAGCCTCACCGCAAACGAGCAGCAGCACTGCAGGGCACAGGCACAAAAGCCACCAGGACCGCCGGCTGACGTTTTTACCACTCCACTGCCGTTCACGCACATGGCACTGTGTTCGCACATGATTATCCCGCAAGATTGCGGCCCTATAAAAAAAAAAAAATCCACGTGTGCATTTGAGGTTATGTCACGCAGCAAATTGAACTTCAGCGATGTTTGCTACTTACATTTGATACTTGCTTTTAGTGCAGCAGTTTGTGGTTTTATTCACCGCGTTCTTAATCATAAATTAAACATTTAACAGAACACAAAAGTAAACGTTCAACATCAATGATTAACAAAATGCAACGAGCATGCGCAAATTCAACGCAAACGTTGAAATGCAAAAAGCGAACTGAACGATGTTCAATTGCACTGAACTGTAATTGATCAGCTTCCAATTTCGAAATTCGGCCAAGTGCCGTTACATTTAGTGTGGCCAGTTATTATAAGTGCTGAAATACTATAAAAAGGAATGTAAGCGATGGATTTACGAATTGCGCCAATTTCAATCCTCACAATTTTGCGTATTATGATTTACTTGTGGGTTTTACACACCAATTATGTACATACATATGTATATATACTTAAGTATTACAATATATCTTCTTTTGTAAGTCCTGCTTATTCAACTTGTTGCATCTGCAGCAATTTTTTCACATACTTCTGAAACAGCGCCGTGGCCTCTTCCTGCGGTAACTCCATAATGCGGTCCAGCAGCTGCCAGGTTATTAGCTGCTCAATTAAATTGTCTTTGCACACATGTGCAGGAATACTGAGATCGAAGCTGCGGCACTGCCAATGGGGCTTCAGAGGAGGAATGCAAATGCGATACACTATATTGACGTGGTCATCCAAAGTGTGGGGATCCACAGACTGCGCATCCGGCTTTGCTTTACCGGCTGCCTTTGGTCTCGGTTTTTTGATGGGCCGTCGCGGCTTTGGCTTAGGAACCGGTAATGGGCAGGGATTCGATTCCGGCATATGCTTGCTGGGCATGTAGTGCTGCATCCATTGTGTCTCCAGTTTGGCGAGCGCCATTTGCTCAGTGCAGCTTAGTTCAAGCATTGAATTTTTGCGAAGGTTCTCCAATGTATCCGTAATTACATGGGTAAAAAAGTTGCGGGAATCAGCAATCCAGCTGGGCTTGATATCAACTTTATTGTTTTTACGGCGCAGCATTTTGCAGCGTTACGAAACGATGTGCTAATTGGTTTGCTACATTTTTTTTTTCTTCTATTTACATGTTGGTTTTCTTGCGAAAACGCTGCCCATAAGCGTGGGCAGTGTGTCCACACGATCAGAATTAAATGGCAGCCTTATTGCGTAAGTGGCAACTCCTTAACGATGATGTTGCCAATAAGCGATCTCAAATTTCAAATTATTGGATAACGTATTTTGAAATTCACAATTATTGATATTGAGGATGCAACTTTTGTATTCTTGTTATACAATGACACATCATTTGATTAGTTTAATGATTTACTGATATAAATATAAATAATAAAAATTCGAAATTAATGATCCCACATCGAAGCTGTTTTGATATCAAGTAACGTGGTCATTTTTGGGCCAGACAAAGAATTATTGCAATCGGATCCCGGGTTAAAACCTGAGATACAGCAAATGGACTGCAATCTGTGATGTAGCAACAATTAATAACTTTAAGATTTATGAGCAGCGACTCATATAAGACAAAAGCGTTAGACCGGCGACCGCGAAATGTCATAAAACAACAAACACGAACAACAACAAGGGCACTTAACACAAAACAATAACCAGAGTTAGATTTAAAAATATATAAATTGTATAATTAAAGAAAAAGAGCGCGCGACGATGTTACCCTTAAAGCCAGCCAAGCGACGTTTCGCATCTCAACAACACGGAAGGAGAGGTGAAGTACGTGAGGCAAGGCGTGGCAGGGTCATAAAAACAATAACAAAACCGAACAAAATAAGAAAGCTGTCATCGGCACACCGAAGTGTAAATACCCTTGCAGATGTGCGCTATATTCCAATACTTGGAAAAGCTATACAAAATAGTAATTTTCATTAGATTTTGATCACTATCATATCATGAGAAACTAAAAAGAATCTTATATAAATACCCATTTCTTTTATGTTATATAGTGTACCAATGTTGGATTGTAGTAAAGAGAATTCGAAGGTTTTATTTATCCTATGGTTCATATATGATATATTCATGATATAGCCCTGAGACTGAAAGGCTAATTTGATGACACTGATCAAGGGGTAGCAGAGTCTCTTTCTGTGCGACTTAATTTGAATACCCTTCGCAAGGGTATAAAAAGCAACCACAAAAGCTACCAAATGCTAACGTGGGCTTTCCAAGACCAACCAAAATTGGGTGTTTGCCGCCGATGAGTCGTGGGATCGTGGGATCCGCTACAACAGCTAAACATGTCGCCGTACATTTCTAAACGGTTCAGTTTCAGTTTCGGTTTCAGTTTCAGTCATTGTTGGCTTGAGTAATGAGCATTGTCCGTCGACATGTTTGCAGTGCGGTAAAGGCGTTAAAATTAGTTGTAAAATCTGTCCGCACGATATATTTAATTTAATAACAGTTCCAGCTTGTTTTCAAGAGTATAAAACGCGCACTCGATGCCAAGATGAACAACAGTCATTCGGCAGCATTGTCCCAGTGAATAACTCTTCTAGGAATCATATTTGCCCAACTACGTAGGATTTAAAAACTTGAAATCCTTAAAATGGCAAGTACTAACGAGAATGTGTAAAAGTGTGACCAAAGGCAGTGCAATAACGGTTTTCTAAATATATAAAAGTGTGACCATTTTTTTAAAAAATATTTTTTTGCATTCCTTTTTTTTTTGTTGGTTCACGTTACAAAAGTGTGAAAATTTAATTTCTATTATTTATTGAATAAAAACCCATGTGATATATGTTGATGTCATTTAAAATGGCCTCAACAAGGTTTGAAGTAAAAATAATATTATATTATATATATAATAATGTTCACGCTTAAGTACTCCGATTAAGCAGTTTATAGTCAAACTTTTACCATAACTTTCTTGTCTGCCTGCCTTTTCCGCAGCCCTCCATTACGGCTATTGCTTTGATTGCCTCCCTGGCACTGTGCGCCGCTGACGTCTCCCATTTGTCCCTCTCGCGGAACTATTTGCCGCCGCTGAGCGGCGCTGGCGGCTACTCAACGTACTCCTCGTATCCCACGTATTCCTCGTATCCCTCGTATACGGGCAGCGGCTACTCCAGCGGCGGGTACTACTCGGGCTCCGGCCTCGGCTCCAGCTACGGTGCCCCGCTGGTCACATCCGGCTACAACAGCTATGCCACGCCCTCGCGCGCCTATCTGCCAGCACTGACCAGCTACGCCGGCACTGGCTACAGCGGCCTGGACACCAAATATGCCTCCAACGGGGGTTACGTCTATTAGGAGGACCAGTTGGCATGTGCCTGGCACAATATCCACTTAAACAAGTGCAGACAATACTTTTTTTTTTGTTTTAATATCTACAGGATTTGAGCTGTTTTTTTTTGTATTATTAATAAAGTTTCTTGAACAATAGATATTAGTTTTTATTAGCAGGGTCCTTTGTGAATTATGTACTTCGTTATGTTCAAGCTTTACAACGTGAAATAGATTATTTTGATCTGTAAACAATTTTTAGCTATCGCATCCAAAGCAAATGTGCTTCGACTTTGGCTGGAGTCACCAAACTTGAAATGTAGCCTCTAAAATAGTATATATACATATATCAAGTATCTTTAATTTTATACCTATCGCCACCTGCCCGCTACTCTCTATCTATTAGCGCGAGCTGCATTTGGTGTTGGAATAAGAGGGTTCAGGGTATCCCCTAGTCGGGAGCTCCCGACTAGAACCTCTTACTTGTTTAGCTTTTGGTTTAGTTGAAAATAAATGTACCGTTTTGTTAAGCTCAGTTGCTGCGTGGGCGGCTTCGAATCGTCTTCGTCGTTTGTTGAGTCGCTTGAGTTTCGGTTTTTACTCATACATAAACGCATAAACGCATATTTATGCTCAAAGTCGAACCAAAGACAATATAAACACTGAGATGACTAACGCCGTACAATAAAATGCTACTATGCAGTTAGATATTGAGAACAAAAAAACGAAATCAGCCCCACCTTAAAAGCGAAAAACCTAAAAATAGAATGTACTCACCGCTTCGGCTCTATGAGAGCCGTGCAAGCAACTAGGTTTGAACGTGTGTTATATGTATATACATACATAAGAGCATATTTGAGTGTGTTGTAATTCACTGCTCTGGATTTTGCTGGCAAACAAATAAACTTTCTTAGTTTTCTAGCGCTGATCATGACCTATCCCAAATTTGAATTTACCTATGAAGGTAATGCTGTGTACTGAGGTTGGTTCGGTAGAAAATCTGGTTTTTTAAGTTGATGCAAATAATTATGTAATTTTTTTAAATAAAATTATTAATTAAATTATTATTTTTTTAATTTCGTTGCAAGTGTCAGCATCAGCAAGCCTCAACTTCGGCATTCGTTCGTCTAGCTTTTGGAGAGCACACAGCCAATCGGCTGGCATGTCCTGTGAAGTGGGAAACGCCAAACGAGAAGCCAGGCTAGAAATTTCGCATCGCATTGAAATGTATGGGCGTTACTCATCTTAGTGTTTATATTGTCTTTGGATAAGCCCCATGGATGGGACCGAAGGTGTTAATCCTAAGTCCTAAAAAGTCAAAAGCACACAGCAAATAATATTTAAACAAGTAAGAGGTTCTAGTCGGGAGCTCCCGACTAGGGGATACCCTGAACCCTCTTATTCCAACACCAAATGCAGCGCGCGCTTATAGATAGAGAGTAGCGGGGAGTTGGCGATAGGTATAAAATGAAAGATAATCGATATACATATACTATTCTAGAAGCTACATGTCAAGTTTGATGACTAGCTATTATTATTTACCAAAACTGCTTAAAAAACGGGATTTCGATATACATTTTTATCGATTACTTGGAAACGGGGCAAGTTATCGTTTATCGGAAACAAACTCGATCTGCGCGGGACCTAGGAGCACCTACATCTAAAATTTCAAGTCTCTAGCTCTTATAGGTTCTGAGATCCTTGCGTTCATACATACGGACGGACGGACGGACGGACGGACGGACGGACAGACAGACGGACATGGCTAGATCGACTCGGCTATTGATGCTGATCAAGAATATATATACTTTATGGGGTCGGAGATGCTTCCTTCTGCCTGTTACATACATTTGCACTTTGCACAAATACAATATACCCCTTTTACCCATTTTCAATGGGTTCAGGGTATAAAAATATATGCTTCGGTTCGTGTCTCGACTGCTTCTATAATCCCGAATTCGAACTGGTTCGATTCCAAATAACATTATAGTTCAGATAAAGTTCTTATTTACTGCGCACTTTAAACTTTATTTATACTCATAAAGTAATTATCAAATTTATTAAAAAAAAAAATAATTAAATATATGAAAGCTGTAAACCTTTAGCCCGATTTATAATAGCATAATGTAGAGATCAGTTTAATGCTTATGACGGTATGCATATCCACCGTTGGCGGCGTAGCGAGTGCCGCCTGCAGAGCGGCTGTGACCATAGACACCTCCGCTTGCATGGTGCGATCCTCCAGAGCCGTGCCCAAAGCTACGAGCGGAAGAGGACGAAGCTGTTGCGAAGCCACCCAATCGAAGTCCATGGGAGGAAGCGTAACGAGCTGGCGACGAATAACTATTGGGGGAGCCGGCTGGAGCGGAGTAGCTGCTGTGAGATGCTGCTGGCGCCAGGTACTGACGAGAGGGAGCTGCTACAGGTGCATATGTTGAGGCCGACGATGAGTAGCTGCCGTGGGATGCGGCTGGAGCGGAATAGCTGCTATGAGAAACCGCTGGGGCGGAGTAGCTGCTGTGAGAAGCCGCAGGAGCGGAGTAGCTGCTGTGAGATGCTGCGGGCGCCAGGTACTGACGAGAGGGAGCTGCCACTGGTGCAAATGTTGAGGCCGAGGATGAGAAGCTGCTATGAGAAACCGCTGGAGCCGAGTAGCTGCTATGAGAAGCCTCAGGAGCAGAGTAGCTGCTGTGAGATGCTGCTGGCGCCAGGTACTGGCGGGAGGGAGCTGCTACAGGTGCATATGTTGAGGCAGAGGAAGAGTAGCTGCCGTGTGATGCGGCTGGAGCGGAATAGCTGCTGTGGGAGATGGCTGGAGCGGAGAAGCTGCGGTGAGAGACGGCTGGAGCGGAATAGCTGCTGTGGGATATAGCTGGAGCGGAGTAGCTGCTGTGGGACGCAGCTGGCGCCAGGTACTGACGAGAGGGAGCTGCCACTGGTGCAAATGTTGAGGCCGAGGATGAGTAGCTGCTGTGGGACGCAGCTGGTGCCAGGTACTGACGAGAGGGAGCTGCCACTGGTGCATAATTTGAGGAAGATGAATGGCTGCTGAAAGAGCTTGCTGGGGCAGAGAAGCTACTGGCTCCTGCCGTCGAATAGCTGCTCAGAGACGAGGCTGGCGCCAGGTACTGTCGAGATGGCGTTGTATAGCTGGCTGATGGGGCATATCCATGCGAGCGCGTCGGTGCATAGGAGCTGGCGGCGCTCGATCCAGCCGAGCTGTAGCTACTGTATGCATTGGCCTGGGGCGGCAAGTAGCTGTTGCTCAAAGGACTGGCCACGCCCAAGGCGGCCAGGGCCAGCAGAGCAGAGCAAATGGCGAACGGACGCTGCCGGAAAAGTGTTTAAATAGCTTACGAGATTTATGCGACGCCATCAAAAGCTGGACTTACCATGTCGAGTTGGAGTTGCTTAGGTGCTTGCCAAGCGGATACTGATGCCACTGGAATCGCGGGGCAACACTTTTATAGGGGCCACAGACAAAAGAATTGCGAGTACAAATCTTTTGCACCGTCAGCCAAAGTGGAATACAAGCGGTAGAAGAACGAAACGGAATCCAAGATCTCAATTAAACTAGTCAACCGAAACTTGAACGCTAGCTTTAAGATCATACATTTTATAAAAGAAAAAAAAGAAGTGTGGCTAATTTTAACGAATTTTGTACTCAAAATAATATTGAGTAAGGCAAAGGTTCCTAGGAACAGCGTAGCCTAGCCATAACACGGGGATTTTTCACGCCTTTTACTTTGTCTTTTTTTTTCTCTCTTCTAATTTCATGCTTGTTGGACTTTAATTGTAATCGATTCTATGGTCGAAATTTGGTTGGCTTTTGTTGTTAACGTTGCCTCTGAGGAATGGCAAATAATTTTATTGTATTTAAGGTCCTCGAATAGTTACTAGCACTTCCTTGAAAAAGGGATACCAACTAGCAGAAGCGCAGAAGTGAGAACGTTTGCGCTCCTTTCCTCTAATGAATTGTCTGCTAAAAGGTGGCAACGCTGTTTGTCCAGTTGAGTGCTGCCACTTTATTAAGAACGCGCACAAAAGAAGAAAGCATTTGAAAGTTAACGGCTTAAACTTAATTGAAAATAACTGCCCTGCTCTTCTACTTAACTTGACGTATTAAGAACTTGTTGCACAGTGTTAACGCAGAATTGCGCGATTGTAGAGGATGCCGCGGAATCTAATAGACCGTTTATTTTTAGCCATGTCCATTTCGGAAGTCACAGAGCCAGCACACAAACATAAACGCAAATACCTCGAAAGTTTAATTAATGATGCGTTTTTTTCCTACTTTTATTCTTGTTTTTTGTTGTTGTTTGCTTTTTTTCTTGGCCCACGTTCGAGCTTAGCCTGCCCAGAAGTTGGTATTGACAGCATGAAACGAACGTGAGATAAGCTAGCCGAAGGCAAAGCATCGGAGCCCAACGCATTGCCTCAGTTTGGATTGGTTTGGTTTTGGCCAGAATCCGATGATTTGGTATAACTGCGGGCCGTGCACTTGGAACATGGAACTTGGCACTTTATCTTGGCCAAAACTGTTTTTCGTGGACCCGCGTCTGCCGGCTCAAAGCGACGATTACTCACGTTAGACATTAATTATAATACGTACAGTGTTTATTTCTTTGCGTGAAGAAAAACCAGAATCAGAGACAGCAACAGAAGCAAAAACAATAACAATAAAGCGGACAATTTGTTTATGGGCGCGTACTTAAATTATGCGCACAGCTTTGCAGATCGTTATCCCAGCGCAGATCTATCAGTTGGTCTTCGAGAGACCATGTGGACTGACGGCAGTTGGTAAAGCTGAGAATACAGTTTAGTGCACATATAAAATACGAATTCAATTTGCTAAAATTTGTTAATTCAATCTATTTATTTAACATGAGCAAAGAAAAACTAATTAAACGGCTTTATAGCTTATATGATTAACAAGCTGTGCCTAAATATACAGAGTTTAAACATAGACAAAGACTTTGAATAGTAAGTATATTTTTAAAACACCATAAAACATTGAAACTTGGCTAAAAATATTCTTTATACTCCTATCGCAACCTTTTTAAGAAAAACATAAAAAAAGTTGACTAGAAATATTATATATATTCTTACAGCAACCTTTTAAAGAAAAACCTAGAACAAAACCAAGATTTTGTTCTCAACTTTAAGGCAATATTATATATTTTGTGAGTGCTTCTACAAAAGCTGATTACATTTCGAAATTCTTAACTTAAACAAAGCTGAAGTATTCTTAAGCTACTTCTGAGAGATATGTCTTCTGTATGTGCTCAGCTCTTACTTAAAGATATTTTAGTTATTTCGTTAGCTAACTCTTGAGTAATAATACTTTTGCTCACTCCAAAGAAGTCCCAGACATATGTTAGAACTTCTCAGTGTGTTCCATCTGAGATGAACTCCCAGGAGCAATAGTTATGCCCATGTTCCAGTCGGACCCTGTTGCAACCTTACCAAAAACTCAACTGCTTTGCATTTGCCTTGACTGGCTTATATTATGTCAGTTTACTTTCGAAGACTTTGCATAAGTCCGATTCGCACAAATATTGTTAAATGTTGCCGTAAACCAGATTAAATGCAGTTTACTCATAAAATACGGCTTTCACAATCTTGTGTCGATTAGCTATAAAAACTCTAACACTCGAAATTGCAGGTTTCGATGAGCTCAGCAGCTGCAGAATAACTCAAATGTCGTATAATTTAAACATGTATTCAATGTTTGCTAATTATTGTGAATAGAGCCCGCATTCCGAGTTTTTTTTTATACAAAATAAAGCCAATCTAATTCTTCTTCATCTTCATACTCATGAAAATTAATTACCAATTTTGGCGGCGCTAATAAATTATTTTTCAAACACTTTCAGTCAATTTGTTGGCTATTAAAGCTAAACATACATATTAATTGCCAACAAGAAAGAACTTATTCGAAATCACGCGACCAAAAGATACCCTGTACGCAGCTCTAAGAGAGGAGGAGTGGAGTTGGAGTGGATTGTTCAATAAATTTAATTTTCTATATATCTGTAAGTTTAAGAAAACTGAGTATATATTTAAGTATGTTAACGCACATAATTTAATTGTTCTGTTTAGCAGCTGATATTAAACTACAAAATAGTTAAGTGTGTCTAACTTTTCAGGCTTGTCTGTTGATTGAGATCGGTCGTATATGTGTATATACAAAAATGATTATATCTTATAAAGTCTATTGTCCATCTACACCCAATTTGATGTGTACAGGGTATGACAAAAGAATTTGATAAATTAATTTATTAGCTTAACTAACACAGGCAAGCGAAAAGCTGATTATGTGTTATTTATTTATTCCACTACTTTTGTAGCTAGCTCAGCGCAGGAAAGAAGTTTGACATCTGGCAGATATTTATATATATACAATATATATTGTATATAAAACCTGAAACGACAAACGTAATTTGCAAAAATTATTTATTTAATGTGTTGCGTGAGTTTGTTTTGCCTTTTTTTTTTTTTTAATTATGTTCCTTTTCAGCTGTTGAATTGAGAGCTGCTCACAAGCATTGAACATACATATATAAGCGTTTGTGTATATCGTGCTTTTACTTATATGCTAAATATATATATACATATATTTTTTTTTTGCGCGCCGCATCTTTAGTGCGAAACTGAAATCGGGTTAATGTTAATGGACCTTCAAAACTTGTTATGCACGAATAACGGGCCACGCGATGCAAGGAAGAGGCATTGAGAAGCGCATAGAAGGGCCGGTGCGCTCAGTGCATTGCCCTGGCCCAATGCTCAGCTGCATCAGGACATATATAAGCATGTGGCAGTCAGTCAGAACCTGACTTAGTGCATTGCTGGCATTCCGCTGAGTTCGTCGCACCATCGAGCCGCATTTCGTTTCTGACATCTTTCAATATAAGTCATGCAGCTGGCTTGGAGCTTGTCTTTGTTGGTTGCCAGCTCGTTGCTGGCACACGTGTTGCCAATGCCAACGTCCATGGCAATGGCTGTGACCACAACGAAACCAAGGCTGATTGTCAGCAGCGACGAGGAGCCACAGTCCATGGTGTATCAATTAATTGTGGATCCCACGCCCACAACAATGGGACAGAATTACTACATTAAGCCCGGCCAACTGTTGGGCACAATCAGCTTGGACTCCGGCACGCTGCACGTGAAGCACGAGGATAGCAAGCGGCCCATCAGCAGCAAGTTAAACATCCTATTTGTGGCCAATGTGGCCAAAAGGGAGCAGGATGTGTCCACCAAAAACACGCTCGATGAGTAGCAAACATTCCAATCTTAACTCTACTTAGTCTAGCAATAAATCATATTAATGAATTTCCCTTAGTCGAAGTGCTGTTTTACTCCAGTGAATTTGAGATACAAGAAAATCAATCAATAATCTGAGATGAAGATCTTTTCTTTTTTTTTGTGTGTTTACCATTATTGGAACAAACTCGGGTATATAATGTTCAGTTGGAAATTGTACAATATTATAATCTGATCTTATATGGACAATGCAACCAATGCTTCCCATTGCAGTAATTCAATGTAGATACATAAGATATATGATCAGCTTGGTCTGGATATCTTTAAAGTCTTGAATCAAGTTCTTGACCGTTCGTTTCTATGACAGCTTATTTATCCTAGCCGCAGCAGAAAGAGGTTATCTGTCAAGTGTTCTTAGGATTAAACATTAACATGGCTTTATTTACTTGGATGTTAATCAAGTTTAGGAATATATACCAGGGTAAAAGGTCAGGTATGTCAGGATAGCCCTTATGGTGTCTACAGCAAGAGCTCAAATTTGTTTGAGACGCTCAATTCCAGCAGAAGCAATTAACGTGTTCCAATCCTTTTGCAGATTATTTTCAATTCCAACTTTTTATCGCTGTTTGATAACATATAAAGTGGTCAACAGTTTTAGCTGATTTGCTAATATTCCAATTATTTAGCTGGAAATTGGTTTCTTATTTGCCGAATGAAAGGGTATTCCCTTTAAAATAAATAAATCGTTTCGTTTTCGGTTGTTTTAAAATTATTTAATTTTGTGTGAAAACAAAATTTGGAACAAAAAAAAAAAAAGAAAAATATATTTAAAGCCCTTTTGGAGCACTTAATTGCGCTTGTAGACATAGCCTCCGTTGGAGCCATAGACGGTGTCAATGCCGGAGGAGCTGGCTCCGGAGTAGCTCACCACCGGAGCGCTGTAGCTGGCGGCAGCAACGGGTGCGGGAGCAGCATACGAGGCGCTCTGGTAGGTGGCAGCTGGGGCGACATATGACGATTCGCTGGCAAAGCTGGCGGCAGGAGCAGCGTACGACTTGCTGGCGAAAGCGGTAGCTGGAGCGGCATAGGAAGCGCTCTCGAAGGTGGCAGCTGGGGCTACGTACGACGACTCGCTGGCAAAGCTGGCGGCAGGAGCGGCATACGACTTGCTGGCGAAAGCGGTAGCTGGAGCGGCATAGGAAGCGCTCTCGAAGGTGGCAGCTGGGGCGACATACGACGATTCGCTGGCAAAGCTGGCGGCAGGAGCGGCATACGACTTGCTGGCGAAAGCGGTAGCTGGAGCGGCATAGGAAGCACTTTCGAAGGTGGCAGCGGGAGCAGCATACGATTCATCATCGGTGAAGCTGGCAGCAGGAGCGCTGTAGGTCTTGCTGGCGAAAGACGTGGCTGGGGCGGCATAGGAAGCGCTCTGGTAGGAGGCAGCTGGCGCCACATACGAGGAGTCGCTGGTGTAGGAAGCAGCTGGAGCAGCAACAGTCTCGGCGGCAAAGCTAGCAGCCGGTGCAGCATACGAAGCGCTCTGCGATGAGGCAGCGGGTGCAACATACGACTGGCTGGTATAGGTGGCTGCCGGGGCGGCGTACGTCTTGGCAGCGCTGAACACTGGTGCCGAGTAGGTGCTGGCGGCGGCAACCTGCTGGGGCGGCAGATAGGTGTTGCTCAGGTGGCTAACATCAGCGGCGGCGAGTGCCACCAGGGCGAACGAGACGATGGCAAGGAATTGCTAAAGTAGATCAGCAAAGTGTATTAGCAGGAGACGGAGCAGGAGACCAGCACAGTGTCCATACTAACCATGTTGGAGGTGTGTGTTGCTGCGTTGACAAAGGTGGTCAAAGAACTAATTTGTTGCTATCACATCCTAACATATTTATAGTCGAAATTCTCAACGGATCTCAATACAAATGTCAAACAGACGCGATGAGTAGAGCCCAAAAAAAAAAAACAAAAATAATAATAAGAACTTGTAGATGCTTTAACAAATGCTCATAAAATATCGTTCATTATAAGCTTTCTATGAATAAATAAACAAAATAACAAAAAGTAAATGAAAACAAAATACAATAGCAATAACTAATAAAATCAGAGTTCAGAACGGGCTGGAGCTCGTATTGGGATCTTATGACGTCCGTTCGTTCATTAGCGGCCGCAGAACTCTAAATTCTATTTGAAACATGTTTTTTTTCTTCTTCTGTTTTTTGTTCTTTGTACAGCTCGTCCATTTAATAGCCGAACCATAAAGCACGTTATTGGAAACTCCATTCATAACGCGAGACGCGCCGGTTTGCCAGGTCGCGAATCAAAGTCGCGATAGCCAACGAGTTCCATGCCCTGCAATCAGTCAAGACGGACAATCAATCAAGATGAAAGCACTGAGAGAAGTTGCCTTGCGGCAATGTTGAAAAACACAGCGGGATTTTTCAGACAGAATTAATTAATCAACAGCAGGTAGCATTGCCAAGAGTTGATGAGTAATGCAAATAATAATAAGCAATTTCAATTCGATATATTTGGATCTATTTTAAGAATCTGCCAGCATCTAAATCCGTTTTTTTTACATACATCCCAAAGCGACATCCCAAAGCAGTTCCTGTTAAAATTTTAGTAATAAATATATATACTTAACAGCTTTTGCAACGATGCTAGAGCAGCGGCTGTTCAGCTGTCATGTTATGTTAAGCCACTGTTGCTTTTAAATTTACAGCGCTGGTACTGTCGTCTTTAACAGCTGAGCATGTCAAACTGTATAAGACGAATCAAACGAATGCTTCAACGCTTTTCTCTTATTCATTTTATTTTGGTTAAAAAAAAAAATAATAAAACAAATTAACAGGACTAGGGCTACAATTTGGCTAAGTAAAGTTAAAAAATGAAACAATTAAAGGTGTCGAGCATGCGAATTCGGGCGTCCCTGGGCCAGCCCGTTCAAACGCATTTACTTCGTCCTCCCGTAGACGTAGCCACCGTTGCCGGCATAGTTGGTGCCAATCTCCGAGACGTTGGCTGTTTCGCTGCTGATCAGTGAGCTGGTTGCTGGAGCCGTAACCAGAGCTGGGGCTGCAGCCGCCTGCAGACCGGTTGTGGACACAGGCTGTGTGTAGGTCACCTGCTGCTGCTGCTGCTGGGCAACGGCGGGTGTGTAGCTGTATGTTGGTGTAAACTGGACAGGAGTGGGCGGTGCTGGCACAAACGATTGCTGCAATTGCAGCGGAGCGTCCACTTGAGCCTGAGCCGTTGTAGTGTAGATCTGCTGTTGCTGCTGCTGTGCCGGGAACTGCGCGGATGCCGGGGCAGAGATAATCTCGGGTGCACTGTGGCTGGCAGTGGTCAGTTGAGGAACTGGAGCGGCAACCGGAGCTGGTGCCTGATAGTTGTAGCCAGTGTATTGGCTCTGTTGAACGGGTGCTTCTTGTACATGTTGAACCATTGGAGGCGGAGAGGGAGCTGAAGGTGGTGCAGCGTATGTTTGCTGAACCACAGGAGCAGATGCCGTCGCGGCGCTCTCCTGGATCACAGTTTGCTGAGCAGCTGGCAACCTAGCTGGAGCGGAGTAGGTATCCTGGACAACTGGAGCGGGCGCTGAAATCGCCTGACTTTGTTGAATCACTGGAGCTGAAGAGGAGTATGTTTGCTGAGCCCCTTGTGCAGAAGATTGCACCGAATGGCTCTCCTGGACGATTACACTTGGAGCGGAGTAGGTTTGCGGCAAAACGGGAGCGGCTGCTGCTGCAGAGTACTGCTCTTGAGCCACTGGAGCTGAAGCGGAGTAGGTTGGCTGAACCACTGGCCCTGCAGCTCGGCTGGAGTAAGATTGCTGAGCCACTGGAGCAGGCGCAGAGAAGGTTTGCTGAGCCACTGGAGCTGGATAGGAGTAGGTTTGTTGAACAACTGGAGCTGGAGCAGAGTAGGCTTGCTGAACAACTGGAGCGGGGGCGGAGTAGGTTTGCTGAGCCGTTGGTGCTGGAGCAGAGTAGGTTTGCTGAACCACTGGACCAGGGGCGAAGTAGGTTTGGTGAACCGTTTGAGCTGGAGCAGAGTAGGTTTGCTGAGCCACTGCAGTTGGGACGGAGTAGGATTGCTGAACCACTGAAGATGGAGCAGAGTACGTTTGCTGAACCGTTTGAGCTGGAGCAGAATAAGATTGCTGAGCAACGGGAGCAGGTGCAGAGTATGTTTGCTGAGCCACTGGAGCTGGGGCGGAGTACCCTTGCTGAGCTACTGGAGCAGGTGCAGAGTATGTTGGCTGAACCACAGGAGCTGGGGCGGAGTATCCTTGCTGAGCTACTGGAGCAGCAACTAGTGCGGTGACTGTTTGCTCAACAGCTGTCGCGGGCTCCTGAACAGCAGGCGACGCGGATGGCACAAAGAGCTGCGTGGGAATTGCTGACCCCGCATAGGTGTTCCTCGGGGCCGTCTCTGTGGCCACAATTGTTTGGGGTGCCTCATAGCTGATGGCAGCAGGTTCCGCAGCAGCTGGCGCCCGATATTGCTGACTAATGGAGCCTAACTGGCCACCATTTTGGATAGTAAAGCTGCCCAGCGATACGGATGGCCTGATGGACTCAATCTGTGCGATGGGCTGCTGCGGCTGCTGGAAGCTCTGATAGCCCTGCTGCACGGGTAACCTCTGGCTGGACAGATCCTTAACAGGTGCCGGTGGCAGGTAGCTACTGGACTGCGGACGGGCCAGAGCAAGGCCCACAATGGCAACGGCAACAGCAACAAACGCAACGGGTTTCTGGCACACAAGACATTAAATAAAAGGAAAAAGAAGAAGCAGATTAAGCAATCCAAAGTTGGCGCGTCGAAAGGCAAATGGTAAATGGTAAAAGTGAAGATTGTCTCACTTGGGCGCATCGCTTACCATGATGAGTGGAGCTACAGCTGCGCGTGCTACACCAAACGAAAGAAACCGTAAAACTGATGTCTGCCCCACAGGTCCGATGGGCATTTATAGTTAAAGAGCCATCGCGGACGATGGCCAGGGCACTTGGCACTTGGCACTGGCATCTTTGTCAAGCTCTGCTTCTGTCTGTCCATAATTGGTTCAGCGTCAGCTGCGCCATCTATGTGTGAATATGTGAATGCAAATTATGTTCGCAACAAAAGCGTGCAATTTGGCTATAACTTTGAACCGAACCGATTAATAAATGCCCAAATGCTAAATGTTAAAGAAAACGAAAAACAATGGGCCAGCTCGTAAAATTGTAAACACACGTTAAGCACAATGCCCGCTGTTGTGTGTGTGCCGAGACGTGGGCAAATCAGGTCTAATCTCAGGTTTCCCATCTGGCTAGCTTGACCAACATTGGGGGCGGTGTCCAAAGTGTTGCACAAATTGCTTTCTTTTCGCTTTGCGAAAAGGCACATGCAAATTTTCCAGACTCACCAGTTGACAACATAAAGATTCGCCCCAAAGTGGCTAAATGGTTATGGTGTTATGTGTACAGCTACATGTTTGCATTTTGGCCAACTGCACATTTTTGCTTGCACAGCCAATTGCCGCATTGGCGCAATGGGTAAAGTGCGTTGACTGCACGCAGGCTGCGAGATTACGAAATGGATATCAGCGATCCATGGTTAACCCCTAAAAGCTGGCATTCCATCAATCAGCACCGATAACATTTCAATAACAGAACAATGCTTAACAGCGCGCTGTGACGCCACAAGCGATGCAGGCGCAAGCAGCTCTTAACTGGCATTTTGCGTTCTAGCTAGGTGTGGTAGCACTGGCTAAGCTTTGCGCTTGAACTGAAGTGACGTTAAAACTAATATGTAATTTTAAGTAACTACATTTTAATTTGTATATGTTTCTTTCCTTTTTTGTTTGACTATATTAAGTGCTTAAATAATTGTATTTGCATACTTTTGGCAGCTTAATCAATGTAAAGAATAAGCATGAAAGAGAATTTAAGGATTTTATGATCTCAAAACCTAAACTAGAAATATATTTCGATTGTTTAGTGAATAAAAATATGTATGTAATTGTCGTATGGGACTCGATTTTGGGTGCGTTTGTATTTGCTAAGAATATCATGTTGCTTATTATGATAATGCAGTCTAGCCAGTCAGATCTTAACAGATAATTTCTTATCGAGCATCCAAACAATACGAACATTGTCAACATCAACAGAAATGTTCGCACCTGCGGCTTTACACGCGTCGCTCGTGGAATGAAAATGATGGATAAAATGTCAAGTTGAGGGTCTCTGCAGAGGCCCCGAGGCAACAGTTGCATTAAGTAATTATGACTAATTACCATTCGAACAGCCTTTAAAGTTAACAAGAAGAAGAGGAGCATAAGTTGTGTAGCGCAGTGTTAACAAAATTCATATGTTATGTACAGATATAAAAGTCTTATGAACAAAACACTGAATGAAGTTGTTTTACAAACAAATAAAAATCAATCAAAGGCATATGCATAGGTGAAAAAAATCAATTAAGAGGCAGAAGGTCCATGGTAAATGACTAGCAGATACCCTGCAGCCAGATCTAAAGTCCCAAAACATAACAGATTTGAACCTCTTACAATCGAATCTTTTTGCAGATGATAGAATGAAATTTACTAATATTAATTATTGTATTGACTCTGGTCTATTTGGGGAATAGGAAATGTTTTAATTGTGTTGATCAAGAACATATATACCCTATAAGATCTGCGATGCGTCCTTCACTTTGTGACATCAGTTTACTTGCACGTGTTGCGGGGTATACAAACATAAATTGAAATAAACCAAATGTATTCAAACATGTTTACAGATTGAATAATAAATAACAAAGGGGCTACAAATAAAAAAGATGGAAATTAACAACAATGCAACCACAAAACAAAATAATCATAAAAACATTGTTGTCTCTGGCCGTTGCCAAATGAATTTGCATATAAACATAAAATACGACTTGGAAACTTTAGGAAATATCACGTCACTTCACACTCTCGTAGGCGTTATTCGCAAAATGTGGCAAATTTGCAACAAATGGAGCAAGTTTTTCAACCCATCCCCAAGATTTCTATCTAAACTTATACCCTCTACTAGACGGTTAAATGTATATGGGTTAAGCTTTCAGCTAGTGACTTATTAATATTGCAATGTCAAGGGGTTTTCGATTGCGCCCCTTTTTTTACCTGGCTGATCCAATATCAAGAATTTCAAAAACAAAAGCCAAACAAATAGCTAGAAGCCATACATAAAATATAATATAAGCAAAATTTATAAAATAAAAATGATAATTATATATGTATTATGATAGAACCGGCTGGAAGCGAAAACTTAGGATCTAACAGTATTTCTATCATTTTCATCGAGGTTCTGTTTCATTTTTACTCAATAGTTATTTATTTACCTTATTATTTAACGTATAACAGATTATAAAAAGAAAGTAGTTTAAGAAAAAATGTTTCTTTATCTAATCTCAAAAGAAAAGATCCGAATTCTAAATGATAATATCTGCGTCTTACCAGATTGTAAAAAAAAATATTTAAAGAAAAAGTGTTTCTTAATATAATCTTCAAAGAAAAGATCAGAACTTTAAACGATAATGTTTGGGTATGGTTAATTTTGTAATGAAAAATTATACTTTGCCTTCTTAAAAATTGGACATTTATTTAACCCGATTTATCACGTTTCGATTAGCATAACCTTTTGTGCCTAATCAACTGGAAGAGCCGTAAACAAAATTATAAAAAAAATGCAAACACAAGGTGATGAAGTTGAATAACGAAATGAAATGTGTTTAATAATAAATTAACGATATTGCTACGGGGCTATAAAATCGGTGTAACTCATTTGGCGCGCTTATAGATGTATCCGCCGTTGGACGCATAGATGGTCTCCTTATTCCGGGACTTGGCCAACTTTTTTGCAGAGCTGCTTTTTGCTTTCGGATTCGTCTCTGGCTGTGGCTCGTCGGCGTATGGCTGCGGCTGGGGCTGATAGTGCTGGCCGGGTATGCCGAAGCTGGGCGAGAAGCCCGCCTGCTGGTAGGGATATGCGGGCTGCGGGCTACCAAAGCCGGGTTGCATGCCAAAGCCGACATTTTGCTGGAAGCCCAGCTGCATGCCCGGTGAGGGTAAGCCTTGCATGGTCAGGTAGTTCGGAGGGAAGGGAATTGGTCCACCTTGCTGTCCAAATGGACCAGCCTGGGGTCCAACTGGAAAGCCACCTCCCTGGGGCCCGATCGGGAAGCCATTGTTCTGTGGTCCACCCGGAAACGGACCGCCCTGTGATCCTGCCGGAAACGGAATGCCCTGCGGTCCTATTGGAAACGGCCCGCCCTGTGGTCCAACCGGAAACTGCCCAGGTTGTGGGCCAACTGGAAAGGGTCCACCTTGTGGTCCACCCGGGAACTGTCCACCCTGTGGACCAGTTGGAAAACCACCAGCTTGTGGGCCAATCGGAAACTGCCCACCTTGTCCGCCAACTGGAAACGGTCCACCTGGAAACTGCGCTTCATAGCCAGGCGGCACTTGACCACCTCCCATTCCAAATCCTTCCGGCCCACCGCCAAATCCAAAGAACGGCGGATAGATGGGCAGCGGAAAGTTGGGCGGCGCCATGGGCGGTGGTGGCCCATTGCTACCTGTGGGTATTGCGTAGCCCGACGGCAGCATCAGACCACTCATCGGATAGAAAGGATCATTGGATTGCGAATCCTCCGCAGGCGCTTCCTCATCCGCCAATGGTTGATTGGCTGGCTGCTCGCTGTCCGGTGGCAAATAGTTGCTGGAGAGATGACTAACATCTGCGCTGACCAGGTGCTGGAGCAGGAGCAGCAGCGGCCATGTGATCCACGGCTTCGTAAGCATCTTTGTTGGATGTTTATGTTCGTGTCGTTGAGCGGGCTTCAACCTCGAGCGGGCGGTGTGAACTGTGCGCCGTTGGCACTGGAAGTGGCCACTTATAAGACGATTCCACAGTTCGCCAGTTACATTGTGATCTAGCAAAACTTACATAAATATTTCATATCCGTATAATTTCACTTTCCTTTACTTTGCATTATAATACCATCTCTCGCCACGGAGTTCCGTTGTGGCGCCAAAACTGAACTATAAAAATTAATTAGGCAGACGGGCAAATTTATTAAACTGTCACATATCTATTTATATATATACCCCCTCCCCTCCACCCCGCCAACAATGCCCAGCGATTTTGCATACAAAGACTATTCAAAAGCATTTCTCCCAACTGGTTTGCTTTGGTAATTAACAATTCAGTTCCAGTTTCGGCATCGAGAAAAATAACCTCTAGTTAGTGAACGCTTTCTATGATATAATAATTATAAATTAAACATTCCAGCAACAAGAATCTATTAATATGCGCATATTTCAACAATTACGAATCGATTCTTCGCCATATAAGTTAGGCTTATAATAAAATAAATACAACTATCAACAGTTCTTAATAAGATTAAGAACTCCACTAGTTTCATGACAATATGCCTTGAATGCCCAGCCCATAAACTGTTTGAATATTATAAACAACAGTAAGTCGACTTTCACATACCCTGCAGTCTAGCATCGAATAGCTGCGTCTTATGTACTCAGCTTTCATTTCTTTAATTTTTGTATTAAGATCGAATAAATGTATACCATGTCATAACAACCTACATATTTTCGAAACATCTCAAAAACTACCAGTTACAAACTTTAATAAATGCGGAATACTTAGCTATCATAGGAGAATTAATATACAAATTTGCTGCATAACATTGTTTATCTTTAACTTTATACTTTACGTTAACCAAGTTTATATCAAATATTTTAGGGCATTTTAAGATAAACATAAGAAAAACATGTGGCAGCTGTCACAATTTAACTAAAAGCAATCCCAATAAACTCTCAGTAAATAAACTCTTTTAAGTAATCCTTTTAATAAGTTCATGTAATCCTCTAAATAGAATGTATTGAAGTAAGACTAAGTTCTTACTAAGGGAATGGGCTAGTCGCTTACCTACGAGCACAGCTAAAATAATCCCGTATGATTGAGCTTTGCTAGGAACAAATCGCATGCTGAAAAGCTTTACAAAAAAGCTTGAGCTTGTAAAGGTAACTTGTTAGCTTTGACACCATCATAAAAAGCTCATCGGGAGCTTTTGAGCTTCAATACTTATGACTCGCAGAATGCACTCAGTTTTGCGGCTTCAGACATTAAGCTTAGGGTCTTGCCTAAAATTTGAATCTGATGGCAGATATGGAAAAATATATATCAAGATCTTTTAGATATGTTTTCTTTTTTGTTTTAATTATCATATACACACAGGTTAAAAAAAAAACAAATGAATAGAATATGCAGAGTAACAAACATATCAAATGTTAATTACAACTATGTTAATTAGATTTGGTGAACAGTTTCCAGCGTCTTACTTCTTCTTGTAGACATAGCCGCCGTTGGAGGCGTACTGGGTGCCGGCATCGACAGACGAGTAGCTGCCGGCGGAGGAGCCAGTGCTGTAGCTCTGCTGGTAGGCGGGTGCGGAGTAGCCAACCGAGGGAGCAGAGTAGCTAACCGATGGTGCGGAGTAGGACTGCTGGTAGGCTGGGGCGGAGTAGCTCTGCTGGACAGCTGGGGCAGAGTAGGTCTGCTGGTAGGCCGGAGCAGAGTAGGTCTGCTGGACAGCGGGGGCAGAGTAGGTCTGCTGGTAGGCCGGAGCAGAGTAGGTCTGCTGGTAGGCCGGAGCAGAGTAGGCCTGCTGGACAGCTGGTGCAGAGTAGCTCACCGAGGGAGCCGAGTAGGAGACAGCTGGTGCGGAATAGGTCTGCTGCACGGCCGGAGCGCTGTACGCCTGCTGCACTGGAGGCAGATACTCGCTGCTGGGCGCCGAGTAGGAGGCACCACCAGTCGAGTAGGATGAACCGCCAGTCGAGTAGCTGACCGAGGGCGCCGCATACGTTTGCTGCTGCACGGGCGGCAAGTACTCGTTGCTGGGTGCACCATAGCTCTGGCTAGGAGGCAGATACTTGGTCAGATGGCTAACATCGGCGGCCGCGCAGGCGAACAGGGCGAACACAATGAGGAATTTCTGCAATGGACGAGACAAGACATTGTTGTTTCGATTAAACACACGGCACAGCACAGCAATAATAATTGGAAAACACTTGCACAGTAAAAAAATAAAATAAAATAAAATAAAATAAATATCGAGGATAAAAAAAAAAATACAACAATTGTAGTTAAGCTAATTAGCTGAATTACGCCAACGGTTAAGTCGTACTAACCATGTTGGATTGTTAGCTACGAGACTACGACTGTACTGGACGAGCTAGACGCTGAAACTGATGCTGATCCCTAAAGCATGCTGGCAATTTATAGCGAAAAAAAAGTATCACTCAACTTGCAGCACATTTCGAGAAGAAGCAGCTCGCGGCGGCTACGTCTGCAGCTTCCACTTAAAATATACACTCGGCGAAAAGAAAAAGACAAAAAAACATAAATAAAGAGATGTCAGAAAAAAAAAATATACAAATAAAACCAATAACACAAAAATAAAAGCAAACCACAGGCGTAAACAAGTTTTACGCATTTACAAAACTTTTCCGCAACCGATTTTGGTACAACTCGTGGACAACTTTGTGGCCACACATCATCCCAAAAATCTAACCGGCTAATAGATATTTTAATACTAGTCTGTCAACTAATTTTCATGCGGCTCATTAGCGCCAGAAAAGGCAAGTGTGAAAAGAAGACAGACGCGAGTGCGAGAGAGAGAGAGAGAGAGAGGGAGAGTGCAAGTGAGAGTGAGCGAAAGGGAGATGGCAAAAGGGCGCGCACGAGCTTATTCGATTTGAAGGTCATGGATTTTATGGGTTTGTGCGAACTATTGGAGCCCGGGCTGAACCTTATGCCGCATTGTTTCAATTTGAGAAATTAATTGCATTTGGCTTTTGCCACAACTTAACAACGAAGAGGGGTCACAGCAACAGGTGGGGCAGCCCAGTTGGGCATGGCGTAGACCTTGGCCGACGGCATCCGATCGATCGGGCCCGCATCCCGTTCATGACAAGCGGCCTCCGACGGGCCAAGAATGCACAATGATTCACTGCTGTGTTGGCCCAGTCTCGCTCTGGCATTACGGGGCACTTTCTAAAAAGAAGACAACCGGCCTTGAGAACTTGCCGACAGACCCTCACATAGGTTACGAGCGGTGCGCGCAGCTTTACATAATAAGCCACATCGCATGGGAGGAAGAGCAGCGCGGAAGACACGGATCAACTTTTACTTTGGCCACCATGCCAAAAGGTTCATGAACTTGGAGATGCTTATAAAACAGCCAGACCCACAACATTCCTTTAACTACTGTGTCCCCTGTGCAGATAAGCTGGAGGAAAGCCCACTTAAGGACAGGCAAAAGATTGATGGATTGCTCATATTTTTCGCGCCTGGCAAGGGAAATGACAAGGGAAAGGGAACAGTGACTAACATACTAGTTAGCTTTCACAACAATAATTATTACACATTATTTTTAAACCCAACTAAACTGGTTTAACGTTCAGTTACATGTCTGTTAACTTGATAGTCTATTAACAGCTCGGAAGAATGTTACTGTTTGTACAGTGTATAGGAACCATGTCACGAATATAAATTGTGTTCACCTCGGAAAATGTTAATAAAACAACAAGATTAACATTTAACTGTCAATAATGTACATATACTCATCATTTTTATTAGATCCTTAACAGTATGTTAAAATTAACTTAATGTAATATGTAAAGTTAATGGGATTACTCTATAAACGAATATTAACATCATAAATTCAGTTTAACAAATTTATTGAAATAATTTACCTATTTTAATTGATAAAAAATAATTTAATTACAAGTTACATAAACAGATTATGCAAGCAAAATGAAACCGAATTCCAAATAGCTTTGTAAATGAACTTATATTTGTATAAATTTATAATTAACTATTAAACCGTTAGTGTTTAATGTGTTATTTTAAACAGTTTTAATTTTAGTCATATAGTCACTAATTCAATGCAAAGAGATAAAATTATATATGTATGTTACATTGAGCAAGCGTATCTTATCTTCGACCTGCCTGATAATGAAGACTATGATCTCACTAATTAATATTAATGCATTAGACTAGAAACGAATTATTGTTGTGCCCGGAGTGGACCGTGACGACTGTTGACTGAATATTGGTTTGACATTTAAAATTATAGTTTCAGTCGAGTCGGCTTCGGTTGCTGCAAACGTGAATACTCTGCAGAGCTTGCTGTCCATGCGCCACACAAATCAATTGAACTCAAATTTTATTTCATATTTTATTGAGGTCAGAGAATATAAAAGCTTAGTAAACATAACCGCCATTGGATCCGTATTGAGTGCCATAGTTGGTGCTAGCGCCGGAGGAGGCGCTGGCTGAGGCACCAGCTGAGTATTTGGCCTGCAGATGAGCGGGTGTAATCGTATCGCGTCCAATCACGACGGGCACGTGCGTCTCCGCGTTGAACTCCTCAATGCCATTCGATGTGGGCTCCTGGTACAGATGCGCAGGTGTAATGGTATTGGCTCCAATTACCACTGGTGCCTGCTCCTGTCCATAGGTGGCATGTGCAATGCGATCGGCCTCGGGTATGAACTGCTCCGGTGTCTGGGTGTCGGCTCCAAGGTTGAACGACTCGGTAGCCACAGCAGCGCTGCCACTATCCGCATGAACGGCCTTCAGATGCTGGGGAATCAAGTGCTCTGGCTGATAGCTGCTGGAGTCGCTGCCAGGAACGACTTGGGCAGCGGCAGGTGGGGTCGGCAGAACAGCCTTGGCCTGCGAATGAATGTAGCTGTAGTGGGCAACGCGATCCGCTTCGGGTATGAATTGCTCTGGTGTCTGGGTATCGGCTCCAATGTTGAACGACTCAGAAATTGTCGCTACCTGAGCCACTGGCGCAGCCGCCTGACCCTGCGACTGGATATAGTTGTAGTGGGCAATGCGATCGGCCTCCGGAATGAACTGCTCCGGCGTCTGGGTATCGGCTCCAAGGTTAAACGACTCTGGCGCATCAGCTACAGAAGCAGTTTCGGGAATCAAGTGCTCTGGCTGATAGCTGCTGGAGTCGCCACCAGGAATGATCTGGGCAGATGCGCTTTCCTCTTGAGCTGGCTGATAGCTGCTGGAGTCGCCACCAGGAATGATCTGGGCAGATGCGCTTTCCACATTAACTGTCTTTAGATTTTGGGGAATCAAGTGCTCTGGCTGATAGCTGCTGGAATCGCCACCAGGAATGATCTGGGCAGAAGTTGTTTCCACATTAACTGTTTTTAGATTTTGGGGAATCAAGTGCTCTGGCTGATAGCTGCTGGAATCGCCACCAGGCAATGCCACTTGGCCATCCGAGAAGGACGAGGATGAGGAGGAGGCGCCATAGCTATAGCCCGGATGTTGCAGGTGACTGACATCGGCGGCCACCAGGCCGAAAAGTGCCAACGCGATGACGCAGAATTTCTGCGATACGCAAAGAATAAAGTATCGAATGAAGGGCTTGAAAATGATAAGGAATAATATTCTTAGAACTTACCATGTTTAGGGTCTGTGCGTTGTGTTGATCTGTTGTTGGTGGCGCCGCGGTTTCAAGTTTTTATACGAAAAATATTGAAACACATACTAGACCGTCGCCGTCTATGCTAATTGGTGGTTTATTTTTATTTTGTAGCTTTTGTCTTAACATATTTAAATCAACGCCCGAGTCCAATAACAAAATCCCGAGAGGCTTGTCTCATCGCCCAGCGAATGCCGGCAACAAATCAAGTATCTATGTATCTTTCAGATACACGCAAATCGACGTCTGCCCAAAACTTTGATTAGAACATCTCTGGCACTGAACGGCCTCCACTAATTATGGTGACTTTCGGCAACCTTTATTTTTTATTTTATTTTAAATTTTTATATAATAAGTCGCTAAAAAAACAAATTAGCGCAAACTATTTTGTTATACCTGTATATGTTGATATATACTATATGATTGTATTTTGATTTCAGCTGTTTTTTAGCATGTCATAAGCGGCTTGGCCAAACGAGTTTCCAAAATTTCGGCAACATTTTTGGTTGGTAGCCGAACCGAACCCAAATCCGTCGACTCAAAAAGCAATAAATGTCTTTAAAAGACACACAATTATCGCATTTTGAATGACATTCAATCAATAAAATCTTGTCAAAGACCAAAGTATTAAATTAACTTGTTTACTTTTCAAAACTGAAATGCTTCAAATTGCATCTAAAGTTGACAGCTCCGACATTTTAATGTATATTCAATATATTTTTGCCATTTAAATTTCTAATGTCGTCGCGGAGTCTGCTCTAATCGTCGGTCGATCGCAGAGATCTAGGAGACCGAATTGGGTATATACCTATATGTGTATACCCAGCTAATTTTAAATGTGGAACTGTGGAATAAATAGAAATAAATAACAAACAAAGACCTTCAACAACTGCGGTTCCTGTCTAGAACGCACGAACAGCTTGATTTAAGAATTTACATTAACGATATAATCATTTATATGATCACTTATCTTGATACAGGGTATATCCTAGGCCAGCATTTATCTTATCTATTTGTATTTTTTGTCAACATATTAGCATTATAACGATATTGTTGTTCAGTTTCTTATAGAACTGGTCGCTGGACAATTGAAATTGAATTCTTTAGTTTTTTATATTTTCAGAAGTATCTTATTTCTGTTTAAGAATTGTTAAGCATATTTAAATGTTAAATAAATAACTGCTGCTATCAACAGCTGGACTATATAGCATACAGAACAGCAAATTTATGGATAAGTTATGAATATATAATACATATCACGGATGTACATAGCTAAAAATTGTATAAGCAGCTTCAACTCTGTGCAAGTTGTTGTATGGAATTCTTTTCATATTTAGTTTTATGCGATTTAATATTAAATTTTAGGTATAGCTCTTGATCAACTTTATATATATTGTTTCTTTGTTGTGTTTTATCAATAAAGTGAGTTAAGATTTGTAACACAATATTTTGTCGTGGACCCATCAATAATGTTGATTATATATGTCTGTCTATCATCAGTTTGTTTGCGCACATCTTTCTTTCCTTTAACAAAGCTAATAAGATTTAGTTTATATGAGACAGTTTTTGAGTTTGCATGAATATTAATTATAATGGTCTTTATGGCCGCCGGACTTGTTTTCGAATCATGATTTAATAGCTAACTTACAAACAAAATGCAAATCGTGTGCGTCAATCTCGTTATACAGTATGCTCAATATTTATAGATGTCTTCAGAATATGCCTAACAAAGAGTTTCATTCAGTCGAGCTCAACTCTAGACCAACTGGGTGTGATAAGATGTTTGTGATTACTGACTCATGATTCTATCGCAGATGTCCAGTTCTGCATAATTATGGAACCCGATTTGGTAGAGCTTCACAGACAGCTAAACGGGTTTCGTTATGTTCGATTCTTGTTTGAGACTTTGGCCATAATATTTTAAGCCAAATTTTGTGTAAAATGTACGGATTAACATACGAGTATGTAAACAGCCGAAAAGTTGTTGTCTTTTTTGCTAAATTTTTATGTGTTTTTTTCATATCGCTTTTTTGATTATATTATGCGATTTTATCTGTTGATTTTGTATGGAATACCCATCAGTTCATTTGTATTAGTTCGTAATTATGGCTAGCGCTCAATTAACAGATTCTTTTGAATTTAAGATATGATATTGCCGCTGCTAGACAGCATAAAATAACCAGCTCATTATGGGAACAATCAAATTATATAATAATATATAACCTGATTTGATCAGATATGATAAGTTAGCTATGCTTCCATAAATGGTCAGTTCTTTGACTACATTTCTTCGAGATATGTAAATTCTGCAATCATATCTAAATATATAAATACTTTCAATTTAAAAAAAGTTCCACCAATGGATTGTCAACTAGTTTGTTGTTATAGAGATCATAATATTCTGAGCATAATTAATAAAAATATCACGTCTTTGGTTTGTCGCTTAATTCGCATAATAAAATATCAAATGGCATAATGAATGGCTGCTTTTAAGACTCTGTTAAGCACATAATGGCTTACAGATCAAACAAGCAATCATATATCATCGGAAAAATACAGTTTTTAGAGCTGCAAGCATATCTAGTCCATATGGGGAAATGTGAAATGTTGTATTTAAGAACTTCTTATGGAATCACTTTATCGTTAAGTTGCTTGTGTTCTGCAAACTCAAAAAGTTCCTCGTTGATTCGTTTGGAATCAATTCCGTGTCTAAGTGTTGGTTAATGTCATATACTTTGCACATTTTAATGAAACAATTCAAATTTTTATTTGTCATTGCTCATTCTACTGAAAATATTGCAAGCCGTAGATATTTTCGTGTAGAAATTGCGGGCTTGATTTAATATCTATCCAAAATTGCATACTACCAAATATGCTTGGATAAATCGAATGTTTGGGGCCCATGATGTAGTCTTTTAATGTAGTTTCGAGTTTCGGTTCAGTTTTCTTTTAAGTAACTGGTTTGGTTTACGGAACGGTTCATAGTAACAAATTTATTGTAATCCCGAACTACAATTGGTTTCTTTCACAACCTGTTTGTATACTTTTTTTAATATAACAATTTAATACATACACTTTATAAGTTATACTTTAATCGTTAATTAAGAAAAAAATAAAAAAAGAACTAGGTTTTAGACAACATCTTGACTCTTTAAGATAAGCATCAGCAGCTAATTTGAGCTTAACATACTTTTTTGTATGTCCATCGCTTTATTTAGTTCATTTGCCTACATTTGTATAGCAAGAGTATTTAGTGTTCGGCATGTTAAATATGTATCTTTTTCTTTATCCATCATCAAAGAGTTTGCATTGATTAGTTGGCCACTCAGAAGGGGGGTTTTCTTTAAATGGCCAAGACAACTGGTAGCCGGCTTCAATGTTGTCTATGTGTGTCTGTTGGCCAAATTTACCCATTGGCCTGTCTTGTTTGTCTTTGACAAACGCTGCCAAAAGCTGAGGTCAAAGCAAAAGCGACGCTAAACGTGCCCATAAAACAATTACGGAACAGCGACACATTATGTAGTATGCCTCGGCAATGAGTAGATTTGCTAAATTACTTTTCGAGGCTGCTGTCATACAAACACACATAGACATTCAAATCGCCGCATTCCACGTGCTTGGCATAAGATGCGATTTGTTGCACTTGCATATTGCCATATTGCATCTCTAACAAGGGCAACAGCCAAAAAAAAAATACAAATAGTTCGATGCATTCGAAATACTCACACATCCGCATGCACACACTTATTACAAAATGCAGTGTGTGCATATTTACCAGAGATCATACGATAGTACTTCTGATAATAATAACATTACTAATAACGATAAAATTGACAATAACAATAGTAATAATAATGATAATGAACATGAAAATGATAAATTTATAATAATAATAAAAATAATAATAACATTCATAATTATAATAATAATTCAAAATAATAATAATAATAATAATAATGATAACAATAATAATAATAATAATAATAATAATAATAATAATAATAATAATAATAATAATAATAATAATAATAATATATTAACAATAATATTAATAATAATAATAATAATAATATTAATAATAATAATAATAATATTGAGATTTACGATTGCAATCAACAGTTCTTGTTTCGGATTTTCTGCCGCCTTCCGATCTACTGCAAAAGCTGACTCTATGATCCAAATATAGGTTTTTTTTTTCCCTAAAACCCTTGTTTGTTGTGGCTACCTATGACTGGGATTTTTGTAGCTATTTCAAATATGACACTCAATGAAAACAATTTAGTTAACATAGAGAGCAACTTTTAGGCCAACAAACCTGATCTCACGTATAAGTATTTGCGTATGTTGGCGAGGGATTGTAACAGGGAGGTGTGCATTGCAGTATGTCAGCGAAACGGTCGTGTTTTCTTTGCAAATAACAAATAGCAGTAATGCAATGCCACACTGGCGTACACACACGCACACATACAGAGAGTTATGTCATTGTAACCTATTTGAGCTTCTTCTTTAACTACTGCAACTGCCATGAGATTCGCAAAGAGAGGCGCGTTATTTAACTTCTTTTGTGCGTTATTAAAACAAAGCTGCAGCAGCAAATATTGCAGCTACTTCTATCATGTGTGTGTCTGTGTGTGTGTGCTTGTGTGTGTGTGGGTGTGTGTAAACAAGTAAACATGTAGAGCTTCGCCTTGCAGCATCAAGCAAGCAAAATGAGTGGAATGCAAATGGAATGAACTGGCGAGGCGGCGGCGGTGTAAGGCAGCTACTGGCTGCTGACCATTTAGTTGCCGCTCTTCGGCGCCTAATTCAATGGGCAAACATTGAAACCGAAAGTTGGTCGTCTGGCTGGCGGTTAGGTTAAGCGGGCGAGGCAGTTTTTTATTTAATTAATTAACGCCAACAGCATTTGAGGAATCGGCATCTTTATCTGTGTATCTGTAGCTGTATCTGTATCTGTAGCTGTATCTGTATCTGTAGCTGTATCTGTTAATGCGTCAAAAACGATGCCGTTGAGATATTTGCACTAATTGACAGTTGATTTTCAAATCTGTCTGCTCCAAGGTTCAACCAATTGATTACATATCAAAATAGATAAGTCAACTCTTTGCCAACCCTTACGAAATACTTACCATAAATATTTTTATTGCCAGCAATTAGACAAGCAAGTATTAAGATCTATGTCGGAGGGAAATCTAAAGAGCAACTTTTTTTCCCCTCACGTCATATTTTTATTGTTTATTAACAATACACAACATACGAATACACAACAAATGGGGATTTTTTTCAAATGCTTTTCTTATGATTTGAAAACTCCAGCTAAAAAGCGCTTTCGAGTTGCGGCTAATGAAGTCAACGGCCTTGGAAAAACATATTTTTGCCGGGTCATGGCTGCTACATTTTACTTTAAGGATAGATCTCAAATTAAAAACGTGCCTCCGCTAAATACAAAAAATAAACAACAGAATTCGTTTGAATTGAATTTTGTAATTGCTGCTACTTAAAAAAAAAAAAATGTGAAGGGCGAAGCTGCAAGTAAAAATTAAATATAATTTTTGGCCTAGAAATATGTTGCGATCATAGTTGATCATAAATTATGTTGTGCTTATACTCATTGCCTGAAAGTGAAGAGGGCATATAAGCTGTACACACTAGGCATAAAAAGCATACACAGAGGGATGACAACAAGTATTTATTTTGACTATTTGAGCTAGTCCTTAGCTAATCAAATAAAGCAATGAAAAAGCCCAACAAATTGACTGAATTTCGTTTTATAGTTTGGAACTTTATGCGGGTTTCATACTTCGGGGACTTCCCCACCCTGTACAGCAGTTAGTTTTGCAGATTAAAGAAGTACAATCGATAAGCTTGAAGCTAATTTTTGCCCATACGCTCAACAAGAGGAAGACTTGGTTCTAAGTATTTGGTAGCAGCATTTGCATAATATTGCCATCCAAATACAGTTGGCATCAATTTCGCTGACATGTTCAATAAATAAAGATTCCGTATGCTCGGGAGGTGGAACGGGGAGAGCTGAAACCCTGAAACCAGTTTCGATTATTGCGGCATTTGTGGCCAATGAATGAGCAGCTCTTCGGGCCCGGCCGAGTACATTTTTTTTTTCCTACTTGCCGGCTCAGCGCGTAATTTGCTGGCAATTACAAAATCTGGTTTCACATCAGGTTTCGCATAGTTGTCATTACTCGAGGAAACACTTGTTAGCGGCAGCGCGCATTCAGATAAATTAATTGGCAAACTGTGATTGGCATAATTATCAGCATTTGGAGTTGTTCTGCAAACGAGATGCCATCAATTTGTCCAACGATCTCATGAACATTTCGACAACTGCACCCATTTGTGGCAGCGTGAGAAGATCAGAACAAATTGACTTTGAATTCTTTTTTTCTGCCTCTCAGAGATATAGTTAGATTTGATCATTAAATAGCTCTAACTACCGATATTCTTTTCCTTCTTATTATATCATAATTTACATAATATTTTTGGCTACAGTATTTGTGGTCAGGGAAATCCCATATGTCTTTGTGGCCAGACCCAAAACCAAAATTCTAATTTGCATTTGTCCATTGGCTTTCGACAAAATGTTGTATTTTTATATTATTAATTGACACATTAAATAAGTTGAGCTCATGAACACGTTTTTAGAATTTATACTGATTCAATTCCATTCAACTTAGAAGTGAAAAAAAAAGATTGGAAAAACCATATGCTTATTAATTTGTGCATAGGTACTTCACAGATAGTCCGGGTTTTTTCATAAGCTACATATAATATTCGCGTCAAACTAAGCAATCTTTGGCCATTCAAGTGATTTAACATTCTAATCCCATGAGAAAACGTATTCCTTTTAAAATGTATCCACTTTTTATATTTCAACTGTTTTTTGGTATATCATTGGTTCATCATCAAATATTCCAAAATCAGACGTTGCTCACCCGAAATATTAAAAAAATATCATCAAAAAAGTTTCGATTTTCAAACCGACCACTTTTGTGGAAAAATCGTGATGAAACACCTTAAATTTTTCTCAAACTAGACTTATATCATTATTTATCATTCCAAAATCCAAAATTTGGTCGAGATATTAAAAAAACTTTATCAAAAACTTTGACATCTTAAACTTATCGATTTTCGTCAAAAACGTTGATCTGACCCTTCGGTTTTTGGTATAATAAAATACCATTACAAAATAGTTCAAATTAATTCACAGTCCAAGTGAAGTTATGTCGCCTTAAAACGAGATATTTTTCACGATGACCCATTACGGAGTTCTGTCGATTCAAAAACAGCTGCCGCCAGCGCAGCTCGAGCAGACCTCCAGCATCGGCAGTAGTTCTTCCTCTTCCTTTCTGACCATCTATGTGGAAATTTCTGCTGACTAAAATTTGATCTGATCTCAAAAATTAATTTGCGATTTTATTAACCCCATAAGTATGCAATAAATGCGGTTTCTTCTGGCAGTGTACAGAAAGAACTCTTAAGATAAACATCGATGCGATACCTTAACTAATTTGGCTGTAAGGCGTATTGTCTGCTCCAGAAAATTATCGAAGGTATCTGATTCCTATATTCCATAAGATTAGGCACGATTGTATATTCGTATATATCAACTTATGCTCGATGCAAGCCAAGTAGTTAGAATTTCCAATATGTCACAACTTAATCAGGCTAATCAGCTAATTGCTATGAATTCATGTATTGTTGTAGTTCTTGTTCTAGTTGTTGTTGTTGTTGTAGCTTACTGCTGCCGCATCTTGGGCCTTGTGCTGAGCAATCCGCCTTAAGCACTTGGAGCGATAGCTTTTCTGTCTGTCTCTTAGCCAGTTTAATTAGCCCAAGTGGCAAGCAGTCGTAAAGGCAAAAAACCGTTGCCTACTTTCAGGCGGCCATTAAAAATTAAATGCATATCAAAGAAATAACTGCCGGGCAGGGACAGCATCCGCAAGAGCCACAGCCACAGGCAAAGGCACAGGCGCAGGCAGAGTCGCAAGCACGGCAAAAAGAAAAGGAAGAGGAACAGGAACAGGAAACAGGTCCTGGACTAAGTAAACGACACTAAAATATTACGTGCACATATGCCAAGACCTCTATAAGACAAATGATGAGCAGCTGCAGCACCCGAAGCCACAAGCCGTTGGGGAGGGGATTGTGGCAAGTGCTGCGACTGGCAGCCGAGTTGAGCAGCAATCAGGCAAAATGAGGTGCATTTTTCAGCAGTTGTCGGTCCCGGCATCAAATAATGCCCAAAAATAATCACAAGGCGACAAAATGTTGCATATAATGCGGCTGCTTAGACAGACAGAGACATCCAGCAGGGAGAGGGGTAGGGGCATAAGCTGCCTTAAGGCAGACACGAGACGCGGCAGGACCTCTGATGATGGGCCTGCTGCCAACGATGTCTGCCCGGGCTCGTGTTAATTATTTTGCCAAATAACAATAACAAAAACAACAACAACAAACAACAACAATAGCAACGACAGCGAAATTTGACAAAATTTGATGTGCGCCCCGAAAAACTGAAAATGAAAAATCGCAATTTCCGGGCGCTCCGATAACCGCCGGCTACACACCCATATATATATATATATCTATACGACATTTGCATATATATTTGTGTATATATTTTAGGGATTTATAACAATCAACGAACAACGGCGGCTTAATGAGTGACGGCTGGTCATATTAGAACCGATGCATGAATTCCCCCAACTCCAAATAGGGCAGAAACATATACCCCTCTGTGTGTGTGGGTGAGTTATGGCGCATTAAGCTCCATTTTTTTTTTGTAAGGAAGGGTTTTTGGTTAAGCGGGGTTCGCTGTTCGCGTCTTCTACTTGGCATTTGCATTATTCATGTGCTGCCTGGCACTGTAGTTTTATTTTAAAGCCCGGGCGTTCATAAAAACTCAACTGACAAGTGCATTGCCAGGATGAGGGGCGTTGGGCGTCAGGCGCGGGCGTGGGCGTGGGCAATGCCCTATGCAACAAAAGGGATGCAATGATTCAGTCATCAATCAGTTAAATATGAAATGCGGCCTAAAATGAAGTCCGATTTTGTTCTAGAACTTGGCACAAATGTAATTAAATCGCAGTCAAAATTCTGTGAACTGAGTGCGTCTCCAGCTTTTAAGCAGTGCTGTGAAGTGTTGTTTAAAGCATTTTGCTGGCAGCTAGTGTTGTAAAATCTGCTCAAGCCATTGGTATTGTGCTTCGTTCAATGCAACAGCTTTCTTCTTATAAGGTTTCTTCTAAGTTACAACTGCTAAATTAGTAAATATACATAAACATATATATATTGTTATGATTTGTGGTGAGTTTCGCAACACTGAGTATGTTAAAAGCAAATGTTGCTGCGGTTGCTAACACTAAAAAGGTATCTGTCAACATTTTGACGCACTCTAACGATTATAATTAAATTAAATTTTATACAAAAATAAAAACTAATTTAGTTACTTTTAGATGGTATATATATAAGGTTTTTGCATGAATGCAGATTAGAATATATTTTGGAATATATTAAAAATAGTAGAGCTTGTCTTAGAAGGCTCAATGATTGAAAAGGTCCAAGGATATTAATTAAGCATTGCCCATTCGTTGGTTGACTTATGGCAAGAGTATTTGTGTTTCGTTGTCTTGGTTTGGAGTGATATAACATTTGTTGTTGCATTTTACGTGCTACCCAACGTTTTTGATGGCTTTTTCGGGGCGCCGTGTGTTGATGCTGATGACAGCGCGGCTGCCACGAGATGAAGTTGTCGTTCATTGCAATGACTATGGTGATGATAATGATGATGATGATGCTCCTCACGCTGATGATAATGATGATGATGATGATGATGATGAGGCGGGCAGCAAGCGCTCGTTAACTTGCCTTTAAGTCAAGTTGTTTGACAATCTGCCCAACAACAGCAACAAGAACAGCGAAGAGTGTTATAAATTGCATTTAGTGTCGGGCCAAGTCATTGGTGATTTGTTATGGCTGCCAGCCTTTGGAGAGAGGCAAAAGGTCAGGCCTGAGCGCAGCCTGCAGCCTGCAGCCTGTAGCCTGCAGCGCTCCACACACATTGATGAAATGCCAGTGGCAACAATATCCATGCCGCTGGATCGGAGATGGTGGGGGCAAATATGTAAATCGCGGGTGAATGCGTTCCAAATGCCAACAAGGCAACTGCCAACTGGCAACTGGCTCGGAATTGTTTACAAATTTCATACAAAATGCCCAACTGGCCATGGGCCAAGGGGGACAGTGTAGAGGCCTAGATGTGCATATGCTAAAATAACGCGCCAGTCATAAACTAAAGACTTTGTTTACAAATTAAATGCAACATGCAACAAGCGACAACAACAACAGCAGCAGCAGCGTCAGCGACAGCGACAGAGAGACATCGACATCTTCATCCAGACCCGACTTTATAGAGCCCAAACCGAAAGCTTCAAGCTTGAGAGATATGCGCACAGATACACAGATGCACAGAGACGGAGACCCCAAGTCTTAGCCTGCTTATGAATGCGATCCGGCCAGATGGACGGGCAGGCCTTGCCTGGATATTTGCGGCCGGACCTATGTGGATGTGGCTCGCTCCTGGCGCTTGGGTGTGATGTCTATGCGAATGCATTTGTTGTTGTCTGTAGCTGTGCCCCATGTACTTTATGCCCACGGTATGCAAAGCAGGGCAGGACCGCTCTACGCTCCACGCTCCACGCTCTACAGCTACAGCTACAGCTACATGTGTTTTACATGAATTTTAAATGATATGTTAAATAAAATGCGCAGCTAAACAGCCGACGGGCCCGACGACGACGAATGCGTGGACAACACGCAGCGAACGGGCCTTAAAAAAAAACTCGAAGGGGAGACCGGGGCACAGTGGAAAGCGCCGGGGCAGCCGCGCGAGCGCTTTAATCAGAACTGTGGGGCAAGCATAGTCCAAACTAAACATATTTATCGGCTAAAAGACTTTTCAAATAAATTCTTTGAACATTATGCGCTTTAGGTTAAGATTCGCATATATATATAGAAAATTACAAAATCACTTTATGCTAGCAAGAACTTTTGGCTTCAAGTGCATAAATTGGAAAACTTACAATACACACTATGTTTTGAAATATTAGCTTATAATATTGAATAAGTGAGGAACTTAGCATAGCTTGAAAATCGTTCAGTTATCGCACGGCTTGTAACCAGTGTGCGGCGCATCTAAAACTATGCAAAGTTTATGCGAATCTAAAATATTTGCGCTGCACATGCGCATGCACTGCTAGCTCAATTGTTCAGATACATTTATATCTTAAATGCAGGCAAAACTGGGCGCTGCTTCGGCTGCTGCTGCTGCTGCTGCTGCTGCTGCTGCACCCGCCAGCCCGAGTCACATTTGTAGTTGTAGTTAAAGTTGGGAGTCGAGAGTCGGATAGCGTCTGGGGCTAAACCGTTTGCCGGCTGCTGCCCGATGCCTGATGCTATCAATTCAAAGTCAAATGGGGGGACAACAAAACAAATCGGCGCTGCATCTATAATGAGCCCAGGCCCGGCTATGAACCAGGCCGGGGCTAAGTTGCAGCCCGAATCTCAATTGTTGGCCATATGGCTTTCGGGCCTGGGCCTTGTATTCTTTTTGACTTGAGCATGTGCTCATTGAGTTGTTGTTGCTGCCGCTTGCTGTTGCTTCTCTTCTTATTGTTGTTATGTCACGATGTCTGACTAGGGACACCCACCCAATGCACACACACGCGCACACACACACACCAATATACCCACACACGCAACGTTGTGCGTTGCCCCGAAGGAAAACGCCATCCAAGTCCAAGTTGTAGTCCGAGTTGCAGTCGAATTATTTCAGCTTACCTCAGCGCTGATCCAAGTGAGTGTTTTGCTCTCTCTTTCCCCTTCCTCCCCCGCTCTCTCCCACTGTCGCCCTTCTCTCACTCTCTTTGTTTGCTGCAAAGCTGTTGACTGCCGCACAATTGAATCGCCCCGGCCCATAAATGTCTTTATTATAAGCCAAGTGCTTTTGGCCAATTTGTTGCCACAACTGCCGCAATACAGAAATTGTTGCCTCTTCTCGCTCTTCATATTAAACTTGCCAATCGATGTCCAATTCGCTTAACACTCAAAAAAATGCCCATCGATGTTGGACAGAAAACCCCCAAGGAAAGAATTTACCAATTTCTATCTATTTGGACAAGTTCAGAGTTTATCGGATGGTTCATTAAATTAAAATTAATAAATTTTACAAATAAGTAGCTTCTTCTAAGAATTAGTAAATAAATATTTTGACAACTTATTTGTAGATAGAAGCAAAAAGTATGAAGTTGATATGGACAGAGTGTTCTCGTGTACAAATTTTGCTCGAATTTACATTCTCGTACAATTTGATAAGATTTCCAATACAATAAAGATAAGATTTCCAATAAAGTTAAGTAAATCAAATTTTTAATACATATTACACTCATAGGAAATCTGTAGCTAATCTGAACACAATAATATATAATATCCTTAGTTCTTCATTTAAATAAACATTTTATAAAATTTTTAAAATATTTCAAGAGCGTTCGAGTTTGTTGAGCTTATATTTGTAGACATTTGTGGTGGTTTGGATACAGTTCAGTAAGAGATACATATATGTAACATACATACATATATCGAGTCTTAAGTAGCTTCAAGTTGACCTCAATTCGGTGCGGCATATGATGGATGGACGAGATAGCCGCAAGTCTCGTTGCGATGCATTCTGAGTTGCATTCAATAACTGTGCCAAAGTGCAAAACGCGCAACACCCACAAAACACCCAATTTCAGACACCAACAACAAACTTGGCCATTAAATTGCTGATGCAGCGAATGCAGGCAACAATTTCTTTAAACACAGAGCCCGGTCAACCAACTGGCAACTGGTAACTGGTAACTGGCAGCAGCAGCAGCAGCAGCAGTAATAGAAAAGGATTCAACTCCATTGAACACCCGAATTTGCAATTTTCGAGTTAGGCTTCGCTTTGGCCAGCCCAGAAATGGTGGGCGAGCAAATTATAGCCTTGCTGCACAGCTCCACAGACGGAGCTACGAACTAGCCAAATCCCAAAGTTTTGGGGCCAACGTCATCGTCGGCGGCGTCTCTTTAGCACTTAACACGTCAACAGACGACGCTCGTCAGCTTTTCTTTTTATTCTCTTATTTTTTTTTGTTTTGGCTGGTTCCCATCGATCCAAAACGAGTATCAAAATGAAAACAATGTTGCGGTATTTTCCCTTAACTGACATGATTACCTGCCGCCGCTGGACGTCCATGTGTGTGTGGGTGTGTGTGTGTGTGTGTGTGTGAGTGTGTGTGAGTGCCCATATATATAGTTAGTTAGATGGATGGATAGACAGATCCATAGATAAGATTGCACATGATTGCGCCCGTTGCGGGCACTTGCTCGCCGTGCCTATCGATTATTATCTATTTTGGCAGAAATCGATCGTGATCGATTTAGGGCTGTTGCTGCTGCTGCTGCTGCTGCCACGACGACGACGACGACGACGCACGCTGCACCAGCAATTTCAAAAGGTTAAGTGCCACAAAATGTCTTGAAAATCTTGTCCAGCTGTCCCGTTGCCGGCAGCATGCGTTCTGTGCTGTGAACGAGACCAAATGCAGACCCTGCCCCAGCCTCGCTCCACAAATATTCACATTCACCGAGTTGTTAATGTGGCAACAGCAACAACTGAAGCCTGCGGGCATGGCACAACTGCACATATACCACGTACTTGCCTTACAAGTGGCAACAGTTGGGGGCAGGCAATACACATATGCATATACATATACACCATACACGGTTTACAACCCAAGCTGATCCTATGTTGTGTGTGCACATCCTACGCTTAGTTCCGCTTCGGTGCGTCTCTAATCGCTAGTTGATACCTTTGGGCATTCCGATATTGTTTTTCTATTCCTCACAATTTAACTAAACTCTGTTACTCGAGATGTATGAAAAAGTGAATTTTTTTAAAACATATTTTATCTTGCTTTGGATTAAGTTACTCACAGTTTGAGAGGATTTCAATTTTCATTTTCTTGCTGCACGTTGAACAGGTCTAACGACTTCCGTTAAGAGTCGCCGAGCCGAGCCGCTGGTTCAACTTGCAGCAACATAGATGTATGAAATATTTACATTTAACTAACAATATTCAGATTTTGATTAAGCTAAACAACAAATATTATTATATTTTTTTAAATATATATAAATTTATTTTAGCAGTAAAGAAATTGTAAAAACTTGACAAATCCAAAAGCAGTTGATTTTTCGACTGAGTTCAAATTGTAAGTTTCGTCTACAGTTTGTGGTTTTAGTGCTAAAGGTGCTACCCAAAGCCTGAAGTGAGAAAAAGAGCTGTAAATATTATATATATGTGCATAATGAAAATCATTTTAAAGCAACAACTCTGTAAGAAGTTGAAAGGAGAGCTGCTTGCAGACAGGAAATATTATTTTAGTCTATCTGATTTCTGTTCTAAACACAACACACATTAATCGTCCGAAGGAAACAAGGCTGGCTTTGATTTTAAAACCTTATTAAAAAATTTGAGCAACACGGGCAGTTTGTCGATTTGACACTATTTGAAACATTCTGAACAATTGTGTATAATTTTAATCGTATCGACGTGATTGCATTTGGAAAATTTTCCGTTTTAATGTCAAAGTTATTGTGAAATCAAACAGAAGACGAGAGTGCAATTTGAGAAAAAGCCAGGGAACTCTTATATATCTACATTAAAATGCCTGTCGAGGAGAAAATATATTTTGAGGAGCAGCCTGGACGGAAGTTCGATCGCTGTCTGGCTAATGGTATTGTTAAGGGCGGCGGCGGCTTCGTCGTGGGAGCTGTTATATCTTTATTGTTTCTCCGTCGGCGCGTCTGGCCGATATTGATTGGCACTGGATTTGGCATTGGGGTTGCCTATAAGACATGCGAGAAGGATTTGGAGTCGTTCAAGTAAAGGATGCAGTAACTGAGCCAAATTATACATGAATACACTTACACATATCTATATACATAAATATATTTATATGTATGTATATATATATTGAAGTGTGTATATATATATGTATGTTTCGCAATGTCTGTACTCCCCAACCATCTAAGTTTTATGTTGTAACTGTTGCTTGTTGGACTGCCAATTAAAATTCAATAAAAATTCATTCAATTCCAATGAAAATGATGCACTTTTATCACAAAATGGGAAATCTGCAAATCGGGGCATGACTAGAAGCAATCAGTACGAGTTCCATGTAAAACAGTATCAACAAGATCCACAGAGAGCCAGAGCGGTAAACACAGAGTGTGTGTGAGAGAGAGAGGGAGAGAGAGAGAGAGCCAGAGCATGGGGCAAGTTAAAAATCTTTTGCCAGGTCAGCAACAAAGTCAAGTGCAGCGAGACGTGGCAAGCTGTAGTGAGGTGCCTTCGAATTCGCCTGCGCCTGGCACTCGGGGAGCTCACGTTTCGGCTGCAGTAGCCGCCTCATGTTGCATGCAACCTGGTGCCGAGGCTCGTTTGCCCGTCACATAATCTGCTCCAAATCAAAATTGCTTATTAAACGTGGAGCTGTGGATAGCTGCAGCTCTTGCTACGGCCTACGGCCACTTTGTCTCTGTCTCTCTCTCCCTTTCCCTCTCTCTCGCTCTCGCTCTCGCTCTCTCTCACTCTCTGTGCGTTGTGGGCGCCCGCAGCTGGCATTTCAACTGGCCATGGACATGGCTCTGCTTGGCTTTTGGGCAAGCAAGCAGTCCGTGCGGACTGTGGACTTGCGTAGCGCCCAAAACGAATCTGTCGCCGCATCGCCAGTTGCAGTGTGCCTGGAAAATTGCTGCCGAATTCTGTTGCACAGTTGATCACGATTGCCTGGTTCGGGGCTCAATAAGCCAAACATCTTGATATGGATGCGGCGCTACAGGCTGCGCATTGATCGACGATGACGACGACGACGACGACGTGCAAAGCTGCCAATGAACCGATACCAGCCTCTGGCTGACAGTCTCTCTCTCTCCCTTTTTCTCTCTCTCTCTCTTGGGCTCCTGCAGATTGGGCGTCTCTTTCTGGCACTAGCAATTTCTACGTTTGCCCTCTGAACCCGATTGCATTTTGTATATATTATAATTGCTGGCCATGGCTTAGCGCTATCTCTGGATTCGCTGCCTGCCAGTGGCCTGGTCAGTCACTCAGTTAGTTGATGGCCATTCGAGATTGTCCGGCTTTGCACCGAGCTGCCATTCGACGCGCTGCCTCTTTCATATCGCTGATCAATGCGCCGACTATGCTCCGATTCGGTGCATCGGATGGGGGGCTGCGATGGGGTGATGCGATGCCACTTTCCAGGAAGCCGCAACAGCCTGCAACAGAACTTGTCGCATTAGCACCACGTTGTGTAGCTGAAATTAATGCGATTGCTGATTGCATTTATGCTCTGAATAACGTAGTATAACAGCCGCGATGGCCCTTGCCTGCAGCTTGCTAAGCACTGGATGTGTGAAGAAGGCTGTCGAAAGGCGGATCATTGATCTTTCGACTTATTTAAATGCCGTTCGATCATTCAATGGGGAAATTTGTGCCAACCACAGATCAGATCCGCCGTCGTCCTCCATGGAAGCACATGGAACACAGTGGCAATATACGTATGCAGGCCAATAGAACGTGGAGATATCGAAATAACAGAGTGTTTACATGTATTTCTATTAATTATAGCATATTTTGTATTATCAGTTAAATTTATATATATATATTGATTATTTAGTTGTTTTTATTTTCCTGTTTATGAGCTTCTAAGGCAAAGTGCTGCCCATTACTCTAGCCAGTGCTGCCACTATATATATGTATTTCTAATCGCAAATGAGCTGCATTGCCCAAGTTCTATTTTGGTAGGTACAATTATTTATTATTCTTCCGTATGTTCTAATAAATGCAGCAACTTAAAGTGGAACTTTCTCGACTTACGCTGCCTCCTCGACTATCAATTGCAAAGTTTATTTATTTGTTTTCTGTTTTTTATTTTACAGCGCAGTATGCAGCTCCAGTTACCAGGCTGCAAAACGACGACGACAACATGTGTTTGATTTTGATGGGTTGCCCGTTGCGCCGTCGAATTGCAGTCATCCCAATGGCAAACAGCAAACGATCTTGACAAAAAAGCGCAAGCAGTTACAAGAGCTAAGAAAAAGGAAGAAAAATAAAAAAAATGGAAAGGTTCCCAAGAAAATTTAGATCAATTTTCCTAATTTACTTGAGCGCAGCGATTGCGTGTCGTGGCGTGAAAAACGGCACTTGAAAATTCCTACAGCGCTGTAAAGGAATCGGAGTTGCAGCTCGACTGCCAGAAGGGAGTTGGAGGAGCAAGCTTGGCAGCGAAACAAAAAATGAGAAACTAAAATGAAGAAAACTAAGGAAGAAGACGAAAAAAAAAAATAAATCACGACTCAAGTTTCGAAAGCGCGAAACTGTTACCAAAGCACTTAAACTTAAATTGGCCAGCGACGACGACGACGACGACTAAGGTAACATAGTAAACTGAGCCACAGATCCACAAAGTCCGACTACGAACCGAACTGAACTAAACCGAACCGCACAGCTCAGGCAGAGGCAAAAGGCTAAATTAGAAATAGTGTAGATAGATACGCCAATAGAATTTATAGCGGCTGCGCGTAGCCTGCGTCGTCATGATCATGCGGCTGAAGCCACCTCGATCTCCACCAGCAGCATCACCACCTGCACCTCCACCTCCACTTCCACTTCCACCGCCATCGCCACCTCGAACACCGCCGCCAACACCAACACCAATAGCAGCACCTCCACCACCACCTCGTCCATCTTGGGCCTGGGCAGGTTAATTTTGGGCACGACGCGGCGGCCAAATGATGACGATGATGATGGCAACGCACGAAGCGGCCTGCCTTGGTCATGTACAACGTGCACGGACGCTGCTTAAGTTTAATGGAACCAATTGAAGATATTTTGTGGGCAAGTGATAAAGTTGTATGCCCAGTTGGTGGGTGCCGTGCCGGCTCCTGCTACGTTCGATCTAGCTCCAGCACCAGCACCAGCTCCAGCTCCACACTGGGTGCTAGCAGGCGGAAGCGGCCTGCATTTTTCATCAACAGCTTGTGCATCAGCTGAGTCAGCGATGGCTTCACGAACCCATTAAATGATGCGTAAGCGTAAACGTGATCATGCGTTCGCCATGGCCAGGGCCTTCGTGTGGTGAGTTGGGGGGGTTGGCAGGCAGAAGCTGGCCAGCACACTAGATCACACGATCTTGATACACAAAAGGAACACAGCGAAGGATCGTGAAAATTACCAAGTTGGGTATCGGTAAACTCCGAGTTCGGGCTGCAACTCTTAAATGTAACCGAGTTATGCGAAAATTGCGGAAGAATTTCGTGCGGCGGCCGGTTAGCAAGCTCCGACAGTTGCGACAGACATGAAGAACTCTTGATGGGCAGTTGGACGGCAAGGCAGAGCATGGAGATCAGCTGTTTGCATTGCCAGCCAAATCAAACCACGTGAATGCATAGGAAAATAGGTGGAATCACATAATCACTCAATATTCCTCGAACTGTAATATACATAATGTTGCCAAATTATAAATTGGAGTAGCTTCTCGTTTTGATTGTAACTCGGTCAACTTTTCCCCATTTCGGTTCTATATACTCTTAACTTATAAAAATCGAAGACGTTGGATGGGCTTCGGGAATATGTTGGAATTAATTTAAATGTAATGCCTCACACAATTCTCTTAGAGCATAATTAAGAGAAACACGAGCAGTGACAGGTTTCTAATCCATTATATTGCTATACCATCGGTGCCCTTCTCAAGTTTAAAGTTCGTTTATTTTTGGTTTTACTTTAATCTTATAACTTTTTCGCTTCACTAATTTTCATTGAATGCCTAAACTTAATTTCAAATAAGGTTTTTATGGCGCCATAAAAACACTGGGTAATCGATATTCTTTTTTAATTGACTCTCAACAGGTTGAGGCACTCGTTCTTTGAGGAGAGCTCGGATTGGCTTCTGGTTCTTCATATGAGAGTTGTATGCAAAATGCCTGACCTTACGCAAAAGCCATTTTGTGAGTTTGTGACGCTGTGACGCTTCGCAGTCGACGTCGACGTCGGCCGAGCTGACGCTTCCGCTGCTGTCGCCAATCAATCAAACGGACGTCGACGTCGACGTCTCCTCTGTTGTTGTTGTTGTTGTTGTTGCAGCTTTTATTTATTTTGGCTCATTTTTACGCTTTATGCACTGCGCACTGCGCCGCAATTTGCTGCCTCCCCCTTTCCTTGCTGCTTCTTGCTTTCTCGCTGTCTTCTTCATCGTGTTCGTCTTCTTCGTGCTCGTCTTGGCCTTCTGCTTGTTGCTTGTGCTGTGCGCTGTGGCCATTAAATTTGATACCCACTTATTTGGCCAATAAAATTAACCTACCTCAACTTGCTCGAACCCCGTTCAAGTGCTAGGGCCAACTTGGGTTCGGTTTGGCTTAATATGTGCCGTCATTTAACTGGCCCTCATGTGTGTCTGGAACTTTGGGTTGGTCTCTGCCGTCTCTCATATGGGTAGGGCTCTCGTTTAGGATGCGCCTAATAAGCAATGAGCTGCCGCTGAAACAACCACTCAGAAATGTCGGCCAGTGCACATTTTCAAACTTGGCCAAAATAGCTGCAGGCCAAACGACACTGAGGAGTCAGCTAAAGAACCTTTTATGACTAATCACAAATGATGTATGTGACTTTCTAGCTTAGCATATGGCTAACAAAAGCATTAACATCTTCAAGGCTAACCAGAATGTATGAGAATTGCATAGAAAGGTGTAGTTTGTAAAAGGGCGGGATAGAGAGCGCGTGTAAGTGAGTAAGAGGGGTAGATTAGGTGCGGTAATATTAGAATGCGAAAGGGAGCGAGTAAGAGAAAGCAAGTAAAAAAGAGCAACAGACTGAAAGTGAAAGGCACAAGGAATTAGGTTTTCTATATAAGAATTACTTATTAAAATCATGTAAGTACTACTTGATAACTAAAAGCTAACTTATACTTGAGCGGATCAGAATTGCTCTGTAGAGTTCTCGTACGTTACGTAGGCTGGGTAGTTCAAGTCCCTTTTTCCTCAGTTTCTCAGTTTCTATCAGCTTTTCGGTAGAAGTGCCATTGTCAGTTTTCTCACTCCCTCTCTTTTCTCTCTCTCTATCTCTCAAGTGGTAGCTCCGGCACAGACGCATCCCAGTCCTTGAAGTAGGTGCGGCCCCATTGTCGCGAGCTGCTCCAATCGGAGGCTGTAAAAGGTGCGACAATTTAGACGTCGTCGCTGTCGTGGTCGCGCCTTGTCGACGTCACTCCAGCTGGGCTTCAGGCGGCTGCAGCCTCTGGCTGGGGCAGGAGCAGCACACAACGCACCAATTAAAGAGTCGATCGCCGCGGCAGTCGCCGCTTGCCTCGGGTAATGGTACCGGATTGGAGACTGTGCTTTGGGTCTGGGCTGGAGACAGTGCCGCGTCCGTTCCGTCTGCAACTGGCCCAATTTGGGGACTGGCAGCAGGAGCAGCAGCAGCAGCGCGACGGCTGCCCATTCACATTCGCATTCGCATTCACTCGATTGTGCGAGTGTCCATTGTCACTTGTTGCAATAAATTGAAATTGACCAAAAGCGTGCGGTGCCACTTGGCTCAGATCCTTTCCCCTGGCCGCTCAACATTACTCATGGCGGTGTTGCCGCATGCGGCGTGTATCTCTTGTTGCAAGTGCTTTTGGGCTCGTCTCGCAATTGGCTTGACAATAAATGTCAACACTTTGCGGCCGTTAATTTATTTGCACGCTTGATGCGTGCCCCATCGCTGGCGGGCAGCGTTTCTCGTTTTCTTTCCCTCGCGCGATGAGGGGAGGCACTTGTGGACGGGCATGAGAATGTGGCACTTGCAGCTCGTTACTGGACACTACTTATGAATGCTCACTTGGACTTGACGCCGCGTTTGGGATTTGGGATATTTGTAATTAATTTCCTTGCAACTCTCTCGAGCTGTCCTTAACTTTCCCTCAACTTCTCTTTCATAGTGTCTTTCTTTTTCTGAGCTTCTTCCTTGCTTTCATCTCTCGATCTATCCTTAACTTCATTAGCTTCTTCCTTGCATCTTTCGATCCATCCTTAACTTTCCCTCAACTTTTCTCTCATTCTATCTTTCTCTCCCACTCTTGCTCTCTCTCTAATTTCCCACTCTCTTGCTCTCAAATACAAGTACATATGAGTAGCTTCTCTCCATTGCACTCTACTTCATCGCAATAGTTTTATAATTGCCGGCAACCTCCTTTGCTTGCCCCTTGCCAGTTGCCACTTTCCACTTGCCACTTGCCCAAAATGAGGTTGTAGGCAACTTTGTTGCCCAGCTCTCAGCTCGGAAGTCAGCGAAGCGCGGCAGCGACCAAAGTGTTGGCCTCCACAGACAAGCCGCCGTCGTCGTCGTAGTTGTCGTTGTCGTCATCCTCGCGGTCGGTCCGCGTCGTCGTTGGCTGACACGCGGCCGCCGCTGATGGTCAGAACCAAATGTAGCCAGCGTCCAGTGGCCAGGCAATTAAAATTTTGCGGCGACTAAAGGCAGCCGCTGCTTAACAGGGCCGACGGCCCGGACCCGGCGACAGCGTCTACCCCGTTGGCTCTCTACTGCCCCTCGGGCTGCCCTCTTTTTGCCTAAATAAGTCAACTGTTACGACGGCAACGGCGTTGCGGCCAAATGGGCGTATGAAATGCAATTAAATTAAATTTGCAGTTGCAAGTGTTCGTCGTGGCAGCAGACGATGAACAGAGTAGGCGGATAAGGGCCTGGCGAGGGGGCAAGCGAAAGGGGTAGGGAAAGGGCAATAGATACGGTAGAGGGGGCAGTTGCTGTAAGCGGGGCCACAAACAACTTGTCATAATGACTAGTGTCAATTTTGCATAATTAACGTTTAATTGAAATGGTTATCTGCCCCGTCGCGGGGCCTTAGGGGTATGGGAGGGGTCCATAGGGGGCGGTATGTCGATGGAGGGCAGAAAAAGGCGTCAGTGCGTGACATGGGAAACGAAAAGACCACTCAATATATCTATAAATCTATATCTATATCTATATCTATATCTATATCTTTATCTATATCTATATCTATATCTATATCTATATCTATATCTATATCTATATCTATATCTATATCTATATCTATATCTATATCTATATCTATATCTATATCTATATCTATATCTATATCTATATCTATATCTATATCTATATCTATATCTATATCTATATCTATATCTATATCTATATCTATATCTATATCTATATCTATATCTATATCTATATCTATATCTATATCTATATCTACATCTATATCTATATCATCTATCTATCTATCTTTTTATATATTGCATGCAAAATTTGATAACTTACCTGAGTTTGCTGTTGTTGTTGGCTGTGGGGCATAGTCGATATATCTGTCAATCAAGCTTTCAGATGTTGTATAGCCAATTATGCTTGACAGTCGAGCTAGGTGTATGCCTAAGTACAATTGTATTTTTATTTGGAACACTTTTCAAATGTTAACAAATTTGTCGTTGCCTCTGTTAGACTTCACTGCGCTCTCTCACTCTCTCTTGCTCGCTCTCTCTCTCTCTCTCTCTCTCTCTCTCTCTCTCTCGGAGTCTATTCCTGTCCAAGGCCCGAAAGTCGTGTGCCTTGCTGTGTATGTTGCCTGCCAAGCAGCCTATCGATAACAGTTGATAAGCCGAGGGCTCGCTGCCCAGCAGCCACCCACTGCTGTGTTGTGTTGTTTAAAAGGTTTTTCATGTAGCAGCGATAAAATGGTTCAAATTGAATAACTGCAATACACACACACACACACACACAGAGGGATTTGGCAATCGATTGCCTGTATTTGAGTTGTTGACGTTGCGACGCGTCGCTGCCGCTGCTGCTGCTGCTGTTGCAGTTGCACTTCCGCCTAAACTGCGGGGGCAAACAGATGCTGCTCGGTGGCTAACGTTACGGTGTCTCCGCCCAACCACCTCCTCCAGCAAACACACATCAAATCAGCGAAGCTTAAAGCCAGCTTAAGGCACAAAAGGCCCATGGCTTAATCCGCACTTTGGCGCGTTTCTTGGCAGCTTTACGCCCCCACCTCCGCCCCGCCCATCTTCCCCTGGCCGACGGGCTATTGATAGTTAGCTGCTGGTGGGCTGCTGGTGCTGGCGGCTGTGGTTCTGGGCGACGTCTTTGCCACCAGTTTGTTTACAAAAATTATGCAAACTATGCAATTGTTTTAATTTGCAACGTTTTCTCAGTCGTTTTTCGTTTTTTTTTTCGGTCAGTTTGTTGTAATAAATTTAACGCCAGGTCGTAATACACAGTAGATCCAAAAGAACCCCAGACAGCAGAGCCCAGACTGAGACCTGCCCCAAGGCACTTACTGACTGACTGACTGACTAGTGAGTGTATGGCTGAGGGGTTAAGGGATACTTGAGTGCGCTCCGAGTACTCGCTAAGTATGTCTGAACATATTCAGATCGTTTGTTCAATGTCCGTTAAATTTTATCGCAACATTATCTTCACATTTGATACAAATACAACATTTCAAGAAAATTGTGTATCTGCAAATTAGCCATGGGATAAGATCTTTGCAGTTGGAACTTTCATTTCACACTTGATAAATGGCATTTGGCAAAGCCCTGCGGCTAGTTAGGGCATATTTATTTTATGATAAGCGGCTGCTTTCACTTTACAAAACAATATTAAGCCATCTGGAGAAATAGTTAACACACTCTGTAATTGGCCCTTGCATGGGGTTATCATAATTTTCTCACATAATATTTATGGCATTGTCTTTCTTTTCCGATGCCAACTAGTCTCTCAGGCAAGACATATGTCAAAGTCGGTTTATCAAATAGCTAAACTTATAGCTTTGACTTTATTTTTATATTCTCTCAAGAAGCCTTATCGATTCAATGTCCCAATGAGTTTATTCTGTGGCATCTCAAAGATATTCCATTCGAATCTCTTGATATCTAAAATGGGAGTCACACACTTTTTCGAGTATTTTTGAATGCTTCAAAGAGGAGACCTGCAATTTTAAAGTCAACTTGCGAGTTAAAGTCTCGCAAGAACAATGGCCAAGTGAGAGGCATATGCTTACATATAACCACGACACGAGCTCCCAGATGGATGGATGTGTGTACGGGTTATGGCTGTGGGTTTTGGCACAGCCTCTGGTTTTGAGTCTTGGCTTGATTGAAAGCTCTAAACACAAATCGCGGCATATTTTAATGCGGCTGTGCGCCACTTGACTCGATTGCACAAGAACAACAAAAGTTGTGCTACAATTCATGCATGAAACATGACGGGCTCCTGATACAGCAGCCTGCCGCCAGCCGCCAGCCGCAAAAGCCAAACGTTGAGATCTGCTGCGTTTTTGTCAGGGGGGACAGAAACGGGAACGGGTGGATGCACGAATTGGTTTAAGGGCCAAAGCTCACACTCATGCACTGCAATATTAAGGGGGTTCGTTTGTGTGAAGCCTTTTTATAATAATTATTATAATATTTAAATATAAGCTTATATACTGACTGATTGATTGCTGATTGAAGTTGAATTTGCCATAGAAGCACGCTTTTCTGATGCAATTCCACTAGCAAGGGTGAAAAGTTGGTGGAAAAAAGTTGTATTCAAATTGGCAAGTTTACACAGTTTGTTTCCAACGAATTGTAGGCATTCAACGGAGTTTGACTTACAAAGGATCAAAGATGTGTCTTTTTTGGCATAGATATGAAATTTATAATTTTTTTTTTATAATTCTAATATTTCTTAACTGGTTTTAGTTTTGGACAAGGCCTTGGCAATCTAAAGTCGGTAAATGATAGAAACTGAAAGTTTAGTCAGTCTCAGTTAATCAATTATTTAAAAAAACACGAGTACTGACCATTTAATTTGCATGTGTGAAGGAATTAAATTAAATGAATTGCGGCTAAGGCATCCTGGTTTTGTTTTAATTGAAATTCAAACTAGTTAACTTGAGCGATTCTCGCAGTGTATTGGTTAGCCGACTGACTTTGCCGCTTTATCAGCGCTGCACGATGCCGTCTAGGTTGACTTGTGCGTCTCCTTTGCGGCGTCTCTCTCACTCACTCTCACTCAGTTGCCGTCAACGTCTTCGTCTCCGTCTCAAATTAAGCATCTCTCCCTCGCTATTGGGGTTCTCCGTTTGTGGCCTCAAATCGGAGGCACGCAGGTGAAAGCTTTTCTAATGAGCGCGTTTAGGCATTTGGCAAGCGATGCGAAGACGCAGTCAGCATCGGATGTTGGCGTCGACGTCGATGTCGGTGACTGCGTTGAGTTGAGTGGATGGTACGCCATGGGCGCAATTATTGCAACTTCAATAAATTTTCGAGTTGATTACGCACTGAGCGAAATTAATCGCTCGCATACGTCATACGCCATGTGTGCGCCGAGGTGCGACGAGGTGCGACGGGTGGCGACGGGGCGCGCCGGCAATTGCAATTAAGTGCGACTTGGACTGTTGGACTGTGGCACAGGAAATTCTAGGAAATTATTCACACTCATTAACATATTTACACCTAAAAACGAACGCTGACAAATGACAAAGAGGCGTGCAGCCAGTCGCTGCGCCCAGCTCCAGTTTTCCAGTTCCCAATTAGACAAACGATCCAACCAGCCGCATCTCTGGCATTTAAGCCTTTTTGTCAACTGGCCCCCGGCCTTCAGTTATCGTAATCGTAGTCGTAGTCGTAGTCCTAGTCGAAGCTGCCTGCCGATTACGATTAATGAGCTGGCACTTAAAAATGTTCACGGCACGCGCTACGCAAAGCCAAAGCTATTTTTTTTTTTGGGCTGTGCATCGGACTGTGCATCGGGTTTATTAAGTTGTTGCCAGTTGTTCAACACCTGCCCAGTGGCAAGTGGCAAGTGGTAAGCTGCAAGCTGCAAGCGGCAAGCGGCAAGCGGCAAACGGCGTCGATCGCCGCACGCAGCTGATTGGCAATTTGCTGCTCTCAGCTCTCAGCTTCGTCTCTCATTTGTCTTGCCAGCCAAATCCAAGTCAATGCACTTGACCAGCTGCCGCTGGCTGAGCTGCTGGCCAATTAAGTTACAGGTCGCGGCTAATACGCAGCAGACGAAACCGCAGCAAAAACAAAGGCCAAGGCAAACAGTAGCCGCCTGCAACGACTCCCAGACTCTCGACTCCCGACTCGGCACTCTGTTGTGACGTATTTGGCCATTGACAGCGCCTTAATGGATTAACATTTGTCAGTGTCGTGTTAGGCAGCCACAATGCCCCCTAGCTGCAGTTGCTGCCACAGCCTGAGCGCGAACCCGAAGCCGAACTGAGACTGAACCTGGGCCTCAGCTTGAGATTCAGCCTTATTTGCATGCAGTCTGTGGCTATGAATGTGGCCAGAGGGCGCTCCACGGATTGGATTGCTTGGGCCATCTGGCTTTGCCTCGAGCTTATGTGTAAATATTGTCATCATCAAAGCGACTCAACTCGACAATGCGCTTATGCGATTGAGTCATTTATAAAGTTGTGCTATTTTTCCTTTTTCTTTTTTCACAATCCATAAATCTATAGAGCTTAGTTAATATACTTAAAAATCAGCTATAATGTCTGGTTCGGGAATCTGCCTGAACTTTCCAGAATTTGCCATGGGCATTCTCAATTTCTTCCATATAATAATAAAATAATTTTATATATTTAAAAGCAGTTGCCTGTAAAATTAAATTTGATTCACCGATTGCGATGGAAATGAGGGCATTTTATACGGTCGAAAGATGGGTGGAAGGGAAATGTTTAAAAGATAAAGAAAAAAACTTGGCCCTGGCTAGGTTTGAGAGAGAGAGAGAGAGAGAGAGAGAGAGAGTAAGTGAAGAGAATACAGCTAAGATTCTTATAGAAGCACCTTAAGCCGCATCGTTTTAAATTGCACGGGTTCACTGTACTTTAAATAAAAAGAAAACTTTAATCGTTGCAAGTTTGAGCAGAGAATTTGCTCCAAAAACTAAACATTTCAACACTTAAACCAAAAATAGTTCCCCGTTGTGGAATATAATCATTATTTATGACGTGTACACTGTATGTTTAATGGGACTATGGATTCCATTAAAGTGAACATTGTTTTTTTTTAAGGTTAAGGGTGCAGCCCACAGTAGATTGTTTAGGCATTGGCGAGCACAGTAGCTAATCATTTAGCTGTTAACGGGAGGCCCATCTAGGTCTATATCGGACTATCTGTGTTATTTTAAACGTGGACCCGGTTATGGTCTGTCTTATTAGTTAAGCGACACGCAGAAGCAACCACCCCAGAGACAGACTGGGACTCATTCAGCAGCTTGGCCAATTGGACGGGGCGCTAGGCCTTTGGGCCACTGTCTGGGCCAGTTTGAGAGACGCACTTTGCTGCGGCTGCGGCTGCAACTGTGGCAATAACTTGCAGCACGCCAAACTCATATTAATTTTAATGATATAATATGAAGAGACACGCTAAATTGTTTACAAGCCACGGGCTGAGTCAAAAACTGCGTTCGCCAGTGTTGCCAACTCGCGCGCCACTCGCCCATTATTAAGGGGCAAGCAGCAAGCAGCAAGCGGCATGCGGCATGCGGCAAGCGAGCAAAACAGAGCCCAAAAGAAAATTGCAAGCACTGAAAGCCCAAACCAAGCCCAGAGATGGTCACCGCGATGGTCGTCTCCGAGCCTCTGAGGCGCTCATTAACATTTTTAATTTTATTTTATTTAATTATACAGATGTTTATAGCTTCCGCCGATGCGTTGCATCTCTCACAGTGCTAAACTGCGAACTAACACACACTCGCCCACTCGCACACTCGCACACACACACACTCCGCAGGCCGCTTTATAAATTATAAGTTAAGAGCTGATTACACGCACAATGAACGTTTTTTTTTCGCGCCACATCTTTCCTCAGCCCGGCTCAGCTCAACTGTTGGGCCCGGGGGCTGAGCAGCGGCCGTTTAATTGATTGGACGCTAGGTGGCTCGTCTGTGCCAGTGCATGCCTACTTGGTATTATTTATGAGCCCACTGTATGTTTACTGCTACTTATCAGTCGGTCCGTGCCGCCGACCCTCCGCCTGCCTATCTAGCTGTCCAGCTGTCCGCCTGTCCATCCGTCAGTTGCAGTCGAAGCAGCGACGACAGCACATTATACAAATTAATTAACGCTGTGCTTCCTAGTATATGTTCAAGTAGTTTTGAGTATGCGTATGTGCGCGTATGAGTATGTATGGATATGCCTATTTTTGAGTGTGCGTATGCGTGGGTATGGGCATCAATGAGTATGCGTACATGTAAGTACTAGTATGGATTAAAATGCGTATGCCTGAGTATGAGCGTGAATGAGAATGCGCTTGTATGAGTAAGTATTCGTATGTAGGAGTACGTGTATGTATGAGTATGAGTGTGTATAAATATGCGTATATGGCAGTATGTGTATAGGTGAGTATGTATGTGTATGCATATGCGATGGTGTGACTAAAAGTATCAATGAATATGAGTACATGTGAGTATTCGTATGAATAGGATGCGTATGTGGGAGTATGTCCGAGTATTATAATGCGTGAGTTTTCCTATGCAACTTGGAGTACGGATTCGCTTCTGTGCACAGACATATTTTACAATTACGTTGCCAGCAATTTGCTGCATGCCATTTTTTAACTAAAGAATGCTTTTAAATGTTCTATGTAAAAATCAAGAAGCCCATTTCAAGTGCTATAAATTATAAAGAATCTAGACGCGCTTTTTTCTCATATACAATAAACAATCCTGGATATGGAAAGGCAATAAGCAACAGTTTAAATGGGTATATGAAATATGTATACATATGTAAATTTGGCAAAAAGTATCTGAAAATAATTTATATACATCTAAATTATACATTTTAATCAACTTCAGATATTTAAACTTTATTCATATAGGGAGAAAAGACAAAGCAAATTTTAGGAAAACTCCAATAGGGAAAAGCTATCTTTATTTTGTTTTCAATCATTGAAGCTTTAAGAAACCTAAATGAATTCCCATTTTGATCATAGCTTGATTGATTTGTCCTTGAAACTGTTTTTATTGGCACAAACAAAAGTGCTTTCAATTGCCAATTGATGTAGCACAATATTAAATTGTTTCCTTAAATGCTTTAAAGTGCCATTGGCAATGCGTCCTTTGGTCCTTCAGACAGCTGATAGATTCAATGGCAAAATGAAAATCAAGTATGGCGCTTTATGCCAATACAACCTATCTATACAATGGCCATGTATTGTACATCGTAGGTGTGTGTGTGTGTGTGTGTGTATGTAACTGTCTGTAGTCTACATCACAAACGAGTATTTATGTAAGGACGCTGCTGAGCAGTCAAAAGCTGACACACTAGACTGGCGTGGCCCACAACTCTCTAAGCTGTTCAGCGACATTTACACAAAAGCCACAGAGGCACATATAGATATCTATATATAGATAGATCTATACATATATATATATGTATATATATATAGTGACATACATACATAGGTAAAGCATTGCGTATACGACGTGTCGTACGGGCCAGCATTTGTATTTGTATTCGGCGAATATCTATCAATGTGTTCTCGGTTATTCATCATCGAAAAGGTCTAAATTATTCAAATGGAAATGTGAAGCGTCGCTGTTGCCGTCGCCGTTGCCATTCTCAATTTTCCTGCATTTCGATCTCCATTTCCCTCGCATTTGCCTTGATGTTGTTGCTTTGTTTTTGGCCCAAAATGTGGACATGGCAATGGCTGAATTGATGAAGCGGCAGCAGACCGACAAACCGTTGGACATATTACGTACACTTGTTCGCTTGTGGGCTGTTGCAAGGGGAAGAGCCCTCAACAATGGACCTGGGCCTTCTGTTGCGGCTGCTGCGGCTGCTGCTGCTGCTGCTGCTGCTGCCTAGTCAAATGGGTTTTTGGTCATGAGTGTGCCCTTTGTTTGTATATAATGTTTTGTTGGATTTATGTCTAGCAAACGCTTTATATAAATATGTGTGCAGACAGCTCGAGTAGCCACCGAAGCTAGACACACGCCGACAGCAGCGAGGATGGCTCAATAAGTAGTTGCCAAAGTAGTTAATACGTTTAATTACTTATTTGCCAAGCTGTAACATATTCGTTTTAATAAAGTCTCGAACTTTATCAATATTTTACGTGAAAATAACTTTCAATGTTCACGAAAGCGACTTAATTAAATAAAAGCTCACGTTTTAATATTTATGAACCATTTTATTGTTAATTTGTTTTGACTTTAATCTAGCTCTTCATGTATTAACCAAGAGCCTTTCTTTCTCAGCCTGTGAACATAATTTAATATTTTTGCTTAATTGAAGTCAGTTGTTTTTCCTTTATCTCTTGTTATTAGCGCCAGGAATCAAGTGAGAAAAGCTTAAAGCTACATCCATATCCTAGCCAGGGACTCGAGCCCGCTTTATTTTTATTCATTTTCAATTCGATTTTGGCAATTTTAAGCGCAAAAATCTAGACAACCTTAAAGCCCGTTTAACAATTTGCCCCAATAATATTAATCGCAGCTTTTCTTCACTATATTATATTAAAATTTTTGTGTAAATGAACTTTTGGGATAAATTGTTGGGCCCACTCTCGCCTGGCTGTGCACACGCACTTGTATTTCCCATTTCCCATTTCCATGCGATTCGCATTCGCTCTGTGAAAAGGTTTTTTGTAATTTCGGTGTTTGGCTGCCTGTGGCGGGGGTAAAGTTCCATTAAAAAATTCAATTTGCTTGTCTGGGCTGCTGTTCGACTGTGCGACTGTTCGATGTGTGCTCTGTGCGTTGGGTTACGTGTATTGGCCAAGTTGGCGTTAATTTACTGTTATGACGTCAGCAACAAGCACCTAGGTCGCTGCCACATGAAGCAAGTGCCAAAAGGTTGCAATTGCAGGGACGCAAGCTGCTTGTAATTGCTGTGTGCTCTGCAGCGCCTTTTGAAATGTTTGTCAAACCAAATGGGCGTGTCAGCTGCGCTGGCGCTGGCGCTGGCGCCGGCGTTGTCTTCGATGTCGCGTCGCCTGTTGGCCCAACAAAGCCAAAGAAAAATGGTCCACGTTTCACAGCGTTTTTGTGCATGTCAACGATGTTGTTGCTGCTGCTGCTGCTGTTGCTGTTGCTGCTGTTGCTGTTGCAGAGGCAACGAGCAGGATAAAATGCGCTGTTTACATTCTCTAATTTCGCTTGTTCATTGTCCAGCGAAGCGTTCGGCGTGCATCCCCACACATGCCGGAGGAACAAAGCATTTGGTCAGTTGACCGCGACCCCAGCCTGCCGCCTGCCGCCTGCTGCCTGCAATGCCCAACCCCCTGCCTTGTTGCCCCTTTGGATGCGAGTCGGCTCGAAAATTAAGCCGAGTAGCTGTACCTCAACTCATGCCACACACCTCACACCAAACCAGCGCCGTCTTCTTTTGGCCGAACATCTTCTCTTTGCTTTTCATTTGGCTGCTGCTGCTGCTGCTGCTGTTGCTCCCTGCCCCTGCCATCTGCCGCTCCTGTGAGGCAAGAGATTTCAAAGTAATGTTACATCAAGTGGAAAGCACTTGCACACACACACACACACGCACACACACACAGCGAGCCACTGACTGCACGGGCCGTGCCATAGAGGCATAGAAGCATCCATGTACGAGTTGCTCCGAGTGTCCCGCCCTCCTCCCCTCCACCCTTCGCTGTGCCTGCAGCTCAACCTCTGGCCATACTGCACCCATGCACCATGCAGCAAGCATGCTGGCAATTCGCTTTGTTCTTCTGCTCAGTCAGCACTTTGCAGGCAGGCGAAAACCTTTTTTTCGCCATGTCCATATAACACCGAAGCGTGAATGCACTTGCCGAAAATCCAAAACAGCAAAAAAGCATCTGAATGAGCAGTGAATAGAAGTGAAAAATATCTACGTGTGTGTGTTTAAATTTAGGCAAAGCTTAAGGCCAAAAGCTCACATTAACATAGATATCTAATTTATCAAGCGATATAGATTGTAGAAAGAACGATTATGACTCACGAGTATCTGCAGATATATGTAAATGCCTCTCGATGGAGATTCGGGAAAACTTTTCCAGTAAATCGTATAGATGAGAAATATGTTTGTGCATTCAGAAAACTCCAAAGAAAGTTTCAATTGTTTTCCCAAGTATTGACAGCTTAAAATATAGATAAGGAGAAATATATTTTAAATATTTATAGGTTCGCTGTTGTTTGTCTTAATATGACAAATAATGTATGCATGAAATAATATTTTCAAATAGATTAAATTTATATATTTATATTTATGTGGCAAATGCCATCGCATAGCTGTGCCGCCGGATCGCAAGGAAAAATAATAAGAAACTATAAAAAAGAGAGAGAGGGCAAATAAAAAAAGAGGAGTAGAAAGAAACCAAAAACAAACACTATGAAACAAAAGCCGTTGAAATGTTGTAGAAAATTTCATTTCTGTCGACAAGCGAATTTTTCAATGTGTCGTCGTCGTTGTTGTTAGTTTCAGTAATAAAACAGCAGCAGCACCAAAAACAACCAACAACAACAACAACAGCAACAACAACACCAGAAACAACAAAAACAACAACATGTTGGCCTCTACAAAGACTTGTCTAATTCGCACAAATGGCAAATGTAAACGAATTTCCTATGTTCATTAACCGATGCTGCGCTGCTGACGCGAACGTGGACGTCGACGTTGCCGTTGTCGTTGCCGTTGACGCAGCCGTTGACAGCACGGCCTGCACTTGTCTGTGTGTCAGCAGCTGAACGTTTTGTTGCCATGTTGCAGGCATTCGCTGCCATCGCTGTTGCCTGCAACATGATACTATTTTTATTGGCCTGACACTGCGAATCACTTGTGTGCACACTTTTTGCAGTTGCCAGCTAGAAAAAACGACAAAAAAAAGACGCACGTAGAAGACATCCACAGAGTCTGCCAAAAACTGGCCAAAGCTAGCAGCTTGTTGAGCAAATACGCAACAGCTTTCAGAGCTCAACTAGTTAGCCTACACCTGTTTTTATTAAATTATCAATCAATATTCTTAATCAGTGTGCAACAGTTAAATTAAAGCCAACTTTTCACATCGAACTGCGCAGAGCAGTCAGTACTGAAAAACTTTAGGTTTTACCAACACTAGTTAGCCAACACCTGTTTTTAAATTATCAATCAATATTCTTAGACAGTGGGCAACAGATAAAAAAACGGCCAGTACTGAACAAATTTTAAGGTTTTCCAACACTAGTTAGCCAACACCTTTTCCTTAAATTATCAATTGATATTCTTAGAAAGTGTCCAATAGTTAAATTAAACACAACTATGCACATGGAAATCCGCAGAGCAGCCAGTACTGAAAAACTTAAGGTTTTACCAACACCGTTTTTGGATGCGGATTCAATACAGCAGTTAAATTGAAGACAACTTATTAAATCCAACCTACAGATTTTACCAACGTAAACGCAGTGCTAAAGAAAATTGTAAAATTGTCAAAAATGTTATTTTCCACAAGTTTTGAGCTTTAAATGGGTTATAGAATTATGTGCTATATAGAATTATTGGTAAAAAATCATGAGGGAATAATGTGTTGTAGCTGTTTGAGTGGGCGTGGTCACAGACACCCCCCCACACACACACACGCAAACACACACAAACACAAACACACGAACACATATGCCTCGAAGAGATCAGACAAATTGTTGCCTTTATTTGAATTGCAGTTACTGTTCATGTTGTTGTTGCTGCTGATGGCATGCTAATTGCTAGCGATAACCTTTGAGGCGTTCAGATGTCAGCAATAACACATAGCAAACAACACACACACACACACACACACAAACTAGCACACACAGGTACAAGAAAACAAAACAACACAATACACAAGGTAAACTTTGGCATCCTGCGCACAGTTTGATTTCGCATTTTGTTACGTGAATTTAACATTTAAATTTAAATTAGTTTTTCGTGCTATGTTTAACTAGCTAACAGTTGCCACCTTCCAGCAACAACAACAACAACAACAGCAGCAGCAGCAACTTGCTGCGACAACAGCAACAACAACAACAACAACAACAACAACAACAGCTCGACTGATCAACAGCAATGCAATGGAATTTGTCAGAGCGTGTGACTTTGGCTCTGAAATGGTTGTTGTTGCTGTCGTTGCCTTTGCTTGCATTGCACTTGATGCGACAGCAACATTTGTTGCTGTATTTGCAACATTTTGCGGCTGACATGTGCCAATCAAAATGCAGCTAAGGCCGGGCAAGTTGATCAAATGGAATATAAAGAAAATTGTCAAAAAATGGGGGCCAATAAAAATAAAGGCGATCGCTTGGGCTGGCGAGCAGTTTGGGGCACAGACAGGTCCATTCCGTGGCACAGGTCGCAGCTGCAGCATAGACGACAACAACAACATTCAAGCATGAACAACAACAACAAGTACAGCGTACACAACCGGAGTGAGCCCAGGGCAGCCCTGGCCGCAGTCACCGCCGCAGTTGCAGTTGCAGTTGCAGCTGATCATGCGCTCAACTCACGCAAAATAGTCGTGCACGATTTGGTTCGTGATTTTGTGTAACGAAGCGCCCAAAAAATATCTAGTTGGATAGGCTCCGGCCGGCTGAAGATATTTGCGCCGGCCAGCCGCCTGACGCTGATGACGACAACGACGATGACTATGAAGACGATCTCATGACCAAAATAACAACGCAATACGCTGGAAATTCATCTTGTCGCTGTGCGCTCCAGTTGGGTCGCAGTTTGCCACAATGCCTCAGACAAGACCTCAGCTGCAGCTTGCAGCTTGCTGCTTGCTGCTTGCAGCTCGCAACTTGCAACTGGCAACTCGCAACTGGCAACTGGCAACTGGCGACACTTGCGCATCATTTTGGTGACTGTTGCCGCTTTTCCATCTGTTGCAACTGCGAGCAACACGAAATTGTCAGCGTGTTTGCAACATTTGCAATTGTGCGGAATGCCAAGGAAGAGCTTTGATGCAGATTTCATTTGAAAGTTTAATTGTGCCCTAACTATTCTTTTCTTGCTCATAAAGGTGTTAGTGTTAAAAAGCTAGTGTATGCTGAATTTGCGTAGGTTTTTGTTTCCAATGTTTAGAGATTTACCAAGAGCTGAATACAATATCAGTTGCTTTCAATCGAATTGAATGTTTTTTGAAGGAAAGAAAAGCTTGGCATTGTTTAAATATTGCATGAGTTACACATTTTCCATTTAATAGTTTTACAAAATTATCCAGACTGAGGCAACTAAATATATTAGTGAATGAGAAAGGCCAGCTTCATTTCGACTTTAAGTCTCCGTTTTCCAAGCCTTAACTATTCGTCAAAATAATATAGACATTTTTTTATCAAGCTGTTCAAGATTAAAAGTTGATGGTATAAGGCCGAAATCTAAGTACCCTTCAAGCTAAATTATATGCTCATATACTAAATACAATTTGAATAATTTCATGATGATAATCTAGTACTGGGCAATTGTCAAGTGCATCAAATGTTCGTCATGTAAGTCCATTAGATGCATTTCCTACTTGTTGTTGTTTCTGTTGTTGTTGTATTTATGTTTGTCTTACCTTGAAAATCGCTTACAACTCCTGTGGCTGCTACGGTGGTCGGTGGTCGCGAGCTGCTCCACTCTTCGGCTGCAGCTCTGACTGTGTCTCCATCTCGGTCAGCGTCACCGGCAACGTCTCCTGCTCCATCTCCTGCAACGTCTCCGTTTCCATCTGGGTCTCAGTCTTCATCTCCATCTTCGGCTCATGCCGAATGCCTGCCAGTTATTTGCTCCCATTGTTCGCAGTCGTGCTCAATATTGCGTTGCCTTGCTTCGTCCGTCCCACTGTCCTTTTGTCTGTCTGAGTGTACCCAAACCCCCCCCCCCCCCCCTTCTACCCCACTGCCTGTCCTGCTGCATCATGGAGCATCTGGAGCTTCTTTAGCTCCCCGCCTGAACGCACGCCATGCTGCAGCTTTCGTTTTCGTGGTCCAACAGACATGTCCTGGTCCTGGGCCCTGCGTTCGCCTCGAGTCTTTTGTCTTATTTGATTTATGAGTTTTATTGTGGCTCGTCCAGTGCTCCGCCAAGTGAGTGCTCTGTGAGTGTTTGTTGTGCGGCTTTCAATACCTTTTGGGCGTAAGTAGCGTGCTTTGATTTCCACTCGCCTTGTGGCTGCAACTGCGACGGCGACGGCAACGGCAACGGCGACTGCAAACGCGGCTGTGGCACTGCCAAATTTGGTGGCACAGCGAGTTCCACAGCGCTGCATGATGCTCAGAGCCTTAGCCCATAGATCATTTTGATCAGTCCCATGGCTCCAAAGCCCGAGAGCACAGCCAGACAAGTGCGACTCCGACTTGGTCTTGGCTTGTGCTCTCCTCTGCTGTGCGCGTTGCGTGGGCGTGGGAACAATCCAGTCAACTAATTAGGCTCAATTCTCCGAATATTGATTACATTGTTCTGGGGGGATCGGAAGCTTATCATATATGCAGACAGTTTTAGGCTGCAGTAGCAAAGTTTTTCAATCACAAACTGTGAGATTCCAGATTGAATGAAAATAGGCTTTTCTTTAGACACATTTAATCAAGGAGAAGAAGCAAATAATATGCTTTTAAATATATTTAAGTTTGAATTTATGTATCATATAAAATGAGGACTTAAATAAACCTTTTATGTATATAGAACTGTCGATAGTTCAGTTCATTAACAATATCTTTGTAAGATTATTCAATCATTCTTGGCTTGAACCTTTTTAAGTTTTTGGTATAAGGATTTTAATTATATTTATTTAATCTCTAAACAATAAATATATATTATTCATCAATATTTGTTTAGCTTTTTCTTCAAACAAAAAGAAACACAATTATGCTTTTATTTGAAATTGTGTTTCTTTTTGTTTTTGATTAAACCTCGGACCTGGAGCCAGCTAATCAAATATTTATAAAATGGAAAGGTCGCTAAAACCAGCATTTATACATATAATATTCATCATTTTACATAAATGCATTTTTTAATAATATTATAAATTTTTCCCAATATTTTATATTCATCCTTAATATATTTTCGTTCTCTACTATTTTAGGTTTTCAGAACAAAAACAATGAAAATCATTTAACACCGCAATTGATTTACTTTCAATTAGCCAGAAAACCAACTGAATAACTGGTGTTGGTCAGTTCTTGGCGATTTTTATGTGTCAACGGCAACAAACCGCTTTCAGAGGCGAGATTGGGCTAGGGCTGGGGAGGGAAGTCGCAGTTGCTGCAGTCAAAATAATAAATAATTGAATGGCCAAAGTGCGATGTGTAGAGTGCGTTTGTTCAGTTGTTGTTGTTGCTGTTGCTGTTGCAGTTGTTGCTGTTGTTAGTGTTGCATTTGGGTTGGCTTAGATTGAAATCGACGCTGCAACAGCGACAGCGACAGCAACAGCAACGGCATCGCTGTTGCCACATGCTCATGGTGCATGCAACGCGATTGCAGCTCATCTCCAGCACCGCTCGCAGCCCTGTGCCCGCGCCTACTGCCCGCGCCTACCTCTCGCGTCTCGCAGCTTGCAACTCGCGCTGCGAATTAAGCTGTTGACACATAACATCATGTCGCACTTGTCTTGTGGCACAAATCTCACCAGCTGAGTGAAACGCGCGCACAACATGAGCCGCCGTCGCAGTCGCAGTCCGAATTGGAGTCGCTGTGCTGAAGTTGAAGTCTTGAGCGGACCCAGGCCCAGGCCTCGAGCAGAATGGCACCATGTTGAGTGTACAGGCAACAACGGGAACGACAACAACAGCAACGGCAACAGCAACAACAACAATAGTAACAGTCACAATGGGAACAACAACTACAGCGGGCATTCGAGAGCAAGTCCAGTTTGAGCCAAGACGATGCGGACTCTGGTCAAAGCACAACAAATCTTGCGGCATGTTATCGCTGCCATGACCACGACAACAGCAACAGCAACAGCAACAGCAACAACAACAGCAACATAAACACCAACAATAACAACAACAGACAGCGTTGACTTCAACGTCGCGACGTTGGCAATTTGTGATTGGATTCTGCCGGTAAGTGCATTCGAGATGTGCCTAAGCCCAGTTACCCTTCATTGTTGTTGTTGTTGTTGTTGTCGTTGTTGCTGTTGTCGCTGTTGCTGTTGTTGTGGCATTTGGGTGAAGGGCATTAGAGCTTTGACACTAAGCTGTGGCTTTCACGGCATTGCTTACCCACAAATGTGTTTAACCAAGCATCATCAATATTAGGCGAATATTCATGCTAAGAAATATGCACACGAAATAAGCAGGAAAGATTTTATATTTTTTAATATTATTTTTAGGCATCAATTAACATCAAGATTCTGAAAATGAAAGCTGTTTATCTTGTCAAACAGATGATTTATATGTTTCCTTAATTTGTTATTATGTTAAGAAAATTATAATACCCTCTAAAAGGGTAATTTATATATATTTATTCATGTTATTAAGTTGTATAGGAGTGTAAGAAGACCATCAAAATATGATATATTATAATAGAATGGCAAAGAAGCAGATAAGAAAAAGAAAACAGAAAAAAGTTTTGAGCCGAAAAAAAAACTTGGGATCTACGAATTTGAAATCGCAATAAATTCTATTTAAAATTCCATAAATTCCACAATTAAAAAGCTTTAATATGCTTTGAAAGCTTTAATACGAGTTTAAAGCTTTTATAACATTTTAGGCTAAAGTCATATGTTTATTACTCTATTTTTGATCTAAAAGCTCTTTAAAGAAGCTTTTTTCCAGCTTTTAGATTAATCCATTGAGTAAAAAATTTGTGTTTGCAACCTCGGTATCGCTCATGACGTATTTTGAAAAAGTGCTTTTGATCCAAATGCCTGCTCTGTCTCTTTATTACTCAATGAGATTAATCGAATATTGAAATGTAACCTTTACTAAATTATGTGTGATAATATGATAAATATAAAAGTTATTTACCGGAATTTGTGATTTAAATATGCTTTTAAGGACTTTCCCACTAATTCTTAGTCGAATGCATTAATATTTTAACAGAATTTTCTTCCTCTGGAAACAAGATGTCGTATTTTTTCTGTTGGCTATTTGGGAAACTAATCGAGCTAAGCCAAGTTTTGCTCTTTGGTAGCTGGTAGCTGCGGGTTTTGTGTTTTGGATGCTGTTTTGTCGCTAGCATTGATGGGCGCCATCAATTGGGTGGGTGGCGGTCGGTGGGTGCCGGAATGCGAATGTTGCATGTGGCACGTTGCGCATTGTACACTTTCGCGTCACTCATACGCCGTGTGGGCTGGCGCCGTTGCAGTCGCCATTTTGTTAGCCGCCATTTGCTCGGCATCATCAATTCCAGCTGACACGTCATCCATCTTGGCGGCCAGAGCAGAGGACAGCGCCTTGGCTAAGAATGGGGCGGGCCTGGTTGGTGACCGAAACGCATAGAGGCCTGCGGCAAAAGTCCTTTAAACGACCTCTGGACGCTGTTGCCTGGCGCCGAAAAGCTGCGGCCAGCATTAACAACAAGGAGCTGGAGCATCAGAACGTGGTGCTGGGGCTAGGGAGGGGCGTGTGGCATTCAGCCGGGTTGCAGTTAGGTTGGCAGAATGGCTGGCAAGTCGGCAACTGGGGAGCCGTAGTCCGCACAAGATTAGAAAATTCGACGTTGTGCAGCAGGCGAAATTAAAATGGCGACGAAGCAGGCGGCAGGCGGCAGGCGGCAGGCGGCATGTGGCAGGCGGCAGGCGGAAAGGACGTAACGCCATCACGAATGCATGTTGCAGGGGATGCCAACCATGGATGAGAGGCTGCTGCTGCTGCTGCTGCTGCTGGTTGGCAAGGCTCTCCGTGTGGCTGCCTCGCTGCTGGGACTCTCGACGTGCGACGCTGCAGCCATTAAAATCCACAGCTGCCGTTCTTGCTCTGCCTCTGCAACGGGGCACGTAAACTGGTCGGCAGTGTGCGGGCGGCGCTGTAACGCACGCAAGGACATTTGAAGGATAAAGTCGCGTGAGAGCTGCTGCACCAGCTGCACCACCAGCAGCAACAGCAACAGCAACAGCAACTGCGCTGAGCTGCCGTTACTTGGCATACGAAATCAACTGGCCCCCAACGAGGGAGCCGCGCGACTAAAGTAGTAGAAAAATTGAGTAGTAAATAAATGATAAACGAAAATAAAATGCAAGGACTCGCTCCTACGCGGCGCACACACAAACAAACAAACACACACACACACACACACACACTTACACATATATATGCGCTCTGACAGGATTACAAGAATGCTCGAAGGACCAACAATGCCAGGCAACAGCCAACGGCAACAAAATGACTGTCCCCATGCCCAGCTCATCCCGCAAGCCCCTCACACCTTTCAGCTCCTCTGGCCCACCGCTCCCATCTTTTAGAGTTCTCAGAGTCGTTGTTCTCGTCGTCGCATTCGTGTGCTGCATGCAGTTTTTGGAGGCAACTAAATTCACATTTGTTGTACGTACAACTCCCTGCAACTCCTTCTGCTCTGCCTGGGAAATGCCCACTCCTCAACGTGCCCCACTTGCCAGTGGCATATGGCAGCTACAGCCTCGGTCTCGCCCGCCTCAGGCTCTGTCTAAGCTTCTGGCTTTTGATTGCTGCTGTATACACTTACAAAGGCTTCTGTTGATTTAGCTATGCGCTGCCATTGGCAACAATTTCTGATCATTTGAATTCATTTTAATGAACTGCAACTATTCCAGGCTAAACGTGGAGCACATTTTCTCCTCGTTTTGGCTTGTTTTGGAGTCGATTTGATGCGGCTTAAGAGAAAAGAATAGAACTCTTTTATATTTAAAACAAAACTGTAATTAAAACAACAAATCGTGGATACTTTTTGCATAACCTAATTAAACTATTTACGATCATATGATCGTATATTTAAATCATATATTTAAATATACAAAGTAAGTACTCCGCACGGTTTCAGTTTCCATAAGATCGCAAGGCATGGAACTTTTCAGTTCTAAAAGTTTAAAGAAAATCTAAACTATAAAGCGCATTTAGCAGAGAATTCCGAGAGTACCACGCACATATTTACCGCTTGGTTTGACTTTGTCGAATTTATTGTAATATTCTTGGAACTTATCTTAAGGTTATTAATGCAAATCAGAAATGAAGTCGGCTGATAAAGTCTGGGCAGCATTTTTTTTTTATCTGGGGCCAAAGTTTGTGGGTTTCATTTTATAAAACTCATGTAAATAAACAAGAATATGAATTGAAATTCAAGCTGATCTGACTTTTTAATGGAAAAAAGCATAGAGAAGAGCAGCTAATTGTTGGGGCATATTTATGATGCTACCTTTGCCTGTTGTTGTAAGTGCAAAGCTATTAAGGTAAATCTTTATTATGTAAACTTAACAGAGCTTGGAATCAAATTCGACGCATTGTCAGCAGACATTTGGCCAGTACCAAAATTAAAGATGATGATGACGATTTAGCTGTTGATTATGATTTTGAGCATCATGATGTTTGCTGGGCAGCCGCTTAAATAAATTAAATTCAATTTAAGCGCAGCCATTGGGCGCCGCTGTGGCCTGGAAAAATGGTCATAGCCAACGTTGACCTCTGTCAGTCAGCAAGGCAACAACAGCAACAACAACAACTGCAACAACTGCAACGGTAATCAGTGCCACATAACGCACAGGCCGCAAACTAAAACGCGCAACGCAAAAATCGTGCGTGCCCTTAAGACGCTCATAAAATAGGCAAACGGCGCTGGCCATGGCCACAAAAATGTTTTCCACTCTATCGGGCCAAAAGGAAAGAAAAAAAAACCAACAAGCAAGAGACCCGAATGCTGCCACAGAGATTGGCTAAGAATGGATGGGCTAAACGGTGCGGCAGGGAGGGGAGGTGGGTAACCAGCATGGGCGTGGAGGTGGTGGTGGGTGTGTGCGAGGAGAGAGGGGCAGGGGTGGGGTGGGGCAGGTAGGCTTACTGCTGCTGCACGTAAGGCACGACTTTTTATTATGCTTTACGTTCTTCGCGCTGAGGCCAACGGCGCCCACCCGCCTGCGCTTTTTGTCTCGGCCAGAGTATCTGCACAAAATCTGTTTTGGCCATTGCCATTGCCATTGCATTGGAATGCATAACAACAACAGCAACAACAGCAACAACTGCAGCAGCAGCAGCGGCAGCAGCAGCAGCAGAGGAACAACAACAATTGCAACCACAGCGTCAAGCAGAATAGAAAATAGTGCAGCGAATGTCATTCGCATTGCTTGCTTTTCGGTCAACTCAAGTTTATGGCGCCCGCAACGAAATTGAATTGTGTTCCATCTATAAAGTATTTGGTTCGGGCCAAACGACCAAGATAAACCACTCAAAACAGACGCTGCCAACACGGGCAACAAGTGAACTTACAACTAAAAGTTGAGAGCTTCAAATAAACGTAAGACAAGTACGAATGTGCCCGACTAGCAGATACCCTGACTCTTCAGGAGAGTCTTTAAGCTATCGTTTATGATTCGAAGAAATTTGCTTTGGTTTCAAGATCCTTAATACGTATTTGGTTCATTTGTTTATATATTTTATTATATCTATATTCTATGCTTACATAGAAACACATGCATTCATATTTTGGTAGTATTAATCTTAACAGCACAAATATTCACTTTTTTAAACTTTGACCTATTCAATAGATAAAGGGATTATTAAACAGAAATAGAGAGAAATTTCCTTTTCGGGGCTCGAACTTGTCCCCCATCAACGGAATAAAATACTTGCCATTTCCTCATGCCTTGCCGTTATACGAAAAAATGATTAAAGTATCAACACACATATACAATACAATCGAAATGCTAAGTCTATTATGTATGTGTGGACATATAAGCGGGAAATGCCTGCTCTTGGCGCTGACTGCCACGTGGTTTTTCTCCAATAACTTCCGTGTTTCTCAACTTATTGTGAGGGAAAAGTCCTGCAATAGATATTGTTAATGCTAAAGTCAATTCTGACAGACGGACGGAAAGATGGACAGTCAGCCAGTCAGAAGGGCATGGCTAGATCGATGCTGAACTATAATATATATATCTCAAAGATGCTTGAACTTTTCAGGTTATATATTTTCAAATACATATGTGCATATGTTTCTATTGATTGGATTGTAGCTACGATTTGTTTTCAGTCGCAATTAGACTTTATGTAAGGAAAATCTCGTAAATAGATACATCACATGCAACTATTATATGAACTGTGAACCGGAACTTGTATTCCTTGTACGTAATATGTAGTATATTCTGGGCATGAAATTGATGTGTGTTGTTTACAAAGATTTAGATTTCTATGCATTGAGTTGCTTACTCTTTTTTGCTTGAATTGATTTAAAATTCATTTGAAAAGAAATTTCCACAGAATTAACCAAAGTCAAATTGCATTGTCAATCCCGCGGATTACATTAGCGAAGATCAAGCAATGTGAGTATGACATTAAAACGAACGTTAATTAATAAAACTGCGAGTCCAAGCAGAAACATGGTCACTGAGGAATAGCAGGGGGATATTCAATCATTAGTGACTTGTCAAAGGCTGTCCTGGCAACTGTCGTAGTACCGAGCATGCATGTGAATGTGGTATGTGGCACATGGCATGTGGTATGTGGCATGTGGCATATATTGTACAAAACATATACAGATACTTATATGGCGTATATCCATGCGTTACTTAAAACCTAACGTATATGGACTATAGACGCCCATGCCACGCCCCGATTGTGCGGGCACCGGCTATTTGATTGGTCAAAACACATACATACACACACACACACACACACACGCACACAGAGACAGAGCATATACGTGGCGCAAAAAATCATGCAGCATCTGAACATTTTTGTATTGCGAAAAAAATGCAGTTTTTATACCCTGTAATTTAAAGATATTTTTAATAAAAATGGGCTTCAAGGATTCGGCAACGAGCAAAAATAGATTGTAAAATATTAATAGTAATAATAATAATAATACAAAATTTCATTGATAAAAACTGTTTTTTTGCTGTTCTAATAAATCGTAATAGAATGTTTAAGGTGCGTTTGCATAGCAATAATAATATTAATGATATAAATAAATAATATTAAAAATATATACTAATATTTTAATTTTAAAATAAAATAAAATATGATAATAAACTATAAATATGTGAAAATATGAGTTCTTAGTTCTTTTCTTTAACTGTTTCTCAAAAAGGAGAATCTCTCCGTAGTCAAAGCTTAGCTGTCCTCTATGAACACTTTTCCTAATTTCCAGGAATGCATTCCAGGATATGGTTATAGTCGAGACTTAACTTTTTTTAATAGCTAAATTTGCATATACTTGTTCAGCTGCACACACACACACACACACACACTTGAATGGAAATTTTTTAATTTTCTTTTTTTTCTGCTTCCTTTTGCTAATCAAAAAGCAAAACAGGAACAAGAACAGCAACAACGACATAACAGAAAGACCAAGCACAAAAAAAAACCCGAAAGAAAAATGGGGAAAACAAAAAAAAAATTGCTGAAAAGCACAAGAAAAGAAAACCCAGCAAAAGATCCAGATCCCAATGGCTGCTGCTGCTGCTGCTGCTGCACATGCCGGTTATGTTTGCAGTCGAATAAACAGCATCAATTCATCACACACGAAAAAAATAGAAAGCAGAAGAAGAAGCGAAATGGGCTAAAAGGAAGGCGATAAGAAAGCCAAGGGGCGAGAGAGACAGAGTGAAGAGGGAAAACAGCAGCAGCAGCAGCAGCAACAGAAAATGGCGCCACGAGGCTCAGGCGCCAACCCATCCACCAAATTGCAGGCACCATGCCCCCAAAACCCAGCCCAACATACACGCCTCACCCCGCCGACCGTGGGCGCCTTTGGCAGCTCCTAACCGAAAAGGGCTGCCCTGAGCTCAGAGAGCCGCAGCGCACTAAATCAACATTTCACTTTGATGAATGATGACCAATGTCCAGGCGCGGTTGATGTCCTGTGTCCTGTGTCCTGTGCCGCGCAGCGCAGCGCAGCATGCAATAACAGCAGCAAAAGCAACAGCAACAGCAACGGGCAGCCAAACAAGCAAACAACAACAGCAGCAGGCAAAAAACTGTAAAACTGTGGGCACAGCACAAAAGTGCAAGGGGCGTGCCGCAGGAGTTCCGGCGGGGCGCTTCATCTGGATTGGGGCTTGGTGCTGCTGCTGGTGACTGGCGCTGAGCATAGAACGCCTACACGACGAGCCTGAAAATAGACACGGACACTAATCGAATTATTGCCACTGCAGAGGAGCAGCTGGAGGCAGCGGAGCAGCTCCTGCCGTTGGTCCTTGTGCTCGTCCTGCGCGCTGGAGCGCACTTCGCTGCCTACACAAAATCGAATTTTTCTGCACTTGGCACAAAGCACATAAAATGAAAAAAGCAAAACAAGGCAAAACACCAAAAAGAAAAAACGATGAGTAATTAAAAAGAATTTCCCTTTAGCATTTTTTTTTTGTTAGTTGTTGCAGCAGCATGGGCTGTGTGTTTGGGAGAGGGAAATCACGAGTGAAAGAAAGCATAGCATACATATGAGGGCAGCCAGAGACGCGCATCTGCATGCGTATATGTGTGTGCATGTCTCCATGTGTGTGTGGGTGTGTGTGTGTGTGCGTGTGTGTGTGTTGCATCGATGGCCAGCAGCCAACCAAAATCGAACAGCGTCGCCTTCGCAGTAGCTGACCGCTCGCGATTGCCTGCCGTTGTGGAGGGGGGTTTCAACAAGGTGGTAGAGTGGGGAGGGGAGGAGGGGGGGGGGCGCCTCCTGCGCTGGCATATACGCCGAGGGGAGCTGTGTGCCACTCTGCTGTGTACCGCAATAAACAAAAACGCGCGCATAAATTAGAAGCCACACCCGCGTCGGAAGCAGGGGCAGGAGCAGGAGTGGCAGGCGCCGGGGGAATGTTTGCACTAAAACTAAAAAAAATAAAACATAAAACAAAAAACTGAAGAAAAAAAAAGTGTAGAACTTGTCGCACTTTGAATTGCTAATCAATGCAATGGAAGTTGTGGCATTAACAGCCAGCCCCGGGGCGGGATGGGGAGATGTTCGATGTCAGGCACAAAGGCGCCAAGTGCTCTGTTTTTCCATCATTTTTCTATGTTTTTGATTGAAGTGGAATTATTAGAGATGATTTTTAATTTGTGAATTCCTAGCTCAGCTACATCAAAGGGAATTGGCTGTAAGCTGTTACGCAAAAGCGAAGCTAAATTCCTCTCACTGCAAATAGCATACAGTCCTTTCAATTTATAAAACTAACAACTCTTTTGTTTAATCTAATATTTATTCATGCATAATGATATGCAAATATTTCTGTTCACCACAAACTTATTTCTTATTATAATTTATTTATATTTATATATTTCTTATAAGTACATTTTTTAACAAACTTATTCGAGGATGTCAACATTTGCAATTAATACATTAATTTTTGTTATTAATTAATTCCCTTATTTAATCTGGAATTTGTTCTAATTATCTCCATTTATAAAACTGTTAGTCCTAACTGACTTACTGAATGCTAGACTGACAGACTAACTGCCTAATTGATTACCTGACTGATTGACCGACTGTCTAACTGACTGACTGATTGACTGACTAAATGACTGACTAAGTTAGTGACTGACTGACTGACTGACTGACTGACTGACTAACTAACTGACTGACTGACTGACTGACTGACTGACTGACTGACTAACTAACTGACTTGTTGACTGACTGAATGACTGAATGACTGACTAACTGACTGACTGATTGACTGACTGACTTACTTACTGACTGACTGACCGACCGATTGACTGACTAACTGATTGACTGATTGACTGACTGACTAAATGACTGACTAACTTAGTGACTGACTGAATGACTGACTGCCTGACTGACCGACCGACTGACTGACTGACTGACTGACTGACTAACTGACTGACTTGTTGACTGACTGAATGACTGACAGTCTGATTTACTGTTTAACTGACTGACTAATTGGTGATCAACGCACAGTCCAAACCATAAGAACTAGGAAGCTGACATTTCTTATAGTAGTGTTATCTGATGAAAGTTTACGCTTAGACGAGATTTTGGGAAATTCCAACACAACTATGGAAAAATCACGAAAAGTGCTTGTAGGCAAGTTATTGGTTTAGGGAACGAAAGCTTTTTTTTCCGGCTTCATAAACACCACAAAACTTACATGGGCGGAAAGCATTGATTCCAACTTTTGGTTTTTGGTATATGTTGGATTTTAAAGATATTTTTTGAAAAAGACGTGGATTTCAACAGTTGAAAAGGTAATATCTAAAATTGTTGGGCAAAGCTTGTCACGGGCAATGCTGGGATAAACGTGCTTATATAGACATGTTTGGGCGCTCTCTAAGCCTATTTTTTATTGTTATATAAATAAGTTATATAAAATAACGAATAATTTATTAAAGATGTATGTATTATAACAATTACTATCAATATTTGAAATAAATTTCTTTGTCATCGAGCTGGCAGGTCATTAAAAACAGTTTATGAACTAATAAGAATTAATATGATAATATATTTAAATTAAATATCCTGAAATGAATGAGAATGCAATTGGGTTTTTGTGGACAGCCGCTGTCAACGCTATGTGTAAGTAAATTCTGATCCAGGGCCAAGCATTTGGTTGAGGCCTGCCAAACTGGGCCCATAGAGAAGCAGCAACAACAACAGCAACAAGAAATTGGCAAATGCGAAGCGCACATGTGCACAGATTGTTGTTGTTTCTGCTGCTGCGGCAACAGCAGCGAAATGTCAACAACAACAGCGCAGCGCACGCGCAACAAAAAGTCAGCTCAGCTGCTGTTGTTGCTGTTGTTGTTGTTGCTTTTGTCGCTGTTGTTGCAGTCAATTGCATTGCAACATTTCATTTTCTGATATGAAAGATTTAAAGTTTGCAACATAAAAATGTCACGTTTTTCATGGTCGCCACGAGACGGCGACGAAGACGACGACGACGGCGACAACAGCAACATTGCTGTTGTTGCTGTTGTTGCTGTTGCTGCTGGTTGTTGTTGCTGTTGTTGTTGTTGTTGTTGTTGTTGGCGCTGCGCATGAGCATTTGGAGCCTATGGCTAACTAACTTGCAGTCTATTTATGTTACAATTTGGCTGCTGCCAGGCAAAAATGTTGCCAACTTTGTTGCTGTTCGCTGTTTGCTGTTGCTTTGGTGCTTGTTTGACAATGCGCGTCGTGACATCTGCGGCAAGTTAGCAACAGGTCGACGTCGGGGTCGGGCATTGGGCTTTGGTTTCGGCTATTTGGGGTTCAGGCTCTGTTACCAAAACGGCAAACGGGTTCCCAATCTGCTGCCTGTTCGTATTAATTTGACAACGCAGCATTACGCACCAGCTGAGCGACTGAGAACTGAACTGGATACCTCTTTCAGGCTGCTGTCTTATACATTTTTATTGCCCCCAGCCATAGCCCAAGGCAGTGCTATAGCGAGAGAGAGGGAGAGAGAGAGAGAGGGAGAGAGGGAGAGGGAGAGATGCCACTGATATGAGGCAAAGTCGCAGACACAGAAGGAGCAAAGATTTTGTTTCGTTTTGTCACAAATTAAACACGTTTTTCCACAGAACCTAATGAATAAACTAGTCAAACGATGTTCGCTGCTGCGAGCTGGCAACTCGTTAATGTTCACTCCATAGCCGACTAGCAAATGTCCTGTTCGAGTTTGTTAGCCTAATAAATAAATAGTAATTGCTTACACTTTAAAAATCTTAATTAAGTTAAATATATAAAGCTATATTTTCTAAGAATAATTGGTTTATACGTTTATACGTATACCCTGTACTCAAAAAATGTGTCAAGGCCAGTACATCGATTATATATGTCAGACTCCTTACAGTAAATACATACATAAATACTTGGCCATCTCAGGAATAACTAGATGCATAGAGAAATTTGAAAACTTATGAAAACTTACCATTCGGTTAAGGTTCATGTTATTCATATAAAATTATTAATTAATTGTAAAAATATTTAATATTTTATAATATCAATGGCCGTATTTCTAAATATTCAGTGCTGCCAAACACATTTCAAATCTGACAAGCAAGTTAAACTTCCTTTTAAATTTTAACTTTGACAGTGATCAGCTCAGTAGAATATGAGGCGATAAAATACAATTCGAAGACTAGTTAAAGTGAATGTTAGGCTGGACAGGAACCTGGGCGAATGGGCTTAGCATGCGTATTGTTGATGTTCTGAGCACCTGCCGCCTGTGTGTGCCACAAATTGAAAAGGTGATAAAACAAATTTAAATTGTGAAAGCTTCTCTTTAGCTGGCTGCCGCTCGAACTGGACCAACCAGTGCCTTGACTATTTCCGAATTGCCAACTAATCTGCAGAGTGTGATTAACGACAATGGGGCAAGGCAGCAGCAACAAAAAAACAAAAAAATGGCCACTCATCCAGAGCGATTTGCAGGCGAGATGCATACAATTAGCAGGCTGTAAATTTGAAATCGAAAATAGCTACAAGACGTAGTCTGGTGCCGTGGTGCGGCTACTTCGATGCCTACATAAGTGTTAATTGAACATGGGCTGTGTACGTGTGCGGCGGCGGCGGCGGCGGCGTTGGTTAGGCAGCATGTGGCATGTGGGATGCGGCATGCGGCATTCGGCGGCTGTGGGACATGGGTTTGGGGGTATGGATACCCACTTGCCGCAATTACGCACATCTAATGCAATTTCGATAATTGGCCATCAAATTTATGGGACATGTTGCTGGCCGCAACGAAATTACGATGTGCGAACATGTTGCGCTCATAAAAGGCAAATGTTGCAAAGTGTTTCAGGGCGACCGGGGCCGGCTGCGGCTGCCGGGGTGGCGCTGCATTTAAATGCGTGTGATAAACAGCGTGTTGCGCACATGTTGCCGTGCAACATTTCATGCAAGCAGCAATGGGGCAGCTGTAATTATTTCTATTAAAGAGTGCAACTGCTGTCGCTGTCAGCCTGACTGCACACCACGTACCAGCAAACGGCAACAGCAACAGCAACAGCACCTGACCAGCCAGAGCAAATAAGAGCATTCTCCGCTGTCGTTGTTGTTGTAGTTGTTGTAGTTGTTGTAGTTTTTGTTGCTATTTTAATTCTCAATTTGAATTTGCATGCGAGACGCGCACACGAGAAATTCTATTAGGCAAAACATTTCGCAATTGCGTGCTGATTGTCAGGTTAACTGCAGCACTCCCATTCCCAGTGGCCAGTAACCGAGCCCGGGCTCGAACTCGCACCCAGTTCCTTCTGGCCAAGTGTCTGCCAGCCTGACCGATAGCCAAAGGCAGCGAACACGCTGCGGGCAGCTTCTCTCAACTCTTTAGCTGCTTTGCATGCCCGCGATTATTAGTTACGGCCGCCTGAACGCATTTTTGCGCATCTCCACACATGTCTCGTCGCCCTCGTCACGCGGATATCTTTTGTCTTTAGCTTGAGGCCCCCTTTAAGACAAAACTGTAATAATCTTAATTAAGTTTAGAATTGAGTCTGCGCGTAATTATGCGAAACGCGCTCAAAGGCCCGGCCCGGCCCGGCCCGGCCCGGCCACGTATGTGTATGCAAAATAGCCACTGCCACGCCCCCGCCCGCTAAGCAGCCAAGCCAAGCCACAATTATGCTATGCACTTGCGCATGCCCCCCAAACACACAAACACACACACACACACCGCCCAGCCGCCCACTTTCCTTTTCAAGCTGCCGCCTGCAGCGGACGCCGACATCGTCGTCATCGCTGGTTTCTGGTTAGGTGAGCATAACTAATCTAATCGCTGTAAATCTGCCGCTGCCCCGGTACCCCTGTCCTTTTGCTTCTGCCTAACCCGAACCCTAGCTCTCTGCCTCGATTAGCTTACGTGTGTTTTTTGTATCGATTAAATGGACAAACTGCTGGACAGGTGTCGCTAAATTTGATTCAACGTACAAAACTTTTCATAATTATCGGAATCTTAACCAAACCATTTCTTGGAATAGCCTAAAAGGCTAACCCAACCTTAATAATTTAGCCACCTATTAGAAAGTTCGTTAAGATATGGGAAGAGCTCCATATCTTCCACACTTCAGTTCAGGTTGAATCAATTCTTGGAGTATGCTCAGGTGTCGATAAATTTATTTTATTTTAACCCCATCCCATCTTCCAATATTTATCGGAATTTCCGCTCAGGTCTATTTACCTAATTTAGCCCTAATCGAAACTTACCTAACTTTAACTAAACTAAACAAATCTAACCCAACCTTAGAATTATAACAATCTACTCAAAATTTCTCAAAAACACGGATCCAAACTTATCTTAACCTTTTACCGCATGTACATTGTACATTTGTACATTTTATTTATTTATTTAAGGTCGACAAAACGAGTGTCTTCCTCATTATTCCGTAGATTATACATAAAATAGATAATAGAATTATATGCTAAAAGCCTAGTTAGATAACATAGTTCTCTAAATAGCATCACCGACCGATGGAGGTGTTTTAGTTGCCAGTCCGGCCAGCTGTGCCCCTTTTCACAGCTAAATTTGTCAGTGACGCTGTTAGAGCCTACATCTAAGCAGAAGGGTGTAAGTAGGAAAAAAGTGTTCTTAAGTAAAATTAAAAATAATCTTAGTTTGCTATATTAATTAATAAAACACAATAAATAGGAAAAAAGAAAGTAAGAAGAATAATGTTAATAAAGTAAAGAAATGGAGGTGAATCTTTTCTCTGAATTGGCCCAACCCGACAGCTTTCAAATCGTAATAAACCATAAACCAACAGGATTCGACCTTTGGTTTCGTGGGCTCTGGAATCGGTTGCAGATATAGTTAATATAAAATAGATCTTAAGCCTGCGATGAAGCGATTTTGTTCAAGGTTCTTTCAAATTGGGCTGGCTTGTTGAGGAGCTGGAACCATGGGCTCGTGGCAAACCACCTTGCGCATTGCAAGGTTTTCGATTGCCTTTGATTGGCATTCTCGATTTATGTTGGCTTCTAATGAGCTGCCTGACCTACGGTGCCATATCAGCTGCTCGCTGCTGACAATCCCGACAGCAGATGTTGCGGCTACCCACAGTTTCAGCCCCATTTAGATGCTAGCAACGAATGCTGGCCGGCAAGCTGCAGGCAACTGGGGTATCGGGGGCGCAGGGGAACAGGATCACAGCGATTCGAGTGTGCCATTAGTTTTGGCCTGGACCGCAAAACCCAGCACAGCCCGCCCCGGTCCCAGTGCTGGGCATCGCCCACTTGGCGGCGTCTCCGAGTTGCCGACTTACATGCACGTCGCTTTCCGTTCGCCGTTCGCCGTTTGCCGTTTGCCTTTCTCTTTCTCGCGCTGCATGGCCCATTACGCTGTCCATTTGAGTGGTCATTATAGTAAATTTGATTTGGACGCGAGCCTCAAAAGCTGCCCGGGCCACATCATCAATACCAAGTGACATACAGACGCACAGAGAGCAGGGACATCATAGCAGGAGGGGGGAGGATGGCAGAGGCGGGGCGGGGCGGGGCGAACAGGGAGCAAAGAAATATCGAACACGTAGTTAATCAATCCATTGGTGGTCCAAAAGCACGACGCGCCAGCAATTACTGTTAACTGGGCCGCGCAGTTGTTGCTGCCAGTTGTTGTTGTCGGTTGTTGTTGTTGTCGGTTGTCGGTTGTTGTTGCTGTACGCACGTTGGCGCGCTTAAAGCGCGTGGGCGGCAACATTCACAGTTGGCAACATTTTGTTGAATGCTGCATGTTGAATGTGGCCCGCTTTGGCTGACTTTGGCCGCAATTAAAACGAGCCCGGACCGCATTTCATGCACCGATTTGCAAAGTAATTATGTTGTCATTAGCTTGAGAGCAGGCTAAAAAACAGCGGGCAGTCATTCACTGACTCACACACACTCAGTCAGTCAGTCAGTCAGGCAGTCAGTCAGTCAATCGCTTAATCCAGTTAATTTACATACAACAGCCATTCGATGCCTACGTATTTGCATTTTGTTTTACGATTTAAACTGACAGAAATGCGCTCCAAACACGAGGACTCTAAGCATTAGAGTCAATAAATTATGATATGTGGGCTCTAATTTATATATGATATCTAATTGGGGTCTATTCACAATTAGTTAGATATGCCTATTGAATATAAAATATATGTGGTAAAGCTCCAGACGAGCTGGAGCAGAGCCTAAGCTGTTGAAAGTTGGCAAATATTATTATGTTATGATATGCATATCAATATAGTATAAGTTGGTATTATTAGTTTTTGTTTCAGTATTAATATTATTAAACAAGTAAGAGGTTCTAGTCGGGAGCTCCCGACTAGGGGATACCCTGAACCCTCATATTCCAACACCAAATGCAGCGCGCGCTTATAGATAGAGAGTAGCGGGGAGGTGGCGATAGGTATAAAATGAAAGATAATCGATATATATATACTTTTCTAGAAGCAACATGTCAAGTTTGGTAACTCTAGCTCTTATTATTTACCAAAATTGCTTAAAAAACAGGATATCGATATACATTTTTATCGATTACTTGGAAACGGGGCAAGTTATCGATTATCGGAAACAAACTCGATCTGCGTAGGAACTAGGAGCATCTACATCTAAAATTTCAAGTCTCTAGCTCTTATAGGTTCTGAGATCCTTGCGTTCATACATACGGACGGACGGACGGACGGACGGACAGACAGACGGACATGGCTAGATCGACTCGGCTATTAATGCTGATCAAGAATATATATACTTTATGGGGTCGGAGATGCTTCCTTCTGCCTGTTACATACATTTGGATTTTGCACAAAAACATAATACCCCTTTTACCCATTTTTAATGGGTTCAGGGTATAAAAAAGTGTCTAATTTAACCCATTGTTAACTGGGCAACCAGCACGCAGATTTGCAACCCAGGTTAGCAGTTGGATCTATTCAAGCTGCCAGTGCTATTCAATGACTATATTACCGTGTTTTAAGTACAATAACAATTAGCATGCGAAAGAGATATAAGTAAATTGAAATATTTTAATAATAATATGCAGCTGACGTGCGAGCCGCTGCCGCCGGGACTTAAAAGCTCGCCTCGCCTGATTGGCATTTTGGCATTTTTGGCTGCCGTTCATCGAAAAGTTCGCACCTTCTCGATTGGCGGCCACAACACGCACATGTGGCACAGGCCACGTCCAGGCTGGCGCGCCAGGTCTCCCGGTCCCAATTGAGGGTACGCAATCGCTGCCCCCGGGCGGGCGAGCGTCCATGCAGACGACTTAATTGAATGTTGCAGTCGGACAGGCAGCTGCTTATCAGCGCCACGCGCACAATTAATTCCAGCGATTTGTAACTTAACTGTAAAACTGTAAATCGACTTGCCCCTTGCAGCTGTCTCCCTGTCTCCATGTCTCCATGTCTCCCTGTCTCCCTGTCTCCCTGTCTCCCTGTCTGCTGCTGCCGCCTCCTTCTCTTGCTGCAGATCGCCTGCAGCTCCCCTCTTGCAAACCTGTCACTGTCCGCCTGTCCGCCTGTCCTCCTGTCAGCTGGCAACAACAAAACGTAAATCAAGAAATTTGCTTATCCCACGCGCCGCGTCCCAACCCATACCCATACCCATAGCCATACCCATACCCATTCCCATTTCCATATACATGCCCAGGCCTGGCTCTGTCCAGGCTGTGTCCCCATTGGAACAGGTGGCGCGGATCGCTGCGTGCGTCTTTTGCATATTAAAAATGTTAGCCCGTCTGTTTTGGGGATCAACGTTGAATGCGGCACCGAGTGGCCTCCAGCTGCATGTTGCCTCTTGCCTCTTGCCGCGTGCTCTGTTGTTGCCCCTTGTCTGTTGCCTCTTGCCATAAGGCACAATGGGTGGTAAATTGAAGCTTTCAACTGTGTGTGCTATGTGGCCAGACTCAGAAATGTTGTTGTTGTTATTCTTCTCTTTGGATCTCATTTCATTGGCCGCTGTTTTGACAATCTGCGCCAATTTAATTGGAGCGCTGTCATTAAAAGCACGCAATTAAAAAAGCGGAAAGAAGCAGGAAAAATATTTTCCTCTATATTTAAAAATAAAAAGCTGCTGAGTAGAAGAAGAGCTATGTGGTATTTAAAAAGAACTACGTGATCTTAAATTTACTAGAGCTAGAATGGCAAAAAGCACTTGGGAATACCCCTGCTTAAAGTACATACCTACATAAGTATCAGATGTCTCTTGATAATATTTTCTTTTAAAGCTCATAATGCACACTTAAGAAGTTTAAATATTAGTCAGTGCACATTACGTGCCACAACACATTGCCTATCAAAAGGCTCAGCTCAGAAATTTGCTTGAGAAGCGAATAGAAGGGTCTTAAGGTCGTCCTCATTTGTGGCTCAGGTGTTAAGCGCCAAGTGTTGCCGCCGAGACGAAGGAACGGACGGACGGACGGAAGGAAACAGAGAACAGCACTTGGCATTGCATTGCCAGACAGTTTATTTCATATCAAGGCGAATATATTTAGAGCTGGCTGGGCCATGCTCGAAATGCCTCAATAATTAATTTGCAGCTATTCCTTTGGGGCTTTGGTCCCTTTGGCCAGAGGATTATTGGGGTGGGGGGTAGACAGCGGGGCTGGTTCGAGTCGCGTTTCGCTGGATTGTAAACACAAGCGGCGACATCCGTTTGAGATTTGAATCTTGTGGCTGGCTGATTAGCCCCACTTAGTGGAACGGTATTAGGCCACTTGACGAAATTAAAGGGATTGCGGCCAAGTTGCGAGCAAGTTGGCTCGCTTTTTGGCCCGCGGCTTGTGCAACGACGACAGCTGCTAAGACGTGCAAATAAACAAAATTCCTACCAAAATATAATCCGGAAGCATGGACATAATGACAAACAGGCGAAACCCAAAACAGCTCGAGACGGAGCTGGTGCGGGGACTGGGGTTGGCAAGGCCAAAGGAATAGGAGACGGAGACGGAGTCCTGCGCGAGACAGACAAACAAATGTCGCGCTTTGCTCTGTTCTGCTCTGTGCCTTTTGTATTATTTTACTTTGCACGGCCAAAAGGAAAAGGATTATAAAATACGACAGAAACTGTGACTGTTGCCCGTACTGTGAACTCTCGCTTTGTGTGCACCGCACCGCACCGCGCCCGACGGAATCGACGGCTTCATTTGGCGTGCATGGAAACCGTTTGCTCCCGGTCTGGATGCGGGTCCTGTTCAAGAATACCACTCGATCAATGCGCTCACGACATAGGATATACTCAGCTATAAACATATGTTCATTTCTGCAGTAAAAGCTTTCAGTACGGACAGCTCTCATAGCCGGACAGAATAGCTTGCGTCAATGGTCTTTTCAAAATTTAAGCTATCTGAGAGCTATAGTAATTTAATAAATAATTTTACGATAATTGAGAATTAGTAATTATAATTAATATATTTCGCTTAATAAAAAATCATTAATTTTTCACCGTAGGAATATATTTGTTTCAAGGAAAAGCTTGCTTTAGGATTCCTGGAGCTGGTTTTTAGAAATTCTCCCTTGCCAGTTGCCTCGATTACAATCTTTTGAAATTATTACAGGATATGTCAAATTCTTGTTGACTCGTGCATACATAGTTCTTGTTTTGTCCTTTGAGCGTGGCTCAGATACTCGTGTTGCCCAAAAAAAGAAAACAAAAGCAAAAACAAAAAAAACTGTTTGTACTTTAAATGACATTCCGCCGTAAATTTCACGTTTATAGCTGGCACACAAGAATAAATATCGCGTTGTTATACTTATAAAAGGCGTGCGAGGGACGCGAATACATCGAAATATAATAGGTACGAGTCGAACAACAGTTGAGCCAAAAGGCATAAAAAATGCAGACACACACACACACACACAGCTACAGACACACACACACACAACAATTGAGTGTAGACATAGCTGGCAAAAATACAAAATTATAGACAAAAAATAAAAATAAATAAAGCACACGCCAAAAGAATTGTAGACAAACGCGAATTGGTCAGGGGATCGAGGGTCAAATGAGTGAAGTAGCGGATACATCCAGCTCAATAACTCACCTTGCATATATGGCCAGGTACAGATAAACAATTGCTTTAAAGCAGCGCATCAATTGGCCTCCTTTTCGCAATACACATAAATCGAAACAGCGCCTGAGTATTAACTGGGATGTGATTGAGAGTATAATTCTCTCTCTACAAATGGAAATCAAGTTAACATATTGTATATTAAGCGATCAAAAGAAATAGGCTTCGCTTGGATTAGGAAGTTTTTATTCTAGATGCGAGATGTGATAGAGAAACTTCGCATAAATCAACTTTAGATCTGGTGTGATGACTTTTTGAAAGACATAGAAACTTTCACAAACTTTCCTCTTTGTCTCTCTCTCTCTCTCTCCCTCTCTAAATCTTTTTCACTTTTGCTTCTTCTTCTGATCTCTTATTTAACTCTCTGTTACAATTATTCAACACTTAAAATCTCTATCTGCCTCTATCCCTGTCACTCTCTCTTTTCCTTAAGCGCCTTTCTATGCGATTTGCACAAGCTGACTTAAGGCCTATAGTTTCTCTTAGGAATATGTGTTTATGAAACAAAACTGATATTTGAACGAGCTTTAAAGTGTGGCTAATATGTTAAAGCTACCTGTTTCAAGCAGGGCCACATCTTGGGCTAAGCGCCTCAGAAAAACAGCAACAATGCTAAATACGAAAACAACAACAACAGCAGCAGCAGCAACAAAGTTAAGTTGACCAGCAGCCCACATATCAGCGGCACTTCATCTTGATTGACATGCGCATTCAGCGCGTTGACATAATGATGGACAGACTGGGGACAGCGACTGCGCAGGCGCAGGCAACTGGCAATGTGCAGCCTGCAGCATGCAGCATGCAGCGTGCAGCGTGCAACAACAAAGCGTGACAACATTGCCGCTGGCGATGCGTTTGTGATGCTGTGATGTGACCGCTGGGATCCGCAACGAGATGGGAATAAAAACAGATACGATTGGGCAAGGGGCATAGACTGTGCTGTGCCAGAGGGGAGAGTCGTGGGGGGAGCGGGAACTGGGACTGTGCCACACAGTGCTCAACATGCAAATCGCAGGCGCTCTTCATATGCGTAATGAGAGGCAAACTTTAATGAAGTCGAAATCGGTAAACGAAATCGAAAATGGAATCGGATTTGGATTCGGATGTGGATGCGGTATCGATGGCAGCGATGCCAGTGATGGGTGAAGCGCCGGCTGATGCGGCCTTTAAGATTTCCTACCCCTCCCCCCACGGGGCATTGCGAAATTTTTCAATATCAATTTTCATTGTTCGTTCGCGTCCTCCTCGTCTCGGGCTACGTCTCGGGTTGGCTTGTTGGCGGCGGCGTTGTCGTCACTCAGTCGGGGCACGATCTTAGGATACGATGTGCTATCTGGACATAAATAGACGCCAATTAAATGCTTGATGGCCATGTTCTGTGGCCAGCCCACGGAACAGTTCAATAGTACAAAAAATAAAAAGCCAGCCGAAAAAAAGGCTGCACAAAGCAGCCAAAAAGCCAACAGCAGCCGCGGCAAACGGAAATAATTTTACAATAAATTATATATGAAATATTTGTTGCCGAGCGAGACAGCGGGACGGACCGAAACCAAAATATGACACAGAATGTTGCACAACCAGTTTGCAGTTACTTTTTCAGCAGTTGTTGTTGCTGTTGCTGCTGCTGTTGCTGTTGCAACAAAAGTTTTGCGAGACATAACGGCGTCTGGCTCTGGAATGAGAGCCCAGAGGATGAGCCACAAAGATGTCGGAGTTGCAGTCGCAGTCGCAGTCGAAGGCGAAGGCGATGTCGCTGGTGTTTGGCAACTTGACTTGGTATCCAGTTGGAAATACCAGTAGCCACACATAGACGGAACGTCTCAAAGAACTCGGCGAAAACAACGCTCACACCCACGCCCACGTCCACGCCTACGCCTACGCCGACGCCCCCGTTCTCGTTAATGTTAGCTTTGCCATTTGCGCTTCCATTACCGTTACAGTTTTGATTCAGGGCTCAAGAGCAGGAGCAGGAGCAGGAGCAGGAGTTGCCCCTCGACAAGTTTGGCAACAGCGACGATATATTGTTGCCCCATTGTTGTTGTTATTGTTGTTGTTGCTGTAGCCGTTGTCAATGTTTTTGTTGCATTGTTCGCGGCCTAAAATGTGAAACCTGTCGAAACTTTTTCATCGACTTGGCGCACAGTTCGCCTCGTCTGCCACCTACGTGAGCCACACACAGAGAACCGGGAACTGAGAAACAGCCGCCAACCAAAAGAGCTGCGACCTATGAACTGTAGCTGACATAGAGATTGTGATTGTTGTTGTTGCAGTTGTCGCCGATTGACGCCGACAGACAGAAAGTTTCTTATCGCAAGTGCGCTGAATTTTCTTTTGGCACTGGCCCCGTTGCCAGGCTTCAGGCGCGGAGCGTTGGGTAAAAGAAAATAATATAATATTATTCTTTTATTTCAGAATATTATTTGATCTAAGATCACAGATGTTGTCGTATATTCGCAAAGCTATACAAGGCGAATTTATCAGAATAAATCTCAGAGTCAGGCGGTAACGAAGCCAGTTCAAAGTTCATTAAAATATGATTATTGTTAAAACTTTTTAACGATCGACAATTGCTTGCAATCTTTTCATGTATTTTGCTTCAGCAGAAATAAGTTGAGTCAGCGTCTAAAAATAGAACACTTTTTCGTTCACTGCACCGTCGCTGCCGACGAACGCATTGATCACACGCAATTGTCATCGACTACGATCGTAGCAGTCGTGGCCGAGTGGTTAAGGCGTCTGACTCGAAATCAGATTCCCTCTGGGAGCGTAGGTTCGAATCCTACCGGCTGCGAATGTGATATTTATTTTTATTATTTTTTATATACTTATTAGGCTTTTTTTTTTATATGAAAGTAGGTTCTTTCTGGTAATAAATAAAAATAAACCATTAATAATAAATTTATTTTAATAAATAATAATTTACATACTTGATAGACTCATTTTTTTGCAAAAACAATTTCTAGTATTAAATGTAAGTAAATCAATTAGCTTTTTTTCGTGTAAGTATTTTTATGTAAAAAAAAACTTTGTAACAAATATAATTAAATCTTTAAATTTAATTTTTTTGAATAAAAAAAAATTATATACTTATTAAGCTTTTTATAAAAAAAAATGTCAAGTAATAAATATAAATAAATAATTTTAAAAAAATTCATTTATTTAAATTAATAATAATTTGTGTTATATAAAAAAAAAAATCCGGTACTCAAAATAAATAAAACATTTAATATAAAATTTTCTATTAGAAATATAACAAAATGTTATTATGTTGAAGCCGAAATATTCCAAACATTTTCGTCCTATATCTTTGTTAATTGTAATAATAACATGTTTTCAGTTGAAAAGTGTTGTTAAGTAAAATCATAATATATGAAAACTCTTTAAAAACAGCTGAAAGCAAAACAACAATTCACTTTTTCTAGCGAATATCAAACAAAAATACATTTCGCCCAACTGTTTCGCATATTTTTAAATATTTCATTATTGATTTTCAATTTCATGGAACTTTTTAGACTATTTAAAGGTATTTTTGGTTGGTCGCAAACAAATTTGAAATTCGTTTTAATTCCCAGCTCGTGATGTCGATGATTATGATAATAGCGATGATCATCATATGCTGATGATGGCTTATGAATGTCCTCCAATTAGAAAAAAAAAAAAAAAAAACACGCCACCAATATGCTTACGCTTATATACAAGTTGGCTGGCTATCGATGGAGCTGACGGTGTCGCCCTTTGCCCAGTATCCACATCCTGTTTAATTAGAATTTTCCTGTGGTCGCGCAGCGTTAAAACGACCAGACCCCCTAGGAATCCCGCACCTGTGCCCTGTGCCCCCCTGCCCAGACCCAAATGCTTTGCTTTTTCCAATTCAATTATTATGAAGACGGCTTTAGTTAGGGCTTGCTGGGAGGAATTGGGTATTTCTGTGTATAGTTCGTTGGCTGTAGACAAAAACAAATTGGAGCGCAAAAAAAAAACACGAAAAAAAAAAGTAAATGCCCGCGACATTGGCACATGTGAAGCATATTGGAAAGCATTTGTATGCCGTCCCGCTCTCAAGAGCTTGCTATTTCGCTTGCGCGTGATTTTTTTTGTTTTTTTTGCTGCTGCTGCTGCTGATTGAGACTTCACTTTGCAATCTATGGCAAATTGATGAACAGCACACACAGCGCAGCACACACACACACACACACGCACACCCAGTCAGCCATATAGCACACCCACACACACACTGCAGTAATTAACGTGCATGCGGCACATAAGCAAAAGGCAGAACCCCCCCCGCACTTCACACTTCTTTTTGTGGCATATATGTATGTATATATGGACGCGACGCATGCAAATCGCAACGCGACGCTTGCCTCGCACATGGGTGTCCGCCCAATCGTCCGACTGCCCCCGCTCCCGTCCCCGCCACCGCGACTGCCGCCGTTGGCTACGATTGTGGCTGGTCAGCGTGTCCTGGTCAGTGTCGTTTCTTTGGCTGCGGCTGTGGCTGCCGTTGTTGCTGCTGGTGCTGCTGCGCTGCGTTTTTTTGCACGCTGCATTCGCCCTGCGATTGGTTGCGGCCATCGATGAGCCGACTCTGCGAATGTGAATGTGGATTGCCGACTGGCCACCCAACGCAAAAAGCGTCGAGCAACGACGACAAGGGGCACATTCATCAAGCATAAGCGCATGGGCATGGGCATGGGCTTTGTTCCCATGCGTTCGCATCAACAACAGTAACAGCAACAACAACAACTGCAGCAAGCCCAAGGGTTGACACTGCACTTTCCGCATAACCACCCCATGCAACAGACCCAGCCAAGCCCAGCCCAGCCCAGGCCAGCCGTTGATAGGCTCAAAAAGTCCATCCCAAGCCCTGCAATAATTCGCAACAATTTAATGCGCCGCAACTTTGAGTACGCTTTCAAGATTTTAAAGGCCAAAAACCATCCGAATGGCCCAGACAAGTCACGACAAACAATAAAAACAACAAAAATCAAATCCAATCGAAAAAAAGGATTGAAAATTATTATGAAAACATAGGCACGTTTCTGGCTGGAATTTAATTTTGATAAAGGTACAAAATATTGACGATACATCCATAGCTCAACAGTCAGCGGAGTTGGAGCTGGCAGCTGTCTGTGCTAAAAAAACAAGACAAGCACAAGAGTTCAAGCCGAATGCGACAATGCCCTTCAACAACGATGTGATTTTTGGCAAAAAAAAAAAATCATTTAATATTATTTTTACCCAAATACATTTTCTACATCCCGAATATTCCCGATAGATAAACACATAAGAGATTTTTCTTTGCCTGGAAATTGTGAAATCACATAGAAAATTTGGCCGGGGGGCCTTTTCTTATTTCTAGCATACTACAGATTTTTGTTACATAATAACGTGTAGGTTTTTTAAGTCCGAAATTGTTGAGAATTTTTCTAAAACTAAATTAAGTCTAGCTAAGTCTAACTTAAGTCCAACCTAACATATTTATTGCCTTAAAACGTATAAAATCAACTTATTTTAAGAACTGGTCTGGCAAGGAATAAAGCCCAGTCCTCTACAAATTCGATTAAAATTAATGTCAATGTCTATTTAAATATACATGAAAACGATTCTTAGCATAACTGCGGTTAATATTAGTTGGGAATTCGATGAGATATTGATATAGCCAACTCTTGAGGGTATTATTTGGCAGTCTAGGCACATGGCGAGCATATTTTTATGGAGCCATCTACGGAACAAAGAGACTTTTTTACGTTGGCCAAATTTGAATTAAAGGCGAAGGTGTGGGTGGGGTGAGCGGGAAGGGCGAGGGGTAGGGGGTGGGTTTAACAGGAGGAGCCACACATAAAGTAAAAGCAAATACGGTAAATACACGAAGAGCCGGAGTTGATGCTACATCCAAAAGCTGTGGCCAAAGCCGACGCCAGAAAAGTCCGCATTCGCGTTTTTTTACACACACACACACATGCATACATATATGTATATTGGTTAAGGATGTAGTTGAAAGTGTGTGTGTGCAGGACAAAAAAATGTAGCTGAAGCTGATGCTGTGTATGTGTGTGTGTGTGAGTGTGTGTGAGTGTGTGTGTATGTGTGTGTGTGCGTGTGTGTGTGTGTGAGGGTAAGCCCATCCTCTGTAAATATCCGTAAATGTCAGACGACATCACGCTTCAGTGGACACACTGACGACGCCGACGACGACGACGACGATGATGATGCTGATGCTGATGCTGATGGCGAATGATGGAGGCGCCTCCCACGCTCGGCGCTGACCAGCAGCCTTAACTGGCTCGTCGGGCTAACCTGTACCTGGGCCATGCCCACATAGCTGCCCGCAAAATATTGGCGCAAGCATTAAGAGGAGCGGGCATCGGACGGCAGGCGGCAGGACACGGCCTGCTGCTCCTTGGAACAGTTTGAATTATTTGAAACAATATCCTTTAAAAAAATGCGATACAATTTCAAACGATGATGACAAAAAATCAGAGCAGCAGCGGCCGAGTGCGAGTCCTGTGCCTGCTCCTGTTCCTGTTCCTCTACTGTGCCTGCTGCTGTTCCCGTTTCTAACGCTGCCTCTTGCCGGAGGCAGAAACTAGGGCCAGGGCCAGACAGGTGTTTGTCAGCCAGTCAAAAACCCTGGGCCAGAGCCACGGAGGAGCAGCGTCTGCTGCTCTTATCACCGAAAGTGGCCCGGCCTGACCATGTGTGTGGGCTCTAATAACAAAAGCAATAACAACAAAGGTTGCCCACGAATTGCTGCCAGTTGCGGGCAGAGCGGGCACAGCGGGCACAAGTGGCCACAGACGGAGCAGGGGAACTGTGTAACAACAATGTCATTGACCGCGGCTGGCAGGAAAGCAGACAACGCCATAGCGACAGCCACGGCTACGACTACGCCAGGTGGAGGCCGGCATCAGACTTAAAAAGTGCCCGAAAAATAAAAAACTGCTCAAAAAACTTAGGATTTTTAAGCCTGAAATTGCGTAGAATATCAAAATAATCGGCGTTCAATTTAATTTTAAACAAAATTCATGTACTTTGACTTGTGTACAAAGTCGTCATTGAAAACCACATGAACTTGTTGAAAGTTCAATTTGAAAAATTCAAGTTAAAACGCAGTCAGTTTATGACACAGATATCTGAATAAAAAACTAGGACTTGGTGTTTGTTCAATAAGTTTGAAAATTCGAAAACATATTTGTTAATAAACAAAATTTTTATTGCAATTAATTAAATTGTAAAAGCGCAGATCAAGTAAGAGGAGATATCTTCTTCGAATGTAAAGTCGTGTAGAAATTCCAAAATCGTGTAGAAATTCAAATTCATAATAGGTAACAGTGTTTGCTTATGAAGATTATCCCTTTATTAAAGGGCCTTTAAGTGTTAAAATATCATTTTCTAAACATTATTTTTGGATGCGAAATCGAATAGCAAGAAATGGGATGCTCGATTGCGGTACGCCAATTTCTGTTTTACCGAGCCTGAAAACATATCCAAAGGTAAACCTTTAAAAATAACAATCGATCAATCAATCAGGCTGAACCAAACCATGGTTCACTCAAAAATAGTTGTTAAACAAATATTTCGGAGGATAAATAGATTGGATTTCAGTCTGCGGATCTTTGCGGCAGAGCGCGCATTAGCTTTGTTTATGTATTTGTATAGTTTGGGTATATGTTTCAAAGAATTTGAAAAATATTGAAAAAGTTGAAGGTTGTGGTAAGGTAAAGGTATACGAGCTGAATTTAAGGGACAGACAGTTGGCTTGGTAATATGCACCGAAAACGCGTCAGCTATAATAGCTGAGAGTCTGGTAAGTCTGGCAACAATGTGGCTGGCACTTGCTACCACTGCGAAGAGTGGCTGCTGCTTCTGCTACTTATCAATATGTTAACTGGCAGTTCTTGGAAAGCCGCAGACGTCAAGCGCTGCCTGCAGGAAGCTTTAGCTGTAGCTGGACCCAAAGTGCGCTTCTTACTCCACTCTAATGGCCATTCATTTTTCTTAGACGGCGTCAGATGGCGCAGCCCAAAAGCGCAAGTTGCACAATCAATTTGCAGCTTGGCAAACAGGCGACAAAAGTGACAGGAGCCAGAGGGAGATGGAGAGGGAGCTGCGCGGGCTGCAACTGCGGGCCCGCAGCTAGAGCTCAAGTTTTTGGGCTGTGGCCAACCAATGAAATGGCTCAATCAATTAGGGCCTGTCATAATGCGTCTTACAGCAACAGCAACAGCAACAACAACAGCTGTGAGTGCCAGCTTTATCAACGTTTTCTTGGGACCGGCTTTGGGCATGGACTGTGGCTGTGCGGCTGTGCGGCTTGTGCATGTTGCTGCAACATCAATAAGCTGCAAGGCAGACAACAGGCAACAGACAAGAGGCAACAGGCAACATGCGTGCCTCACTTAGCTGCCTCGTATCTTATGTGATGAAATTTATGCTTAATTAAAAGCGACACAAGGCCCCGGCACAGGCTTCGCGCACAACGCACAACGCGTTGCCGCCGATAACAGTCAGAGCAGGAGGATTCGCTCACTTGGCTGACAATTAATGCGCTTTTGGAACGCACAGATCGACAACTGCAACTGGCCCCCTGCCCCCTCACCGCTTCACAGTCAGCGCCCGTGGCCCCCATTTCTGCTTTGGCTGACTTTGACTCTGGCTCTCTAATTCAATTAAAGTCCCCGCACGCATGTTGGCCAGCCTGTCCGGTCTGCGCCGCGATGGATGCACGTCTGTGCCTCAAGTCAGAGTCAGAGTCAGAGTCAAAGTCGAACTCGCAGTTTAAGTCAGTTGGAGCTGGTGTCTCTGTGGCTGGCACTGGAGAGAAAGGCAGCACGTTGCCAACTTTTGCACTCATTAGTCTCCCACAACGTGAATTAAGATAATCTGCGGCGCGACGACAACGTTTGCGACTGCGAGCTCCACTTGGGATTCGGATTTGGATATTTGGTCTGCGACTTCGTCTTCGTCTTCAAATTGGACTTGGCGACTTCGCGACTTGGCGACTTGGCGACTTGGGCGCTTGTTGTGCAAATGAATTGTTGCTGATTTCATTTGAACGATTAGCGCCATGAGCATGCCTACCCCGCCTACCCCGCCTGCCCGCTTAGCCGCTTACCTCTGCCCGCCTAGATGCGCATTCGCATCGCCTCTGCGGGCAGCCTCCCCTTTTCAAGTTGGGCTGTGCAAATGCAAATGGCCTCTGGCATGCTTAGCAATTAGACTAATTGCCTGGCTCGCCCAGTTGCAGCGGAGGCGTTGACCATGCCCTCATCTGATGCCACATCAGCCAACCGTCAATGCCTAATCCTTTCTAGCCATGTCTATGGCTTTTCTCTCTCTATCTCTCTCTCTCTCTCTCTCTCTCTCTCTCTCTCTCTCTCTTGAGTCACGGATGTGTGTGCACATTCTATGTACTCGAGCCCAAATGCACATTGCGCATACGCACTGTGCGCGCCGAGCCTATTGCAATATATGCCTGCAGATTGGCCAGCCAGAGCAGCAACAGCAACAGCAACAACAACAAGAAGAAGAAGAGCATGCGTTCGTCCATTCGACAGCCGGGGGCAGGTGCCTGCTTCCGGCCGCCTTTCGCCTGCCTGGTGTGGCAGACGCGAACCTGGGCGCAGTCGTTGCAGCAAGGAGCAACGCCTACAGCCACGCAGACACCCACAGCAGATACTAATACCCATTCACACACGCACACACACATACACGCATACACATTCGCCCAGTTGGCAGTGTATAAGCTCATATGGACAAGCGGGCACCTTGAGCTAGCCATGGGATTCGTGCACAGGACTATTATTTGCTGAATTGGTGTCTTTGGAGGACCTCAATAGACCCCTGATGATTACAATTCGGGCTGACTAAACGTAACACAGAGCGTCGAAGTGACCGTGGAGGACATCTTCTAACAATTGAACTCAGATGCAGATCAGATCAGCTAGTTCATTTTGTGTGCGTGTGCAGAAAGATTACAACGATATTATGTAAGCTGACTGAGGAAGATGGGAAAGCTAATGCATTGTTGTGCTTAAGTTACCATGGAGGACTGAAACTTAAGGAAATTTATCAGTTATCCCTGGAGGACGAAAAGCAAAGCCAGTTTATAGCTGAACTGAATGTTAAGCATTCTAGATTTAATACACAGCTGGCAGCGATAAAGATAGACAAGAAATGGGAAACTTCCATAGATTGGTAATGGAAAACAAAAAAGGAGAATCATGAACATGGGGGCCGTAGAATGGATGCTCAAGCAGATAGCAGGGTATTTAGCTGTCGTTGCGCTTCCATTGAGATTCAATTTTGTTTTTCTCGTATTTTGGACAGTCATCAGAGCCAGCAGCAGCAGCAGCAGTAGCAACAAAAACAGCAGCAGCAAATCCTTGGACCAGGCATCAAATGGCAACAAGAACAACAATCGCAGAACAACAACTGCAACGTTGCATGTGTACGTAAGCATGTGTGTGTTTGCGTGTGTGTGTTTGCGTGTGTGTGTGTGTGTGTGTGTGTGTGAAGTGCTTTCGCTCCTTTGGCCAACCAACAGCAGAGGCTGGAGCAGGAGCAGGAGCAGGAGCAGGAGCTGGCCGTGTGCCTGTGCCAGATGATTAATCGAATTAGTTTTTCCTTTTTTGCGCTTTCACTTTGCAGCGCACTCCTTTCATTTACATTTTCTTTTGCACTTTGGGTACGTTGTGTAGTTTGTTGCATATTTTTGTGCGCACCAGGATGCGCACACACACACACACAGAGTGGTAGGGGGGGGGGGGGGGGGGGGGGGGTGTGTGTGGCACATTGAGCGGCAGACTGAGCGACAGACAAGTGAAGTGGAGTGGCAGCTGACCAACTGCGTCCGTGCCGGATTTTTTACTTTTCTTTTCTTTTTCCTTTTTTTTGGCAATGCCTGACCCACGTAGCCTTTCGTACCTTCGCCGCCCCCCTCAGACCTGCCGACGGCCCTGGCCCCCTTGTCTTGGCCACCGTGCTGGCATTCATCCTGGCCAAACGTCGTTAGCATGCAAAGGGCGCAAAATAAAAAAAAAAATAGAGACAAAAATTTTACATTTCGTCTGATGAAATGAAAGCCTCGGCCTGATGCCAACGCGGCCAAGGGAAGGGGGGTGAAAAGGGCAGGGGTAGTTATCTCGGTGTGTGACTGTGTCTCTGTGTGTATGTGTGTGTGTGTGTGTGTTGGGTGCGCAATAACTGCAAATTGCATGGGCGGCTCTAAGGCAATTTTTGTTATATTTTTTTAGCTGCTTTCATTGTTGTTGTTGTTATTGTTGTCTGTGGCATTTCATTTGATTTGCGCTTTGTTGTTGCTGCTGCTATGTGAAACGCAATAAGAGCATCAAAGTGCAACACACACACACACACTAACACACACATAGAGCGTGGCATGCAGCTTGGTAGGTTTCCCATTTTCATTTATTTTCTGTTTGTTGTTGTATTTTTTTATGTTTTTATTCTCCCTTGTCCGTTGTCTTTGCCCCGGCCTGCTATTTTCAGCGAATGATTGTTGCATAAACGTCGTCTTTGTGTTGCTGTTGTTGCAATGTATGTGCCGCAGTGTGCGTGCGTGTGTGTTAGTGTGTGTGTGTGTGTGTGTTGGGCCATTCATTTGCCACCCTGTTGTGCACTTTGTGCAGTCCTTTGAGTGGCAGCGGCCGCAGCCGCAGCCGCTGGTCGATTACCATTGGCGACTGGGCGCACGTGTGGTATGAGCGATAAATGAATGCGAATTGAGTTGAGTTGCGTTCAGTTTAGCTGGAAGATGGAACAGCTGCATTTAGATACATATGTGTCCATTATTTAACACTTATTGCAATCAGATAAAATTACATGATAACTTTATAAACTGTTCTGCTTTAAACATTATGTCATATGTGTGCAAGCCACGTCCACAAAACAAAAGAAATCTGCATCTCGAAGAGGGTTAAAATATACAGTTCAAGAGTCATTGCCTTATTAGTAGCCACAGTTTAAGAGAAACTGAAGCCATATTTAGTATAAAACTTGTAAAACTGCGAACAGAGTATTGATTTCGTACTTTTATCAAAGCTTTATTCTCTTTATTATGTAAATACGTATATATGTAAATATCTACTCACCCGAAAATTCATAATGCACAAGCGATTTTTTATTGCCATAGATTTCTGCATGGTTGATAGTCGTTTATAAGGACCTTTGCCTGAAAATAGGAAGTAGAGAGCTGATGTTAATAAAAGCAACAGTAAAAGGTGAGTGAGAGAGAGAGAGGGAGAAAGACAGATAGATTGCCAGAGGATAAATAACCCGTAAGACCCTCTACTTGAATTCATGAGAATCGCATAGAGCGGCAAAATGAAAACTTTAAAGCTGATTGCTGAAAATTTGAAAAGAAACTTGGAGCCCCAATTACCAACCAGGTTGAAATTTCACAAAGATCTTTAAAGAAAATCAGCTTACGCCTGATGCGGCTGCCAAACAACAAGCCATTCGAGCGAACCATAAAACGAACACGAACGGCGACACTTTTCTCTGATTGTCATAAGTGTCTCATATTATTGGAGCTTATTCGGATACTCCGTTTCTGCTCTGCTGGAATTGCGGGTGTCGATTCGTTTTACTCTAACGGACTGCTTACCTGTCAAATCGTATAGTTCTTTAAGTGGAAAACTCTCGCAAGCTGCGCTAATCACTTGCGAAGGCTTTTGCACTGGCCAGCACCTGCGCTCCCCTCCGTTTTACAGCTCCGCCCGGTCCCGCTGCTGCCCTTGCCAAGCGACGGTTGCAAGGATGCACGAAGTGGCAGCAAGGAGCTTCTGGGCTGGCCAACGAAACGTTGGAAAATGGGAAAACGTGCCAAGCACAATTCATGCAGCTAAGTAAGTATATTAATATGCGTCCTTGCGATGCCGATGCAGGCGACCGACAGACGCATTACGCACACGCCTCCCATTTTCCCTACCCCTGCTTGGGGGGATCGACGGAATGGCCACTTTGCGTCGCGTGTGGCAAGCAAATGAAATTGCAAGGAAAATTAAAATCTAACGCACAAAAAAGTGGGGTAAACACAACAAAATGGGAAGAGAGAAGAAAATAAAAACAGCAAGAGGGTTGGTGGGCTGAAAAGGGACAGGGGGTGTGCCAGAAAATATACGCAGAGGGAGCCGCTATCCTTGAAACATAAAACGTGGTTAGGGCCCTGCTCGGGCTTGAGGTGTGGGGTTTGGGTTAATGTGCAAATGCAATGCGAACAAATGCAGTACCCAAAAATAAGGGCGGGTGGTCGCGCGGTCGGGCGGTCGGTCAGGGTGCAGAGGTGGAGTCGGAGTCGGAGGCAGCGTCGCCATTTTGAGCGTCTCCGTCTCCGTCGTCATCGTCGTCGTCTTATAAACATCATTCATTTTGGCCCCTTGTGCATGGGATTAAGGTTATTTCAAGGATGCCGCTGCCGCTGCTCCCGACTAGCGCCCAAACGGCAACAACAACAACAACTGCATACAACTGCAACAACAACAACAACAACAACAACAAAGGGGGTGCGGAAAAAAATGCTCCTTTTGCGCGTAAACATCATCAAAATTCATCAATCTCTGCCAAAAACTTGTGAAAAACTTGGTTTTCGGGCAACGGGCCGGGGCTGTGGCAGAAGTGCCAGAGTGTCGGCATGAAGAAACACAAAGTGCCTGCGACTGTGCGTGTGTGTGTGTTTTTGTGTGTATGTGTGTGTGTGTGTGTGTGTGCAGGAAGCAAGCGCATAGGAAAATGCACAACGGCGACGAGGACAACAAGGACGACGGCAATCGGCGCACATTTTGGCATTTGAGCGCAGCGACGCGTGCAGCACGCAGGACGACGACGACGACGCAGATCCTGACTGCCAGCCACGTCGTCAGGCTGATGAGCCTGGCTGCGGGCGCAGCGCAGCCGCCCACGCGCCTTGGCATTTGCCAGGCTCCAGCAGCAACAAAATTTCGTCCTGGCGCTTGCTTATTATTTTGCTTGCCGTCGTCCTCCTAGCGATAACCTCAATTTTTGGCACCCTGGCCAACAACATTGCCTTGCATCCTGCCCCCTGCCCCCCTGCCCGCTGCCAAAGACCTGGGCAGCCATTGGCGCCTGGCTCCTGCACAGATTTTATGCCAGCGCCTTGCATTTTCTTATATATATTTATTTTTTTCTGTTTTTATCTCTTTCCTTGCCATTTCTTTTCTTTTTTTTAGCCTGATAAAACTCTTTTCATTTTGTTCTGGCTTGACGTCCTGGTCGTCCTTGTGCTCGTCGTGTTTCTTCTGGCCCATTCGACGCCTTTCCTTAACGCTTTTAACAGTAATGACGAAAAAGTGTCAGCGTCCTCGACGAAGGATAATAACAAGTATGGACAGGCACAGCAGCGCCGGCTGCGGGGGGCAGGGGGCTGGGCGTGGAGCAACGACATTTTCCTCATTTTGTGCCTGCTTTGGTTTATTTTCTTTCTCTTTCTTTTTGTTATTTTTTCATAGCCCATGTCTTGGATTTTGCCAGTTTTCTTTGTTGGTGGCTGCGACAACGAGTTGATGTTCTTAATTGATGAAGAAATTTGGGCTATGACAAAAACGAGCAGCGAAAGCAAAAGAAAATATGATGAAACACAACATCGACAGTAAAATACCCTTTGCATAAATATTTTTCCGGTTAACGAAATCTTTTATGAAAGAGCAGCTAAAACCAATATAGTATATATGTATTAGTAAGCAAAAACGATATGTGATTGAGTAAAGGATGTGTCTCTGAGCCTAGCTGCTAGGTGATAATTACTAATGTGATATTACGAACTAGTTCAGCAGGTTCCGGTCCAGGAACTCTGATCTACTCTCTCATTCTCTCTCTCTTTATCTCCGCTTCTCTACAGACATATTTATCTCTCTCTCTTCACTCACTCTTTCTGTCCCTCTCATTAACTCTTTCTCGTTCTCATATTATCACTCTCTCTCTTTTAACCATACCTAAATACACTATCTGGAATAAAATCGAAATGCATTTGGAAAACTAAAAGGCATCTATTAAAAAAGTGCACAACGAGCTGAAAGCGGACCTTGAGTTGGGCTCTTTGTGGGGCTACCATTGCAGGTTTATGTTTCAATGAACCATTATAAATATTTGGGAAAGGCATGATTCATTACAGCTCGTTGAGACAGCAACCTGAGATGGTAAAGCAAGCGAGCAGCATCAAAGATGTTATTAAATACATTGACATGAATGTTAACAATATGTATTCCATATTCTATGTTATATAGAACCAAGTCTGAAGAGATGTTCGATAGTTGAGTAATAACAAGATCAGGCTGACGAAACATGTGATTCCTTTGCGGCTAACTATGTCATCAGCTGGTAGGGGAAGGGACGCAAATTCAAGTTTCTCATAATAATTGAACTTAGCAAAGGGTCTGCCAAGTGAGAATTCGAATTGAGTCAAGCAATGCACAGAAAGAACGATTTGCCAGCTGTTCAGAAGTATTCGAAAGATTTCCAATAAGCAACTTAATAAGAAATAAATAAATTTAAAGCTTCATATAATTAAACAAAATCAGAAATAAATAAATTCAAATCTATTAGCGGTTTATTCGCGAGTGTTTGGACAGCCGAGTGTCTAATTGAAAAGCTTTAAATTGTGTGGCGATGGCTCAAAGCAGTTGCCAGCTCAAACGGAATAAGCCAGGCCCAAACACAGCATAAAACTTGGCCATAACTCAGCTCGCGGAGCGGCTGAGGTAACAGCACCTATGTGTGTGTGTGTTGTGTATTTGGTGTAATCTTCGCACTTTGCACGCTTTTTTGCAGTTTCAATTTCACACAAATTCTGCCTAATCTATGTAAATGCGATTAAACGCTTTCCTAAAATAGCCACTCGGCCTGAGCCAGGCTGCCGGGGCAGCGTTCCATCAAGTCGCTGCATCAAGTTTAATGGCCAAGCGTTAATGAACACGACCAGCATCCGATTCGGACACACAGTCTCAGTCTCAGCCTCAGTCAGAGTCTTAGTCTCAGTCTCAGTCTCAGTCAGAGTTTTGAGTTGGAGTCCAAGCTGCAATCGTTGCCCAGTCGCGACAACAACAAAAACAACAAAGGACACTCCACTCTGAACTGCAGCTGAACTGTTGCGTGGCTGTGGCAACACTGGCTGCCACAGTGCCTGCCACAGTGCCTGCCACTGACACTCTCTGACGCGTTGACTGCGCATGCGCAACGCATGCGTCTTGTTTGATTTGAAGATTTCAGGGAAATGCGGACTCGTTGCGAGTATCCTGCGCCTAGCAGCAGGCAACCAGCAGTCAATTTATGTGCCCCGAAACTGGCCAGCAATGTTGCTGCTGTTGTTGTTGTTGTTGCTGCTGCTGTTGTTGTTACCGTTGCCGTTGCCGTTGCCGTTGCCACATCCATCGGCCACAACTTAATTACACATTCGTCCAATTAAAGTGTGCAAAAAGCAATTCATCATCGCGAGCCGTTGCCCCGTTATTGCTGGCCAAGTTCTAACAGCAATTAAATGAGAGCCGCTGAAACCCCGTCCCAGTCCCAGTCCCAGTTCGCATACCCTTACCCCCCCCTTCGCGGCCAACCCAGCTCCCGTTCGCAGCCATGTCCATGGCGAGCATGTCCACGCAGGTGCAACCGAGTTTCAGTTATCGTTTCACATGCAAGCAGCACGTTAAATGGTCATATGGGTGTACACATATTGAAATGGCATCTTCCGAGTTATTAAAATGAACTGGTCTCAACTTTCTTAACCCCCTCCCTCCCCCACCTCTCGCCCGGCTCTCTCTCTCTCACTCTCTCGCGGGCCAGGCGACGGCAGACGAGGCGTGCGCCATTCAATCTACCGATATGCATAAAGAGCCGTCTCCGGCAGTGGCAACTCAATCAATCCAGGCCAAGTATCCACTGACAGCTGCCGCTCGCCAAGTTCCGGAAGTCCTTAGCCAGCGGAAGCCCAGCGAACAGCGAAAGGTGTGAAAGTGACGCAACGCAAAGCAGCGCGACAAGGGGCAGGGCTTCTCTGCAATTGTTCATCAATTATCGGACGTGTTCTAGAATTCGATGCCTCTTAAGCGAAATGGATGAATATGCTTTTCTTCTCGACTCCAAACAAATCTAGCTCTTTACAGATCAATCAACCAATCACAATATATGGAAAAAGTTCCAAATAGTTTCGGACTTATTCGGATTTAAGGAAAACCAAATCGAAAAGTAATCGAAATGTGTCCGAATTCACTCAATCAAAGCCTAGAACAGGCTTCGTACATGTCTGAAAATCGAGTGTTATATACCCTGTACTTAGATTTAATTATCAAAAGCACATTACCTTTGATTCTGCACAACTTCTATGCGTTTTAACCGACTCCGAACTGTTCAAGATACAAACATGGTGTGCAGAAATGAATATACATTATCGATTATTTCTTGATCTATTTACATTTTATATATTATATATTCTATATTCCCTTTAGATAACAGCCCAAATATAAGTTAATTGTTGCTCTAAAAAAATGCAATAAAATTCTTTCGCATTAAACTGCAACTGAATTGGAAGTGAAAGCCTTCGAGCGCTACTCCACTCGCATATAACAGACATTCCTCGTTGGCAGCTCTGGACTTTTTGTCATTCTGGTGAGCCTGCAGCGTAGTTTGGTGGCATAACTCGAGCGTTTACCAACTGACCCAGCCCCAGTCCGGCCCAGGCCAGCCCACTAGCTGCAAGCACATAACCACTTGGGCCCCCTGCCGGAGCCGGCTAATTGGCAAAGCAAACACCGTTTCTCAATGCGTGTCATTAAACGGCCGTAGAAGCCGTTTATGATTGAACAATCAAACACGCCTACTAAAAACGGCTAAAATACGCCCACGGCCCAAAGGCCTGACAATGCGAATGCGATCCGCTGCGATGCGATGTGATGCGAGCAGCCGTTAGACGCACTCGGCGCTAATTACAGTTACAGATGCATTTACCAGATACCACCACCCCCCCCTCTTGTGTTGTGACTGAGCTGGTTGTCTATTCATTAACTTAATCACAGGTTGGCAGTGCGTCAAAGCCCAGCCAGAAGCAAAAACAAAACTGCAGCCGTAGCTTTAATTGAAGCCGAGGCTGCAACTGAGGCAACTGAGGCAACTGAGGCTGAAGAGGCAGCTCCGAATGAAGCTAGAGCTAAAAACGCAGCTCCAAATGAAGCTGGTGATGGTGATGGTAAAGATCTAGCTAGAAATGGGGCTGAAGCTGAAGATCTAGCCAGAAATGAGGCTGAAGCTGAAGATCCAGCTATAACTTAAGCTGAAGAAGTAGCTAGAAAATCGACTGAAGCTTAGCAATAAGGCTGGAACTGAGGAAGTAACTAGAAATGTGGCTGAAGATCTAGCTAGAACTTAATCTGAAGCAGAAGCTAGAAATGAGGCTGAAGCTAAAGACTTGCCCAACACTTTAGATGAATAAGTAGCTAGAAAATCGACTAAAGCTGAATATCTAGCAAAAACCGAAATAAAGCTACAGCTGTAGCTTGAAATGAGGCTGGAGCTGAAGAAGTAGCTATAAATGAGGGTGAAGATCTAGCTAGAGCTTAAGCTGAAGAAGAAGCTAGAAAGTAGGCTAAAGCTGAGAACCTAGCTGGAACTTAATCTGAAGCAGTAGCTAGAAATAAGGCTTAGGCTGAAGCTTAATATTTGAATATCTACCTAGAACTTCAGCTGAAAACGCAGCTCGAAATAAAGCCAAGGCTGAAGCTGACGCCGCAATTGAAGCTGAAGCTGAGCTGAAGCTTCCGCCTGTTGCAATTGCATTTTGAATGCAAGATGGAGCAACACGCGCAGGCGCAGTCAGCTTCACGTAGTTGCTGCTATTTTTTTTTCATTTATTTTAATTGCAACCCTGGCAGCTCACGCACTTCATCAAAACACACACTTGCACACACACACACTTGCACACACACACACACGCACACTCAATGCAGTTAATTGTGTACACAGAGCAGGCGAGTGACTAACCGACTGCCTTTAAGATTTCCGCTTGGATTGAGTTATTAATTATGTGTGTCCTACTATGCCTACAATCCTCAACACACACACACACACACATACACACACACCCGCCCCTCTCAACACTCAGCGCACCGCCCACGCTTGGCTGGCTGCGCTCAGGGCCAAGACAGTGTCTAATGTGTCCATGTCTGAGCCAAGTTGAAATTAATGTAATAACCAAAACATTGCGTTAACCAAAGTTTACCCAAAGCCACGCAGCCAACAGACCTGTTTCTAAGTGAGAAAAATTGCAATTTAATTATGATGATGAGAGATGTGTTTCTTGTTCTTGTTCTTGTCGGCTGGGCTGTTCTGCATTTTCTGCTTCTTTCTCTAGTCCAGAGGCCGAATGCGATGCATTTCAGTTACAGCTTGTTAAGCAAATAGCATATGGAAAAAAGAGCCTTAATCATTCGATATATTTGCATAGCAACAGTTAATGAAAAGCCTTTAAAAAAACAGTGTGGAGTAACGACCGAATCTTCATATAGAAAACTGTTTTCCCTGATAGACTGACTGACTGACTGACTGATTGACTGACTAACGCACAGCCCAAACCGTAAGAGCTAGGAAGCTGAATTTTCCAGAACAGTTACCTTATGTGATGAAAGTGCACGTGAAGACGGGGTTTCGGGAAATACCACCCGCATGTCTGGAAAAATCGAGAACAACTTTTGTCGGCCTCAAACTCATTCTCAAAGATCTGTGTTCAAATTCATTTGAGGGGTGTTTCACACTTTTGGAAAAGTGCATTCCTCCTGGTGGAAATGGGGGTCAAAGATTTGGCAAGTGAAGTTTCGCGCAGCAATGAATTTCCAAGGATATATTTGAAATCGTTTGAGACGTGTTTCACATATTTCGACATATAAAAGCTGCCTCAGTGAAAAGTGCGATTCAAAGATTTTGTTTGGTAAAGTTTTAAGTTTTGTCCAATTTGCTTGAAACTTATTTTCAATATAAGAACATAGGTCAAAATTTCCCATAATTAATTTTCCTATAATACTCTCTTAATCTGCATAGCGTGCAATATGCTGAGACTTTCATTCAAAATTTGAACAGTTATAATAAAAAGTTAATAAATTTATTTATGCGTTTAAAACTTTTTTAACAATGCATATAATATATTATTATTATTTGTAATTATTTTTGTATATTATTACAAAGAATACCTTTCGTTATACTTATTATTTTATTATTATTATTATTAATAATAAATTCGATAATTTATTTATATCATGATTACATTGTCATTTCCATTAGGAATTAAGCAGCCAACAATTTGGTCACATTTTCGAGCAGAACTTTAATGAATGCATTTTTTGGCCGTTGCCCGATGCATTTCAGGGACAAACACCTGACCGGGATACGACCGGGCTGTTCCGGTTTCTGTTCCTGTGTCATGCAGAGATCCCCAGTTCCCATGTCAGTGCGTCATCTAATTTAACTTTTTCTATTAGATTGCACATTGGCCCTCGTGCATTTGTCACGCCGGCAGCAGCTCTGACCCCTCGCATCCTTGAAACCTTCCTTGACTGACAATCTATTTTTTTTGAATTTTTTTTTGTTATTTTACTTATTTTTTATAAGCTGCGGACGCCATTTTAACGCTGTGTCATTGTGTGACATTTTCGCGGGGGGCGGGGGCAGTGCGGGGCGTGGTAAGGCAGAGGGAAAAGCGTTTTAAGTTTACTCAGCTCCCAACTAAACGCTACCCCAAAGCAGCGACTACAGAACCAAATGGAACAGAACTTTTAACCCATTTTGTGCAAACAGACGAACAAACAAACAGACTGAGAGAGAGAGGGAGGTGGGGAGCGAGAGGGACAGACAGATAGAGGGTTTGTAAATTGGGTCAAAATGCTGGGCATGGGGTCATAATATTGCATTGGGGCGACACGACACGGACTTGGATGCCCATAAGTTATATTTATTTGACTTCATTTCAGCTACTAACTTGACCTTATCCCTCAGTTTGACATGAAATAAAGCGAAAAAGGCAAACTTTAAAAGCCCGTCGAGTTAAGCAGATTTTCTTCTCTTAACTGTGAACCAGATCTGGAAACTCTGTTTTCCAAGAAAACAGCCGAATTTAAGCCTAAATACGAAAATAATATTAAAGTTCTAATAAAATAATGAGTATTAATACAAAGATGCAAAAATATCTTTGCGACAATTCAGTTTAATTAAACGCAAAGATGTAAATAAAAACAGCTTAGAAAGTTTCTTTATATTAATTGTGTATTTCAAAGATACAAAAGTATCTGTAAGGACACAAAAGGAAACAAAACTGTCTTAAGGATACAAAATTATCTTAAGGATACAAAAGTATCTTATCTCATTTTCAAAAAAACTATCTGTAAAATACAAAAATCATTTCTAAATTGTTGCTAAGATTGTTTCCAAGAAAAAGTCTTGTTTTCATAAAATATATGTGCCTTGATGGCCTCTTAAGTATTTCAAAGATATAAAAGTATCTTCAATATGTAAAAATATGCATATGCTTTCCCTGCGAAAAGTAAATGTGTCATCCAAGCTCACGACTTCAGAACTCCCGTTTCGTCGTGCTTGAAACGAATATGAGAAATCTGTTTGAAAATCCGATTATCCAACTAACATACTAAAAACTATTCAAGTTGAATCAGGTATATACGTATTTCAGTTGACATATCCGTACATTCTAGTTGGAATAGAATAATATTGAATGAAAATGTGCCAAGATTTCGATTTAAGGGATACGTGGAGGGCATCATTAGGGGCCAATCGAATGGGCAACACGCAAAGCTGCACCTAGGTGCAGCATCCAAAACTGCTCAGATAGATAACTGAAAACTTTTGTGGAGTCGTCGCTGCTTGTGACTTGGCTTCAGCTGCTGCTGCTGCTGCTGCTGTTGCTGTTGCTGCTGCTGGAGTAGAACTTGTTGTACGGCAGCAGCAACGCGAAATTGCTAGCCCAGGGGCGTTAACTTGGTAGCTTCTCTCATGTCATTTGCACACTGACAAGTTATTAATTAAAAGTAAGTTGAAGTCGGCGTCCAGCTGAAAGCTGCTGCTGCTGTCCGAATTGCCCAGTGCAGTGCGGAGTATCTGTGAAAATCAAACGATTGGCCGTTGGCAACGGGCGGCAACGAGCAGCGAGCAGCGAGCAGGAGGCCAATGGGCAAGATCAGGTTGAAGATGATCCCACTGCCAGGCGTTGCCAGCTTTTGCTGCCAGCCTGGCCATAGATAATACTCATGTCGCACATATTGACAGCTGTTTAAATGGGAGCTGAGACACCCGCAGCCGAAATAAAAACGTTTTCAGTAGCTCACAACTGCCGCCCGCCACCCGCCGCCCGCCGCTCGCCACCTCAGCCTTCAGCTTCTTGTGCAACTCCATTTGAGTCCATGTCCGGCGCAGAGTTCAAAACACAGCAGCAGCAGCAGCAGCAACAACAACTGTGCGGTCTGAGGGTGCTCGCAAAACAAACGAAACTTAATTAACAAAAGGGACAGGGGCGTGCATGCACGGAGGGGTCAACTGAGGTGCCAGGCCAGAGGGGGCTGAGGCGTAAGCACACACTAAACGGATAAAGCGTTGCCGTTCCCGTTGCCGTTGCCAGCCAGTTTCGTTTTCAGTTCTCGGCTTTTGGATATTGGCTCGTATGTGTTCGCTATGCCAAATACTCGCTCGCTCCCTTTCCCACTCCCTCTCTCTCTCTCTGTGTTACTACTCCAACAACTATCTCTATCACTCCCAAGGGGTCAGTCCCAGTCGTTGTCGTCGTTGTCTACTGCTCCTACTGCTGCTGCTGCTGCAGGTTATCTATGCTATATCAATGCGTATTCATTGGTTATATACCTCTCTCTCACCTAGGCATCATAGCACACAAGCCCCCCTCTAGACCAACCTATACTCCCACCCCCCCACCCCTCGCACTCATGCGCCCAAAACTCCAATCGAACTACAGCGAAGCCACATGCAAATGTCGTAGCCCTCCATTCCCGTCCGCTTTATACATATATATGAACATATATATAGATACGTATGACCGCCTGTAACCATTTACCAGTTCCTAGTTTTCAGTTTCTAGTTACCGCACCCCCCCCTCCTCACCACCCGTCCGGGCTCATCATGCTTTTTTGGCCATCCCTTGTCTGTCTGCCTGGGCACCCGTTTTGGAGCCCATAATCGATGGCTAAATTTATTGCACTCTGTGTTTATTTAGACGATTGCCATGTCCGGGCGCGTCACAAGTGAAAAGTACAGTTGTGCTCTATCCGGCATAAGCCTTTTGTAACTAACAAATGTCGCATGGTGCAGTATGGTATGGCCGCGGGGGCGTGTGGAGGGGGGGCTTGCGACAACAACTGATAAATTGCTGGTCAAAAATTGTTCGCAAAGTGGTCACAAACCAAAAGCTGCCATTTTGCGCAAAGCAAAAATATTTACACAGCTCAACATTTACAATAAATAATGCCAATAAATAAGAATTCGGAAATTTCCAATGAATTTCCCTGATATAAACAATATGTTAACACTGATCATCGCGCTCTGCGGCAAAAATTATCTTAGGCCTATCTTGTAAGCAGACAAAAGTACCTGAAAGATACAAAGGTACCCGGGCGCGGAACAAAAATAACCTAAAGATAAAATGATCTCCCCTCTGACAATTTAGTTTAATTAAACACAAGTATTTATTTATAACTGATAAGAAAGTATCTTTAATCAAATTGGGAGCTGTGAGACATCTATGAGATATGAAAAATGTATTTTTAAGATACAGGTATAAAATTTAAAAGATGTTGGATACAAAAGTATATTTTAGATACAAAGGGTTATCTTAGACACAAAAGTCTCGTCAGCATACAAAAGTACCTTATATACTTAGGATACAAAAGTATCTCCAAAAAAGTATCTTGAAACTACAAAAAATATCTATTAAATCTTGACATCTCTCTAACATCGAAATCATAACGAAAATTATGCCTTAAAGTCATATTTATATATATATATATCTCTTGATGGGCCACTTAAGTATTTTAGGAATACAAAAGTATCTTCAATGTGCAAAAATATGCATGTTTTAGATATAAAACAACTTCTGAATATATTCGGTTATCGTATTTAAATCTACCTCATTTTATTATTATTAAGTTAAGCAGCACCCATTCCCGCTCCACCTCCCAACCCCACCATATCTCACGCTCAGGCTGCCCCCGCGCATTGCCCTTGCATCAGCTCGCATTACGCATACGTCGTGTAGGCGACCAATCCCCCTCTCCCTTACCTAATGCAGCACTCCTCCTCCCATCTATCCCACACTCCCTCCCCCACTCCATCCCCCTCCAACTTAGTTAGAGGGCAGTGATTAGTTTTTGCCTGCCGCGTAAATAATACTAAAAACTTTTTTACATTTGACAACGACGCCAACGTCGGACTTGGCGTTAGCTTTAGCGGCGACGTCGTCGTCGGCGTCGTCGTCGTCGTCAACGACGATGTGCAGCAGTCGAGCGCATTAACAACTTTAGAGCCGCATTTATGCAGTTATGTTCATTAGGGGTTGGGTGGGAGGGGGCTGCCAGGGAGGGAGTTTCTGTTATTTTGTTTACTGAAACTGACGAGCAGGCGCATTCGGCAACCCATTGCATGTAATCCCCTACGCACACACACACGCACACACACACGCACACACACACACATGCAGCCAAGAGATAGGGTAGGTCCTGTGCTCTCGAATGTGCTTCATCAATATCCTTGCGTTTCACAGCTTTACTATTTTTCATTTGCTTTGGCCCCACACACACACACACACACACTTACACACACACACATACACAGACTAACACACGCACAGACAGGCAAAACAAAAACTTTACCCCACCCCTCTGACCATCACCAATTCCTAGCTGCCTAAGCCCCATCGCACCGTCCGCCCGCCGGTTGCCTGGCATCAATAATCCCCAAAAAATTTTTACCAAAAAGCACAAAAAAGTTGAAATAAAAAAAAGAAAACAAAAATGTAACTGAAAAAAAAAATACAGTTCGACGTCGGCGCCGGCAGCGGCTTTTTACGCGCTGGACACACAGAAAACTGCCCAAGCGGCGACTGCAGGCAGCGACGCTAGCCGCAGCCGCAGCAGCGAAAACTACAAAAACTGCATGGAACCCCGCAACCCCGCAGCACGCAGCCCAGCAGTCCGCATGCAGTCGGCAGCAGCCGCTGTCCAGTGGCGGCGAACCAATCCTAACTAGCGCCTCTTTGCGTGGGTGTCGCAGCGTAGGCGTGGCCAGGCCGGCCCTGGCCCTGGCAGCGGGCAGCGGGCAGCTGGCGTGCGGGCAGCGGGTTGCGGCCAGCGGGCTGTGCGTAGGGTTACAAGGCGCCGCCGAGACCCACTCGTTTGTCGTGCAGTCGCAACCGTAGTAGTAGTCGCCACGTGCGCCGGCCAGGGCAAGCCAATCGCCCCCCCCTTCACACACACTGCCTCTTTAACCGCTCGCTCTTTCACTCTCTCTCTCTCTCGCTCTCTCTCTCTTTCACTCTCTCACTCGCGCTCTCTCTATCTTTCGCTCTCGCTCTGCTCTGCTCTGCTCTGGCCGCTGCCGGCTGCATCCGCGTCTACGCCGGCTGCGTTGGTCAGCGCGAGTCGCATAGCATTTGCACTCGAAACTGACTCGAAACTTGCCCACTGCTGCTGCACCAAACCCAGACAGTTAACTCCAACTCTGGCGCTCTCACACACACACACACTCACGCTCTCTATCCGGCTCTCACTCGCTGCCAGCGTCGCGGCGACTGCGACGCAGCGCTTGAGTGAAAACTTTTGGCTTGCAATTTCGCTTTGGCGCTCTTTGTGCGCCTGTCGCCTGATGAAGCTCGCTCTTAAGCCGTCGCTGCTGCTGTTGCTGCTGCTGTTGCTGCTGCTGCTGCAGTCGCTTGCATGTTGCGCTCTCTCAGCAAATGTTGCCAAGGCGGTGCATGCACACACACACACACATGCTGGCACGCACACCCGCAAACTCTGCTAAAAGCAACTCTCTGAAAGGCTTTGCTTGTCTCATTTATAATGTTTATGCATTTTGTTGTTTGTTTCTACAGCTACTTCTTCTTCCTCTTCTTCTCCTTCTTCTTCTTCTTCTATATATTTTTTTGGTATGCAGACCCTTCTCAACCCTCGCCATGTAGCACCCGCTGCATTGCATGCACGTAACTGCACTTGGAATCAATTTTGTTGCTCATCGATAATGCAAAACGAGCGTCAGCCCAAAAACAAAATGGCGTACATCACTCAAGAGCACAACAACAACTTTGGCTTTGCCTGCCATTTAAATTAAGCTTAATTCATTTTTAATAGAGCCAACAAATTGTATTTACTTTCGAGTGGTTTTTCTGTTATGCATTGCCCCGATCAGAGTAGACCTGCCTCCGCTCCCGCCCCCACTCCAACACAACGCTCCCAACAGACATTTACTGTTTACCGTTCAGCGTTCAGCGTTCATGTTGCCTGTCGAATTATATTTGATGGCTGCTTCTAGCGCATGCCTGCAAAAATGGCAAACAAATAAATGGACAATTAATTTGACTTAATAGACATGAGCGCCAGGCAGCGCGACAACAACAACAACAACAACAACAACAGCAGCTCAAGCAACAACCCAAACAACAACCCAAACAACAAGCCCAGCAACAACAACAACAACAGCCCGAACAGCAACAAAAAGCGCAAAGTTGCAAGCATTGGCGTGTCATTGCACAAAATTGCAGCACGCACGAGCAACGGATAAGGATGAGGCGGCAAGCAGCCAGGAAGAGGAGGAGCGTCTGCCATAGGCTAACTGTAAATGGGAATGAGTACAGTTTTGGGCCGGTTGTTGAAATTTGTTGCATAAGCCACGAAGAACTATTCAAATATTCAGCATATCAACTTGGCGATAATTATGCAATTAGCTAAGGTTTCTTTTTTCTTTTCGCTTATCGCATTCTACGCTCTCCTTAATCAAACTGCATTCCGTTTTTGTCACAAATAGGTCTCTGAAATCGTTTGCTTGCATTTTATTTCGTTCTCTCTCGAGAGATTGAGAAATATTCAATTCTTCATTCTTGAGATTTGATAGAAATAGTTTTAGTTAATCGCTAAACTTAAGGTTTTAGAAAGAAACTCCAAGCTACTGATTTTATAATTGATTGGACTTCAATTTAGCGCCTTTTGGACATATGTTAATAATATTTTTGAAGCAACTATTTAAGCAATATGCCACAAAGGACTATTCCTTTTCCTTACCCCTCTAGTCGAAAAAACTGTAACTAACTATTTTCTCTTCTGCATTCAGTCTCAGTTTCATTAACTAAAATGCTTATTAACTAGTTTTCAAAAGATTGATTGAAATTGAAGATTGAAATAACTTCTTATCTCACTCTTAATTAAAATTTGTCAGTTTCAGTTTTGATACAACTCTTTCAAATAGCTGCCTTTAAACGCGAGGTAAGCCGAAGCAGTCTTAGCCGAACGGTTGAGGCGTCTAACTAGAAATCAGATTGCCTCTGGGAGCGTAGGTTCGAATCCTACCAAATACGCAATAAGAATTCACTGCTTAATTGTTTATTATTTATTTTATTTCAGTTATGTTGTGGATATTATAACAGAAACAAGATTTAATATATATATATTTGTGTAGAGCCCAAGACTTATGGTAGTTAGCATAATATATAGAAAGGTTTCAATACAAGATTTGATTAGATATACTTCTCTTCTTTTAAATAAGATATAACTAAATCATTTTCCAGGGGTAATCGAGTAGAATATGTTAAAACTGAATATTTGTATATCTATTAGAATATTATTGAGAAATATTTCTATATACAAACACATGACTTTTCTTTTGTACAATAAAATGTTCTTTTCTAGCGACTTGTAAATACCAAATTTGTGTTTTTTAGATGGTTGATCTAAACAACACCTGTGACCTTTATGTGACCTTTATATTCGCACAGATGGCAGCTGTTGCTATTTAAATACGAAGCTTTTTCTTGGCATTTTCTCTACATATAGATATATTAATAAGTAAACATATATATACATGTATATATATATTTATGTTAAGAAAATATTTGCATTTACGCTGCTCGAGGTCAAAGTGCGATCGCTGCTTAAGGCCTAGAGTTTGATGCTATCAAAGTTTATAAGCTTTGTTAGCTTTCGCTTTGCAGCGGAAGTTGCCATCGATACTCTAGCTTCCCCCTCTTCCGCTCTCCCCCGCTCCCCCTCTCCCGCTCTCACACACAATCCCACACTGTGACCTTTGGCTTTGGCTTATTCAAAATTGACGCACTTACAATGGCAACAACTAATTCAATTATGACATTTAAAATATAGAGCATGTTCGTAATGCAATTTTCGTGTATGTGTTTGGACATTGACCAGCAGCAGCAACAACAACACGACAGCAACAACAACAGCTGCATACACTGAAATGCTCTTCAGAAACACACACACCCACACACACACACACACACACACACATACACCCACACACACATGCCTGCACACACACCATGGCCATGCAAAAAAGTCAGAGCATTCCTGAAACTAACTAAAGTATTGTACATATAGATTTATTTACATATATATGTATTAAAAATACATATAGAAAGTAAAAAATATATATACATATAAATAAGCTAAAAAAAAAAAAAGAAAGAGAGAAGAAGAAGCCAAAAAAAAACTAAGGCAAGTCTCCAAAGGCAGCAACTTAACGCTTCAATAAATTTTGCAGCCTTGCCAAAGTCGTCGTCGTCGTCGTCGTCGTCGTCGCCGTCGTCGTTGCTGCATCAATAAGGTCCTTGTGCACGCAGCCAGTATGGTTTCATCCCGGCCCCATGCCGCAGCCTGGGAGTCCCGCCCCGCCCCGTTCCGCCCACACTAGCCCGTGGCGCCTTCATCTATGTCGACGTCGTGGCACGGAAATGCGTTAAGTTTGCGCCCAGCACGTGACGCTGCTAAGCCAAAGCTGCCACACTGTGGCACGCAGCGCTGCCAGTCTGTCCTAACACCCCCCCAACCCCCCACCCCCCCTCCACCGCTTATTCACCGAACCACCCACTCCCCGACAAACCTTATTGCTCACCCAAACGCAATCGCAAACTGAAGACCCCCAAACCCAATGGCAACCTAGCGATAAGAAGGACAAAAATTAATGGAATTTCTGCCTGCTTTTTGCTGCTCTAGCCCAAGGAAATGTGCACAGTTGCGGCATATTCGCAATGTGCCCAACATGGCCTGTATAAGAAGAAGAAGAAGAAGAAGCGCTGGGCAAATGCACGAATTTTGGGCGCAAGAGCAAATGCTAAGAAGCCGAGCATGCACTAAGAGCTTTGATCAATAGAATGCGAAAGAGTTGGCAACGCTGAGCATGAGATAATATCGATAGGCTGCAGCATGCTATCGATAAATATATCGAAAATATCATCAATATGCATTTTGCGAAGGGAAACGAACGAGCAACTGTTGCAGAAACTGAATCAAAGAGAAAAGAAATCCTATTTCTTTTTTAATAAATTTCTTGCATTTCCTATACATTTTTAGATAAGTTCAAAGAGTAAGGTTACGTTATAGATTATTAGGTTAGAAATCGTTAGGTTAAGTTTTAAGATAAGTTTAGATAAACTTATCCTGGAGTAATAAAAAGTTAGCCCAGCTTAGATTATGTAAAAGTAAATAAAATAGCATAAAAGTATAACATTATATACTATATAAAGTAAATAATACATAATGTAATAAGATATATATTTACGTCTATTTATTATCATATATATATATATTTAACTATATATTATATTTAATGAAAAGAATACATAATATATGGTATTTCTATATAGAAGAATCGCGCAAAAAAAGAATCGAATTGGCAAAGTGGAACTGCAATTGATAAGCTTTCATTTTGTTGCCTTCAACTGAAGTCAACTCTTGCTATGTTTTCTTATTGCAGGGTATTCGCTTGGTCGTTGTATTGTTGCTGCTGCCTGCGCCCTGGTGGCTGGCTTCCTGCTCCGGCTGCTGGTTGAGGCTTCTTTGGCTCCTTTGGACTGCTTGGGCTGTTTTCGGAGCTGCCTTCAGTTTGTTTTTACGACGACTTGCGAGCAACAACAACAACAACAACAACAACAGTAACAGCAACAAGAACAACACCATTGATGACGATGATGGCACCGAAGATGGCGTCCACGTTGCCCGTACGTGTCCTGGCAGCTGGCTGCAGTTTCTTCGTCTGCTTTTTTTCGGGCTGCTGCGCCTTGGCTTGGGCTGCCATCGTTTACGTCGGCAATTTTGCACTTGATTGCAATTTTTCGGGCTGCGCCATTTTAGCTCTCCCTCTCCTTTATTATGGCAGAGCCAGAGGATTTGCGCCACCCGCATCCGCAAGATATTCGTGACATTGCGTATACGTCCAGTGGGACGCGCCTATGTTGCCCCTGCCTCTGCCTCTGCTTCTGCCTCTGCCTCTGCTTTTGCCGCAGTGGTTGGGCTGGGAGGCAGGGTGGCGCTGCATTATTTTCAATTAGGGCGCCGCGACAAACATAGTTTATCATCAAGTTGACGCGGCGCTGTCACTGCTTATAAATAATCGACTCGAGCGAAACTGGGCGCGAATGGCCGCCATTTTGGGAGCGCGCCCAACGCCAGTGACAACATAAATTTTGGATGCAATCTAGAAAGCAGAAAACAGCAACAACAGCAACGAGCAGCAGCAAAGCTTCTGCCCAAAACCCAAGCAAAACAAAGAGCTAAACCGAAAGACGAGCAGAGGCTAAAGGCACATAAAAATAACAGAGCAGGGCCCAAAAAAATAAAAACATATTACAAAAAAAAAAAAAAAGAAAACAGAAAAAACAATGCAACGTTGCACACACACGCACACACACACACATGTGACATCAGCGGCAGCAGCCAACGGCCACGCCCATCGCCCCTATGTGGCATCAGTATAGCTGACGGGCGCTGCAACCGCCCGCGTGCCCCGCCCGCCTGACCCGCCCGCCCGCGTACGCTGCGTGTTGTCAGGCAAACTAAAAGTTTTGCCATGTCACGTCATTCGTCGTTGGCATCGTCCTGGCCCTGGGTCTGGTCCTGGACCCCGCGCCTGGTCCTCGCTCTGGCTTTAGGTTGGCTCTGGTTTTGGTCTGGGCCTGGCTTTGGCTTTGGCTTGCGTCCTGCGCCGGCCGGACGAGCAGCGCTCTTCTTTTTTTTTCGGCACATTTACGCCCAAGCAAACACACACACACACACACACACACGAAGTACACACGTAGCATTGCAGACAGAGACAGCGACAAAGAGTGAGAGGAAGAGCGAGAGCGAGAGCGAGAGAGAGGGGAAGGTAGAGAGAGACATTTGTCACGTGATGGATTGCAATGGGAGTGACATTTTTATTTCACTGATGGACGACAGCGCACGAAATGAAGCCCAGAACAAAGCGCCGCAGCAGCGGCAGCAGCAATAGTTGGGTTGGGGGAAGAGGCGGGGAAGGGGCAGGGGATCTGCTTGACTTAGTCGAGCGGGCGCCAGAGGGGGCAGCGCAAAGGCTAAAGAGAGAGCCGCCAGGGCAAATCAAGCTTAAGCGGCACAAGCACACAAGAGCTTTGGGTGTGTGTGTAAGCGTGTGTGTGTGTGTGCGTGTATTGGCAATTAAAAGTTTGCCCAAAATATTTGTCTAATGAGAATTTAAATTATATTATTATTGTTATTACTTATCTTATTATTATTATCATTATTATGTACCAACCAATTGCCCCAAAAACAGGAAAAACAATTCATATATTATTTAAGCGTACTTTTCTCTTAAAATAAATACTTTTGAGGGAGACTCTGAACCAAAGCCTAACTAACTTGAGCCCCAAGCATAAACATACTTAGCCTGGAAATTCCAAAAACAATTTCACGAACCCAGCCTAAGGAAGGGAAACGGAAACGGAGAAGCCGGCTTTTCTTCTGGGAAAAGTCTTCTGCACATAATATTGCTTAGAATTTGAAACAAATTTAGATTCTTGTATTGGAAATTGTTGAAAATCGGTTTATTTTTACATTTTAAGCTACACGAATTGCAGTTGCAGCCTGTCATAAAAATTCAAGAGCTCCTCATTTTGCTGTTGTCCATCGCAGCCCAAAAATGAGACACACTTTGGCCAGGCTCGTAAAGGATGTGCCGTGTTGCTCGTAAAGTGCAGTCCAGGACATGGCCCGAGCATTGGCAAGCCAACAAAAACAAACAGTGGGTGTGGCCGTGGGGGGGAGGGCAGCGGGGCAAAAGCGGTTAAAGCCATGTCGCTTGCTCTGCAATTGTCATTTGTCGCATAAAATGATGACGAGTCCACGTCCGACTTGGTCTGCGGCATTGGGTTTGCCAGCGGCTGTTTAGCGAAATGAGCAGCCCGTTGAGGAATTGCAATATATTTAAAACATTGTGTCCTGCACACAAGCAGACAGGCAGACAGAGAGGCAGGGAGGCAGGGAGGCAGGGAGGCAGGGAGGCAGTGCGGAACAATCGAACAACTGGCCCTTTTGTTATTCCGCTCAATTGGAGTCAGCATTTCGGGTTACAAGCGTTGCAGTCAAAGCCCCAAAGCCCAGGCAGAGCAGCTCGAATTGAAGCCGGCTCTGGCGATGGGAATAGTTGAATAGTTAGCTTCCAGCAGCCAGTCGCTTGTCTGGGGCCTAATCAGTACCGAATCGAGGAGGCGAGGAATCGCAGCACAGGCTGCTTGTCCTTAGTCACATTTCCATTGATACGCATTATCGATTTTTCTTGCCTTTGGCTTTTGCGTCCTTAAATTAAGCTTAAGGAAGCTTTAAGTACTTGACTAAGTCGAAATTTAAATGGTTTTTGTTTTGATTTAATTTAAAGTTTAAATGCTTTTCATTTTTATTTTATCTGAGATTAAATGTTATTTATGTTTTTAGCTAATTTTATTGAAATTATTTTCATTACTTTTCATTATTGTTATTGTTGTTAATACTATGTATTGACTAAGTCGAAATTTAAATGGTTTTTGTTTTGCTTTCATTTAAAGTTTAAATGTTTTTCATTTTTATTTTATCTGAGATTAAATGTTATTTATGTTATTTTATTGAAACTATTTTCATTACTTTTCATTATTGTTATTGTTGTTAATACTATGTATTTTTAATTTGGACTTCTTGTCCTTAAATTAAGCTTGAAAAGCTTTCAACTATTCGGTTGTCATTTTAGTTTAAACTAAAGGTTACATGTTTTCATTTTGATTTTAATTAAACTTTGGGGATTTTTTTGTGTTTTTAACTAATTGTATTTAAATTATTTTCATTGTTTTCATTATTGTTGTCATTGTCAATAATATTATACATTTGTTTTTAGCTACAAAATGCTCGTTAACCATCAATTAAATTCAAACCTTGAGTTAACAAGTTGGCGTAGAGAAAAAATTAATTTGCCGGCTAACCCTAATGAAATAGCTCGCAGGTCCACAACAAAACATAATCAAATGGCTTTGCACTGACCATAAGTTGTTCTTTTATAATTGAAAGTGTGCAGCTTGAGCCGCTGAGAGCGAAAGTGTTGTCAAACAACAACAACAACAACAACAAGCAGAACAGTAACAACAACAGCAACAACAACAAGAACAACAACAATAGTTGCAACAACAGGAGCAGCAACAGGAGCCGCAGTTGGCGATGCTGGCAGACAACTGGAATATATTTTATTATGCTCGCACACACAGCCATTTAAGCGTGTGTGTGTGTGTGTATGGGTATGTGTGTGTGTGTGTGTGTGTATTATTATGTGGCACAAGCGACGCTCGCTGCATAAAGCGACTACCTACATTTTATTTGATTTCATTATGTTAAAAAGTTGTTCAAGAGTGAATCACGGACTAGAACGAGAACTTGCCGGGTGTTTCCCGAGCGGGGGGAAGTGGTGGCCGGGGTGGAGGGGCTGGCTATGCAGCTGGGGGTGGCAAGGTTGCGTTGCAGCAGACAGCGCACAGACAGCGAGGACCAAGCCAAGGACGCCAGACAAGTCGAGAGTCGGGCGTGCGAGTCAGCCCAAGAATATGCTGACTAAAGGGGTATGCAGGGGGGGATGTTAAGGGGGCTAGGTGGGAGGCATGGGGTACTCTTCATGGGGTGCACCGTTCCGAGTTCTAATGCTGCTGCTGCTGCTGCTGGTGCTGCTGCTTGGAGGATGCTGCTGCTGCAGCGCAGTCGAAAGCATTTTATTATCCTTATTTAAGTTTGAAACTTATTGCAAAGTGGGAAACTCCAAATGTCTGGCTGGCTGTCTGGCTGTCTGCTTGCCTGGCTGGCTGGCTGGTTGGCTGCTTGTTCGCTGCTGCACTAAAAATATGGAAAACTTTGCAGACAGTCAGCAGCCAGGCAGCAGCCACAGCAACAACAACAGCAACAACAGCAACAGCAGCAACAACGGGAACAACGGGAACAACAACAAGACGCGGCAACATCGAGTGCAAGGCTTAAGTGTGCGGCTCCGGGCAGGACTGCCCGGACAGCCAGGACGACCAGGACAGCCAAGGACGTTGCTCAAGTTGCGGCAAGCGCGAAAACAGCTGCGACGACGACGGCAGCATCAGCAGCATCAGCAGCAGCAGCAGCAGCAGCTGCAGCAGCGACGGCGACGGCGACTGCAACAGAGCATTCAAATAGAAATAAAAATATAAAAAAAGAAAATATATAGGAAAATAAAAGAGTTATATAAATTCAGTTGGCGCAGTCGGTGCATAGTTTATGCCTTATATAGTCTATATTATATGTATATAAAACATACTCTCTCTGCGCGCGTGTGTGTGTGTGTGTGTGTGTGTGTGTGTGTGTCATGCATTTGGGGCAAATAGTTGTGCTCCAGTTTAAACTTTAAGACAAAGTTTCGCAACTTTAACGAAGGTCGCGGTCGCTCTGCAAAAACTTCAAGTAAATTCAATTATTGTGCCACATTTGTGGCACATAAAACCATATATACATATATATAGATATATATTTACAGTTTCGGCTGGGAGCTTTTCAGTGCATACTTGAAGATTGTCTTGTCTGCCATTTGGCTTTAAGCTGTTTGCCCAAAAACACGCGCTCTTGAAACTTTGCTATTTAACATAAACCTTTGAAATAGCATTTGAGTATTTGTTAACAATAAATATAGGCTTGAGCTGCAATCGCTGCTTTACTTTAAGCATTAAATAGCTTTATTCTGGCTTTCGATTGCAGGCTTGACAAAAGATATACATATGTTCCTTGACATATTTGATGCACAGATAGTTATGCCCCCGCTGGGCTGGCAAGCTGTCGCCTTCAATTGTTTGCCGTCGGCATGTTGCAACAAAAATCCAATTCCAATGTATCTTTTGCGACACAAAGCTTTTTTATATGCAATAGATACTTTTGTATCGAACAGTTACAAACGCTTTAAAGCTGCCAAAGATACTTTCGCTTGCAGTTTGAAGCACAGCTTAGCTTCAGATATGTTTGTATCTTCAAGATGCAATTAGGTCTGGAGTGTGCTCAAGTGGTACGCGACTTCCTGTGCTGTTCTGTCTCATAGATTTATTTATTAATCTCTAACAGGCTCTCATTATCTGTTCTGAAAATGTGAAGATACATTTTTTTTTGAAGACTCTTGTCTCAAGCAATCGATTTGAGTATCCTTAAGATACTCTCGTGGGTCACAATAATTTTCGTACCTGCATATATATTCGGTTAACGCAGAAGTTAGTCAGCTTTTGGAAGCTTTCATGCTTACGAGATACTTTTGCACTCAAAAGATGCGTATGTATCTATAAGATACATTAATTGCCTCCAGCTTTAACTCCAGCTCTGTTTGCTTGAATTCTTAAAAAACACTTGCTCTAGTCTGGCGCATAGCATTACAAACAGAAAACGCAATTGGCAGACTTAAAATCAACCAATTTCAAGAGTTTTGCTCAGAATAAAGAAAAGGCAAATATGCAAAATGCATTCGCATCTTGCTTGAGTGACCCACAGCCAAGTTAAGCAGCGACTGGTCAAGAAACGAACGTTTAACTCAACGTCAGCTGGCAACCGGACAACGGGCGAACGGGCATTCGGCAAAGCCAAATCCTTGGCTCATAACTTTGCGACAATTTAACAAGCCGCAAGAGTTGCAGCCACAAAGCCAGAGACGCTCGCCTCAGTCAAGTGTCAGTCGACCGTCCCGGCCATCGAGAGCTACTGCCTCCAGTTGTGCACTTGGACTCGCCAATTGTGACATTTGCGGCAGGTTAGCAACTGTTGCTGCTGCTGCAGCAACCGCACAGCAATTGCCGCCGGAGCAACAACAATTGAGTGAAATGCCTTGACATTGCGTGCGGATGCTGCCTCCAATGTTGCTGCTGCTGCTGCTGCTGCTGTTGTTGCTGCTTGGGTAATTGGCGTGCGGCCTGCGAGACGCAACAAACGCGTTAGCAATGCAATTTATGTGCGTTTAGACGCATATTTTGCCAATTAAATATTGCGATAAAGCATGCAGCCTATAACAGCATGCAACAGCAGCAGCAGCAGCAGCAACAGCAGAAACAGCAGCAACAGCAGCAGCAACAACTATGTCCAAGTTGGCAATGCTATTGCATTCTGATTCCCGCTGCGCGCTCCCTCTTTGCTATCCCAGCTTAAGCCCCATTCCGCGCCACCCCTTGAGCTGATAAATGCCGCTGATAGCGTCGCTGACGCTGGCAATTTGGTTGCAATTTATTTGGGGGGCCCGCAGTCGCAGCCACTTTATGCACGCCGTTGTTATACCCTGCACTAAATTGGCGCAATGGGCATGTGGGTATCGCACACATCGCCTTGGTAAACCTTGGCACTTTTATCATAATCGGTTCTTGCGATAATGTTGGATTCTATTTGATACTTAGAGACTTTTGCAGGGTATTTAAAAGCCAGATTTGGGAAAATATGCCTCCTGAATGAGAAATTTGATAAGTTGGAATATTGTCCATTGAGCGATTGGATATTATATGTTCAGCTCTTATGAAATCTCTACTTCAAAGAGTTTAACAGGGTATTTAAGAATCAGATTTTACAGATATGCATCTGAAAACTATATATTAGTCCTATTGGATAGTATTAACTTATAAAAAGACTTTTAAATTGTATTTTGAAGTCAGTTTGGAGAAAATATCCATTACAAATATGCAATTAAAAGCAATTGAACTATAAATTCGACCCATTAGAACATCTTAAACTCTCATCCAATCACCACTTATAATGGCTTTTACAGGGTATTTTCCAGTCATAATCGAGAATATTCGTTAAAAATATGAATTTTAAGAACATTTAATAGTATTTAAGTCCGATTAAATATGAAATGCTGAACTCTTATTCAATCTCGAAATATTACGACTTTTACAGGGTATTTCTCCGTCTGGCTGTTAGTTCGTATAGCTGCTGCTGGCACTGCTGTTGTTGTTGCGCAACGCATTTTGTGCGTTGTTGCCACCGAAAACGCAAATTGACATCTTTCAATTAAACGACAACTGCTGACCAGGCACGCACATCGTCCACTGATCGTCCACAAGTCGTCCATGGATCGCTTGGAGGTTGTCGAGAGAGGGGGCGGAGAAGGGGTTGGAGATTTGTGGATGTTGAGGTTTTGTTTAGTTTTCGTCTGGGTGCCTGTCAAATGGCGCAATTCTGAATTTCTGGCTGGCGAGCAGCTGACAAACACATTTGACAAGCGGCAAAGGCAGTCGCGAGCAGCACTGGCAACATGTTGCACGGACCGCGGACATTTGGACGCGATCAGCGTCTTGCAACATGCGCACTCAAAAAAATATTTCACTCGCAGCGGCTATGACACAAATGCGCAATATTCAAATCTTTGGCAGCTCATTTTGCCAGCTGACACTGAGACCGCCGCCGCTGCGAGGACGCAGGGCGGACAGGCGGGAGGTAGCACGAGGACGAGGACGTTGAAATGTTGCGGATTTTGAAGTTTGATGTTTGATATGCGAATTTGGGCAAAAGCGTCAACCGCTCAAGCCACATAAATGGCAACAACAACAACTCACTGCCGACATATGCACAGCGAAAACACAAAAACAGTTGGCTGCAGCCACTGTGAATACAATCACGGTATTCATACGGGCATTCGAATGAGTACTGAATAGTTTTTGCCAAAAAAAGTCAACAAACGCAATTCATGCGGTTGTCGTAATCGAGCGTATTAACAGTAATTAGCAAAAAAAATATCTTTAAGATGTAAGAAAAGACGTGAGATACAAAAGTATTATAAAATTGTTTAAGTCGTATCTTTAAGACAATATCTTTGAAGCAGTTGGAGCTGAAACGAGTAGAGTGATTGCTGAAACAGGATAGAGTGGAATTTTGAGAGACAAAGAAAATTGTCGGACTTAGAATAATATCCATCAGATAGAAAAGTATCTGTTTGTAAATATAAATGTATCTTGGGATACAAAAATGTCTGAGTTAGAAAAATATTCATAAGATTTTAAAGTAACTTATGGTAAGTACTTATAAATGTATCTTTAACATAGTATCTTTGATGTTTCAAAAGATATTAGTTATTCGTGAAACAGCAAATAGTGAAATTAAAGACAGAAGACTGTCTGAGTTAGAAAGATATCCATAAGACACTAAAGCATCTAATATAACTTAAGAATGTATTTGTAAGAAAGTGGCTTGGATGTAGAGTTTAGAGAAAAAACAATGTTAACGTAAGAAAAATATCCATAAGATACAAAAGTATTTTAAAGCAGCTATAAATGGTACTGTCCGTGAAATAAGAAAGTAGCTGGAGAATATAAAAGTACGTCTAAGATTTAAAAAGAAAAAGAAAATTTAAGTAAACAGACGAATTTTGATAGACGAATTGTTTTTGTGAGATACAAAAGTATCTGGAAAGTTTAAATGAGCCTTTGTGTTGCAAAAACGTTTCTTCAACGTGCAAATAATTGAATAGAAATTAAGATTCAAGCACACATAAGTAGATGTAGACTTTTGGTGTAGAGGCTTCTGGGGAAGTTCATTGTCGCGTAAAATCTACGCCGCAAATTAACTCATTTTTCTGCTTTCTCGCTTATTCGTTGTTCTGTTTTGTTTTTTTTCGTTCGCGTATCATTTGGTTAATAAGAATGTTACGTAATTAGAATGTAATCGCAGCCCATTGAAGAGCCTCCACCGTGCCCCGTTGCCATTCCAGTGCTCGCTGCTCGCAGATCTGGCTGCCGGGGTGCCCAATTAAATGCATGAAAACGAAACGCGACCGCATGAAAATGAGAAATGGAAAATGAGCCGCCGACTTGCGATTTGCGTATAATCCATGCCGGAATTTATGCAAAAAGCGCAAAGGCGCGTCTTAATAGAAGACCAAAGCGGCCTCATCTGCTCTTCTTCTAGTTGTTATTTTTTTTTTCGTTTACATATTATCATAATTGAGGCGCAGCAATTAAAAATGAGTAGACGGGCCCAAAGGCAGCGAACAGCAAGGCAGCAGGTTGCCGGCAGCGGTCAGCGGGGCAGCGGGGAAGCGGACAGCGGGGAAGGTGATGAGGCAAACATAATCCAAATCGAAAGCAGCCATTTTAAAGGTAATTTTAATGGTTCTGTTGCTATGTTAAACATTTTTTAATGCGCGCGCCCAGTGAAATTATTCAAAATGAAATTAAATTAAAAATGCATTTCGGCGAACGGAAACTTGCAACTTGCAACTGGCAGGCGGCAGGCGGCAGGCGGCAAGCGGCAAGCGGCAGCAGACAACAAATGAATTGAGCCATCAAAAACGACCAAGACGCGACGTCACGCAGCACTTTCAAGGGAGCTGACCCAAGTCCAAGAGCTACAGAGAAATTGCCCAAAAAAAACTAAAAAATAAAAAGAAACCAAAACAAGAACGTGTTGAAAGCCATGTGTGGCATGGCCAGAACTTAAAGGACGGCGACAAGCGGTAAACGGCAACTCGGAACTGAGCACTTGGCTCCGCGGACCCCGCCAAAGATGTTCGGCAGGGGCCTCTCGTACACCCCATACACACAGCCCGCAAAACCCGTACACATTGGCGTGTCAGTTTCACGTGCAGTGGCAAAAGGTAATTCATCTTGTTATTTCATTTTTCTTGTATCTTAATTTTTTGTTTTTTACCTTTTTGCCCATTTTGTATGCTTATTTATTTGGCTGACGACGCGACGGAGACGCCAATTTTCCATTGGACTAAGGAGGATTCGCTTTATACTTTTACTGCTCTTTCTTCTTACTTTTCTTCTTTATTTTTATGTTATGTTCACCTTCATTTTTGTTTGTTTTGTTGCCTGCGCTAATTAGATGCGAGTCGGAGCATTTTAATGCCTTTTGAATATGTTTAATAATGTAATAAATAAATTACAAATGTTGCCAGCTGCCAGCTGCCAGCTGCTCTGCTGCGTATGCGGAATGCGGAATGCGCATAAAAACAAAATATTCCATAAAGAAAGATTTTATATCTTTAAAATACCAAACGCATTGTATGTGCAGCCATCAACATTGCTGGGGCATAATTAATGTAAGTGATACATGCGGCGGCAATTATAAACTCTTGCTCTGCACGGGGGAAAAAATTATTTAAAAACTTAATTAAAAAAATGATGAGAATGAGCTCGCAGCCGGTAGGATTCGAACCTACGCTCCCAGAGGGAATCTGATTTCTAGTCAGACGCCTTAACCGCTCGGCCACGACTGCCACGTGACGGCGCATGTTCTAAATGGGCCCATAGACCTCGTTCGCTCTGAGATGCCGCAGCCGATTGAGCACTCAGTGAAAACCAATTCAGATTACGATAATTCAATTGAAAGCCCATCTAAAGGTAAGTGGCCAAGAGACAATTAATTACTTCGCATACCTTTTGCTATGAACAGATAAGAACTTATCTCGCTTAAGACTTTACCTGTCCCGTTATCGGTTTTAAATATATATTGTGGCTTCTTTTTGTTTCGTTTATGCTTCTACTTTATTTATATATTCAAATATGACATGTGCTGCTTTTGGCGAACTTTCAATTTGTAAAGCTAAAGGTTGTCAAAGATTGTCGAGGCAAAGTTGTCGTATCTTTCAGTTGCAATTAATAGTTTGGGATAGATATAGAAAAAAGTGTTTGTGAGCAAAACTCAGAACAAAATTAAATGTGGCTAATCTTCCATTTAAAAGAAATCTTTGCCGCGCTGTTATTAAATTGATTAGAGATCTGGTTGCATATTGAAATCTTATTCGCTGACTTGCGCTCTCAAAAAGAAAAGCAACAGCCTTTTTCTAGCCAAAACCAATCAATTACATTGCCACGCACTCAGCTTTGATCATTTGCCAGTCGCCAGTTGCCAGCCGCCACTCTTGGGGACAATGCGTTTTGCTTGCCCACCCCCCTGCCACCTTTCGGCCTTTGTGCGAGTGTGTGTGTGTGTGTGTGTGTGTGTGTGTGTTGATCAATGCAATCGCGATATCAACTGCGACTGCAGCTCCAATCGCGGCTCCATAACTGAAAGCTGCAACACAGCAGAAAACAACGAAAGGCGAGCAACGAACAGTTTTTAATGTGCACCTTTTGTTCTGTGGCAATTGCAAATGTAACTGTTGCCACAAAAAGATGGAGACGGGTGGGGAGCGAGCGGGAAAAAAGGAGGAGAGAGAGAGAGGGGGTGGGGAGTTGGCTTGTTGGCTAAGCAGGGGGCTGGTAAAAGGGTTTGGGGCATTGGGCGCACGGGGCACAGGCAAAGGCGACTACTGCCTGCCGAAATGTCAAATGCCAGGCCATATTTCTTAAACGCCAAATACTTTTTGACATAATAGTCCAATTACCTTATCGCGCCATCTGAGATGCGGTCGCTGTTGCTCCGCCGTTGCACGTAGTTGTTGTTGTTGTTGTTGCACGTTGCACGTTGTTATTCGTTGCTGGCCGTTGTCGCTGCCGCCACCATTGATGCTGCTGCTGCTGCTGTAGCGATTATTTATGGCGATCAATGTGAGCCCAGTAGCAGAAATTCCATTTAAATTGCGTACAGCAGCAGCAGCAGCAACAACAACAACAACAACAACATGAGCAACAATTGTTTTTATGCGACGGCGTTGGCGGCATTGGCGGCGGTGCCTCTGAAGCGGCATCAACAACCACCACCATGCCCCACGAAGCACCACAACAGCCAAGAACACGGCTCTACGCGCCAGATATGAACAGCTTAGCCGTTTTCTAGCCAAAGTTCAATAATATAACATAATAATAGTGAATATATAGAATATATTGTAGATCAATTGATTGACCTGCTTAAAAAATTGATTAAACCATTAATCAATCCATTTACATAAATCATGGTAATACGTAAATTTTGAGCCCAATCACTTCGTACCTTGTAAATCCAATTTATGTTTTACTTTAACACGCACCTTGAACCAGGAACAATTTGGGTAACTCAACAAAAAACAGCTGAGCCAGAAAATGGTTCTAAGTAAAAAACTTTGAAGATAGACTTAAGGCCCAAGCTTAAATATATCAGATTCAAGAAGCAAGGTAGCTGGTTCAAACCGTAAGCCGAATGATCCGATAATTGTTATGCGTTTACAGTTCTTTTGGACTTAGTTCACAAAAACTATATATATGTATATATACTTATATATGCTATGTATATATTATATGCGATATATGTACTTAAATAAAGTTAGATCTGCGCACCTAATGGATACCTTCTGTATCCATAAACTTGTATTTATTTAGTTTCAGCTTTTTCTTTTATACTTATCGTTTGATTGGTAACTTTTGTCAAAATAATATATAGGAGCACAAATAAATATAGTAATAAAAAATTTAATGAATAAATAGAAGTAAAATAAATAATAAACAAAATGCATTTTTTTTTTATAAATACCACGAATTTTGGTTAATGAATATTAATAATAATAAAACAAAAATAATGTCTTTCTACATATATATATATAGAATACATATATATGGACATATATATATTTGTATATATATGTATATATATATATTTGGATATTTCTTTTTAGCCTATAACCCTTGGCCATTTAGCCACTGGCAGAGATCAGCTCTGAGGAACTGCAGCAGCAACAACGTTGGCAACTGGCGGAAAAACACCTTCAAAACTCCATGCTCAACATCTGTTAAAGCAGGACAATCGATTTGGCGTAAAGTGTTGGTCATACACACATACACACACACACACACACGCACACACACACACTTATTGGTAAGTTGTAAATGAGTCTCGAGGGCCTCGATGGGGCAGCCCGCGCCCGTAATATGTCTTGTTGCTTGTTTGACAGTTGTTGTTGTTGTTGTTGTTGTTGTTGTTGCTGTTGCTGTTGCTGCTGTTGTTGCTAGTGTATTTGTTGCTGTTGCTGTTGCAGCGGCTGCCCAGAACAATCGTAGTTATATTTTTAAACGCAACTACGCGCTGCTCAGAGCGATATTGATCTTATTTCAATATGCCAGCCACCGACTTCGATACCAAACTAAATTCGAGCTGAAGACTCTGAGTTGGCTTTTAATTTGCTGCTGCGCTTTCAGTTTGCAGTTGCCGCAGCCGTCGTTGCAGTTGCAGTTGCAGTTGCAATTTCCTTGTGGCAGTCACTTGAGCTCCGTTGACGTTGTTGCCGTTGTTGTTGTTGTTGTTGTTGTAGTCGCACCTTAGCCGAGCGACTGTCGGCATTTTGCCATTGATCTTTAGCTTTTTGCCTTGCTTTATTTTCAGTTGTCAACGTGGGCGAGAAAGGCCGCTCAGCTGGCCAGGGGGCGGGGCGCACTTTGATTTAGTAAGCCGTAATTACAGCTGAGTTGTGACCGAGCCCCAGTTAGCTACTGCAACAACAACAGAAACAAATAAAAGAGACTAGGCAATCCTCTCACAAACACACAGGAAAACAAAACCTAGGCTAAAACTTGATCTGCTCTTCATTTGGTCAAAGATCCACGCATTCTTTCAGATTTGTATAACTTCTTCGAGTTCCGATCAATGAAAGGGATATCACGCATATATTATTATTAATACTTATCAGCATCAGAGAGAGAGAGAGAGAGAGAGAGAGAGAGAGAGAGAGAGATAGAGAGAGAGAGAAAGATATAGAGAGCGAGAGCGTGAGAGCTTTTAGCTTGAAAAAAAGCTTAAAGAAATAAATGTTAAATATAATATTTTAAAATGTAAATTTGTAACAAAAATTGTTAAAAAATGGATAACATCTTTAAATTCGATTGATTTTAAATTTGAGGCATGCATACACACACTCAGGCACACACACACACTGAGACGCACACACTCCTGCAACAAAAACAAGCAAATTTGTGCAACATTCGGCCAATTGCCGGCGAACAACAGCAATAACCATAACATTAACAATAACAAATTAGAATAGCATGTTTTTTACCGATTAATTTGTATACATTTTATGCACACACACACACACACACCGCGCTGTGCTGTTGCTTTTGTGAATTGGCAGCTTCATTGTTTGTCGCTCATTAGGAAAATGTTTCTGCGCTTCGACAATGTTTTATGTTGTGATCGTTGTTGTTGCTGTTGTTATTGTTGTTATTGTTGTTATTGTTGTTGTTGTTGTTGCTGCTGTGTTGCACAGAGAGTTGCCGACAAAGGCCGCAAAGTGCTGCAGCCCTTGCCCACTCGTCACTCGGCTAGGCATAATTTAAAATCAAAATCGCACAGCTTATGCAAATCGTCAGGCCCAGTAAAAGGCGCCTTGGCATGCGAGTTGCAAGTTGTGAGCTCCCGTGTCTGTGGCAACAAGTGGCTGCCGCGCTTCCCTTTTTTTATATTTTGGGCCCGGTTTTAATGGCGCTGACGCCGAACGCAACTGCAACTGCAACTCAAGTCCACAAGACGTCAGCTCTCAGACTCCAAATATGCCATGACAATTTGTCATGGACACCATATGACGTCATGGCACTTGGATCCACAAAATGAAAAGAAAAGAAAACTGTAAAATCGAAATGTGCAACTGAAACTGCAACTGGAGCCAACTGGCTTGGCGGCGAGTGGGGCGGGGTGCGCGGTGTCTTGGCGTTCGCGAGAAAAACCAAACGCTGCACATTTCGGCGGCTGTTCTCAGCAATCTTTTGTGTAATTGGAAGCTGAATCTTGGCGGGCAAAACGTTTTGAACCCGCTGCTTAGCCTTTGGCGTGGGAATACCGAACACCGAACAGCAAACCCCGACGCCGCACGGCCACACTCACAGTGGTGGCAAGCTCTAGGCAACATTTGCACAATTGCATAATATCAGCTAAAGCAGATATATGTACATGCATGTAGTTGAACCTGCAACAATTTCCAAGGAAAAGTCAAGGCTCGGAGTTCAAAAAACCAATAATTAAACAAAACCAATTCTCAAAAAAAAAAAAACACCAAAAAACAGATGAGCCGAATCAGGAAACATAATGCAGTAAAAACTCGCCTAACGGACGTTCTTATTGGCGATCACCCCTCTTAAGCGGGCAGTTTCTATCCAGCCATTTTGAACCTAGCCAAAGCCATGCCCTTTCTATTAGGCGAGCACTCTTCTTGTGCGTATAAAAACAGCCCAACGGTCGCTGTCCGCCCAAGCGAGTTTTCACTGTAAATGTTTCCACAAAAATGCTTTAAAATACAAAGTCTTAAAGCCGACTTAACTAACTATAATTCTCAAGTGGTTATAGCTTTGGACTGGACACAAGGCCTTGCAAGTCCAGAGTCGGTGGCAAAGTCAGCTTATGATTGCATTGGGCGGCTTCTGAAATAGCCATAGTCTATAACTTGTTGTTGTGGGTCCCTTTAAACTGATATGAAAACATAAATATTGAATCCAATAAGTTCTGCCAGCCAAAAGTTTTTAGTTTTGCACTGCCTGAGCCCACTGTGCAACAGTGCTAAGCATGTTGAATGAAATGAAATAAATTTTTAGTCGAATTGCCACTTTGGTGGTGTTGCTGTTGTTGTTGTTGCTGCTGCTGCCTCTGCTGCTGCTGCCTCTGCTGCTGCTGTAGCGCATGTGAATGTGGCAGTTGCAGCAGCAGCTGCGCATTTGCATCAGATCCCGGGAGAGAAGGAGCCCAAGTTCCCGTCTCGGGGGCTGCAGCCGGCCCAGCTGCGTTTGCCATTTGCCGCTTGCCGCTTGCCGTTTGCCGTTTGCTGTTTGCATGCAACACGAGCTGCAACACTCAATAATTTGCCTGTCCTGATCTTGTTGTGTCTGTAGCAGTTGTTGTTGTTGTTGTTGTTGTTGTCGTTGTTGTGACTTGCGTTCGCATTTCATTCGCGCTTATCTCGCCTCGGCTCGTTTTCATGTCTTTATTTATAATTTTATTGATAAAATTGACATTAATCGTGCGTTTAAGACGATTTTTATCGCATGGCATGCAAATTGCTTACAATTTTGCACCATGTTCATGTAACAGTAGTCGAAATCGCATTCGGCCTGCATTTCACTGTTTTTTATGGCCAACGGTTGCTGAGCTGTGCGCATTTTGACAGGCCCGAAAACCAGCTTCGATCCGGCCGGACGGCCAGGACATTTACGCGTGTCCAAGCATTTAGTTGCTGCCGATAAGCAAAACGTTTCCAGATATCAGTCTAAAGAGATGTCTGCAGCTCTTCGACATTTAACACAAGCTGAGTTCTTCAATTTAAGTAAGTTTCGATTTCAATACCTGGCAGTTACCTGGCATTAATGTAAGCTAATTGATTTTGTTCAGGCTAAGCTTTACTTGGGATGAAAACAATTGAATCTAATCTTGATGATAAAAATATTGAAGAAAAAAACAAGCAAGAGTGGCAACTTAAATATTTACGCAAGGAAAACTCGATGGGGCTGAGGACAAGAGTTGTAGCCGGGTACTTCACCATCGGCAATTGGCAGCTGCCTTATCCTGACTTCTGTCGGGGGTGAAGAGGGCATGGAAACCATTCAAGACATTCCTCACTTCTCAGAACAACAAATCGTTTTCTAGGAAAACCTCGTTTTGTCGAACAAGTGGGGAGACATGCTAATTCAGCTTATGACTCCCTTAGTCAAATCCACGAATTGATTTCAGAGAAGCTTAAAGGCCTGCGGACTGCGACATATAGTAAGACGTTTTAAGGAGAAATGAATAGCTCGACTTTGCAGAGCTGGAAGTATTTATTGAAAGGCAGCAAAGCTTTTCGTAGAGGTAAAGAATCGAATGGGTCGATTCCGCCGACTCCGACTGCCTGCCACAAAGTGAAGGATCGGAAAGAAAGACAGCCAGATTCGCACGGCCATTCATACAGATCAGATATACAAAGTATATGCAAATGGGCTCAAAGATATATCCTTCTGGGCCAGGTTAAAGATTTGTAATATCTTCCACAGCTTTTTCGGGCATCTTTGTGCTTTGGAAGACGCTCTGGTTGTGGCCTTTAAAGGTGGGCGGTGCTCTGGGGGAAAGAAGTTGGCAGCCCGAGTAGCTATAAGATGAAATGAAACCGGATACGCAAGTGCCCAAAAATACGCATATTATTCAAATCCACGACGACTTCCCCTCTCCCCCGCACACTTGAGAATTTCTTCAACTTTTCTATCCGGCGCTCAAAATGGGCGCCATTTCGGTTGATATATGAAATGCGTTTGTTGTTGTTGCTGCTGCTGCTGCTGCTGCTGGTAACTTCACTTGGGGAAAGCGCATTTTCCCACATTAATTTTCCTAATTTCGAAAGTCAACCCACACACACACGCACGCACACAGCGTGGGGTAGTTGCCCCACAGGACTGCACACAAAACTATTTATCAATGCTGAAGCATTTCAGATACATGCAACGTTTCTCAAGCAGAATCCATGAAATTGGGCTGCGAGTTCGGGGCAAGATTATGATGGAGCCACGGACCCCGCTCATCTGCCCCCTGTCAAATGAAGCGGCAAAAAAGTAGCCGGAAAATGAAATATGCCAACGACGTCGCCATCGTTGTCGCTCCGTGCTCGGCTGCGGCAGGACGAGCTGCAGCAGCTAAGACAACTGGCGGCGCATTAAATGACGCCCCAGCGACGATGCTGTCGACAACTTACGCAATGGCCAATGGCTGAGCGGGCGCCCGAATTGGGCACCTCCACCCCCGACTCCACTCCCTCCCACTCGCACACTCCCAGTTTGTTTGGCAAAGCGCGTAGAAATTGCATTTCGCCTGCTCCTTTTGAAAATATTTCACTTTAGAGGACGAACACAGGTCACAGGCTGACTTTTGCAGTAGCCGACACACACACGCACACGCACAGTAGCCCCCCCGTCCGTCTCCCTCTCCCTCTCCCTCTTCCTCTGCTCTCCTCTTCTGTCGCCCTGCTACGCTCCATTAGTATGCAGCTGGCGTTGGCAAAGTTTTTGGCGCGGCCAACAAACGCACGCGGCATCTCCAACTCCGTCCCCATCGCCAGCTTCAGCTGCGACTGTCGCTCCTTTTGCCCCTCCCCCTGGTTGTGGCACTGCTGCTGCTTATCCTGGCCGCATCTCGTCCCAAAAGCACGTAAATAAATCTTAAAATTGTAAAACCCGCAGCGCTGCTCCAGCTCCAGCTTCAGCTGCAGCTGCAGCTGCATTTGCAACGCAGCGCGTGGGTGCGATGGGGCCTGGCGGGGGGTTGTCGGGCATTGCGGTGCTTCTTGTGTGTGTTGGCCAAATGCTGTCGCCATTTTGCGATGTGTTTTGCCGCCATCGCCGCAGCAAATTACGCAAAGGCTGCGACGACGACGGCTTTGCCAAACGGGCTGTCTCTGCTAACCCCCAGCCAACCGCCCGCGACCCGCTGCCAACCCCCGCTGCCAACCCCCGCTGCCAACCCCCGCTGCCAACCCCCGCTGCCAACCCCGCTGCTGCTGCAGCCACCCGCTGTCAGTGCTAACAGCGTCTATGCTGGCGGTTCAAGCAACGTTTGTCCTTGGCATGTCCTTTGCGCGCTTTGTGCATTTAAACCGACACATTTGCCCGCCCACTGCGCCGCCCCCTTCAACAGCCATATGCTCCCCAAACCCGGCTGCTGTCGTCGTCGTCGTCGTCGTCCTCGACTGCGTCTTCGTCGCATTCTTCTTCTTCTTCATCTTCATCTTCTGCTTCTTCTACGTTGTCGGCAAAATGCAGTCATTACTGAAAATTGGTTTTGGGGCTAACGCACTTGCACATTTCATGGCTATGCAGGGCACACACACACACGCACACACACGCACACCCTCATTTTGGCTCTTTAGGGAGCGACAACAACAACAACAACAAATGCGTCGTTTCAAAAGTTTACTTTTCGCATATTTTTCTTCAAATTGCATGCGATTTTTACTTGTTTGCCGCTGATGCCGCCATCTTTTTGGCGCCTTTGCCAACTTGCACAGGATACGCAGCAGATATTTATATATATAGATATATATATAGGTATATACACTCGGAATAAAAATAGCACAAAATCCCACTGAGATTTAGAAATACGCCTTTGAAATAAATCCTAAGGCAATTAGCTCTATTAACAATTCGTAATATTTCTAAAAATGATATCTTAAAATTTTTCTTAAAAGCAGATATATTTAATATGTAATAATATTTAATATGCCTATATTATAAATTTTTTTTTAAAAGCTAAGAATATTTTCTGAAATTCGGATTTTTCTCTTAAAAGTAGAAATTAATTTGTGAAACTTTGAAAAATAACATTTGAAAATTTGAGAAAATATTATCGAAAACGAAGAACACGTTTCTGGGATTACAAAAAATAAATACAAATAATATATTCAATGTGTATCATAAACATATTAGAAATGTTTTTCTGAAAAGCTAAAAATATTTTCTGAAATTCGAGTAGAAAATATTTTCTGTAATGAACACAAATATTGTCTGAAATCTTGAGAATATTTTCAAAAACGCAGAAAAACTTTCTAATATATTTAATATGAATTATATAAAAGCATTGTTTTTCTGATAAGCTTAAAATATTTTCAGAACTCCGAATTTTCTTCTAAGAAGTTGCATTTATTTTCAAAAACGTAGTAAAATATTGCCTAAAACCTTAAAATATGTTCTTAAACGAAGGACAACTTTCTAGGAATAATATATAAATATGTATATTATATATCAACAAAACTATCTCAAAAGAAGAATGAAGGAAACATTTTTTTGGGTGTATAAATTGTATATTTATATAAATTTATATATACATATATGGATATATATAAATATACCTGTGCCATATGGGTTTCTTTTCTGCACCTTGGCGCTTGTTGCTGTTGCGCCCTGCGACACACGCGTTGCATATTTTGCAACGATTTGTTACATAGCCAAGAAACCAGCATGACCTCTCTCTCTCTCTCTCTCTCTCTCTCTCTTTTTCTCTCCAGCGCCCCCTGCCCCACTCATAGTATATGCTTTCGCTCCAGGCTCCCCTCCCGTCGTCCCCACTTGCTCGGGGGTCTGCATAATCGCATGTGGTTTGTCAGACGCTCAGCACGGTTCAACAGATCGCAAGGGCCCCTTTTCTTACCCGCCACTGGCTTGCGTTGCACAACCTTCGCCCCTGCCGCCCATCCGCCCTTTGTGTTGCCCCATTCGTGTGTTTTGCCCGTGAAGGTAATTTGCTAAGACCAAAAAGGGAGACTAATGTGCGGATTACAAGGATTTACTAATGCAATCGCATATTGCAATGCTTTTGCCAGGCACTTGTTGTTGTTGCTGTTGCAGCTAATGGTGTTGTTGTTGGCAGTTGCCACAGATTGTTGTTGCTGCCTTTGCTGCCAACCATAAATACAAATTAGTTTTTGCATTTGCCAAAGGCGCACGCAAAAGTCGCGCTGCTTATTATGGCGATATTTAATGCCTGCATGCCGCATTAGCAGATCACGTGGATTAGCCGCAAGGTATATCGATTCTACATATCGAATTTATCGATTGAAGTACTGCAACATGAGCATGCCGGTGTAACGTTTACAAATGAGACGCAAAGCATAAGGAGAGAGAACGAATAAATTGAGATAGTGGGGGCGGAATGATTTTAAGTTTAAGTAGTTTAGGCAATTAAGCAACGAGGATCTGGACTCAAGCACCTGGCGAGTGCTGGACAGTTAGAATGTCTAAGCTTCACTTCCAGCCTCCTTCTTCAGCAGAAAGACAGGCGTCCATGTTTCTCGCACCCGTCTTGTTGCTATTAACGTTCCCAACTCTTGAGCTTAGATTGAAACAACTGTTTGTCAGTTTGGGCAGAATGAGGTCTCTAGTCGGAACGCTTATGCAGCAGCTGCCCGATATTCAAAATAACCTTCCTTGGGTTAGCATCATGGAACGTCAATAACGTCCTCTCGAAATATCTGCCTTCACTGTGCTTCTTCTTACGTTGATTCACTTTTGCTTCCGTAGAGTGTCAGGCGACACGCTCCACAGCCGGAACCAACAGGCAACATAAAATAGCGGGAATCCAGGTCAGGCTTCGTCCTTGTGAAACCATTCAATGCACTCGTCCTCAGATTAACAGAGGCGCACTTAGAAGCCCTGTTTGACCAGTTTGGGCCGAAATGATTGACATCCATACGCACTTCGTGTCAAAAGCTGCTTTTATTCCATCTCCTTACTGAGAGCCAACTCTTCATTCAGCTAGAATCAAAGCCTGGAGCTTTGCATTCAATTCACATTACATACACAAAAAACCCAGATCTTTAATTAAAACTATTCACGTTGGCCGCTCAAACAGCTATGGAATATTTGCGTACAGACATGGACCAAGGGCGTCGGGAGGCGGCTGCTGGGTGCTGCGACTCGGGTTTTGTTGTCTGCTGTTGCAAACTCCGGCAGCTTTTTCAAGTTAACGTCAAGTTAAGCGTTGCGTTATTAACAACAATTATTGACAGGCCAGAGCGGTATCCAAACATGGGCATAGACCTGGACTTGCGTCTAGAGCCAAACTGCGACCAGTTACGAGTAGCTTGAGCAAATTTCACACTTAAGAGGGCAAAGGGTAACTGCTAAAATAACTGCCTGCTGCCGCTGCTGCTCCATGCTATTAAAATGCGATTTTGGCTGGCTGGCAGGCCAAAGACCTAAGCCAAGAAGGAAGACTGCTGCCGTGTCTGCTAGCCAGGCTAATTTTCAAGTTACCAGATTGATTTCGCGCGTAAATTTATGCGCACTTTATTGCATATTTGCGAGTACGTTCACCAGGCAAAGAGCCAAAGCACAGCCAACAAGGCAGCCAGGCAGCCAGGCAGCCAGCCAGCAAGCCAGCCAGCCAGAGGCCTGACTCATTTTCCCAGCGCATTTTCCGGCACGTCGCAGATAAGCGCAAAGACTCGGCCCCAGCCTCAGACTCAGACTCAGACCTAGGGTCGCTTGCAGCCAGAGCCTTGGATTGAGCCTTGCTTTGGCAACGTATTTTATTTGGAGCAGTTGGCTGATGAAATGCCAGCCATTCTCTCTCTATATCCCCACTTCCGCGCTCTCTCGCATTTTCACGCGGCCTGCTGGCTGGCCAACACGACTGCATGCGAAAGGTCAATTGATGGTGCTGTCTGATAAGCAGTTGTTACCTGAAAACGTGTGCGCTGCCAACAACAGCAAAAGCAACAACACAACAACAACATTTGCAACTGCAACTCGTTGCAGTTGAAGTGTCGACATTTTCGCATTGGTTTTTCCCAGCTCGCAACGATGACGACGCGCGCCTTCAATTAAGATCATCTACAAATTGGAGCTAGTTCAATGTAATTAACTTTTATTTTGAACTCCTGCCTCTGGCACCAACAACAGAAGAACTCAATAGCAACTAAAACGGTCGCAACTGCTGCAAAACCTACTTTGAGGCATAGACTACCTAGCTTTATCCATGAAAATTAAGAAATTAGTCCCTGCAAAGGGCTCTTGATAAAATTCTCTCGAACGTATGGAATAAGTATGGAAATCTTTTTAGTTGGACCTTGGCTCACTTACAATAATTGACAGCTAATTTGTGCTTCCTTTATTTAACAAAATCCACCCGAATGTGTGGAATACGGTTGGTTAACTACAATATTTAGTTGGGCCTTCGGCTCATTTTCAAAGACAGCTAAAAGCTCAAATTTTTTACTTAACTTAACTTATGTAATGTAAATCCACGCAGAGCTGCGGCTTTGGACAAAATTCACCCAAATGGGTGAAAAACGAATGGATGTAACTTCATTATTGTTAATTTGTTGGGGCTCAGGCACACTTTTAAAGATTTTTGTGAAGTATATTTAGGTCGCTTAAAGATCTAAAGAAAATAAATTAGCCCAGCCAACCCCCACTGAGGGAAATTAAAACCTAAGTTTCCAATAGGGAAAATTAATTAATTAGACTTAATTAAAGGCAAATTAACTATTTATTATAGCTTTAATGAGCATTGGAAAGTGTTTCAGCGCGTGCAGCTTCTGCGGTCGGCAATTTGATATTGAAATGGTTCAAGGGCAAAAACTAATCGGGGTTCAGGTTTGTCGCCCTGGCAGCTCATCTCATCTCATCGAAACGAATGGGTTGGGTAATACACCCTTCTTACCTTCTTTCTACGCAATTAGGATCTCGTTTCTTGACCTGATTATGAGGCCTGCATTTGCAACTATTTTAGATATGTTTCATGATTGAGTTTAACTCAAATTGAAAATACGTTTTCATTGGCTTACATACTCTTAACTGCTGCAGCACACACCACACTCAGGCCAACCCCTTAGTCCACAACCCCTACCCCCACCCTCCCCCCGTCCCCTTCGCCCCTTCCGACCCATGCACTCCCCAGCAAGTGCATTTGTCATTTGAGTGCAAGGAATAAGTTTCTTTGGTGCGACTTTCAAATGACTTTACGGTGCGTCAGCTAGTTGCTGCCTGTTGTTGCATGTTGCAGCTGCCGTTGCCTGTGCGCGCACTCACACACACACACACACAAGCGCACATGGTACACAATGGGTGTGTGTGTGTGCGTGTATAGCTTTCTGATAAGTTGTGATAGCCGACAGGTTGCACATAGGATTCAGAAATCAAAAAATAGATATATGTATATATATATAGCTACACATAACAATGAGCGCTAACAAGGAAGAGAGAGAGAGAGAGAGAGAGAGAGAGAGAGAGAGAGAGATAGCTGAGTAGTTGTTGTAATATTGATGATGCAGCTGGATTCGATTATATTAACATGTCCGTTGCATTCATTAAAGAAACAACTCATGTGTACATTTTCCAATTAAAAATTGAAATATTTCTAGCAGAACGGACAGCAGCAGAGATTCATCCTGCCAGCCTCTTGGCTCTGGCTGACGTTGATGCCACCATCACGGTTCCAGCGCTTGGGCCAACGGCAGGACCCTGTGCTTCATGTCCTGGCCCACCCGATACATGGCAACGAGTGTTTCGACTAGTAAATAGCTGAAATACACGAAACAAAAGCATCGATGCTGTGTTTGTGTGTGAGTGTGTGTGAAGGGGGGGGCTAAAAAAAATGAAGCAATCAGTGCATTTGTTAGGCAGGAGAAAGGGGGTGCTATCGAGGCATTGCTATAGTTTGTAAAAGGCAATCATAGGGATAGTACACGTCAATAAATGAAGCGAATGCCGTGCCACCTACCACCCGCTGCCACTCCCACCGCCTCGCCCATCGAGCCTCACGCAACGTTTTTCATATAACATTTTTTAATTTGCTGCTCTCTTTGCGCTTCATGTCGCTCTCTTTCTACACACACACACACACACACACGCGCGCGCTGCAGCTGACTCGCTCGCTCGCTGCGGCTCGCGCTCACTCACACGCTCGCTGTCTCGCTCGCACGCTCGCTTCCACTTGTAGTTTCTTTTTTCAATAATTTTCACGATTTGTTCGCTTTTCGTGTTGCAATTTGGGCGCCGCACATCATGTATGTGTGTGTGTGTGTGAGGGGGGGGGACATCCTTTTGCATATACGTACACATCTATATGTACTGCACATATGCAGTCAGCCAAGCAGCCACAATACGGCACCCCTACCCCCCCCCCCTCGTTCCGACCCACCTTTTGGCTGGCCCCATGGACTGCAGCTGAAACTCGATGTATGTGTTTATTGAAGCGTATCCATTGATTGGCAGGACATCTGCACATGGCATTCATTTTGAAAAGTCGGCGTTTGATTTTCCCCGCTCCCCCGACCCCACCCCGCCCTCTAACAAGCATTAGCATTTGCCATTGATTGGCGGCCAGCTTTTGGCAACGATACCCAAAACCCTTGCAACGCCAGGGGCCAGCCCTTTGGAACTGGCAACCGGCACCCGGCACCCCAAGCGGCATGCACACTTGCCACTTCAACATGTGGCTGCTGGCTGCCCGCCCCCAATTCAGTTGCCGCCAGCAATTGCGCTCTTTTGTTAGTTTGCGTGCAAATGTGTAAACAATTTGCCTGCAAATCATATGCATTTGTTTAAATTAATTAATGTTTTTCATCAGCCGTACTTATGTTTATGTACATTTCCTGTGCCCGCTTGATTGACAGGAGACCCCCAATCCCCCACCCCGCGTCACTCACCCCCTTTAACTGCTTGGCCTTACTTTTGCCTAGATGTTAGCATTAAAGCAAAACCTGCTTTTACTCCATGTAGTCCTTTAGTCCTTTGGTTTGAGCTTTTCCCGACGACCAGAGTAAAAGTTAGAATATCCGCCTGTCTGTATCTCTGTCCCACTGTTTGTCTGCTTGTTTAGATAGTTGTTAAATATTTTATATATTTTTTTTTATTTATTGTTTATTGTTTGGCTGTTTATTTTAAAAGTGCATACAAAGCATTTGTTGACATAATTAATCAAATAAATTAAAAAGGTTATCTTTTACTCTTGTCAACATATTAAATACCCTGCCTCCTCTCTCCCAGCCACGCTCCTCCTATGCCAACACTCAGCATTTTTCATCAGGAGCTCGTTTAGTTTAATTTCAATAAGTTGATCTTTCTCTCTCATTTATGTTTTCAATTTATATATGCTTACATATGCACCTGAGCAAGAAGAAAGGACCTGAGCAAGTAAAGGATTTTGCGGGAAATAAATCGATCCATCTGCACAGTTCCATAGCCTCTGATCAAGGCACAAACCTAACAAAAGTTTTCAGTGGCCCATTTCTTGATTCGTTGCAATTTAGGTTGGATACGGTGCTCGGCATTTTAAACGTTTTTATACCCTAAACTCATTAGGGTAAAAGGGGTTTAATAGTTTTGTGTGTATAACCGCGTCGATCTCGAATCTATGAAAGACTCGAAATTGGAACTTAGTACGAGATTGTTTCCGATAATCGTTTTCTTTCCCCGTTTCTAAGCAATCGATAAAAACCCATATCGAAATTCTGTTTATTGAGCAAATCTCTTTGGTTTTAATGGCTAATGTCACCAAAGTTAGGTTCGATTTAAGCTTGAGGCTAAAGCCGGGTTGGTTCAAAGCCTTGTTGATAATAAACTTTTAATTGCATTTGCAATGGTCGAATAACCAATAACGAGTCGCCGTGCTGACGTCAAGAGTGCTCTTCAGGTGGACACCTTTTGTGCTTGGGCATTTGCTTGAATTGGCAAATTAAAAACTGTATCTTATAAAGCAACATGATCTATTGTGAAATGCACACACACACTCGAACGCGCGCGCGTGCACAATCCGAGCATGACGTCCGTATTAATTACCAATGCTCCGCGAGTTTCTTGAGCATTTGCTGTGCATCTGCAGTGTTCGCATCATGTTCTGTCAGCTCGCCTTATTACAGTGAAATCCCTTCAAGCGGACAGCCGCTCTTGCGCGGACACTTGCTCTGAAATAATTAGGACTCATACCCGCTACCCCTCTATATTGCGGCGCTCGCTGTGCACCCGAGCGAGTTTTCAGCGGATTGTACACCCTAGTCCTGTGACCTTGAGCAGCTGTATCTGTTTCGGTACACTTGGAGGGCGATTGCAGCTTGGCTGCAGTTGTGAAATCATTCAATTCGTATTACGCATACGCAGTGTGGTCCGCGCTTGAGCGTATCCCATGGCCCGTCCGCGCCCACTTGCTCTTGGGCAGCCTTCAGTGCTTACGTCACACACAGGAATAAAAATGAAGACGAAACGGGCATGTTATGGCATTATTTATGCAACAGAACCAAAACCATGCCCCATGTGGCACGGTGCGTGGTGCGTGGCGCGTGGCGCGTGGCGCGTCACCGTCTTGCGGCTGCGTGCGCCAAGGAGGACACGAAAAATGGCAGACCCAAAAGAAAATGCCAGCTAACGGTAATGTATTAAATTGTTTTGTGTGCGGGCCAAAACAAAGGACACGCCAGGTCCTGTGCGCAACAGCAGCAGCAACCCTTAGACAGCACGGAATGCGTTGCGGTAGGTTAGGTCTGTCCCTTGCGTGCCACAGTATCACCCAAGCCACCCCACCCGCCACCCTCGCTTCGCCCAAGCTCATTTCCTGTGCTTATTTATGCTTTCTTTTTTTTGGGGTAGGTCGTCGCAAGCAGGCGCGGAGGCGACGCCCGAAGTCGCCTAATGGCAACGCAATTTCCGACAAAAAATACCAAAAAAAAACAAAACAAAACAAGACAAAGTAAAGAAAACTGTTTTAAAGTGTGCGCCTACAACGCCAGCCACGACGGACGTGTCACAGCTGACGCCATTTTGTTTTCAGATAGGCGCAGCCACCCCCGACCCCCGACCACGACTCCGCTGCCCTCCTTCCATTACAGTCCCTGGTTGCAATTGCAGCATTGTCTGACTGCGCAAATGACATGCATGCAACGTGCTGCGAGCGAGGCACACAAAATGGTCGACCGGCAAATGGCAAACGGCAGCCCACACCCCTGCCCCTGTTCTGTCCCTGCCCCCTCAGTGCTGGCCCGTTTGGAGTATTGCATACCGACCGTATTTCATTCACCATCTTCTCATGCGCCACACTCGGTGGCATCCACACCAGCAGCAGCAGCAGCAGCAGCAGCTGCGGCGCCGGCAGTCGACGCCTACATGTCGGAAATGTTGGCATGTCCTTGTTGTATTTCTGCTCTAATATCCTTTATAGCAAAAGTGCTTGACGTAAATTGACTTGTTTTTACTTTTGACTTTTAAAGCGATGCCTCCGTCCCTGCCCGCCCACTTGCCCGCCCACCCATCTGGCCCAACACCTGTCCTCTCTGCCCAGCCCCCAGCTCCCTATCCACAAAAGAATTCGCTGTCTGACTTCTGTAGTCGCAGGCGAGGCGTGAGGAGGGGGGCGCGGGGAGGGTGGTTGAGTGTTTGGGCGGAACGTCGCTTTGTTTGTTGTTGTTGTGGTTTCAATTTGGATACAGGATACAGGATACACACACGTGGAGGCCAAAGCCAGCAAAACGGAAGGCCGTTTAATATTTATTTTATGCATTGCTCCAGCACACGAGCACTTTGTTTCACTGCAAGTGAAGGGGGCGGCGGGGGCCAACTAGCCGTTAGATATGTTTTACAGGTGCGAAACTGTCAGTAATGTTATGATACGACCCCAGCACCAGCCAACAATGGAGTCAGGCAGCGCCCCACACGCTACTCGACTGCCAAATGTGGACAAGGCTATCAAATGTTCTGCTTTAAGTATTATTCTTCTAGATAATACACACTTGCTGCTATGAATATGATTATCGAATAGAAGCTTTTCTTGTAATCTTTTGTTATAATAACCAGGAAATTATATTTATATATACATATGTACTTACTCAAGATATGTCCATAGTCGGACGCCGACAGCTACACATATATGTTATATATTCCTTAAAAGAAAAACAGAGAAGAGTTAGGCTTAGAATTAGAAGAGTATCATATGAGAGGGAGCAAGAGACAGAGAGAGAAAGACAGGGAGCGAGAGAAAGAGGGAAAGAGAGAGAGAAAGAGGAGATTGGAGTAAGCATTTTAGCATGGATGAACTTTATCAGCTTATTAGTTTAGTATTAACTTGAATTCATGAGAATCGCATAGTAAGGCAAAATAAAAGTTTACATTTTAAAAATTTAAATCACAGCACAAAGTTAACTAAGTATGTTAGGTCGACATACATAAATCTGAAATAAGCCTCTAATAGATCTTAATATGACATAACTAAGATTATTTCCTTTTACTTTGAACCCACGTTGGAACGCTGCATCGCATGTCCTTTGACATTTTACATATGTGTATGAAAGATGTACATTTCATGTACAATAATAAATAATAATGAATAAGTAAATAATAAATATGCAGAAAATAAAAATAACATTTGTTTGAAAAGTGCGCAACACAATGAACATTGAAAATAAGTAAACATGGGAGTAAAAAGTATCAAGATTTCAAGTGATAATGTACAAAAGTCCCGTCGCAGGCCTTAGCACATTCAAAAGTTCATGCTTTTGAGGACCTTTATCAGGTACATTAACTTCTCAGCCCCATCAGCCCCGGCTCAATGTGAAGCCTACCAGAATGCACGCAATCCCCTTTCCAGGCTGCGGCGCACGTGTCGTATGCGCAATATGTAATTTGGTTGCATTTTATGTGCACACACTTAAGCCACCAATAAGTGCAGGCCTGGGGGTCACAGGCGCGGGAGGGTTGATAGGTGCGAGGGCCTGTACGCAGCCCGAAAAACAGGGCAACGTTAACAAATTGCGGGGAAGGGGGCAAGGGGGCAGGCAGGCAGTGAGTGGGCGTTGTAACGCAAGGAAAGCAGCTAAGAGAGCAGCGACAACAAAGGAGACAAACACACACACACACACACACACACACACACACACACACATGGACATGGCCATCGATAGAAGCGCCCACGAGCTGGCGTGAAAAATAAAATGTCAAAAATGTTTACGTTGTCTCCACCATGCCCCACCCACCGTCAGGCCCTGCACCTAGCTTTTCTTCAAATATATATATATGTATGTATATATGTATATATATATGAATAGTTTTTTTGGCCTTTTCGTTTTGTTTTGTGTGTCTGCTATCTGCAGTATACAAAATTGATGCAATGGACTGGCGAGAGCAGAGGGCGGCGGCGGGTTGCAACGTGGTCGGGCGGCCGGCATTCATTATATGCAACAACATCAAATGTTGTCGACGTGGCAAAAGACGCGACGCAGGACGCAGGACGCAAACGCGACAGCAATAACACTAAAAACTAGCAGCAACAAGGACAACAACAACAACAACTACAACAACGATGGGAAAATGGCGGCAGGAGAACTGCAAGGACTTTGCCCAGCCATTGGCGACGACGGCGCACAAAAATCGACAAAATTTTTTGGCAAGCAAACAAAAATATTTTGCACTGAGCAGTCGTAAAGAGACACTGGCAAAAAGACTAAGAAGAAGCAGCAGCAGTGAAAGACACACACAAAAAGGAGCCAAGAGGTAACGTGAGAAAAAAAAAGGATGAACAGCCAAAAAGAAAAAGAAAAGGAAAATAAACAAACAAACAGAAAAATATTTGCAAAAAGAAAAGCAAACCGAACATAAAACTAAATAAGTTACAAAAAGTGCAAAAAGCTATGGCAAACGCCAGAGATAACCGAAAAATAAGAAGAATAGAATACGAAATGCGCCAGACCGAAACCTTGGATACCCTTCCTAATGATAAGCCCGATGGGTCTATTGAATATTCGAAAATAGAATCAAAAGGGAAGGCGAATAGTTAGACCATAAAGTTAAGCTATATGGAACCCTATTTGAAAGGACAATGAAATAGAGTTGAGAAATTATGGAAACCTTGGATACCCTTCCGAATAATCAGTCAACTAGGTCTAGTTGACATTCGAAAACATAATCAAGGGGAAAACATATAACCTAGCTATACAGTTAATCTGAAATACAATTGAGCCTTAATCGAAACCTTGGATACCCTTCGAAAATATAATCAAAAGGGAAGAGATTACCTTAGCCAATAAGTAAAGCTAAGCATACCCTTTCGAAAGCCAAATGGGTCAAGAGATATTCGAAAACATAATCAAGGGGAAAACATATAATCTAACTTTAAAGTTTATTAATATGGACTTAACAATAATATGGATGCATAATAATATATTTTTTGTATCCCAAATGCAAGGACAATTAAATTAAATTAAATTGCACTCCCAAAATTTGCAATTTATTCCAAATAACATTTTTTGTAATACTTCAACGATAACTCGTAGTATTGATTGAATATGCAGTTTTCTAATTAATTACATGTAATATTGCATAACAGCCTATTTAATTCTATCATGATTGATATATAAGATTGAACAAGTATCGCACTAAATAAATAACTTGATTAGCCTAAAGCCTATAGCTAAGGACAAAACAATACAAAGGAAAAGTCATTGATCAATTTAATAAAACAAAAGCTCGGAAAAATTTACAAGACCTTCAATGGGCAGTTGCCATTTTTTAAGTCTGATAGTTTGAGAAGATCTAAGATCTCCCAAAATCCATATACCTTACAATCCGTTCATTGGGCTTATTCATTAAATTTTCTTCAATGCATTTGTTTTTTTGTGATCAAATATTTTGACAAAATAAAGGTTGAAAATCCAACGTCACCCAAGAATTTGAATTGGTTGGAATTTGCTTGGAAAAAATTTGTGTGTCACACTCGTAAATATTTATATAAAAAGACCATAAAAAATAGTAAAATTCCATTGAAAAAAAACAAAGATGTAAGTAATTGCAGTGAATGCGTGCGATACTTACATAAATAGTTATTTGGTCCACCCTAATGCTTGAGCGCATTATTGAATGGGCATAAATGCGAGCAGATACCGTTTTATTCTGATTAGAATTACATGCATTGAAATAACAACAGCAATTTCAAAGGCACCTTTTCATTACATTCAAGCACACGCACACACACACATACTAACCTGTGTGTGCGTGTGTGTGTGTGTGTGTGTGTGTGTGTGTGTATGTGTGTCCTGAGCAACTTCAATGACTATCCCAACTATGCCCTTTGTTTAACTAAGGGCACAACTACGAGCACAAATAATACAACAACGGCAACAACAACATCGATGGAAGCAGCAGCGTTGACGCCTCAGCAGCGTCGGCGGCAGCAGAGGCAGAAAAATGGCAGTTATCGGCGCCAATGCATGTGCCACGTGACCGGGTAGCCGGGTAGCCGAATAGCCAGAGGGGTAGGGCGTAAATCGGTTGGCAGGGTTGCTAACGTCGGGAAGGGGGCCCGGCAGCGAGGGAAAGAAACGAAAACGAACGAACGAGCGTGAAGAAGGCAAAACGAAAACAGACGCCGACGTTGATGGCTTTGCCGTAGCCGTAGCCGATGCCGATGCCGATGCCGATGCCGTTGCCGGCATCGCTGCCCAGGGCCACCCTCAGTGCAGTCGCCGTCGCCCGAGTTTCGCAGTCGTTGTTGCAGTAAAAGCAACAAAAACAAACGACTGCATGGCCTGCCGCTTGTTGTTGTTCTTGTTGTTGCTGCGTTTGCTGAAGGGGGCGATTTTTGCTGCTTCTGCTGCTGCTGCTGCTACTGCTGTTGCTTTGCTGCAGCGTCGCCGTTGCCGTTGCCGTTGCCGTCGCCGTCGCTCGTTGTTTGTTTCGTTTCTGCGTTTCAGTTTTTTGCTGCCTCCGTTGCCTCCGCTTGTTCTACACTTCTCTATGCATGTCGCTCTCCCTGTGTTAGTGTGTGTGTGTGTGTATATTTTTTTTTGCTGTCTTGTATTTTGCAGCTGACTGCCAATTGTTTGGGCCAATCACAACGATGTGCAGCGTCGCATGTGGGTGTGGCCTAAAATGCAACCCCCACCCCGTTGCGGCCGCCCTCGCCAACAGCCCGATATCACACCAGCTGCGGCTGCAGGTGGACTGCGCTGCTGTTGCTGTTGCTGCCGCAGCCGATGTTGCTGCTGCTGCGTGTCCAAAAATTTTTGCCGCCTGACCCTAAGCCCAATGCACAGCCGACGTCGACGGCGCGGTTGGCGTCAAAGCGTAATCGATGCTAGCTCACAGTACTAAGCTATGCCCCCACCCCCCTCACCTTGCACACACCCGACAGTTGTTTGTCGTAATGCGTACAGTTGAAAGTTTTTCTCTCTCGCTCTCTCTCTCTCCCTTTCCCATTATGTATGCCTGTGTGTGTGTGTGTGTGTGTTGTATATTATTTCTCATCTTTTTTTTTGGTTCGTAATATATATTTTTGTACGGCTTTTTCATTGTTATTTATTGTGCATTAGGAGCTGCACTTTGTGCGTCTTGAATGTAAACAAATTGTTGTTGATGTTCGCCTGCTGCTGCTGTCTTCCCTCCTCATCTTTCAGCTCAGCCCCCCTTTGCTTTCGGCAGAAAACAAATTACTTAGTTGCCACACTTGTCTAATTGTCGAGCACAATATTAAATAATAAACATAAACACAGTCTGGCAACGCTGCTGCGACGTCTCTTGCCTCTCTTGCCTATCAAATGCCGTCTCTTTCGAAGCGTCACAAATGCACGCTTAACGGACAGACATAACCTCAACTTGACACAACTTTTGCTTAAAGTTGTTTTCTCTTCTTGAACTTTTTGGGTTAAAATTTGTTCGCGACTTCGCTGCAAAAGTTTTCACTTTCCTTGGACCAACAGCAACAACAACAACAACAACAGTACACAATAAATACTTGACGCCATTTTGTGTGAGTGTGTGTGTGTGTGTGTGTGTGTGTGTGTGTGTTCTTGGCTTGCAAGTTGAAAGTCAAAGAAAAGTGCAAGCAGCAACAAGAAAATAAATGCTAACACAGGAAAATCGTCTGCGGCAAAACATTTAAACCTCAACTTTGTTGTATTCGCAGTTCTTGGAAATAAAGCTTGGAATTGTGATTAAGATTCAGTAAGGAAACCGAGAGATATGTGTGTCAATAAATTGGTTGAGCTCTTTATTACCCAAAATTGTGTGCCCAACAAATTTGATAATAAAAACTAAACAGTTTCTAGTTACGTATTCTTTCTGTTCAGGTTTAGATTTCGTGGAATAACATTTAAGAATTTCTGAAATTCAATAGTATAAAAAATACGAGGAATGGGATCAAATATATTTGAAGGTTTAAAGGCATATTCCTCTCGAGAAAACTATTTAATAATAATAATAATAATAAAACAAAAGACCCGTCTCAAAAATTTACTATCTTTTTTCTTTGTACGAAGAAATTTGTATCCATTCTTTTCTAATGTTTTTCAGCCTAATTGAGCTTTTTTAAAGATCTAAGTAGCCTTCATTTAGGCCGGTCAGTAATTAAATGATGATCATTTTGACCTTGTTCTAAGACAAATAGACAAATATAGTCTAGATTAAAACTTAAACTATATCTGTTCTTAAAACAATCTCAATTTGAGTTAGACAAGTTTATATTACCTTTTTTTCAAGCCCTTTTGCTTGGCAGAACCCTTAGAACTCGAGTTTCTAAAAATATTAAGCTTGAATGATTCTTGATTCTTAAAGCTTGATCAAAGTACAAATGTAATTTTAGTTGCCTTTTTCACTTAATTCTACAATTTTTATTCTCATTCAAAAAATATTTGGAGCTTATTTGAAATGAAGTACGAAATGCTTAGTTCAAGACCAGGTTTATATATTTTTTATATTTTAAGCATTTCAACTAAATGTGTTTTTTATTTTTTATTTAAATGAGTTTAAATGTTAAAAAAAAAAAAAATACTTAAATGTTGTTTGCAGGCTATATTATACAAATCAAAATAATAATTCTGACAATTCATATCTTGGTCAAAAAAATAAAATTACTCAAAAAGAAAGATGCTGAAAATTGAACATGTTTCAAGTTGTGCGAAAGTTTGCGCTTATTTTTGGAAAACTTAAGCATAGACAGCCAAACAAAGCAGACGTTACAGAAGCTGCAGACAATGAATGCGAGAGAGAGAGAGACAGCGAAAGAGCGAGAGAGAAAGAGAGAGAGTGAGAGTTGGAGACAGGGAGCGACATACATTTGTTGCATACATTTGTGAGCAACAAGAAGTTAAACTTTATTTGCTGCTATTTTGCGCACAATTTAATGCTATTTTTATGCATTTAATGTCGCACCACACACACACACACAGTTGGAGCTGTGTGAGTGTGTGTGTGTGTGTGTGTGTGTTTGCAAGACAGCGTAAGTTTCTGTGGGTTGACAGTGAAAGTGCGCACACAATGGCTGCGGATGCAGATACATACATAAGTCAAATGAAACACATACATGCATACAGCCACATATACACACATACGCACACATAGAAATACATATACATATATGTACATGTATGTCTACATCTATGATACAGTCATAAGTAGCTGCAGCATATAGCCGCATCCCAATGTTGTAGACTTCATGCCACATTTATCGTGCAAAGTTTTCAATTTCACTTTCGGCATAAATATATGTATGTAGTATATTCTGCCTGCCACTTGCCACTGCCACACAGCTGCTGGGGCATTATGACCCACTTAAGTGGCTTTATTATGGGGCTACAAACTTTTAGCCACTAAAGCAATCTACTGCATATGCACATCTGCCACATACCTATATACATACATATCTATGCATGTACCTCCCCCCCCCCCCCCCCCCCCTCCCTATCTCCGTCTCTCTCTTTATCTTTGAGCGTGCGGCAGTTGCATATACACAAAGTTTTTAACTTGATTTAATGAGTTTTAATTGGCGCCGCTCTGGCCAAGTTTTTCAAGGGTGGCTAATTAACTTTGCTGTTGCTGCATCGAACTCTAGCTGCCTGTCAAACTGTGCCACAATTTGGAGCATGCAACACAACCAATATGCATATGCATATGCATAGATATAGACATCTACCAGCTGCTAATCTCCGTCTTATGCGATTCAAAGTTTGTTCTTAAAGCAATCTGTTTCCACTTATTTTCCACCCGCTGAATAATTCTCTTCATAATTAATCAATAAGAGCCGTGAAAATCTGTGAAAATCTGATCGCACAAGACTCGTAATAGAAATTCGAACCATTTTCCATGAAGCCTTTAGCCTCCTTTTCCATCACACTCGGCTGTAATAATTAATATTGAATTTCAAGCGCATCGAATGCTTATCAAAAGCAGTTGAACAACTATTTTCCACTAATTTTCCACATTTGGGGGTGAAACTAACCAAAACCACGTCCCATTTACATCACATGAGCAAATCACAGTATGAAATCAGGCTTTCTAGTCTGGACTGTGCTTGTCTGGACTGAACTTGTACATATATCTAAATATATATATTTCTATATATATATTGTTTTATATATAAATATTCATAATACAACTGTCAATCACATTCGTACAATAGTATACAGAATAGCCTGAAATTCGCCGACTGCCAGCTGCACGTTGGGGGCGTGGTCGCAACAACACTGTCAAAGTGTTAAGCCAAAAAGTTTTAGCTTCTAAAGTAACTGGCAAAAGTTCACACAAGTTTTTGTATTTCACAGCTGCTGTTCTTGTTGTTATTCGTTGTTGTTGTTGTTGTTGTTGTTATTCGTTGTTGTTGTTTGTTGCAAAGTAACTGAAAAATTGTTTGTCGATTTGCATGAAGGTAATCCAGATATTTTCGCTACACGGTCATATATCTCAAATAACTTAATAACTTAACATAAATAATAAATAACAAATAATAAATATTGTAAAGGATTATTAAAAATAAAATGTTAAATTAATTCACTTATGTGTTTATATATTATGCAAATTTTTTTTGTAAACATTTAAAAGTGAAGAGAAATATGCCAAATGTGTATAAACTTGAGCTGACAGTCTTCTGCATTCTTCCAATGGTAGAGCACGTAGCATTCGTATATGCACAAATGTCAGTTGCAGTTGAGTTCAGCGCTGACTTCCTGTTGTTGTTGTTGTTATATACAAATTGATTTCAGTTGACGACACATGACAGGCAGTTAGCTACCTAGCCTCAATATTTGTTTAACGTCAAGTGAAAGTCTTTGTTTTTCTTTCCGTTTAAACATATAATAACATATATTGTTTTCTTTTCCTTTCTTTTCTTTTCATTTCTTTTCTTTTCTTTTAGTTTTTTTGTTTTGTGTTTTTTGTTGATTTTTCTATCGTTTGCTTGGCAGCCGACCATGTGTGCGGCAGCCCCTTCCGTGCCCCATCGTTCAGCTTGTGGCAGTTGCGCGCACGTCAGTGCATCTGTCAGCAACATGTTGCTTGCAGCAATGTTGACGCTAATTAGCAACAGCAACCTGTGTGTCTGCAGGGGCAATTTTTATTAATGGGGCGGCAATGAGCAGCAGCAGCAGCAACAACAACTGCAACTGCAACTGGCAGCGGCAGCGGCAGGCGGCAAAGCGCACAAAGGCCGCTTGGCAACATGTTGCCACTGGCATTGGCTTGTTGCGGCAGCTTGTTGCAAGGCCTCTTCTTTTTGGCTTTGTCATCTTCATCTGGCGGCGACGGCGGCGGCATGTGAACAATGTGTCATGTTGTTGTTGTTGTTGTTGCTGCTGCTGTTCGCGCAATCAATTTGTTGTTGGTGTTCAATTAATTGTACTCAAAGTTGCAAAGCTGTTGCCGCTGCTGCTGCTGTCGCCGAACTTGCAGCTACTGTTTGCCGTTGCCTGCCCGGCTGCCCGGCTGCCTGGCTGCCTGGCTACCTCACCGACTGGCTACCGCGGCTGGCGCCAATCGCTCGCATCGTTCCATCCTCCATCCTCCGTTCATCGTCCATCGTCCATCGGCGGCGGCGGCGGCACTGCGGATCGCTTACAAAGCTGCAGCTTCAATTCAAGCAGCAGCTCTAAGTTCAAAAGATTACAATCAACAGAAATACAATATATAAAAATACATTTTTCCTATTTGCCTGCTGGCTGTTCTTGCTCCTAGTTGATATGTTCTTGCTGTTGCTGCTGCTGATTGTTGTTGTGCCACTCAACGGGTGGTCCAGCAACTCCTTGTAGCTGTTGCTGCTGCAGTTATCATTGTCCCTGCGGTTGATGAAGTCCCAGCTGATCGGCAGCGAATGAAGCCAAGCAATTATGCAATTAACTACTTTTTAATATTATTTCTGATTAAGTCCAGTTTAACAAAAGGCTTCTAATTCTTAATGTATAATATACATAGACTTTTAAAGGGGTTAGGTTAGGTAAGGATTAGGCAGATCTCCTGTGATTGGAGCTGCCTGAGGGAGCAAAAGTTGTTCACCCCAACTTATGGAGGGTAGTTATCCCTAAATGTATTTACATACATATGTTCCTGATCACGTCGACGAGCTGAATCGATCAGAGCAATAGCCGCATTAGAGGCGGATAAGGAGCTCCTGCGCAATGCTGTTTTATAGTCCAAAGTCAACACAAACCAATATAAATCGTAAATTTATACTGCCCTTAAACAGACGGCTATTGTCTTCGGTCTGTCCATCTTTCTCTAAAACTAAAGACTTAAAATTTGGAAAAATATGTTTACCAAAGCCAAACGCAGATAACTATTTCCATAATCGTAAAATCGATAAATATCGTTTTTGATACATGATTTTTTTAGCATAACTCAAAAATAATGAGATCTAGTTATGTCAAACTTAGTACGTAGCTGCTCGTATATTATAAAAAGCTTAGGGTTATTTCACTTTTTGAATACCTCGGCATATTTCCCTCAAACTAGCCAACATTTTTAAATTTAGAGCCTTGCGCATTGGTATACACAAACTTTTGATTAGCCCACATAAGCACTGAAAATTTCATTAAAATCGAACAATAAATACCGAAGTTAATCGGGAACACATTTCCCAGAATAGAGTGCTTAAAGAAGAAGAAGAAACGCTGCGGCGCGCGTGCTTCTGTGAGTGCGTATATGTGTGCGTTTGCGTATGTGTGCGTTTGCGTATGTGTGCGTAGAAGAAAGCCAGAAAGATGGCAGCCCAGCGCAGCCTACCCACCCATTAGAGATATATTGAACATAATGAGTATGAACAATTATTGATGAACTGCCAAGTCGGTCGAATTGCTTGTAGCTAATGGTCCTGGCTGGTCCTGGGTGGTCCTGGGTGGTCCTGGCCGGTCTTATTATTGCCATATTTATAGCTATGCGCGTTCGGGGAATAAAAACCTCAACAAGATGCTTTTTAATTAGCAGCAACGAGCGACAAGCAAAATTCAAACAGACGCCGCGGCGAATAACAAAGGCTTTTGGCCAAAGGATATCAAGGATAAAATAGCAACACCAAAAATTAACAGCGACTGGGCAAGGAGAGCGCAGGACATATTAGTAAACAGTCCTAAGACAATCTGGCGCCCAAAATGCTGCTCTAGGAAAATGAAGCGACACGAATTGACAACAAGGACATGGCAGAGAGAAGCGCAGGCGATAAATATATTTTTTCTTCTTCAAAAGTCTGCTGCTGCTTTGCCTTTCGCATTTGCATTTACCCAAAGACAACTTCATTTGGATGCCCTCTAAACTGCATGTCAGACTGGGTTTATTCGCTATGTGAACATTTTATTGAACAATCTGCTTTTTATGCGGCGCATATCTTGACAAATGGCTACAGTTGGCTATCATATCGCATAATATCATATCAAACACACGACACGGCATCTATTTTATAACTTTTGTTTAACTCTTTTCCGTTGGGTTAAGACCCTGGACTTCGTGAGTGGGACATGGGGGCTTATAGTTTGCATTATCTCATATCAATTGTAGCCACAGCCCCATGCCTACATATTTGAATATTAATATTAAATGAAAAACTAATAATATTATAACAAAGTCAAGTTCATTAACTAATTACAGGTCATCTTATAGTCGCACACTCCCGCCTAATATTTTAAATCTGTTGTTGTTGTTGTAACTGTTCTGGTTTGACGTTCACTGTCTGTGGGTTTTACTACAGTGGGCGGCGCTGAGAGAGAGCACAGTGGGACAATAGCATAGTTGAGGAAGTGCCAAGCATAAATAATGTTACGGAAATAGTTCCAGAATAATAACTGATAATACAGAAGTAATAATGGGAGAGGTACGAATAATCATCATGCTATTTGCTAAATTGGTAAGGCTTGAAGTGAAATAAATCTTAATCTCTAACTTTGATTTTTGTATGACAAAACAAAGAGACAACCGCATTTAAAAGGTGGCTTAAATTGGTGGATAGTTTCAGTTGTTTTTTTTAATGAATTTATAGCTATGGGGCGGAGGCAGTGGGATAGAAGAGTGGCGATAGTTATAAAATAAAAGATACTTATACTGTTCGAAAAGCTCTTCAAACCTAAGAGATTTACTGAAAAACAAGATTTCGGTATCAACTTTTATCGATTCCAAGGTTTTCAGCTATAAAATGAAAAATACTTGATCTGTTTATACTATTCTAGAAGCAACATGTCAAATTTTACGATTATAGCCATTAACTCCTAAGGAAGTTGATTAAAAAACAAGAATTTCGATATCGATTTTTTCCGACAACAAAATCCTTTTTACCCCATCACAGGGTATAAAAACTGTATGCCCAAAACAAAACAGAAAATATTTAAAAATTCTTTAATAAAATATATTATTATACAATAAGTTTTAATAAATATTTGTTCAAATAACATATATGAACACGTAACAAACTTTTATACCCGCTAATAATAAGGAAAATAATTTCCAGCTATATATTTAATTGGCTCAGTATGAGCACACTTTTTAAGCGAAAGTTGGTCACACTGTGCAACAGTTAGCTCAATGGGTGGGTGGCGTAATGCGGGGCGCAGGGGTGCTCGTTTTCAGGCAAAAGTGTTAATGGCGGCTAATAAGGCGGCAATGGCAACCGCCGCAGCGAGTGGGAGAAAAAGGACGACAAAAGGAACATCGAAGAACAGCGACGACAACGTCGTGGAATGACATTAACAAGCGTGATAAAAAGAGCAAAGCGAGTGCAGAAAAAAAAAAACAACGAAAAAAATTAATAGAAAGAAAAAACATGGACAGAAAAGGTGCCAACAAAATGAAAACAAAACAAAACGAAGAGTTGCAAGTCACAAAGTTCACGAAGAAAGCCAGCGAAAGTTGCTTAAAGCTTACAAAAAGCGTCGAGTGCTCAACACCGACAACGGCGACAATTTATGGCTCTAATAATTTTTAAAGACGTCTGCGTCTTTCACGTCTCCCACGTCTCTCACGTTCGACGCTTGACGTCGCGACGGGACGCGTCACGTCACGTCATGTGACGTCAGTCCTGCCCTGTCCTTACCCGTCCCGTTCCGTTCCATTCCGTTCCCTCCCGTTCTGTCATATCAATTTTTGAACGATGCCAGGGATGGGCAAACGATACGAAATGAGTAAGCAACAAGCCTAGACAGTCATGAGCACAGCCCCCCAACCCGCACCCCGAAGCGCAGTCTAGGAAATTTACCATATGACAAGGCGATTTGTTGGAGTCTCAGAACTCAGGAAGTATTTTGTCTATGATAAAGAAATTTGGTATGTAGATGCCAATGTAGACGAAGCTATTTGAGTTCCGAAACAGAAATAAAAGTTATTCCAGTGTAAACAAAATAAATAACTAATAAAGTCAACACTTGTGAACCAATACAAAAGCGTTTACAATATGAAGAATACACTTTAAGGTAATTGAAATATAATTGCATACATCTATGCATATACTTTACTTAGGTAGTCTAGTAAATTTAATACTTAAGTTCTTAAAGTTCTATATATTTACTACTTTATATTTAAAGTTATATATATAGAATAAAAAATTAACAGTTCAGCTTTTAAAAATAATTGGCTTTGGCTTAAGTTCGTCCGTTCTTTATGCGACTGGTTCGGTACATGGCTCGGTTTATGATTCGGTTAATGGTTCGGTTCATGGTTAATGGTTCGGTTCTTGGTTAGGTTCATGGTTCGGTTCTTGGTTCCGTTAATGGGGTAGTAAATGGTTCAGCTCATGATTCGGTTTATAGTTTAAGGGACAGTTAATACTACGTTAAATGGTTCGGCAAATGGTACGTTGAATGGTTTGGTTTATGGTTCGGTTTATCGTAAATAAAAGCTTGGAATTGTGAACTAGAACCCGTTCAATTTAAACCGGTTCGAAGTGCTTTTGCAATAGACGGACATTCTTTAGGTTCAGCGGGAAATTGCAAAATAAAACAAGTAAGAGGTTCTAGTCGGGAGCTCCCGACTAGGGGATACCCTGAACCCTCATATTCCAACACCAAATGCAGCGCGCGCTTATAGATAGAGAGTAGCGGGAAGGTGGCGATAGGTATAAAATGAAAGATAATCGATATATATATATTTTTCTAGAAGCTACATGTCAAGTTTGGTAACTCTAGCTCTTATTATTTACCAAAATTGCTTAAAAAACAGGATATCGATATACATTTTTATCGATTACTTGGAAACGGGGCAAGTTATCGATTATCGGAAACAAACTCGATCTGCGTAGGAACTAGGAGCACCTACATCTAAAATTTCAAGTCCCTAGCTCTTATAGGTTCTGAGATCCTTGCGTTCATACATACGGACGGACGGACGGACGGACGGACGGACGGACGGACGGACGGACGGACGGACGGACGGACGGACGGACAGACAGACGGACATGGCTAGATCGACTCGGCTATTAATGCTGATCAAGAATATATATACTTTATGGGGTCGGAGATGCTTCCTTCTGCCTGTTACATACATTTGGATTTTGCACAAAAACATAATACCCCTTTTACCCATTTTTAATGGGTTCAGGGTATAAAAAAGAGGCAAATAATATCTTGCAAGCCCTGGCAGCACCGTAAATTTCTGAGCCAGTATCTAGGAATGGGTGGATTCCGAGAATGGGTGGATTCTGGGAGTGGGGGTGGATTTTTGGGCAAGCCTCCCAGACAGACACCAAGTTGAGCTTGGCGCTAATTTAACGGCAGAATGCGCCGTCGGCTGCGGATGCTCAAGAGACAAAACATTTGGCAATTGCCAGCACTGCACTTGCACCAGCCAACACCCCACACCCCACACCCCACACCCTATACCCCTCAGCCCGTGTTTGCCCAGTGTTTTTGAGTGCTTGACATGCAGCGATTAAGAAGATAAATGATTATTTTGAGCAATGCTTAAATGATAAGACGCCGCGGCGCGCCAAGCCGAAAAGGGATAAGAAGAGCATCTTACATTTCTAATTAGACGGAAAATGCGAGGCGTTCGTTTCGTTTCGTTTTTGGTTGGCATTTATTGATTTTCCCCGAGGGGAGGTAGGCGGGTAGGTGTTGGGTGATTGCGTCTACTTTGGGTGCTTTGAACTCGAGCCAGAGTTCAGACAGTGACCCGAACCGCACACAGAAACCGGCTGCGTTTTTCATTGTCAAGGCTGCGGGAGAGCCTACGAATAGCTGACGCCCCCTCACGCACAGTGCGTGTGTATCTGTTAGATACATTAACAGAATTGTGCGTCGAGCATTGAACTTGGCCAAGTTGATTCAACTTTTGGTCAATGGTCGAACTGCCGAACGCAGTGCGCACTGCGTGTATCCCGCAGATACATTGAACCTTGCGCCTAGTTGCTGAGCGCTGAGCGCTGTGCGAAGCTAACGGGGCTTTCTTTATAAATTTTTAATTAATTTTTATGCTACCTGCAAATTCGCAAGCTGACAATAACAAAAACAAAAACCTTGTTAAAATAGTTTTCGCCAAGCAAATTTGAAGGCAGCAACAAGTATGATAGATAGACGTGTGTCTATAGCCAGATAGATACAAAGATAGATACGCGCAGATACTTGCAGATGAATGGCGCACACATAAAAACAGAGCAACAATTACAACAACAACAACAACAACAACAACACGACTAACTTGGCCAGTCCAATGAACCAAAAAAGGTCAAATGCTTGCAAAAAATGATGAAAAAATTAGCTGGCCTTTCTTTAAGTCTTGTTTATTATTATTATTTTTATTAATATTATAATTCGCTTGGCTGGCTTTCTTTTTTGATGTACTGCATTAGATTTAATACTGTTGCGGGCCGGAGTTAAGATATTGTTTATGTGCCGACAGACGCTCAAATCGATTATCATACAACATTTTTATCTGCCTTAAAAGTTATTTGCGAGCATGTTTAACAAAATGAATGCGAATTAGCTGCCAAGACCGAAATCAACGAGTTCCCCCAAAGGATTGTGAAAGTTTTTACTCAGACTCGGAACTCTATACATAACAGGGTGCATCAAATTATGCTCAAATGTGAATTACCTCAGTTAGTTAATTGCCTTCGATTAGTCCACATAAGTAAATCATGTTGTTTAGTAGCTTGTTATTAACTTCGGCTAACTGTTCAATCGTTAGGAGTACAAATAGTTTCTCTAACAAAAATTTATTGTAATAAATTAAAAAAGAAGCCTCGCGTTTTCACCATACACAAAGAAGTCACAAAAAACGCTGCCAAACGAATTTTATTTATTTATAAATATATAAAGAGCAAAGTGTGCAATGCGTTTGAAGAAGCCGCACATTTGCGTTGCAATAAGTAAACTCTTACTGAAATTCATTGAAACGGTCTTGTGTTGATTTTCAAATACGTTTTATGCGCATAACCTGCCACGGAGCAGTCGTGGCCGAGCGGTTAAGGCGTCTGACTAGAAATCAGATTCCCTCTGGGAGCGTAGGTTCGAATCCTACCGACTGCGAATGGTCTAAATTGGCACTTTTTTTTATAAAATTTATTTTTTTGTTTTTTTTTTTTATTAGACAAAATTAAAGTTATATTCATATTTGTTAAGAGCTTTACTTACTGATTTTACGTTATATAAGCCAGATAATTAGCTGCAGCATTGAAAGTTGCCCAAGAAACTGTGTTTTTCCCTTATACTGTTGGATGTATTTTATAGATGCATACTTTTACTGTTAGGTATTTAAATATCGATTTCTATATTATTATAATAAAATAATAATAATAATAATAATAATTACCTCAGCACGCTTATTCTCTTCGATATATATTATAGATAAATATTTTAACTAGAGATATTGATAATAATTCAAGGAACTTCGTTTTATACCCTTGTAGTGGGTAACGCATAGGAGGAGACGTCTTCGACCCCATAAAGTATATATATTCAGCATGAACAGCATTTTATTTTATTTATTTAGCTTCTTTCTGAGGTTTGGAAGGTAAAGTTCTTACTACGCATCCAATTGACCGTACTTATTCGTAGTACACGCTTCGAGCCCAAGACAATACCAAGCGCCAAAAAGACAACGTACAAAAAGAAAGATATAAAGAAAAGGCCAATAAATAAAGAGTTGAAAATTTGCGAAAAATTCGTAATTAACCTTAAATTGATTGAATTTTAAACGCGCTTAAGTTGTGACCCAGAGGCGGGGGCCGGGGGCAGCGGGCCGGGCGCCCACCCGTGGCGCTGTGAACCGACGGCGAGGCAATGGATGGACTTTCATTTGACTGGCCATTAGATTAATCATGGGGCCAGCGTGCGCCGCGGGCCAGTTGGGGCACTTCGAGCGAAATTTATATAATAATCTGTATCTGTGAGATACATTTGGACACAGATGCTACAATTGGCGCATTGACCCCAAAGCCGGCAAACTGAAAACTGAAAACTGAAGCGCCAAACGCCGCCGAGATGCAAAGTGACTGATAGACAAGGCAAGTCGAAGACGACGGCGACAACTTGCGCAAAAATCGGCGACACAAATCAGAGCAACGCATAAAATTTGCAAAAAAAAAAAAAAAATGAGAAAAAAACCGAAATGGGCATTGTTAGATAGCGCGAGGTATCTCGGCTGGCGTATCTCTTGGATTGCTGGCCAGTGTTGGCCTGCTAGTTTTACGGTTCTTTTTCGCGAAAATAACAAAAAAAAAAGTAGAAATAGCAAGAGGCAAGAGGCAAGCTAAAAGCGGCCTCGGCTAACGACCGCGCCGCCAGAGACAGAGAGCGAGAGAGAGAGAGAGAGGGGGAGAGAGAGAGAAAGACTTTGACCCAATTTGATCTTTAAAAGCGCTTTGCCTCCGCCTGCGCTGATTAATTGACTTGCGCATCTCGTAGATACACACACCGGCATTTGCTTAAGATACACACACTTTGGCCAACAGCTGTGCGTGGCTCCTGTCGCTAATTGAGGAAATCGAATGTTAAATGATGTGCCCAAAGCCAGCAGCCGAAATTATGGCGTATACACATCTAAAATAAATAGAAATAAATAAATTTATGCGAGCGGCGTGTATCTGTATCTAATAGATACCAGACACCAGATACCAGATACAATCACCTCGAGATAGCGACACACACCGAAATTCACACGAACCGAAGCTTTGGAGCTTTCTGACCTGTTTGCCACCGCTTGGTGTCATCTCCTCGAATTGTTTTTTTTGTTGTTTTCTTCTTTCTTTTTCGTGTTTTATGTTTTATTTAAGTTGCAGTTTTTTCTGCGCTTTTTTTTTTGTTGTTGCTGCTTTTGTTGAAATCGTTTTGCAATTTTCACTTTGGCCCCGCAATAAATTTTCGCCCATGGTTTCGTTGGCGCCCCAAGAAAGGGGGGGGCGGGAGTGGAAAAATGTGTTGAAATTTTGAACGCCGCTCAGGTTTACAAACAGTTCCCTCGATTTTGTATTTTATTTGGGCAATGAACTGAGCGCAGCTCTCGAGATACCTGGAAATTGGCTCCATTTGAGACGCAACACATTGCCAAATCGCTTTGACAAATGTGGACAACAAGTTGGTTAACAGCAGAAGCAGCAAAAGAAGAAGATACAAATGAGTGGGTGGGTGGAGGTGTGGAAGGGGCACAGGCAGCGATTAATGTAACAAACACGCCCTCAAATGCAAACAGTGCAAAACCAGATTTATATTAAATATTATTATATGAGAGATTTAAGACTTTTTAAAAAAATTATAAAAAAAAACAATCATGATTGAAAAAAATAATAATAAAATAAAAAACCTTTAAATGCATTTAAAAATATTTTTAAAAATTTTTTTTTTTTTACAAACACATTATTTATAAATTTTTTGATAAAAAAAAGCATAAGTTTTAAAAACTATTTTTTAATTTCATAGGAAATTTTCATAAATAAAGTATTAATATTTATATATTTACAACATATAAAATATACAAATATATCCAGCAAGAGGCTTGCCCGTTTTGTAAAGGCATAAAAACTATCTATGCAACCCATTGTCCTTCAGACTGTGAGCAAAAATTAAAATATATATACTATGAACAGGCTACCTGACTATTCCAACCAACAATAACTGAGACTAAGAGAGTTGGCGATGGAAAGTTGCAACGCTTTCTGCTGCAACACACTTCCAATTGGAAGCACTCGAAAACATCTGATGGTATTGGATAAATAAGTGTACATGGAATCTTAAATATTGACAACTTAATGGCAACTAGCTCTGGCACCCTACCACCGAGGCATTTGAATATGACACAGCCAGGCCCGGCTGCGCTGCCACAGTTAAATGTTCACAGAACATGGCATACAAAATGCACCTATAAAACGGGCTCTATTCCTAGTCCTAGGCGTGCTACTATCACATATTACAGCTATGGCGGCGCCAGAAGCAAAACGCCATTTTCACACCCCAAGCACAAGCACACTACAAATACAAATGTATAAAGCCGTTGTGCGTGTGCGAGTGTGTGTGTTGAGTGTGTGTGTGTTGAGTGTGTGCATAGTTTGCATGACCACTTCATAAAGCTGAGTGAAAAGTTAAACGCCCGCAAAACGGACACGCCCACACGGCTAGAGAGCGAGAGAGGGAGGAAGGGTGTGCTGAGTCAACGTAAATGTTTAAAAGAATACTTGGCGGGCAAAAAATCATTTGCATAAAATAATTTTGCGTGTCTTCAGTTAATAAATTATGCAAGTGCAGGGCACAGTGCGCAAAACCCATACACACACACACACACAGCCAGTTGCAGGTTGCAGATACAAATGCACAAGATACAGATACTTTGACAGAGTGGCAAAAGTTTAGCTGCTGAATGAAGCGCATCGAGCCAAACAGACAAATGTGCATTTTACATACACGCACAGCTTAAAATACATATATACATAGATATGTGCTCGCCATCTGTATATACAAGGCGTATCTTATAGATACAAACAGGCTACATGTGTGTGTGTGTGTGTGTGTGTCTCTGGAGTTGCCTGCGCTCCACCCTAACATGTCGCCGGGCAATTAATAACGGATTATGAGCGACTCCCAAAGCGTTGACAATGCCAATGTGACGACATCTTTGCGAGTCAACCAAGTCCACAGAAAGAACACACACACACATGAAGAAACTCCATGACAACAACTGCATAAAAAGCTCAAAGCATAAATATCTGCTAAATACTCAAGAATATACAGCTAGAAAAACGCATTGAGATGTCCGATTCTTAAAAGTATTAGAGAACTTTGAATTGACTTAAACGGAAAGTAGAAATAAGAGACTTGTTTATTATACTAGAGCTTTTGCCCAATAATATTTATAGCACTTACCTAACTAACTCCCTAACAACATTTATGTGATCTCAAAGCTCTTCAAACTTAGCAGTAACAGTAACAGTAAATCAAGCTTAAATATTGAATGGAAGAAAACATTGCATTTTTATGAATTGCAAAGTAACCATTCTCTTAAATTCGCACCCTGAAAGATCTTTCATGTGACATCAGAGCTTTCGGAATAATATATTACAAATCAGCTCGACTCTATATTCTATAAAATGCATATTTAGTTTAAATATTGCATGGAGAAAAGCTTGTAAATAAATATGTGCAATGTCCATTCATGTACGAAATGATCTTTAAGAGATCTTTAAAATACATAAAATGTACATGAATTGCAATATGTACGCTTAAATTCGCACGCTGCATAAGCTTTCATGTGCTTTCATTTGCTCTTAAAAGAATACATTTCAAATCAGGTTCAGAATCTTTTATCAGCATTCCCAGCTATATTTACTTTGTTAAAACCAATCAAGTTTGAATAGTCGAAAGTTTGTTCCTCTCATAAGCTTGATGAGCTTTGAAAGATCTCTTATGAAATATTGTACAATTCGAAACCAGAATAAATCCAATCTCTTTGTACTATCTCCGTCCGAGTTGCTTCTTAAAATCATTTGCTAGTCACAGTAGTCGCCCCGTTTTGTCTCAGTGTACGTACATGCTCGTTCTTAAAGCATACTTTCACAGTTGGCGCCGCGTATCTGTGGGATACAGATGTATCTTTCAGCGGCATTAGCATCGCCGGCAAGCCGCTTTATTATTTTATTATATTTGCGCTGCTTTCCCATCCATTGCGGCGCCTTTCAGCTGATGAATAGGATGTTCCAAGCGTTTAGCTGCCAAGCTAACCATTTTCCCGCACCCCCCACTTGCTGGGGCAGCTGATACTTTTCTTGTGAAAAGCGTAAAAACCCTTACAGATTAGCCGAGCAGCGACATTCTTTCTGATGTTGACTGTTGAACCGAGCTGCCAGCTCCTGCTAAATGGAGGGCTTCAACTTGTTCTGGTAAGAGGGCTCGATCTCAATAGCAGCAGAAAAAAACGAAGGAGTTAGTATAATTGGCAAACGTTTTTCTCTTTATGCTCGACTGCATATCCAGGCAACTGCAACAAAACACCTTTTCATGTGGCAAACTAAAGAAGTTGTTACTTCATAATCCTCAGTTTACGGTATGCAGCTGCAGCTGATTTGCTGTTAAAGTGCCTTCTATCAACTATTAATAAGCCATATTATCGATAATAACATACTCTGGCATAAATCAGCATCTACTTAAAGCTAAATAGTTAACTAACCCGACCAGTTCTCTAGTTCTCACATATTCTCTAAGTCCTGAATCTGAAGATTCTAATAAAAAGCATTTAAAGATTCCACATAAAAAATATAATTTCAGACATAATTCTATAAATTTATAATAATACAGAATTAGTTGAAAATTTGAAGAACAAAAATGCGAACTTTTCTTTGGCATCCCTTGTAAATTCTATTACAGTTCTTGTCTCACATTTTATGTGCGTTTTGTGATTTTCTCTGTGCTCTCAAGTGCAACTTGCGCTTTCTCCATATCTAACTCCGTCTCTGTTTCTGTCTTTGTCTCACTTTCTCTCTTTCTCTTTCTCTCTGCCTCTATTTCGGACCCCTTCTCTCTGTTTAGCTGCTTTAGTTTATGCGTTCTATATGTACCTTTGGCTACATGCATTTTTTATCTAAATGCCCTAAAGGCATTTTATATCCAAACAACAATTCCAAGCCTTACCCGAAAGGGCATCCCAAGTAGAAAAAAGCCAAGAGAAAAACTTTCTCAGACCGAAGCACTAATATTCTATTAGCTATGGGTATAACATAGTTTGGATCTTGGAAAAATGTCTTGAGGTAGTCTAATATGATCCCAAAAGAGTTTTCGTCTCAGGTCAAGAGCTAAATATTCAACATAAGAGTTTCTGCTACTTAAATTATCTGCCAGCTGGGCTTTCAAAACTGACGAGTTTCAAAGTTTCCTTTCAGAAAGATCGGTTTGGTGTCAAAAAAGGTTTAAGGTTTGCTGCTGTCTGACAAACTTGAAGACTAAGTTGGGCTACCCTCTGCGAGGACATAGACAAACTCTGACGTGCAACGCCTGGCAGCAACGACAACTGCAACTGCAAAATACAGAAGAAGAAGAACAACAACAAAAAAAAAGCAAGCGAAGCAAAGAAAAAATGTGTAAAAAAGTGTGGCAAAGTTTTGCGACAAGTTGCAAGTTTGGTGTGTGGCAGCGAAAAGTCATGCGCCAGAGAGCTCCTGAAGGACGCATCAAGGAGACGGCGCGCAGCAAAAGCAACAACAACAGCTCTGACAATGATGGCAGTTGTTTGTTACGCCTGTTATTATTGTTGTTGTTGTTGTTATTGTTGTTGTTACCCATTGTTGCTGCATTTTGGGCCGCTGCTGCAGTCGCTTCATCATCATTAGGGCCGCCCCCACAGCGAGAAATGGTGCTTAGGGTTAAGTGTTCCCGTTAGAGGGTAAGGCAGCGACTAGCGACTAGCGACTAGCAGCTGCCCAGCGGTTCCTGAGCCGCTCACCCTTGGCCAAGCGGCAATGACACGCGGCTTAATCCGCTAAGGCGGCCCACAGCGAAACATAACGGTGCCAGGCGTCGGTGGCAGCGTCAAGGATATGCCCATTGTTTGAGCCAAAGCCCGAAAGCCCGAAAGCCGAAAGGAGCGAAGTTCAATGCACCTACACCTAACCCGAAAATTGCAAGCAGCGTGTGTGTGTGTTTGTGTGTGTGTGTGTGTGCATGTTATTTATTGCGACACAAAGGACGCAGGCAAGGAGCAGGCCTGCTGCCGGCACAGACGTTCAATGTCCTGCAGCAAACAGGCTAATAAAATGTGACGACGTCGACGAGCAGCAGCGTAACGCAACGCAACGCGAATTGAAATTTTCTGCCTGCAGCAGGATAACAGCAACAGCAGCAGCAACAACAACAACAACAACAATAACAGCAGCAGCCGCACGCAGGACATTGACACCCGAAAACAAACGATGCCGACAGCCGAAAAGGCAACAACAAAGCTGCACGAAGCCCTACGAAGCCCAAAAAAGCCAATGGCCCGCTGCTTAGCCCGTAGCCGAGGCACGTGTGTGCGTGTGTGCGTGTCCCGCTGCCGCTGGATTATCCCTACAGGACACAGGCTAACAACGGCTGACGAGCTGCCTGCCCGGCTGCCTGCCTGTCGATCCGGCTGCACTGCGACGAGTGCATTGAACCCGCGCGCACTCACTTGGGCGTAAATCAAAATGTCCTGCGAACAGCTGATGCGTGGCCATTGCGTATACGCAGCGTATACACAAACAGCCCAACTACATTGGCAAGTTCATTGAACGCCATTCCCGTTGCGCTGGCAACATGTTGCTGGCAACATGTTGCTGGCAACATTTGACATAGCAACATTGCCTCGTTTGTGGCCTGTTTAACTGATGGCTTATTTAATGCATATTCTGTGCGCATGTAAAAAATTTATGGAATGTACATAAATATATGTAGAACTTTATAGAATGTTATTTAAAATATTCGGGTAGACCGGCTTTTATTTTGGTGTGCGGACTGTAAATGTAGTTTAAAGGCCAGTTTCGATGAGACTTAAAGGGACGGTTGGGCAGGCGAATATGATATCCTATATGACCAGCATAATGGAGAAATGAAGGCATGTCGCGCCTTTTATAGGCGATATCCTTGGCTCAAAGGAAAAGCACTTGGATGATAGGACATAAGCAGGACATAACAGGAGGGCAGTCTAGACGCAGACAAAAGATGAAGCACGAAATAGTCTCCACTTCAAAGTAATGCGAAAGCCTTTCCGAAGTGAAGATAAGCCTGATGAGGGGGATTGCGACGGCTAAGCGTGAGATGCAGAGGCATAATCACCTAGCTATGTCCTTATATCCATCTGTCTGCTTTTATGTAAAAGTCCGTCTTTCTATTGTACGCAGTATATATATCGGAAGGAATATAATATATATTCTTAAGCTGTCATAGATCGGTCGAAAATTCAGTTATTGCATGTAAAACTTTCATGTCTAACAACATATCTTCGCTTAAGCTCGCCTTTCATAATTTTGGATATTGTGCCAAATTGAATCAAAATTGAACTACTTTATTATATAGGTCAAGAATTTAAGTGCCTGTAAAAAAAACTGTGCAATTTCCAGCTTCTCTCTGCCTTATCTTATCTTCTTATCTACAAAACTGTTTACTTTTATGTATCTCATATATTTATGATAATTATTACTAGGCTTATATATTTATAAAAGTTATTCAACTAATTGGTTATGTGTATTTACTAAATAATTCCCATTAATCAATCGCTGTGGAGCTGCTGCTCCTTTTACATGTTGCATGCAACCGAGCGCATGCATACATCAATGGCTTGCATTCCACATGCAGCACAAGTGCAGCTCTTGGCCCCAACGTGCGTCCGTCCACCCGCCAACTAATTGTGGCAACATGAACTTCAATTGCCGCTGACATGTTGAGCAGCAATCTGCTTGCAACATCAGTTGCTGCAGTTGCTGCAGTCGCTGCAGTGTGGCACAAATGAAATCTATCGCATAACTTGTTGCAGCTATTAAAACAAATCTATCTGCACAGGCTGCAAATGAACTGCAATGTGTGTGTGTGTGTGTGTGTGTGTGTGTGTGCTGGCAACATGTTGCTGCTGCAACTTTAGCTTGTGGTTGCAGTTGTTGCTGTAGCTGGAGGCCCCATGAATTTATGTGAACCTGTTGTCCTACGGTCCTACGGAACCAGCACGGGCACAAGTGCATCCACAGTTAATGCTGCCACAGTGGCAGTGGCTGTGGCAGTGGCTGTGGCAGTGGCAGCCACAGTTACAGCGACGTTTACAGCCACGTTTACATCCACACCGTCTACACACAGGCGGCTTAGCATAATAAACGTCAGAATTAATTGGATTTTAATTGTCTGTTAAGCGCTGAAATTAAGTGCAGCCGAGTAGATTGTTGTTATTGTTGTTGTTGTTGTTGTTGTTGTTGTTGTTATTGTTTAGCTGGCAACAGGAGTACGAGCAGAAAATGTATTACCAACTGACTAACTGACTGCTTTATTCATGCGCCGCGCCGCCTTTCGGACTTCAGCTTCAGTTTCCCATTCATGGCCAGCGTCGTTGATCTTAACAATGATCAGCCAAGCGACACACACACACAAACACACACACAAACACACACACTGACACATACACACAGCTACAGTCACAGTTACATTTGCATGTCGTTGGTGGTCGACGTCTTGTTGGGTTGTTTCTTCTTCGTTTTTTTCTTAACGTTTTTTTTTTTTGGCTGTTATTCTTTTTGGTCTGTGGTCTCTTGGGATCTTTGGTCTGTGGCATCTGGTCTGTGGCTCGTTGTCGATGTCCAAGTCCAAGTCCAAGTGCGCTTGATGCCGCCGCCACGATTGCCAAGTTTGATTATGTGACACGCGGTTACCATAAATATATATTTGTTAGTACACTCAACCATGCAGCACTCAAATTTAAGCAGAGAAAAAGAGTGCGAGAGAGCTAGAGAGAGAGAGAGAGCGAGAGAGGGATAAAGAGAGAGAAAAAGTGAGAGAAAGAGAAAGAAAAGAGTAAATAAAAGATTTGCAATATATATTTATTATGCCAAACTTTCAGCTAAACAAATCTACCAAACACTCGTTAAAGCTTTTTGCATTACATTTAACATGAGGTTAAACCTAGTTGCAAATTAGCCTTACCTTTTCCATTTCCAAGTTAATTAAAGAAACCTAGTCGTAGGTAAGGTTTATCCATCTAAAAAGTTGTATCTTTTAATGTCTTTTGTATTTCGAAGTTGACATTTAAATTTTATAAATTGTCTTATGAATCAATCTACAAATTCACGCCTTTTGGATTTTTTGAGCTTTAAAATATAGGCACACTGCAAATGGCATGGCAAATTAGACTAATAAGAGAAGATAAGAACTAAGAACTAATTTAAATTCAAAAAAAAAAATGGCAACTAGACTTTATATACAAACAATATACAATAACATCGAAGGTATATTTTGTGGCATAACAAATAAGTTGATTGCTTTCGTTCTAAATAGAAATTGAAAGCAAAAGCTTATACATAAAATAATAAAAAATATTTTTTAAAAAATATATTTTTTGATTGCCGCAGCCGGTAGGATTCGAACCTACGCTCCCAGAGGGAATCTGATTTCGAGTCAGACGCCTTAACCACTCGGCCACGACTGCTTACGTTGGCGAGCGCTGCCAAGAGAGCATTATCAGTCAAAGTGTGGGATAGAGAACCAGAGAGAGCCAGAGAGAGCGAGAGAGAGCGAGCGGCAGCAAGTGTGCTATTTATAGCACACATAACCAATGTATAGCACATTCTACACACACACACACGTGCACATTAGCAGGCAGCTATGTGCTGTTAGAGAGAGGGGGGGCAGAGCAGGTGGGCAATGGGAATACAATATGCACAAGAACATGGCCAGTTATTTACAGCTTATTGTGTTAGGTCATGATTATTTTATAAATTGCACAAGCGTTGACTTTCTGCCAAGGCAGCAACAACAATCACGGCGCATTTCGTTGGGCAGCCCCACGCAGACGCCACCCCACACACCCCCCTCTCTTCCCTTTAACACACCACCCGCCCACACACACACACACCCCGCTCCCTTGACGTAGAAGCCCAGCGTAAAGTTGCGTCCTCCACTTTTATGTTTGAGTTTTTCTTGCCTTAGCTTTTTACTTTTTTTCTTTTTTTTTCTCAAGTGTTTTACTTTGGGCTGCTTAAATAATACATACACACACACACACACACACAGACAATTAGGTATAAGTATGTGTGTGCGTGGTTTTTTTTCGGCTGGATCGATAATTTTTGTCTGCGCCAAAACGCATTTGGAGCGGGCGCAAAGGGGGGGCAAAGGGTGGGGACTGCCTTATTTGTTACTGTTGCCGTCTGCTTCTTCTTGTTACTGTTGTTGTTGTTGTTGTTGTTGTTGTTGTTGTTGTTGCTTCCTGCAGTTCACGTCTGGCCTCGGCACAGGTCAGACTTCCCAGCCACGGTTATGTCAAAGTACCTGTAGGAACTTAACGTCCTTATGTTGACTTTTCTTATAATCGAGTGCTGGCTTTTTTCCAACATGTTTTTGCTTTTCCGATTTATTTATTCGTTTTTTTGCTGTCGTAACTTTGGCTGCTGAACCTAATGTGAATTTTCCGATTTTCCTTTTCATCTATTATTCATACTTTCCCAACTTAGGCTTATGTATTATTGTGATCAATTATTTATAGATAAATGTGAAATTAATGTGTTAATTTCAAATGAACACTCTAGATATTTGCCTTGTTTTAGGGATTTACAAATATAGTCTGCAATTAATAGACTCAACTTAACTAAACGCAATTGAATTTCATAATCTATAGCATCTGATGCGACTGAGAATATATATGTGTATATATATTTGTATGTATGTGTGTATGAATGCATCGCCTTTAATTATGCTAATTCTTTTAATTGCCGATTTAAAGGATATATATTTGTATTTTTTTGTGTATATGCGCTTGTTATATAATTAATATAAGTACATATATATATATACATATACATCACATAAGGTTACTACTGTAGTGTACTACTGTACTTGGACCGTAAGAGATAAAGCAAAAACTCTTTGCACACTATTTGTTATATTTTATATGGCATAGAACCTTATGGCTACATTTAATGCCTCTGCCAAATTGTTTTGAAAAAAAAAATGAATGAGTTGTTAAGCAGAAACTCCTCAAAGGATTATTTTTAGCTATAATATAACTGTGGGGGGTATCATATTTTAGAATACAAATGTTCTATTGAAATGTGTAAACATGTGAGGCCTTCAAATTTGTCTACGTTCTGTTGACAAGCTTATGCGTCTCAATGACACTGCGTAAGTACACACATACTCACACACACACACACACACACACACATAAACACACGCACATATAGAATTTATTTACCTTTTTGTTGCATGCCAAAAAAAACCCGAGTCGAGTTCGTTGAACCTGCCACAACCTTCTTGTTTTTTTGTTTCGTATTTTTAGTTATTTTTGTCGATTCCTCTGCTGCCTGGCTGCCCGGCTTTCCTTGCCAGCAGGACGCGCCACCCGCAGCCCGCAGCCCGCAGTCCTCAGCCCGCAGCCCGCGCCCCGCTGAACGCTCGAGAGCTTTGGCTGTGTGCGTGGTGCGTACATGGCGCAAGAATCCCCCAAAGGCTCAATGCACAAGTGCCTGCCAGTGCTGCCAGCCTGTCTCTAGCCTGTCCCTCTCTCTCCCCCTCTCTCTCTCTCTTTCTCTCTCTCTCCAAGCTGCCTGCCCTGCATGTGTCGTACGCCCTCGCATTCTGCTTATCATTGCGGTTTATTTGTCTGCCTGCTGTCCTGCTGCTGTGGCTGTCAAACTGTGCGTTTGCCCCAGGCATTGGGCACAGAAGCTAGTCGCCATATGTCCAAATACAATTGATGGTTAGCTGGCTGTGAAAGAAGCCTTCTCCTTGAGTTGGTCCAAATAAACTACATACGCGACTTAGAACAAGTCACACAGCCCCAATTCGACATCGCCGAACCTCAAACCCTCAACCCCCCTGATTCATAAAGTATCTATAAATTCGCAATGCAATCAATTTGGCGAACAAGCCGTGCATCAAACATGAAAATTCGATTAGCTTCGATAATGATATTAAGGAGCACTTAAATAGCTTTAAGCCTTACATTTAATTTGATCTGTGCATTGCAAACCGGAACCTGATCAGCTTTAATGTAATTGATATCGAGCCGAGGTGAGAAGAATAACTTTATAAGAATATTAACTGAAAATTCGTTACAATGGCTGCAATTGCGAGCTTAAAACAGCAGAACAAGGTTCATATTAAGTACATTTCAGCTTAAAAAGGTTCAATTTGAGTCAATTTTGTTTAAATGCGTGGGGGTGTCAAAAGTAGATGTTTATGACTAAGTGTACTTCCACTTGACAACAAATTCACAAAAAAAAAGGTTATTTTAATATTACCCTACTATGCGATTCTCACGAATTCAAGTAAGCCTTGATGGCTGCAAATGGGGACTTAAGACAGTAGGCAAAGCTTTTAATTTACTTAATACGTACGTACGTACGTGTGTGTATGTGTGTGTGTGTATGAATGCGTATTCACTCATAACGAGCGCTGAGGAAGTTTACTTTTCCCTCGCCGCAAATTACCAATAAAAACAGCTTATTTATATATTGCCCTACTATGCGATTCCCATGAATTGAAGTAAGACTTATATTGTTTACTTTTACCTCTGACTAAAAGTTTTATATAAAAAAATGGTGTCGGTTATTTAATTAAAGATCTTTTCTAATATTCCGGCCTCGATTTTTTTTGTTTTTGTGTGTATCTTTGTTTGTGTGTATCTGAAAATCGGACTACCAACTGTTGGGCCAATATCAGAATATTGCGGCTGTATATATATATATATATATATATATATATATATGTATATACTTGGTATTTATATGCAGATATGAGTGTATGTATCTCTAAGTCATATATTTGTGTATGTATGTATGTATGTATGTACATATGTAGGTATATTTGAATGTATGAATGTTTGCATGTATGTATGTTTGCATGTATGAATGTAAAAATGTATGAATGTATATGTATGTATGTACGTATGTACGTAAGTATGTATGTATGTACGTATGTATGTATGTATGTACGTATGTATGCATGTATGTATGTATACAGTTAATAAGCATATAAAGAGAAAGATATAATTGTCTGTGTGTCTATCTTTATGGCCAAACTCAACACAACAAGCTGGGGCAAATAGTTATAGATATATATTTGTTTTTTATATTCCACAAACACAAATTTATCTCATTGGCTGGGCTTGTAAGCCAAAACGAGGGTAGCTGCTAGTCGTGCACTGCCGCCTAATGCTCCCTAGTAAAATTTGTTCAGCTTGTGTTTTTCGCATTTGGCATTACAATCGAGAAACGGCCGCGGCAGCAATTTCTCGCGAAATTTGTAACGAAAATGCAAATGTGTCAAAATGAAAATGGATTTTTAAGCGAACAGGTAAACAACAAACGGAGCGCAAATAAACGGCAGCAGCAGCAACAACAACAGCAACAACTGCTGCAGAACTCTTTTCAGCTTCTGCATTTCATTTGGCTTACATTAAGCGCCAATTAAAATGGAAGCTACTCAGTGCAAAGCCAGGTGAGGAGGGGTCTTGGAGGGGTGCTTATTTATATGTAGGAGGCAACACCCGAACCTCGCCCCGCAGCCCGGGCACTGCCACAGCTTGCAGCATACATGTTCTGCCTCTTCATCATTTGCAACATGCGCGTTTTGCACGGTAGGGCGATTGCTTGTGGGTGTGTGGACGAGGGGGGAGGGATAGGTACTGCAGCGGGGTAAGTGAAAATGCAAATTGTGTTGCATGTTTGCCGCTCTCAAGTGTTTTGTAAGGCGCCGACGGCGTCACAGAGCCCACCAATGTGAAATTTGACGGAAATGCTTATAGTATATATTTTCTCTCTCTCTATATATATATATAAAGATTTTAATAGATATATATGTATGTCTGTGTGTGTGTGTGTGTCTGCCACCTGTGGCTGCAGCACTTGGGCAACTCGCAAAACGAAGTTAAAACTTTTCCATGAATGACCAACGCGTATATAAGTTCACTTTCATTGCAACTTTACGTCCAAGTGCAAGGCGACAGCGTGCATATAATTCTCTAGAGACCTGCAGTCTATGGCTAATCGGATTTGAAATATCAACTACAATACTATAAAAACAAGTAAGAGGTTCTAATCGGGAGCTCCCGACTAGGGGATACCCTGAACCCTCTTATTCCATCACCAAATGCGGAGTAGCGAGGAGGTGGCGATAGGTATAAAATGAAAGCTAATCGATATATATATACTGTTCTAGAAGCTACATGTCAAGTTTGGTGACTCTAGCTCTTATTATTTACTAAAATTGCTTAAAAAACAGGATTTCGATATACATTTTTATCGATTACTTAGAAACGGAGTAAGTTATCGATTATCGAAAACAAACTCTAGGCACTAGGAGCACCTACATCTATCTCCAGCTCTTATAGATTCTGAGATCCTTGCGTTCATACATACGGACAGAAGGACAGACGGACGGACGGACGGACGGACGGACATGGCTAGATCGACTCGGCTATTGATGCTGATCAAGAATATATATACTTTATGGGGTCGGAGATGCTTCCTTCTGCCTGTTACATACATTTGCACTTTGCACAAATACAATATACCCTTCTTACCCATTTTTAATGGGTTCAGGGTATAATAATAAACACAAAACGTGCTGAGAGACTCTTAAAACTTAGTACCAACAGATGCACATATCCATCAGCAGTAGAGTAATAAAAGCTTTTTTTAATTTAGCGTCAATTCGCGCTTAGATATAAAAACATTTTAAATTTGCAGAGGGTATTGTAATTTCTCACACCTCCATAAAGTATATATAATAAACTAGTCTCTCAGTTTTAAGACTATCGTTATGGAACTTTGCATAGGATCATCGATTTTGATCGGTGGCTTGAAAGAGAGGGCACGTTATCGATAATCGGATACTGATCAAGAATGTGTTTAACTACTTTATGGGGTCTGAGAGTCTTTCTTCTGCCTGCTGCATAGATTTTCACAAAACAATCTTATAATCTTTTGGCCCAGTTACAAGTAGATTCTTAAGAGCATTAAAAGAACATGTGATACTTCAGCAAAAAGCGTATGTGAATGGATTTGGCTAACCCGAAATGCTCAAAAGTAGAGTATTGGAGAATATTGAGTAGCAAAAAAAAATCATCGACTAAGGCTTTGGATAAACTCTGCACAGAGGCTAAGAATTCATTGGCAAATGTTGTTGCTGCTGCTGTTGTTGCTGGGGTTTGTGGCTTGGGAAAGTGCGAAAGTTGTTGCTTAGACGAAGAGCAAGCACAATTAAAATGAGTTGCATGCATCTAATTACCAGGTAATATGCTAATAAGCTCTGCGCTTGCCGAGCTCCACATGCCACGCACTCCGAAACCCGTTGAATGTGAGTTGAGTGAATGCTGTGAATGTTGCGAATGTTGTGAACGGTGTGCATGGTTTGCCAACAAAATGCGAACTAGTCTCTGACATGAGGTTGGGCAATTTGCCAGTCAGTTTGTGGGTGGCTGGTAAAATGCATACCCGAAACCCTGCAAGCTTCGTTGACCTGATATGTGATGCTAGTTAAACGTTGCCTTTGGCCAATTATTGCCGGCCGATTAGTGTGCCATAAATCAGTGACAGGTGAGCAATGCTGCGGCGCCCAAAAACAAAAGAGAGCAAGAGAGAGAGAGAGAGAGAGAGAAAACAATGCGGCAGTCGCGAACTCCAGTTTCACTTTGCAACAAAGAGTCATAAATAAATGCTTGCAACTAATTCTGACAGTTGGCTGCCACATTGCGTTATTATTGATGGTGGCTGCAACAATGGCCTGGCCCACAACACCAAACGACCAGCGGCCAGCAACTAGCCCCGACCGGCCACCCCCCCGCCCAGCACCGCGTAACTAACCCCTGTTTATGGTAGGTGTGTTGTCCTTCTCATTGCCTAGTTCTTTGGCTGTTCGTTGGGTGAGGAGGGGCGGCCGGGGAGCGGTTGCTGCAACTGCATTCGAACCTTGATTAATGATGTCCCCCGATTTGGCAACATGCTTAAGCAATTTTCTTCTAACTCAGCGAACAGCGCTCTAAGAGAAAACTATCTGGATCACAAAGGAAATTGTGTTAGAAATTAAATTAAAAGCGAAAGTTGTGTTGGGTCACAACTTAATAATTAACTTCACTTGGCTACAATTTAATTATTAACTTCGATATCCCTCACAAGAACTAGAGATCTGCATCAGATTTATTAGGCTATTAGGTTTCTACTTAAGATTAAAATATTCAGAGATTTACATTATAGATATATATTTAAGATTAAAGATGAAATATAGATTTTATTATTTGGAGATTTGATACAACTATTATAGATATATGTATATTATGGATACATATTAAAGTATATCAAAAATGGATGATTTAAATATTTAGATATTTAAATATGTCTATTATATAAGCTTAAGTTAGTTAGCTCTATACCTTAAAATACTATTTTCTTTTATGTTCATGAGATTGTGTCTGCGCACAAGAAAATACGTACGTAAAGACATTTAGCAGCTCTGTAAGAGCTTTCTTTTGAACCAGCGCTTTCACCTAGAGCTGGCTTTAAGAAGTTTCATTGTCAGTTTCCCCTTAAATGTTGCTCAGTTGCTCAATTGATACTATTAAAGCAATATCTATTATTAATTAACCCAGTTATTTAAGCTTAAGTCTCATTGTCAAGCTATCATCAGAAGTTCAACTTACATTTTGGCGCTGAAATCTACGCATATGAGCATTACCTTCTATATTGAGCTCCAGCTAATGCCAAAACTTTAATTTAAAAGTACTTGATATATTATATATATTGCTATAGATAGCTTCGCTTAGACTATTTCTAAACTGGGGTCATTTCGGGGAACTGTTTGGAGCTAATTTAGAATGCGCCATTTTGTTTGAAACTTGATCGTACTGCCTAAAACACACACACATACACGCAGGCAATGTACTGACCGGAAGTACAGTCGACACACAAAGAAAAGCAACAAAAAACGGACACACACACACACACACACAGAGAGAGGGCAATCAAGCAGGCCAGCAAAGATATGTCTATTTGGCTGGGCGGCTGCGTCTGCGGCTGTGGCTGCCACTCGCATTTTGCGAAACATCATCAAAATTGTAAAAATAAACAAAAGCCAACATGCATAAAACCAATTTCCATTAAGGCGCACATACACACGCACACACACACACACACACACTGCTAAGCACACGCACATGCAACTCTGTGCTTGCGCCAACTCTCCCTTGCCTCGCACTCTCTCTTCCTCTTTCTTTCTGTCTCTCTCTCTCTCTCTCACTTAGTCGCACACTCCTGCTCATTCCCTCTCGCTTTGTCCCCCCGGCTTTCTGCTGGCTTTGTGCAATGCTGCCCTCTCGCTCTACAGCTGCAGCTTGCTGTCTCATTCGGCTGTTGACCAAAAAAGCATAGAACAAGGCATCGAACCACGTTGGGGACGTATAGATGAGCTGCACATGATGTTGCAAACTTGGGCGCCGCTTGCCCTACATGACGTGCATATGGAGATACACTGCACGAAATTTCACGCACCAGAAACAAGTAAGAATTGAAAAAGAAATGTTGAGTTAGAAGCCGAAGTAAAATCCCAACTGAAGCAACAAAATTGCATTTGATTTGAATAATACTATATGGATTTATAAAACATTTGAAGTAAAATCCATTTTTTCTTCGAGAACTTTTTAGTGTTGTCTTTTTGAAGGCACAGAACCCTATGTAACCTTATGGGTTTTGTGCAGTGTATGTGCATGTTTGTGTGTGTGTGTGTTAGGGTGTGTATGTGTGAGGCGTGGCTGGACTCTAGACACACTATGTGTATACACTACACACACATATAGACACATACACACACACACGCATACAGTGTCTGCCTACCGCTCCGAAAAATAAGCGAACATATCCTTAATTGATATCACAAAAACCGAGGCGAGGAATTCGCACAAAATGGCAACCCACATGAAATGCCTCACTGGGTGGTGTGTGTGTGTGCTTGTGTGTGTTTGTGTATTGCTGTCTGGCACACACGCATGCAGCCCAACAACAACAGCAACAAAAACGCAACGGCGCTTACTGCATGCGATAGGTCGGAAATTTTGCTCGCAATCAACTTGTAAAGCCCTCAAACCCAAGTGGACGTAGTGCGGGCGGCGGTCCCATTGCACAGCGCACCAGAGCCCAAACACCCTCTCGCACACACATGTAGAGGTACACACACACACACAGAGTGCGCACACCTGCAGCCCAGTGCATGAAAAGGGTGCAAGGCTGCACAACAGGGCGCAGTAAAATGGCGGCCCAGGACGGCTTCTGTGCTGTCCACCATGTGTGTGTGTGTGCGTGTGTGTGTGTGCGTGTGTATGTTCGAGTGTGTGTGTGTGTGCGACTACGAGTATTTCCTAGGTCTGGCCTCCTCAGTCGCTGCGTGTGTGGGCGTTTTGGACTGCATTGGATTCGAGTGCCTCGCTTTGTTTTTGGTTTTGGGTTTTTGGGTTTTTGGCTTTGATATTGGGTTGGGCTCCGTTTGGTTCGGTTCGCTGCAGTTCGGTTCGGTTCTGTTTGGTTGGATGGTGTTCTTTTTTGCTTGTTGTTGTTGTTGTATTTCTGTTTTGTTTTGCGCTCGTAGGAATAGAGCCGTGGCAAGTTAGGTCTATACATACATATGTGGCTTTACTTATATGCAACGCACGGACTTGCACACCATGCCCCACGACACATTCGAACCCCCCTCTCTTCCCTGACGGTAGGTGCATCAAATATGACCGAGTGCTTTTTAAAAACGTATGATTGCTTCAGATTTATTTATGTAATTATTGCCAAGCAAAGCATTTGCAGGTTATGCAAAGATTTATTTATCAATATTATATTCTATTTAATTCCATTTTCAATCCAAGAACTCAAGATCTGAATATGTTCTTGATGCTTCATAACACATTTCTATTAAGGATTTTAATACTTATTAGGCTTCTAATATAGATTATAATATTTACAGATTTACAGATATGAATTATTATTTCTATCAATATACAGTATGTTTAATGAGCATTTTAATTTCATTACCGACTTGTCTTTGATATACTACTTAGTGTGAGTAACATGTGTGTTTTAATTTAGTTTAAGTTTTAAGTTTAGTTTTAAAAGTTATTAAATATTGACATATATTTCACACTAACCTAAGCAATTCATTAGTTTTTATTTGAATGCATTCAAATATCTAGCAAGCTTGTTAAGTTGGCTGCGCCAGCACAGCTGGCTTCTTCTTCACACCTTGCCTGCATGTTAAGTTGGCCGCGCCACACTTAAACATTTTATGAAAACTGTTAATATGTTTGTCGAAATCAGATAATTATGCTATGAATGGGAATTTCGGGCTTTTTATAATACCATATGCCAAAACCTGACAAATTGTGTGCATATTCCATAAACAAAAACCTTAAAAAATGTCAAACGCTCAAACCCTTGTGCGTTATTTTTGTATGAGTAAACGTGTTGAAATTTTAATTAGTTAAGGGCATCAAAAGTTCGTCTATACGCAGATAATTTACGCTCTTGTTATTGCTGCCTGCTTGCTTTGGGCTGGCTGCGGCGTTGGGTTCGTATGTTGCACAAAAATTGTTGGTTGAAATAAAAGTTTTTTGCTCTGACCAGCTAACTTTGTGTGTGTGTGTGTGTTTTTGTTGTTGTTGCTGTGCGTTTGCACGGCAACGGGACGACTTGGCAAGAGAGCTACGTATCACGCCTATGTGGCGTTGGATGGAGCTGGTGGGGTGGGGGGGTCTGTCTGTCCAAGGCTAGCGGGGGGATCGTCGCTTGGGTTGGGTTTTAGCTGAGCTCGACCAACCGACCGACCAACCGTCCGTCGTTCCATCCGACCGCCGAGCAAGCAACTCCGACGCCGCTTTGGGCGCATTTCGTATTACGTTTTTGAAGCAGAAAATCGATAAGTACGCACGTACACGAATATATATACAATATATATATAGATATATATAGATATATAAACATATATATATATATATGTATATGTGCTAGGACACAGAGAGACCTGCACGTATGTGTGTGTACATGGCATGTACTTAACATCGCATGTTGGCAACGTCATGCGTCTCTGGGCGGCTACGTTTGCCGGATCCTCATACGCAGCAGCAGGCGGAGGACACGGAGCACGCCCGAGCCGTTGCAAGGCCTGAGACTGGGTCTGGCAATCGTACTGTGGGAAGGGGGGAGGAGGGGCGGTAGAGACGGCTCGAAAATCCCTACGTGCGCTTTGCTGTTTCATCAATTATTTGTTTCGGTTTTGTGCGAATGGACTAGCACAAGGATGCAGCAGCAGGACGAAATGCTCCAAACAAGCACTCCAAGCAGCCAGAAGCCCCCCCTCCCCCCTCTCTCACACACACACACACACACACGGAAATACTGCCAGCTTTTGGCCGAGATGAACGTGAAAGCGTTTTGGGCATTTTGTTTCTGACCAGAACGGCACAAAAAACAGTTGCTGCAAATGCCCAACAAAAACTGTCTATTTATTTTATACACATAGATACATAGTACACATACATATATATATACATATATATATTCTATGTATGTACATATTTCATGTATTGTTTATTTGGCTTTCCTCTGGATCATTCGCACACACAACACGGAGCATTTGTTGTGCTTGTAGATAATTTAAACAGTTAACAGTGTAGATAGTTGGGCAGTTAGATAAATGTGTGGATAGTTAGTTGGATAGGTAGATAAATAGCTAGAAATATTTGTTGGGTTGCCCCACAAATGACCAGTTTATACACTTTAGTTTGTTTTGCTTTTAGCCGAGTATTCTGGCGGATATTACCCGGCATTGTTCGGGTTTGTTTGTTTGTTTTTCTTTTATCCAAGTATTTTAACGTATATTACCCGGCTTTGTTCGTGCCAAAATGTCAATATTAGATGTTCTTACTGCCGCAGCGGCAAATTTTACATAAATATTTAAAATGGAGCTTAAAGTTAGCCGGAAGAAACTAAGTTCATCTCCCTTGGCTCCATTTGCTACAAGGGGCTTGTGAGGGGGGGAGGGGTGTACGGGTGTAGGGGTGTACGAAAGTTTGAAACAGGTGAATGAATTTTTACAAGGCTCTTGGCAAATGAGTTTAATCAGATCAGGTTGTTAACAATATACATAATATATAACCGATTTTCAGAAATGTGCCACACTTGCGAGTGAAGTTTTCCAACACTGTACTGTGCATTGATCATTATTCAATTAGTCAATCATACTGAACAGCTTCATGTATGTGTATAAATGGTTTGATTATATCTTAAGTCTTATTCTACACATTCTAATATCTAAATATAAATATAAAGATATGCTACTTCGCTTTAGATTTATATTCAGTTATTCCTGTCCACCATTAATACGTAATTCGTTTCGCTTAGCTTAGGTTTTAATGATAATGTTTATAGTCGAATGCGTAAGAAAATCAAATCATCTATTATAATTCAATTTGCCAACACTGACAGAGAAATAATAACACTATATGCTTATTTAATACACTCTAATGGAGTTTCCAACACTTCAAAGAACGCTATAAATATTGAAGCTAAAAGTTTTAGATTTCTTCAGACGTCCTTTACCAACACTGACTAAGTAATGATTAACACTTTATGTTGATTTCATAATAATGCTGAGCTAAATGAAAAAATTAAAGCTCAACTTGGGGTAGCTATTGCAATATGCTACAATAAGTTAACTAACAAACATATGTTTTCAAAGCGCTGGTCTGCTAAAATAAATCAAATCGCAGAGCTTTTTTCTGGCGAACTTTAAGCCACTTACCAACACTGCGCGCAAAAATGCATTAACGTTTCGATAAGCAACCAATTTTCTTTCTTTCTTCGCAGATAAGACAACATAAGTTAGATAAGATAGAAGCAGAACGGGCAGCTTGAAGATCTGCAGATAAAGCTCGCCACGAATTATGAGCGCAACGCAAAATTGTCACATAAATCAGCTGTGGCAGTGGCAGTGGCAGTACCAGTGGCTGTTGCAGTGCAAGCAGCAGTGGCAGTAACAGTGGCAGTGGCAGTGGCAGTGGATGGCAGTAGATCGAAGCAGGCCTAATGTTTCCGGCTTTCGGAGCTGGGACAATGCCTTATCTGCTGGCTGCGCAACTGCTGCAGGTAATATGGCAAAGAGACCAACAACGGGCGCTGCCAAATGCCACACACACACACACACTCACAGGCACGCAGGCACACACACGTAGGCGGCATTTGGGCGGGTCGACCACTAGCCCGCAGCAGGTGCCACACACATGGAGTCGGTCGCAGGAGCTCTGTGCACTGTGTACTTTCAACTTGAAAACGATTAATAGCCGGCCAGCTGGCCAAGCCCGAGTCTGGCGCCTAGACCGCCCCCCAACCCGGCCACCCGACTATGGCCGTGTCCTCCCTCGCCCTGGTTGCGGGTTCTCGGCCTCGGCTTCGGCCTCGCCTTTGTCTATGCAAACACAGCGCACAGCACAATGAAGCTGCTGCCGATAAAAATCCTCACCTCAAGCGCTCAACCAAACGCCGCCGCCACCTCTATCGCCACCATCTCGCCCGCTTCCCCCCCTCTAAATTGCAGAGAGCTGGTCACTCTGCATATGCGTTGAACAATTCGGGGGCGGGGGTGTGAGCGTGTGTAATGCGATAAAAAGCTATATGGAACTGGACACAAAAAAAAAATAAAATAAAAAAAAAAAACAGCAGAAGAAATATACATCACACAGACAGTCGGAAGCGTAAAGGCGAGAGAGAGAGAGAGAGAGAGTGAGAGAGACAGCAAGCTGGTCGGAAGAGCCAGAGTGAGGGCAAAAACAGAGCAGCAAAAAAAATCGTTAGGTTCGACATTTGACTGCCCCGGCCTGGTCAGAGGTAAAGGCGAAACCAAAACCAGAACCAGAAACAGAGCCAGAGCCTGGTGTGCAACAGCCTCGAGGAGCGAAACAGCAGCAACAACAACAACAAGAGCAACAACAACAGGAACAACAACAGGAGCAACAACAAGAAGGACGCATAGGACACAGAGACGCGCATCCAATCAGCAGGCATATGCTAACGGCACGGGGTGTGGCCAACAATTTGGCCACCCTATAAAAAGGGTTAAGGCCTCGCATGCATTCGCACCCGCATCGTCGCCCACCCCACCCCACCCCCTGTGACCAGGCCTCGAGAGCCCAACCCGCCCACGCAACGACATGATTGACAACTGCACTCAAAGGACCAGCAGGGCAGAGAGTCCAGCCGAACTGGCTTCAACTGAGCTCCTTTCTTGTTTCTGTAATTCTGGGCAACTATAATACAAAAAAAAATAAATAAAAAACAACAAATGCGGAAGAACTCAAATAAGGTTCAGGTTGATGCTAAACTTCTAATTACAGAATAAATTCTCAGTACACTTAGATTAATTTTAGTTAGTTTTTATCAAAGGTTTCCCCTTTAATGCTATTAGGTTTACTTTTTTTCAAGAACTTTCAATCTGAAAAATTAGCTTTTCGAGTTTTTACGAATTTCCCATTTAAAGTTTTATGTGATTAAAATGCTTTCTTATTAAATTTCTAATCTGAAAATGTTGTTTTCCGAATTAATTAGGGGTTTTCCCTCCACTGTTTTTAGTTTTAAATATTTGTTCTCTTTAAAAAATTCAAGCTGAAAAATTCGTTTGGCGAATTTATTAGAGGTGTTCCCTATTCTTATTGGAATTTCGTATGTTTTTAATTCCAATCAGAAACATTAGTTTTTCGAGTTTTTCAGAATTCTTTAGAATTTTCGGGAATATAAAATAATAAATAAATAGACATAAATATTTCCGGATTACATTTTCTTGTCATTTTGAAAATTTTGTTTTTCAGTTTTAAATTTTCTTCCTAAGGTTTTTTGGATATATTTTTTTTACTTCCAAACCCAAAAATAAGTTTTCCGAATTATTTACAGGTATTCCCATTTTCAATCCGAATTATTTTTCCGAATTTGTCAGAGTTTTTGAGACTGCATTTTGTTCCTTTTTTTAGTTTCCCAATCTGAAACATTTGGTGTTCTTCTTGATGCCCGATCTGAAAGAAATATTATACGAGTCTTTCAGAGCCCCTGGACTCCGTTTGAAGACGCCTCAAGCTCAAGAGGCAGACGCTTAATTTAAGCTTTACATTTAAAGGCCCGTTCCCACTTAAACTAAAAATAAAGCCAGCAAATTTAATTGTTTTGTTTTTTATTTATTTATTATTTACGCGTGTAAAGTACTAATTCCATAAAAGGCTCGTTTCTTATTCTTGATGTCTCGTACACATTGATAAAAAGCTGAGGAACCAAGGCCCAATCTTGGCTGCAGACTAATGGAAATATCAAAAGGAAATTTCGCATGACTAATAAAAGAAATGCAAGAAGACACAAAATGCAACTCTGATATTTGCGGAATTCTACAATTATGAACAATTTGATTTGCCGATTGGTTCGGTTCCCTTAAAGCAAATGTTTATACTATATAAACGGCACTATTACTCACATATGTACGAACAACGTTAATATCAAATGTCAATAGTTATATATATTTATATATATAGTATATTGTTCTCTTCTCGCAGAACTATTTCTCTGTGTGTGTGTGTGTGTGTGTGTTTGAAGTTTCCCTGGATATTTAGAGAGGGCGTTTTGTAGAACTCCATATGCCTAGTTTTTTCTATTATTGTATACAAAATTTACGGAGTTCCATATGAGGTTTTCTTTGATCTATTGTTGGTTTATTTTTATCTTTATCATTATTTTTTTTTTTTTGTGGAGCATGTTGTTAACATAGTTTATTATTATATCATAATCAACTGCAGCATAATCAGAGCGGCCTTCTCTGCACATCAAGCGAACCGCACAGCAAGTATATATGTATATATATATATAAAGATCTGCGTTTATATATTATACGAATTTGTTTTTGTTTCGCTTGCATTTCGTTTGCAATTATTTGCCCCAACCCTTTTGTCCCCCCCCCCCCTCGCCCGGCCCCAAACGCCCCACAAGCACCTAGAGCCAGCCAACCCACCCAATCGCAGCCGCGTCCCCCCACCCACTTGCCCGCTTGGACAGTTGTCCAACTCCCCGCCCCCTCCCCCGCCCCCGCCACTTATTGCGCTTCAGTCTTCGACCGCATACTTTTGAGTCCATTCGCGGGCATTGCGTATGGCCTCCGCCTCATTGACCTTCCACAATTCGGCCACATCGTTGGCCAGCGGATCATCGGGATTGGGTGCGCTGAGCAGGGCCTGAATGGACAACAGAATGGTGCGTATTTGGAGGGCCGGACTCCATTTGTCCTTCAAAACGTCCAGACAGATGCGGCCCAAACGATCGATGTTCGGATGATAGATCTTTGTAATGAAACGCACCTTGGGCGCCGACATTGGATAGTCCTCGGGCAGAAAGAGCTCCAGCTTAAAGATGCCGCCCTCGAACGGCGAATCATTCGGACCGGTGACAATCACATGGAAATAGCGTGCGTTATTCTCATCGGGTATCGCATTGATGCCCGGCACCGGTTCCAGCATCAGGCGCTGCGTCTCCTTAATAATGCGACGTGGCAGACCGGACATCCTGTTGCTGCTGCTGTCTCTTCTGCTTCTTGTTGTTGTTGTGCTCTGAAAATGGCAAAAGAGCGTAAAAGCGTGAAAATTGAGACTCACACAAAGTTCCTACTGTTGATATTGTTGTTGTTCTTGAGTGTATTTCAAGGTCGTGTGTGTGGTGTGCGTGTGTGTGTGTATGGGTGTGGCAGGTGCACGTTCCTGCACTCGCTGCCACCTTCTTCGACTTTCGCTTTCACCAAACGGCAAAAACTTTTCGCTGCTGCATTTTATTGCAGCAGCTGCAAGATACAAATGCGATGCCACAGATCCAGATACAAGCGACATGTGTGTGCGTGTGTGTGAGTTTATTGTGTGTGTGTGTGTGTGTGTGTGTGTGTGTGTGTGTGTGCTTGTGCAGTCCACAAGTCTAAAGCAACAATTAAACAACTATCCGTAAATTTGCATTTGGCGGCAGCAACAAGTCTTAAGTGTTGACAGCAATGTCTACCGGGTCGACTAGCAGACACCCTACGTTAAGTGGCATAAAAGCTTTTCTGTTTTTTTTTTAATTTTATTATCGACATATTTTTTCACCTATTTTCCGTCCGTGACAAATGTAAATCTAACCGTTTTACCCTACGGATGAAAGACAAAAAGTTGCCAACAATATGTTTCTCCATAGTCCATAGTCTCACATAGATTTCCACAAAGTGCGAGCGCTATGTATCCTTTTTTTAATCATATGAATATTATTTAATTTGCTGATGAAGAAAATCCATTCGGAAATATTTCCACTGCCTCTAAATGGGTGAAAATGTGATATTTCACAAGATAACAACTTGGCCCGGGCAATGCCGGGTAATGTCCGCTATGTGTATTCGCTTACAAAATGCTGACAAAATTGGCTTCATCTCTGCTCCTACTTTCTCTCTACTTTTTTTATATATTATATTGTGTTCTTCCTTCTAATATGGCCATAAAGTAATCCTGCGTGTGCATTTGTTGGATAGACATTATTTAAATAAAAGTTACATATGTTTATAAGATAGATGTCTAATTTATGATAAAACTATAATATCTTCTGAGAGCAACGACTTGGCTCATGAAATCAATTAAAGATATCTTAAAGTCTGGCTAAAAACCAAGTTCAAATCTTGCAATTACAAATTTTTCTATAGCTATAAAAATGGAAATTTCGCACAATGAGTTCGTAACTGTAGAAAAGAGAAGCCAAGTTTAGGATCTCGTGCATTAATAGGGCAAGGCTCGCTTCTTGTTAAACACAAGATCGGTTACTTTAAGCCAATTCACATTGTACTAAAAAACAGCCGCAGGCAGAAGTCAAATTTAATAACATTCTATTTATTTGTCTTTTAGTTTTCTAAATGTTCAAATTTGTTATTTTTCAGTTTATGTTTTGTTAAAAAAAAGTTTTCGGAATGTACGTATAACCTGAGACGTGTAAGACTCTAATTGCTACATAACCCCATTTGACTGCCAAGATGTGCGTGCGTGTGTGTGTGTGCGTGTGTGTGTGCGCCTAATTTGACCTGCACGGGAATAAAAACAACAAGAGCATAATTCAAATGCGCCGCGCAACGCACGCAGCATTGTGTGCAACGCGTGGCGCTTAAATGCAGCGCACAAAAAGCTGAAATATTTAAGAACATTCCAGAAGGCTGTTAAAAGCAACAGCAACAACAACCGCTAATTATCAGCTTGAATGGCACGAAAACGAAAGAAAGCAGCAACAACAACAACAACAACGAGAAAAGGAATGTATAATTTGGTGCTGGCATGTGAGTGCTTTGTTTTCCATTGTATATATTTATTTTTATTTTAAAATTTATTGATTTCTTGGCGACACACGCTCGCACAAACACACGCACACACACGGCAAAAGCCGCTACACACACACACACACATATGCCGCTTGCGAGAAGAAAAAAAATGTATAAAGGCTGGGTAAAGCGGCGGGGAGGGGAGCTTAGCGGCAACATTTGTCACGCACGTTGTATGAAAAATCAATAACAATATGAAGCCAACAAAAGTTAAGCAACAGAAATTAAATTAAAGAACAAAAATTGAAATAAGCTGCCAAATTATCGCACACACACACACACACACACATACACACAAGCTCAGCGAAACGCAAGAAAGATAGACAAAGAAAGCCGCAAAAGGCGTACGCAGTTTTCTGCTTCTTTCCTTTGTTTTTTTTGTTTCGGCAATTGTGAGTTTATTAAAAAGCAACTTACCTATTCACACACACACACACATGCACAAAGATAAGACAAGTGCGTGGTCAAAACGTATGCAGAAATATATTTAAGTCAATGCTTTTGTTGTTGTTGTTGTTGTTGTTGCTGCTGCTGTTGCGGTTGTTCTTGCACTTGCACTGAACGAAGGGAATGCAACAACAAAAAAAAATGTAAGACAGGCACCGAAAAAAAATGAAAGCACAGTAGTCCAGTTAAATTGCTCACGTTTACTCAGCTGCACACAAATAACCAAATACAATACACACTATTTGAGTATTTAGCAATAACAAATTTCTTCACAGAATTGCGCTGGCTTCTTTTTTTACAGCTCCAGCAGCTCCCCAGCTCCGCACAAAATTGTGAACGTCGAAAAAAAATGTTCTACACACGTTTTGTTTGTGTTTGTGCATACGTGTGCCGCTCGCGTTTGCATGTGTTGTGTGCGTGTAAGCCGCTATGTCAGCGCCGCAGGGTTGCCAGATGCTGCGCTGGGCGAGCGTTGAAACTACTGCGTTCGATTGCGGCCAAGCTGTAAAAGCTAGAAGAAAACTTTTATTTTTCCCCGCTCAATTGGTAATTATTATTATAATTTGCAATATTTGCTAGCAGTAAGCAGCTTAATAGTTTTTAAATAACATGTAAATGAAGGCAATGTGCTGGCAACACTACCGCCATGGCAGGCAAATGTGTGCTTTCGTCATAGCAAGCAGCTTTGTGACATGTGTTTCACAAGCATTTTGCAGCGTCCAGCTTTCGTTGTGCAGCATTCAAATGCTAATTGGAAGCAAATGCTTCATATTTATACTCGATTATAATTCAAGCATTAATTGCTTTTATGTGTTTTTATGTAAAAGACAAGACTAAAAATTATGATTTAATTTTTTGAAAGGGAAAAATTAATATAAAATATTAGTTTTCAATTAGAAGAGTTTTTAATTGTGACAGTACTCGATATAAGGGCCCAATTATGTGCAAGAAATTGCCTGAGTAAAAATACAAAATAAATATTATTTATATAAAACAGACATTACTTGAATGTAAATATTTTAAACTTCAAATTCATTTCTCAGGAATAGAAACTCGGCTTGTAAAATTACAACAAATATTCTTTTAAAATACTTTAATAAACAAATTTAAGAATTTATTACAAATAATATTATCAACTAATTCTCGAGAATAATATATATATATAATATTATATGGTCCAAAAGTAGTGCATCTTTATTTAAATCAGAAAAATATTTTGATCTTATGTAAGACGCATAAAAATGATTTTTGCAGTCAAGAAAGTTTTCACACATTTAACTTGACTTTCAATCCTTTAATCTATTATTGTATTTTAAATACAAGTTTCCTACATATTTGTTAACTTAATTAAAAAAAAACAGCTCACTCTGAATTTTCTTAAATATTTTCTTACTAATTAGAATAAAAAGTGTGTGCTCTAGTTGGAATAAACAAAGAATTTTGTATTCTAGCTCTAATATATAAAGTAGCATGTATTCTAGTTGGAATATACGGAGAAACATGCATTCTAGTTAGAGTTTTCAGCTATTCCAACTAAACGTAACCTCACACCGCATGTCATGCATGCACATACATTTCCATTATCCTTTACATTTGTATCCCTTACATGTATGTATTCAAAAAACAACAGCAACAACAAACAAAAACATAAAACTTTTCGGTCGTTTCTTGATATTCGAGCCATTGACGCGAACGTCTCTGTCGACGCAATCAACTCGTGCTGTTCAAATGCCGCACAGCAGCAACAGCAGCAGCAGCAACAATTAGACACACATACATACATACGTACATATTTATATGTACATGCAAGCACACTACTCACACACACACACACACGCACACAGCAACTCACATATGCCATACATATTTACACTGCGCCCCTCTGTTTGGTCATTTGCAATTGAACCAATACAACAACAATAACAACAACAACAACAACAACAACAGCTGCATCTGCTGAGCATACATAGGCGCGCAGTCAGCACACGCCCCCGCGCCGCCCCCAAACCAATAGCAACAACAACGTTTTATTTTCTTTTTCTTTTTTTGTATTTTTGTTGAAAAAGAAAAATGTGAAATTGTGTGTAATCAACATTTATGCGTTTTAACGCCCCCCGCACAGGCCATTGGGCAGTAGAGGAGGGGTTTGGCTTTGCCTGACACGCACGCACACACAGCAAAAGCTCACACGCACACACACAGGCACAGGCGTGTACACATGTGCAATGCCCAATGGACGCACAAGCAGCCGCACATACAAAAACGAGCCTCGCCACTAAAGCAACAACAGCAACGACAACAACACCAACACAGCAGCCATGTGCAGTTGTACACACACACATACACGCATGCACTCTCACACACACACACACACACACACACACACAGGCACACATGGAATCTGCTTTTAGGCTGGGCGACGGCGACTAGTTAGCCAGCACAAAAACCCAGCCCACTCAGCGTACAACTCTCACACACAGGCACACATTGGCACACACATACACACACACACATCCCTCCGCTTGCGCGCCATATTCACAGTTTTTGTGTGAGTGAGTGCATAAGAGAGAAAGAGAGCACGCGCGCATTACATTTGACTGTGCGCTCAGTTGCTGTCTCTGCATGCTGCAACTGCACGCGGCGCTGCTACGCAGCTGTTGGGCGACCTTTATTTGCTCTTGAGTTGCTTTGTTTTTGTTGTATTTGTTGATGTTGTTGCTGTTGTTGTTGTTGTTGCTGCTGTTCTTGTTGTTTTTTCGTATGCAGCTGCTTTTACTACTTTTTACTACGGCTCCCCAAAGAGCCCAGCTGATTGCACTGTTATTCTTGTTGTTGCTGTTGTTGCTGTTGTTGCTGCTGCTGCTGTGGCTTTTGCTTTTATTGTCGCTGTCGCTGGTCGCTGCTGCTGCACGCATTTTAGGCGCACATTGAGCCGCTGCCAGCGTCGCTGCCGGCGTTACAGTGTTCGCACATTTCTATAAATTTTAATGGCTGACAGTTTTCAATATGGCGCAGTTTACATTGCATTTTTTGCTTCCCTTCGGCCGCTTATCTATGAGGGTGGGTTGCCGTTGTTGTTGTTGCTGTGTTGTTGTTGTTGTTGCTTTTGCTGTTGCTGCAGTTGGTCTGAAGTTGAGGTTAAGTAGTTGCAAAACTGTGCAAAGTGTAAAATTACATTTTGGTCGCATTACAAGTGGATTTTTGGGTTAGGTACGCGCTCTGATACCATTTTGAGGTTATGTGTAAAAGTCACTTCAGTTAATTTGTTTACATTAGTTTGCTTATTTATTTTAATTAAAAGCATAGCCTAAGTAATTCTTACCTTCGAAAATAGACGCTTTTCATTAACTTTTAAGCGCTTTCACTTGGCAAATTCTCAGTCGGGAAACTGTTTACATTTCGTGAAATACTAATGCGCCTTGGATTGATTGACCTCTTGAAAGGTCGTATCTATGTATCTATGAAAATCTTTACTTAGTTTTCTCTATCTCCTACACTTGTTGTCTTCGGGGGCATTGTAAACAATGTACATTAATTTTTCCTAATGACACATTTGTTTTGCTCAAAATAGGTACAACTTTTCGGAGTTAAATGCCCTTCCCCAGCTTCTCTCTCTTTCTCGAACTGAGCCCCTAATATGTGACTAGAAAGGCTGCTTGAACATTTGTTTGCGTTTCAGAGTGTCAAAGTTAATTGTCATCATCAAATAAGCTATTTCTATTCACCTGTGTGTCATTAAAATGAGCTCCAAGCTAACCATAATCGAACATAACCATATTCTAGCATAACCTCACAAGTTGTAACGCAACCTTACATTTTCTAACATTACCTCACAAATTCTAACATAATCTCTCATATTGTAACATAACCTAATATACTTAAACATAACCTCACAATTTCCTAAAAGAACTTAACATATTCCAACATAACCTCACATATTCTAGCAAACCACAACATATTCTAACATATTATAACATAACCTTACATATTCTAACATATTCCAACATAACCTCACAAATTCTAAGATAACCTGGCTAATTCTTACATAACCCAACAAATTTGAACAAGACTCA